>OY744564.1:4229526-5478062 GCA_963556235.1 Cryptophagus acutangulus
AGGAGGAAAAAAAAATGATTAATTTTGTGAGCGCAATCACTGTGTAAATGCGATTTTAATTAAATATAATCATCTTCTGTATATGAAGTAGCATTTACCATTACAGTAACATGTAAACAGACCATTTACCTTTTCGATTCCCTCAACTTGGTATGAAACGTGCAAGTTGCATTCGTGTGCGTCATTACATTGATTGCAATATGGCAAAACTAAAATTTTTGTTTATGCTGGAAACGTGCTAATCTTACTTTCTAAATAATCTGATAGAATTTTAATTAATCCTCCAATATCAGACCGTGAAAGTTTGAATCAAAATATTTACATTATTGTTATTGTTTCGCGATAAAAAAAACTATATACAGAAATAATTAACGGCATTGTTAGAGGCTAAGGAAAGCGTTAAGATTTATAACTCTCCTGTTATTGTCGATGTTTTTTTAAGTTTCACGGGCACGTGCCCATCGCGCTTGGCCGCCTACGACGATGTGGTTCAGGCACCTGGAAGGCATCACGGCGGATACCACCAAGAAAATCTATACGATCTTTATCAAGAAATCTCGAAAGATTCTGTTGCGTAAAATGACCGATCCAATGTCTATACATTTTGCCATCATGTATTTAAATATACTGATTTACTTCTTCTCTTATGTATTAGATACAGTTATATCTAATGGCGTACTTGTAAAGCTATTAGAGAATTATGATACATCGAAATAAATAATTGTCTATCAATATTTTAATGTTGCTGCTCATTTAATTTATCGCTCCAACAAAATGAAAAGCGAATTATTTCGATTTATGCTAATCAATTCCGCATAATTATTCAGATAAAAATTATACAATTATTTTTCTATTCGAAACCTAATGACACAATTAATTCGAAACACTTTTTAGGAGTAAATTAATCTTGAGTAAATTAAGTCGACTAAGCAAATTAAATAAATTACCATCAGATTGAGAAATTAATTACATATGTATAGTTTCCTTCAGCATAGATTAAATCAAATCAATTAAATACGCGGCTGTGACGTAGAGCTCAAGATCCAAGCGCCAAACTATAACTCCATTTTTCTTAATTATTTAGAAAAATAAAATTAAGTTTTCCCAGATTGTAAACCATGCATAATATAATGTTTTTTAATTGGCACGCTATAATAAAAAAAATGAATAGTTTATAATCGAACAAGAAGGACGTCAAGTTGTCGGTTAATTAGTGCAGGTTCATCTTTTCTTATATCTAATTATTTATGTGATGGTAAAAATGGCAATTCCTGCTCAGTGGCAGTTGACATTAAACAGAGTTTATAGTTATACTGTTATAAATTATTTATAATTGAAGGTGAATTTTTGTAATTCTCAAAAGTACTGTCTGGTTTCGTATTTTTCTCCGATAATATATATTTTTGCTATTTCTTGTCGAGCATTTCTCATATTAATAGAATCTTCCCCACGACTATATACATATTTTCAGTCGTATAACTAGTTTATGTTAACACAAATGTCGCAGTCGTTGTCGTCTTGTTTGAGAGAAAATCGAACGGCGTTGATGCGATTCGTGTCGAGACACCATGCATAATTTATTGCATAATAAATATATGCAAATTGTAATAAATTATTAAATTTACATGTATACAATAATACGAGACCATTGTTATTTTTTTAATATGTAATAGTTGATGATGATGAAAAAAATAAACTAGCGCTGGAATAAAAGGTCACTAATTTAATGAATTTATTATTATTATTATTTATTTATAAATATCAGAATATATTGCACCTATACCACACAATACAAAAGCGATTATAAACTATTTTCTCAGCGCACTATTGTTTTATTGCAGACATACTTTAGTTATTTATTATAATAAAAATAACATAACGTTGCATTTCCATCATGCATATAAAATAATCATAAATATAGGTATGTAGTTTACGATTGTTTTCCTTCGATCGATCTTAAAATCAATAAAACTATACGAAAGGATAGGCTAAACACCTTGAGATTGAATGTCTTAGCTGGTGGCTTAATTGTCATGATTTAAGTAGTTAAACGACGTTTTTCATCGTCGCGTGACCAGCCATCGAGTTACTGTTTCACCTTGAGATACAAACATGATTGCAGTTAACATTAAAAACCGTATTGTTTTTCATCCATCAATGTGTTGCAAGCCAGTCTCTAGTTTGCAATTACATGTCGTTACTAATAACCAACTCTTTAACTCACTTTGCAACTTTGATCCAAACTACCTATAACTACCATACACACAACTCGTCCCTCAACTTCTTTTCTCACAATTCAATTCTTCGGCACTCGAGTCTTAACTAGGCAAAGTTGATAACATGCTCGTTTTTTTAATTATAGCAAAATAAATTTAAATCACGTCATAATGAGTCACATCATCAACAGTTTCGAGGTTGCTGAAATTTAAATTAAGCACAATTAAAGTTGTAGAAAATCTCACAGATAATTGTTTACCTATTTTATTTAAATATATGTTTTCAAGATAGTTAATTAATTTTGACTTTTAATTTATAAAAAGTCCTAAAATATTTACAATTCCAACTACCTACTAATACTAATTGTTTTATAATTAACTAGAAGAAATTTCAGAAAAACGCTAAATAGCAGGAAGTATTGTTAACTATCAACAAAGCGAGTCCACCTTTTTCAGATTTCTTTCGCCGATTGTCACATTCTTTTGTTTTTCAATCAATTTGAATATAGTAGCGTAATGTTAATTGAAACAATTGTCCAGCTCGAATTTTGTCAAGTAGCAAATTATGGGAACAAACAACCTACTTTCTTTTTAATTGGTAGCAAAAATAATAATAAATGTGATGAATAACCCGGAAACATAATTTCGAAATTAAAGTACACTGAAGGAGTAAGTTAATAAACCTGGTATAAATCTTTGAACTTTATCGCTGAATATTACTGCTCTACCATAACGAACACAATGAATTCTAAAGAAGACATCACTAAAGAAGAAACAAAATCTAACTGTTTTAAATATAATTTCAAATAAGTTTTAAATTATAATAACTGCTTGTTGTGTGCACATACAAGTGCAAATATGAAACAATCAGTTTCTTCCTTACCTAATATTATTTGAATAGGTTCTCATTGAGTAAGTAGGTTAGATGATAATATCTCAAAAATGCAATACTAGTACTATTAAATTAAAGAAAACGGATAATTACATTTTGCGTCAGTACTTAATTTAATACCGAATCCAATTGGCTTTACTGGAAAACTTTTACTTTTCATACAGCACAGTCTTCTTTTTCTAATAGTTTAAAGACCATCATAAATATATTTCTTGGGATATGTTGTTTATTCTGTTCTGACAAGCGTGAAGAAAACTTATGCCTCCAACACTACCATGGCGTATTAATTATAAAAATACAAGTTTATTTCTATTGGAATATTATAAACAACAGTGCCTGTGCATGTAAATCGGAAAAATCAGTGTGTTCGACTTTCAAATGCAAAGTGAGGATTGAAATAACAAATGTCAGTTAGTTTATTAAGCACGAAATTCGATTTAGAAATAGCAATACAACAAAACTACATACATTAACGCTTAAATTATTACAAGATTAAAGAAAATTATAGTTAATTAAAAGCATCTAGTCATGCACTTTCATTTTCCTCTATTAAATCGTCGATTAAATCCATCTTAAACACTCAAATTTATTTATTTATTGCATCCATAATTGGAGAGGTAGAGCTAAGTTTAGACAATCGCGACATCTGATAAAGAATAGATGGACCAAGATTTCACGCATAAATTTGCAAATTTATGCGTAAAACGTTGCTTAGCAGCTCAGGGAATTTAACGCGGAAAAACAGTTTCTGACACTATTAATTATCCTAGACAATATCTAATGGTAGATTTAGAGAGACAACAGATGTAGCAATAAATGGACATAAAGTTTTTTTTGTATCTTTTTCCGCTAATTAGCAAGCGACTGGTTAATATTTGATCGAGGTTTTTTTATTCATATTTTACTTAATTAATGGCTATTCGAACAAATCTTTCGTCAAAATATAAGTATTTTTTTTCTCTAATTTTCGGTAGCTTTGGAAATTTTCTAGGGGTTATAACAAAGCCGCAAACTGCTTTACTAATTTTAGAAAATTTTCCACATCTTTCGATCTTTCCTAATGTCTTTGGCTAAAGCACGTGGCAAATAAGTCAGATCTTGGTCCATCTATTCTTTATCAGATGTCGCGAAATTTGCAGTGAGTTTAGATAAGCAAAACTATGTAGATTTGCTAGCGACCAGAGCGGCTATATATGTAGCGGTTTCGCCCCCTTAATTCATTTTAATCAAAATGTTATTAAGATAGAACTCAATAAACCAATAAATAAATTTCACCAATCGTACTAAATAATTAAAAAATAAATAAATGCTGCGCTATGCTAAGAAATAAAAATGTAAGAAAATTTGATGCCAAGCCCATTGCAAAAACTGGCTTATTTGTAATTTACATTCGTCCATAATAGTAAATAGTAGTACAATAATAAGTAATCCTCCTAACTGTGATATAACAAGATATTGCAAGTTGAAAAATATTTCAATAATAGTATACTTTAACACGGACTACTGCATTCTCTAATGGAAAATAAATTTAATTCCTATAAAAAAATCGTATAATACCAGTATCATTTTCATTCGAGATTTATTTAAAATATTTGCAATGATATAACTATTCTATTAACATTGTAGATCATGTATCTATCTATTGTTGAATTGCACCTGCACTCTGTTAGTAATAAGTTTATAAACATATAATGTTTCATGACATGTAAATATTAATAATTTCTCAACTGGATCGATAAGAACTGCATTTTATTTATTAATCAATTAATTAAATGGTAATTTTCATATGAGATTAAACAAATAAATTGCCAGTATATTACTCACTTTCGAACATATTAACTTTGTTTATATGTGAAGTGTAATTGTACATTTTGCTGTTGTTTATGAGGAAAAGTGATTTATTGTGTAAATCAGTAAATGCATTAAAACCACGCCTGTTTCATAAAATCGTAACAAAAATGCAATAAAATCAATGGACATGCAATAGACCATCATTAACGTCATCTCACGCTGATGGTTAAATAAAACACCCTTTCACTGATTAATATTCCTTCTCATAACAATTCAATTTCAATGCTTTCAAATCAATACATTATGCAAGAAGCAAAGATCACAGATGGTCTTGTTACACTTTTCTTAATTTTCATAAAAAAATGATACCGTACTTAAAGCTTAACGAATTATTCACTTTCTCTCATAAACGTAATTTAATAGTTATGACTTGGACATCAACTTATAATTATTGCTTTTCACTTGCCACCTACAATACAATTTTACGTGAATGAATGTTCAATTAAATTAAAATTATGGTACTATTATTATAGGCTTAACGATAAATCAGACGATTTCTATTGTGTTTGTTTTAATTGATCAATCGCGGAATTAATCGTCTTGGTCAACTTCAATCAACCGTTAACTTCTTTTCGTTCTGTCTCGACTCGATACAATAATATTGCAAAACCTTAAGTATTATTTAGTTAAAGGTGTTAATAAAATATTATGAGGAACAATAATTTAAAAAAATTAAACGTGTAAATAAAATATTAAACATACCGATAACGATTACGATTAGGTAATGTCTCGATTTTTCCGATTGAATTGAATTTATTGATTCGAATACCATCAATGTCGATTTAAATTGTAAATAATATGGATAATGAAACATAATCTAGGTATACATCAATTAGTTTTAAATAAAAAAGTCGTAAGTATTCTATTAATTACAACCGGTTGTTAATAGATAAGCTGAAAAGTTTCATAAATTTCTGTATTTTTTACGAAATTAGAATAATTTAAACATATACAAATGTCGACTTCGTGTTGTTTACATATTAATTATTATTTATGAAAATGGCAAATTTTTAAGATTATTATTAATTTTCTACGTACAAGATTAAATTAGGAGATTGTGGTTGTTGCATTGGTCAAGCAGTCCTTGTATTAGGTCAATGGTCAATGTAAATAGAAAGAATTTGCAAAATGCAAAACCAACATGATTATCAACTTAAAAACTTTAGACTTATGAAAGCATTTCATCTGTAATTAAAATCAAACATTTAACTATAAATGTGAAATTAATGTAGTAGTCAATAATAATAGCATGTTATAAATTAAGTGGATGTGCACTACAACATTACACATTTGCTAATAACTTATAATTATGCTAATGACTAAAAATAAATGAAAACAGCATCCAAAAAAAAAGGAGGATAGAAATTGATTATATATTTTTACTTCTCTCGTAGAGGAAGTATTGTATTCATGAAAAAAAAAATTTCTCCAAATTTCACTTTTTTCTACTTTATAGAATGCGTAGATTACGAAAATCATATTCACTAATTTCCGTCTGTCGGTCTGTCTGTCGGTCTGTCGGTCTGTCGGTCTGTCGGTCTGTCTGTCGGTCTGTTCGTTTCTTTAAACCGCTATATTTCGGAATCTACTGAACCGATTAAAGCAAAATTTGCGTCCTTTTTTTCTACCTGCCCATTGATTAGGTCAAATAAAAAAAAGTTAGGAAATTCCTAAGGACCTGCGCATTATTGGCCAAAAACATGCCAAAAACAGCAAAATCGGTGCATCCACTTAATCTTCTAAAGTTGCAGACCGATTTTGACCAAATATTGAACATATGTTTTGTGTATACCCCAAGTGGTGAATGCTTTCAAAAAATCTGTAGTTTTTTTAAGGGTTGACTTTTTATTAAGGGTTGAAGGGTCAAAAAGTTGTAAAAATGCATAAGTTGTAACGTGAATACCTGCCAGGAGGAATATTTTATTTGAACCAAATTTGGCATACATATTAGGAATACATTGGCGAAAATGCTGGTAGAAGTTTCATCCCCTAAAAATGAACCCTAGTAGCCTGTTGGGTCTTTAAATTAATTGTTCAAAAATTGGCGGTGTTTTTATTCTTATATGTCAGCATAACTCACCATTTTCCATCAGTAATTTTATATATATTCACATATTGAGTGACTAAAAATAATTTACAACCCTAACTACACACCCCCCACCCCCAAAATATACAGTTTGAGTTATATGGATCGGATTTTCTTCATATTAGATTTCTACTATACATTTAAAACAGATTTACGAATAATCTAATTAAAAATAATATGCGACCCTTATTTTACAACTTCAACCCTTAACGTACCCTTTACAGTCAAAATGCTCGGATTTCTTTCAAATTTGGTAGTAGTAATTTTAACATATTTAACTTATCATTACTTAGTTAATTTAATTGAAATTAGGCTAGACCTACATTTTACAATTGTAACCCCTAATACCCCCCTCATAGTTAGAATTGTCAGATTTATTTAAATTTTAGTATATAAACGAGAGAAGTACTGTGGAATCTCATTTCCAGCGAATTTATTAATGTAAAATCGATTTATATGCACAAGTTTTAAATCTTGATTTATTTAAATTAGTAGTTGTAAATTTGTAATATAATATCCAAATAAAAATAAACGCAATTGCTGTTTTGAACACTCACTCAATTGCGTGTTAATAGCAGATTAATTAAGGATTGCAATTAAGCTAGCCATCAGATAATATTATAATTATTATTTCGTTGATTGAGTAATAGTTGATATTATTTGAAATTCTAGAAGTTAAAAATGAATGGAATTTTTATGGATAGTTAATATGCACTGCTTATAATAAATACGCGACATCGCAAGTATAGTGGAATTATTCTGATCACAAAAAGCTTAAGTAACTGTTTTGGTAAATTACAACGAGTAAGAATTTTACTAGAAATAATTAGCCATTTGTACAAAAAATTTATTTTATTTTTGAAAAAAGATGCATAAAGGTGCATAGTGGCAAAACCATAACATATTTTTGTGTGCAATCTAAAAGATTAAAATCAACACTATTTTCACTTGTTGGGTGCTTCGTGCAGTGACATACGTTGGCAACATTCACTTTTGTCAGATGCAACTATTTTTATGGACCAACTAAAATACCACATGTCGCAATTAACATCCATCACACTGCACCACAAGAGTAGTAAACCGCAAAAAGAAAACATTATACGTTACAAATTCATTGTAATTTTCAATGTGGCTATTATACTCTTCGTTTTTTGTTTTATCATAATATTCTGCAAGCACTTTGATCAAAGATAGTTTGCAAAATAAGCAGAAAATGTATAAGAATAGGCATTTCAGCATCGGATTTCCGTTTAAATCAAGTTTCTCAACTTCCCATATTGAAGCAAGCCAGTGGCAATTAAATCTAATTAGTCAAGTTTTGTTAGAACAATTTTTTCGAACATTTTCCTTCCTAGGAACAACGTTCACTTCGGTGCGATGCATAGTATAACAACAGTTATGCAATAAAATATTTAATGCACTTTTTACAATTAGTTTCCAGCATAATTATATTAAAAGATAAATTAAATTCTCTTTCATCATAATTAAGAAAATATGTTAAATTCTTTGTGGCAATATTAAAAAACGAATTTTGATCTAAACGTGCTGGAATTCTAAACACATTTCTCTAAGATCGAGAAATTAATAATTTATGATTCAAATTAATTAACGTCTATCATAATTTGCGTTGGTTAAATACCACCTACTTTTTGCTATTTTGAGTTATGGTGCTAATGTGACGAAATGTGTGTAAATCGCAACGATATTAAGAATGTTTACTTGGAATTTTAATGTAGAAACCTTTAACAGTATTCATAAATCAATATCATATTTCTAAACAGTTATCGCCTGCTTTTTATGCAAATTTCCGATTTCGATAAGCGAAAATTAATTCCCATATATAAAAAAAAAAACTCTAGTTCTAAATATTTCGAATAATTCCGCAATTTTTCGAAAGGATAACTGCAAATTTTTATAAATTTCCGAACCAAGTCAAATAATGCGTTCGCGCTTGAACATACACTTGCGCTATTATTATGGTTATTTGTAGGGGTAACTGATTTCAAAATTAACGTTTCACTTCCTTGAGCATAACGATTTTTTAATGCGACAGTTGGCACCCATCAGACTGTAACCAGAAGGGCTGACCATCAGGTGGATTTTTCGTTTTCAGGCAGGTGAATACGTTACAAAACACAAACGACCTTTATTTTATTTGTGGGAAACCATTTGGAGCGAAATTCAAGGACTAAAATAAATTATGTGCAAATAATTATAATTAAGCTCGTAATTAAATTCAATATGAGAAATTTAGTTCCAATTTTCAAAGAAAACATACGTTTTAAAAAGTATCGAACTTTTATCTACACGTACAAATTTTTTGATGATTCCCGGGGAAATTTTTTAATAATTGTGCTAAAATCTATATATAACATTCTATATGCTAATTTGAACTAATTTAATGTAAAGTTGAACAGTCCTTAAAAATAGCACGATTGCACCATTCCTTGTACAAAGTGATGCTGTGTCATTGTCTAGAAATTTTGCCTAAAGCTCAATACTTAACAGCTTAACACTTTTTTTCTGCCGCCTGCTGAACAAATAAAAGTTATTGATTCATTCTTATGTGACATAAAAAAACCCATAATGAATTAATTATAGCAGGAAACATATTATTTTGTGCATGTTAAAAATAATATGCGAGATATTTATTTATTAGTCTTGAGTAAGGCTGGGCATGAAAACCGGTTAACCGATAGATCGGTTAAAATTAGATTCGAAAACCGCGGTTACGGAAACGTGATAACCGACACCGATCGATTGGTCGGTTTTCGGTCGGTTTTTAGTCGGTTGTCGAAGAAACCGGAAAATCGATTTTCGATGAACCGATTTTCGAAATATCGATTGTTGAAAAACCGATTTTCGAAAAACTGATTTTTGAGAATACCGATTTTCGAAAAAACGATTTTAGAAAAATCAATTTCTGATCATTTAAGCATTTTAATTATAATTTTTTAGTACGTCTCAGGTCATGATAAGAAAAAAGACAAACACTTACCGTACCGATACAGCTTCTAGCTTTTTGAGTTTTTGCTTCTTTGCTACGATTGGTCCTACAATTGCTGCGATTGATCAGACAATTAGAAATAGAAAATGGAAACTTGAAAATAATATACCAATCACAGTAAAGAAGGTGTTGGTTTTCCCTAAGGTCGTCGATGCCGCTCTTTAATCTAAAATCTAAACAAAAGTCGCACTGTAGCACAATGAGACATATCCATCGATACCACAACCATGTCTGTACGACTTTCCACTACCGAAAAATGATGCAAAATTGACTATATATAATATTTTTCTGTAGAAAAATAGAAGTTCGGTTTTTGACCAACCGCTCGGTTTTCGACTGACCGATCGGTTTTTGACCGAACGATCGGTTTTTGACCGACCGAACGATCGGGTTTTGACCGAACGATCGGTTTTTGACCGATCGATCATTTAGTCGACCGGTTATAGTCGTTCGGTCACAGAAACAATTGAAACTCGGTTTTTTCGAAATCGGTCATCACTTTCTATAACCGATAATCGAAAAAAAATGTGAAAATGCCCAGCCTTAGTCTTGAGTGCAAATAATAAAAAACTGAAGTCAAGGCAAACAAATGCGAAATTAGAAATTGACGCTGAGTCAGTCGATTAGCATGGAAAGTTTAAATATTTTTGGACTATTTTTGGACTATTCTATAATTGTAGTCAATTGCAAAAACAATTGGCGCCAATTTGAAATTCAAATGCTCAATAGACGTATTTAATGTGAAAGACGATGTTTTTTCAGAAATCTGAAAATAAAATTAATAAGGAAATAAAAGCATTGATCATTGAATGGTAATCATCTCGGTAATCATCTGGTAGTGCATTATAAATGTGAAGCTGAGCGTTTATTTCCCTCATGCGAAGAGATTTAGATATTACATATATGCACATGAAAGAACTATTTATATTGATAATGATATAAAATAGTTTATAGTACAAGTGAGCAAGGTGGTGTCCTGTTGGCTTTTGGCCGTTAAACAAGTGTTTTGAAATAATAATCAAATACACCTGTCAAGATATCATGGTGCAACAACTGTTGTATCCGGTTCAACCGAACACAAATATTATAAAAGCCTCCTCTACATGCATTGTGTGATTCATCCGATCCACAATTGTATGTGGTAAGTAAAGGTTCTGATCCATACACCCGCATGATAATGGTGTTTTTTTTCTCTCGCGAAAACGTGTTTATTGCGCGCTTTTCTTCAGCCAGCCTACTTCTCATCCATTGAACAAAAAAAGTAACACTTACATGCTTGTTTGCAGTTGCATACAAGGGATTTGCATAGAGTGTACAGTAAATAAAGTCGAATGTGCATATAATGCAGTACAAGTAGTTATATATAGGTGTATGAGTCATGCTCAGTAGTTGGATATGAAAATTGTAACAACATCAAGAATTAGTTCTGGTTGTTATACAGGTTGTCGCCGAAAGTGGTACCATAAACTACAGTAACTGCATGTGCGAGAATTATGAAAAAATATTTTTTAAAAGCACCCACGTTCTTAGATTCATAAATCTGGTGCAAAAAGGAACCTAATTGGTCGAAGAACAACGGGAACTAATTTTTTGGTACTCAAATTGCAGTAGCATTTAGTTACCAAAATTTTTCTCATGATTATTAATTACTGCTCAAGGAAGAGGCGTAAATTTATGTGATTTTTATTTAGTTGTGGTTATTCGCCCGTATATCTGATTGGAATTACTCTAGATCTAGATATTTTGTACAGATTGATTTTGTTCATTCGGTTGTTCTAATTTTAAACGGGATTTTCAACAATAAATCATATTAGTAACAGATGTATTATAGTACTAGTTGAATGAATTATTTTTACAGAAATTTAATTGGATGTCCTAGATAACAATATGAAACGGTTAACTGTAGTATAAACAAAATATGGTTTTATTGAAACAAAAACCAATCGAAAATCAATTGATTTTCCTTGAGATGAATTAGTATTGTGAAATATAGCGAACCAACCTGTAAAGTCGAGGTGTATTAATAATATTTATTAGCAACGATAAAGTGCATTAAATTTTCTAATTATTTATGCATATTTTATTAATCATACGACATTAATACATTAAACCCTTTTGGCATTTTGAAAGGTTACTAAAATGTACAATTCAATTTCAACATTAAATTATTCTCTTATTAAAATTGACATTTATATAATATTATTTGTCTTTCAGAAAATCAGCAATAAAATCCTAATTGATTGTTTATTGCCACAATAAAATGCAATGTTTAATAATTCCACGCGGAAAACTTTATAGCCATTCATGCTAGAAATCTAATTGCAATTTCGAAAAAACAATGCGTAATTGTTCATAAGCATTCCTCAAGCATGATTGTGTGTGTGGTTTTCTAATACGACTTTTAGGAATTTTTATAGCTGTGAGATAAAACCATAACTAGAGTGCAAGCTACAAAACTAGATCTATTTACAAAATATAATCAAGGCTGCATTTTTCCCTCAAAAACACGTTAGATTACATTAAAGGTCTAGTCTTAACTGGGTTATTTGCATAATTCCATCTCATCTTCAATTAAATTTCTCGTCTTGCAGCTAGAATTATGCTGGGCCTTTTTTAAACACACCTTGCTGCAAATAATTGTTTTATTGCACAAATAAATATGAAGAGAAAAAAATCCTTTCACTGTCTTTGATTCAATATACTATAAACAAATCTCTTGTGAGATGTAGGTCTTTGTTTTATTGTCTTACTGAAATAATATGCGATCATCCAATTACATTACAAAATTTTTGTGAATATACTTTGTAACATATTGTAATTCTCAGAATTAAATTATGCAGATTTGCATCTAATAAAAGAATGAATGCATTTTTAAAATTTCCTTATAAAGAACAGGTATGGTTATGCAAAAAAGGCAGGTAGTGATGAGTTTCAGATGACATAATCGGTTGCTATCATTTTGTATAAGCAAAGTACTTTTAATGGCGGAAACGGAAGTTCTTTATTAAAAGACCGTTAAAGGGTTTCACTATAAAGAGATTCAGGCTTTTCACTATTGTGTTAAAAATATGATAGTTCAGTAACGCCTACTGTTCTTAATGTAAAAAGAATTTTCAATACTAATTTATTATTTAAAGCATCATCTTGTTTTTTTTATATTTTATTTAACTGTGAGAACAAACCACTACACTACGAAAAACCGTTACGAAAATTTACTTGGACTTAAAAATAAATGAAACGCTAAAAATTTGCTCTTGTATTTTTATATGTTGAAGAATGTTAAAACTTCTTTGTATTTTTAAATTATTCTATTTACATATAAAGTTAAAACAGTTTACGTGTTGTCTGTTTTTCCAACAAATTTCAATTTGAATAACAAATCAACGTTGGTCAAAACTGTCTTGAAAGCAATCATCAACATTCAAGAGCTACGAATTTACGTATAACTTTCATACAAGTAAGATTTAGGTTCATTTTTTGATTGAGCGTTAAAGTCTCCGGAGAACTCCAGCGTGTTGAAGCGTTAGAGTCTATCATTTAAAATATCTCTCGGTTTATCGCTTTTGATTATCTTTATTTATTTTTGGTTTTTGATATTACTATTAGGATTTAATTTATTAAACAATGCAAAATAAAAAAAAATTGTATTTAACTTTTCTGTTTGTATAAATTGTCCTGAAAAATACAGTTTTACTTTTTTGACTAATTTGTTAACTGTATTTATTTAAAAATGCAACCTGTCTTCACTTTTAATTAGCAAACAATAATAAGTTTTATTCATTTTTGCAAAAATTCCCATATAATTCCACATTAACATACAAATTCGAGTAAAAATTCTTGTATCTCTTACAACATTTTTTTTATTAATCATTCATAATAAAACTATTCACGCTTAAAATACAGTTTTGCTTTATTTCTATATTAATCTTTTTCCAGATCTTTTTGTTTCACATTAAATTAAATTGGCGGAAGTATATTAGAAATTTACAAAAATTTCATTCAACTCTTACATTATTTTGGACAAACTTATATGGAAGATTTTTATTGTCGAAAAAAAAAATCAACAATGCTATATTATTTAAATCCAAAATTTATAGCATAATAAAACAAACCAAAATTTACTTATCATAAAAATGACAATCGTAAAAATAAATCGTAAACTTTTTTTGGAATATAGTGATCTGTTTCTCGATCTGTTTTAATCTCGGTTTTAATAAATCGTTAACTATTTAATTTACAGTATAGTATAGTATATATAAATAATTTATTGCAATTTGAGAATATAAATTAAACTGGCTTGAAACTTGAGATAATTCATCAGCGGTGTATGATTTTCAGGTTAATTTCTTTTAATTAAATTGCAAATGTTTATTGCTATTAATGTGCGCCTATTGATATAAATGGACATAATGAGCAAAGACATTATTTTTTTATTATAGTTTCTTATAACCGAGTTATACTGTCAACAGTTAAGTACAAATCCGATAAATGATCACAATATCCTTGTATTCAATTCTGTACTTTACAACATTTATGAACCATATTCAATAGCATGAAGTAATCCAATACCTTCACAACACCGACTTTTTGCAATTTGTTATGATTGTTGTTTGGAAATTTATTACCATCCAAGATGAAAGTACTGCTTCAGTGCAAAAACCAACAGTATTTTTGCAACAAGTGCATATTAAATTTATTATTAACAAATTAATTATAATAAATTAATCGAAAAAAATCTAAGGGACTTAAATCGGGCGATCTTGCCGGCCATTGTTAAAATTGATACAAAAATTAAATTTATAATTAAAGACCACTTTCGCTGACTCTTGAACAACCTACTTGAGGACTCCTAAAAAAGTCTAAGTGACATAGGTCGGGTAGTCTTGCCGACCGTTGTGCATAAAATTACTTGCATATGCATAAAATTGATAAGAAACTTAAATCGTTTATGATTATGCAAAATACGTGTGATATACCGTAAATTAAAATTTTATTGGCGGTTACTGTAAATTGGCATTAAAAAAGTGAATGGAAGAATGTCTTACCAAGTATGTATAATGTTAAAATTACCAACGGAAAACTAATTAAAATGCACAACACGTAGTATTAGATGTACATCCACATGACAGTATCCTCAAGAAAATTTAAAATTCCGTTTCACACTCAATAACAGTCGGTCAAAGACTGACGGCTCTCTTAGCGGAAGGCCTCCTCCATCCATGCTTTCAATGAAATATCTCCCCTCTTCGAGGAGTTCTGCATGGAATACGTATCACTTCTAATACTACTAATTATGCTAAAACACCGAGGCTGGGAACATTACCTGCCATCATTTTTCTATTGCAGATTTTTCTCAATTCTGTTCTTGCACAAAGAAAATATATGCAATTACCGCCAACCACGTAATAATACAATCAATTAACATTAAAACGATAGATAAACCAGTCCACTAATTACCCAGCTTATTAAAAACATTATAAATGAGGTTTCTGCTTAAATTAAATGAAACATTGTTGCATCTTTGCTTTTTGTTTGTAAATAGTGTTTTTGCAAAAATTTAATTCTATTGAATAAAATTCCAGTAGCCAGTAGTTTGACGAGTGCGCTAGAGCTGCTACTGGATTTTTACAAAAATTTTACTCGTTTATGTATTTATCAGAAAATCTTACTCATAAATATCGATAGTTGGACTTGGACGTTAAATGAAAATAAATAAATATATACATGTATTTTAATGTGCAGCGAACAACACTCAGTATAAGCTTTCGATAATTTACGGCCTCTTCGTTAACATGACTAACAAACACACTCAAAAATATAAATATGGTACTCATTTTTATGAATTATTCAACAGAAACTTTGTTTATTTGCATACTGATTCTGAGTAATATTATTGTTGCCAAAAGTATTTGAAAATATTTTTTTATTGTGGAAAATAAATTATAGCTATTAACAATGCGATTTTTGAATAATACCAAATCATTTTTAAGTTCGTTATGTCAGTGATGGATTTAGGCATTTTAGATGAGTTTTGGGGTTTTTTGTATACAGGGCGATTATATATTATTTTAAAGTGATATAAAAAAATCGCTTTTTTTCAATTAAAATTAAAATTCCAACTATGACTATGACTTCCTTCATAATATCTATTTAATGACTCATTCAAGTTATCATAAAATTCTACTAACTTACTTTCTTTAAATTCTTTTATTATTGAATTTTGGTCGGCATTCTTAAGATTTTTTACGTATGCAATTATCGGAATGAAAATTGTATAGACTATATAGCTAATAGTTGCAATTTTGCTGCACCTTCCTCAGTTTTTTTTCTATTAGTGTTTAACTTTCTTGATTATTAGTCAACATTATGAGTGTCATTATACGAAAAAAATTCGACAGTTATACTGATGACTTGTTTCTCGATTTGTTTAGTCAACACAAATTGCAGATAATAACAAGATAGTTTTTAAGTAACTGTTTAGCATTTCCATTTATGCATTTGGATAATTTTGCAAATTTTAATATTAATTTATTAATTAACCAGTATAGTTAATAAATTTGTTAAAGGTTTTTTTTTATTTATCTGATCAAAAATTATAAGATTTTTTTAATTGAGTCACCAATAATTAACAACGACCAGTGTTTAGTGAAACATTTTTTTTTAAATTTCTCAGATGGTTTAGTTACAATTTTATTCAATTTAAATTATTGAAAGTTTTATTTTACAACAGCAAATTTGAAAACTAGATTAGCAGTGTTTCGATAACTAGTTCAAATTAAGCGTTTCCTGTTGTTCTATTCGCCAATGATAAAAATGCTGCTTTTAAAGTATCGTTTTTTCAAAAACGCATAATTAGTAGTACTTACATATTTATACGTTCGTATACAAGTTAAACAAGATACAATTTTGCACTTAATTACAAAATAATTTAAGGACATGAGAAAATCACTCTAATAAATGAAATAAAAATAAATAATTAATTTAATTGGTCACGCAATATGAGTTGGTCAACAAATACTTTTTAAATATAAATTATTAATTGAATTTGTTTATTTAAAAAATGGTTCAAATCTAATTGTAAATGTCGCTCCAATTAATTATAATTATCGCAATTAATTTTACTTAATTAATTGTATTGATACTGAAAAAATTCAGGCAATTAACAGAAATTTCACAAGAAACTCTGGTGTGTGGTTGAAAAATCAAATCTAAAAGTATAACGACCTATGCAAATATAGCAATAGATTATTTAATCAGGCTGTAATTCTAACTTTCACGATGAACGGCTTATATTGTTAATAAACAATGTCGATATGCAAATTAAACAAATAAATAAATGCTAGAAATTTATCGATGTAAAACTAGATGCAGCTTCCTTTCAATTTTTCTTCGGCTTGCCGAATTCAAATTTATGTTCCTCCACAATTGATTTATCTCATTTCCTTATGAAAGTTAAATATACGGACGGCATTTATGTGGTTTAATTTATTTTTAATTATGATATAGTTACAGTAGGCGTCTAAGGACATATTTGTTGTTATTATACCTTAAACTTTATAATTTATTGTAATCTAATAATTATGACTCGATTGATTTATGGTGCATTTTTAGGTGTGTGTGCGTGTATTTATGAAAGAATTACAATTTACATAAATATTTTATTTTCTTATCTTAATTTATGATTGAATTTCTAGTTCTTTTCAAACATAAAGAACAATTAACTTTAGTTAAAAGTTAATAGTAATATAGTTTTAAATAAATTATACCATGTACGCGTATGAGCAGGAAATTATTCTGCAAATTGCTTATTGTCCTTTGAAGTGTCGCCAATAAAATGGCTTTTTTATATTTCTATTGTGAGAATTTGTTATAAAATCTTCAATTTACAACTGCAATTTTAATTAAACTTTACTTCAAGCCACCTATAAATGTGGCTTTAATTAATTAATTAATAATATTAATTTTTCTAATTAGTAAAATTATTATTATAGTATATAGTACTTGTATTGTCTATATTTTATGACATATTGCAATCATAACTCAGATAAATAGCAGAAAAAATGTGCTATAAAAGTTGTTTGTATTGAGTTGTCTGCACTTTCATTATAACTATTGTTTATAATAATTACCGCTGAAAAGTTATACGTGCAAGTTTTTTCACTTGTACACCAAGCCGTAATAAATTCAGTATATGAATGATTTTTATTTTCGTATTTATTTATGGTGTAGATAAAAAATTGAAAAGAAAGCCAAAGAAGGATATCGCTTTAAATTTGCATATTTATTGTTATGCGGTTACCAACCATAAGTGCATACTATAATGCTTCTCCTGCCATGTCATGACCCCTTTATTTGAGCAAATTATGTAGGTCCTCGTACTTTATTGCATTTCCGTAATTGAAAACCAAATATAAACGAAGTGCACATTAGATTGGCTCTTTACGCTGCTAGTGCACTGTATGGAGATTTTGCAATCAACAATTTATATTCTTATAGGTATATTTATTTTGTTGCTGACTTATAGTCATATTTGCATTCAAATTATGTGCAACAAATGAAACATTTTCAACAAAATTATGTTGTTTTGCTGCAATGACGTGACTTAGTTACGACATGCTGCGTTTGAATAAACTTCGGTTCGAAACTGCATTTTTAATGCGATAATTAGTATTTTTCTGTGATGCTGGATTAATTTTTTAATATTATTAATACTATATTTTAAATTATTTTAATTAGTCAATTATTTGCAACATAAAATAAAATATTAATTTTAAGATTAACTTTTTTGACTTTCTAGTAGTTTTTCGTAAGTTCGTATTCAATTAATATTTTATAATTACCAGCATGAATATAAAATCGTACACGTAATGCAAAAAATTAATGTCGTCATAAAAATGTAATTTAAATTCATCAACTTTGAATTGTTTAATAAAACTACTGAAAGAATATTATGAATAAATAAATCATAAGGTACGGTACTTACT
Source organism: Cryptophagus acutangulus (assembly GCA_963556235.1). Lineage (NCBI taxonomy): Eukaryota > Metazoa > Arthropoda > Insecta > Coleoptera > Cryptophagidae > Cryptophagus > Cryptophagus acutangulus. The sequence continues at coordinate 4,248,563 of OY744564.1, forward strand.
AATATCAGTAATATCGAAGTACTACATAATTTACATTAAAATTACGAGAATAAACTACGGAATGTTAGAATTTTCCTACCATTTATTTAATGTTCAAGTTGCGCATTATTTCGCTTAATCTATCACATTTTTACGATTCCAAAAATGAAGCAAAACTATTCTGCTACCAATTCATACATAATAATAATGATGATAATATGTCAGAAACAGTAAAATGCTAAGAAATTACTATACTTAATTTAATTGAGCATCTGTCTCTTTAGAAACCGCAGCAATTTATACGAATCGAAATATCTTGTTTCAAAATGATGTCTCCGACACATAATAATAACAACGTATAGGTTTTTGTTTGAGGCAGTTTCATGAAGCTTTCGCGGAATGATATTTTTTGCGTTTTCGATTTGTTTTACTTTTATTGTTATTTATTTGTTTGTATACAAAAGTCATATAGGTATCACGAGATCAAGTGCCGTTGTATAAACAGCCAAACCTCCCACATCTTTCCAAATTACTGTTTTACGATTTTTCTGTGAAAGAAAACATCTGGTTTCAGTGCTTCAGGACGATTATATTATTTACCGAATATAACATAAACATGAAAGGGCGTCAGAATATATCGGAGAATGCGTTGGAGAATTATCTTAACACGATGACTCAATTGATATATGTTGTAAATACAGACAATTATTACATGGATTTTTTTGATATGCAAATTTGTGCATTGCTACAATGTTGCATACGACAACAGTCAACAAGCACGAGCACTTTATTCGAAAAGCACCAGCAACGCGCTTAATGGGAAGCGAAGCTTAAATCTGCGGTGCAAAAGCCCGCAACTTGATTAATGACGAAAATTTTTATGGTACCTTTTGAAAGAGATGAGATATACCAACAAATACGTGTCTTACACTAATTGTATAGTTTTGTCTTACACTAATTGCGAGAATAATTGTTTAGTTTTGTTTAAATTCTAATATTGTGGATTCTAACCTCAAATTCCGTCGTGGCGGTTTCGGGCCGGCTCTATGTTGCGTTTCACATCCCCAGTACTTTCATCCTGTAGAGATTTGGCCCCCATTGTATTCCTTCACATTGGGGGCCAAAAATTGTTCAAATTGTCCACACTTTATTCCCATTTTGTCACTTTTAGAATTCAAAACATCACAGTTGCAGTTCACAAAACACCTGTCAGATTGAAGATGGCGCGCACTGAAATTGGCTGTAGTATTTATGAATGAAATTCTCTAACTAGAATGACACGTACTACCTACTATAAGATTATGTAAGAGGGCGCAAGTTACATAATTGCATTGGAGTGTGATGCGACAGCTATTAAAGCGCATTGGGGTGAATGACACCGCAATGTTCAGATGCAGTTCTGCATCGGATACCCTGCCAACTCAAAATAGCTCGGATTTGGATGGAATTTGGTACGTATATGAAGAAAAATCCGTAGAATCCAATAAAGCAATCATATGTTGAATCAAAGGTATGGTTTTTAAGTTATTAATTGTTTAATTAATAATAATAAAATGTAAGTGCAAATTATTCTTTTTTTTAAATTCAAAGAAGAAATTATTGATCTTATTAAAAAAAAAGAAACTATTAAATATTCTTACGTTAATAATTACATTGAAATTTTATATTTTCAAAGTAAATTATTAATAATAAATAAGTGAATTAAATTTAATAATTTTTTTTCAGAATTTATTTAAATTTATATCAAATTATTATTTAAAGTGATTTTGCTACTCACTATTTCATATAGAAATATTGCAATGCAAACTAGCCCTCTTAAATAAATGAAGTAATAAATTAAAATATCAAAGAGTGTAGCTGTTAATGAAGAGGACTTGTTAATAAATCAATCATCATTTATTTGAACTAAATAATGTGATATAATTTCCTGATAGTTTAAACTAGTTACTACATCATTAGAATTGGCTCTGTTAATTTAAATATTGAATCATCATTAAATCGCAGTATTCGCAGCATCTTTTAATTAAGTGTGTGGTCCAAAGAATTGCAATACAAAGATATAATAGTAAACTATTTAAATATTTACATGAAATACTTTGTAAAGTAACTTAAAATTATTATTTATCAGCGCAATTATGATTACAATAATATTTATGCTCATAGGTATTTCAGTTTTAGTCCGGAGACCATAAAAAGAATTAAAAAATAAACATTTTTAAATTGTTTTAATATTCCACTATCGTACATTTGCATATATTATTTTATAGTTCATATTAAGATATCTTCAAGTAATTTATTTCTATCTATACCTTTACATAGTATCTATCGCAACATTGTACTTTATTGTATATTGTAAAGGACGAATAGCAAATATTAATTCTTTTATATAACTAACTTGTTTTTGTTTATTTAATTAGTGTTAAATATGTCACTTTATGATTTATGTGTTTATAAACCAAGAAGTGGTTTATTAACAATTTTTATAATCGCATATTAAATTATTCTAATTGTTTTATTAATGCCAACAGTACATTCCTGTTTAAATTCATAATTGATTTTGATTATTAATTGTAGTAAATCATGTCCATTATGACAAATCTCGAATGAACAATTATTCTAATTCTGTCATTTTAATTTTAAATTAATTAATTTTTATGAACGACATTCTATAATTGATTTCTCATTTGATTTTATCAATGATATGTTTGCGCCTTTTATGTATCAAGACTCAAGGTAGTCACAAAATTTGGATTTTTATTAAAAGTTTAAAGGATATTTTAATTTTTAATATTAATTACACTATAAAAATATGTACTTTATAGTTTATTTTTGTGTTTTATTAATTTTGTCAATATTTACAATATATGCTATCATTTTTGCCTTTTTATCTCATATAATTTCTTTGAGCCTCATTATAAATAATTAAGACTTCGGTAAAGTTATTACCTTTTCTTCCAATAACAATATATAAATAAATAATTAGTTTACTTCTTGAATTACATTACATTAGGTTTTCACACAAACTTCTTGGTACTTTGAAAATAATAATGGTTCTTTCGATGGACCGTTGGGTGGGCAAAGTAGCCATAGTAACTGGTGCTAGTTCTGGAATAGGAGCGGCAATTGCAGAGCGATTAGTTAAAGAAGGCCTTATAGTAATCTATTAATCACGCACTTTTTTTAAATAATTCCTAATTTAAATAGGTAGTAGGATTAGCCAGAAGAAAAGAGCGCTTGGATGATCTCGCCGAAAAACTAGCGGGCAATCCAGGAACATTTCACGGTTTCAAAACCGATATGAGCCAAGAAGAAGATATTTTAAATGCATTTAAATGGGTGCTAAAAACGGTTGGTCCAGTTCACATTCTGGTTAATAATGCTGGAGTAGGTAAACCCACTAATTTAACTAATGGAGATACAGAAATGTGGAGAACCACCCTGGATGTCAATGTTTTGGGCCTCTGCATTGCCACTCGTGAAGCTTTAAGAATTATGAAAGATAATAATATTACTGGGCATATTATTCATATGAACAGCATTTTGGGGCATCGTGTTCCCATTCATGCATTTCTGCAATCTGCTGCACATTCGAACGTTTATCCGGCTTCCAAATTTGCAGTCACTGCATTGACTGAAACTTTGAGGGTGGAATTGAATTGCTTGGGCTCCAAAACCAAAATTACTGTAATTGTTTATTCGTTTTAATTTTTTTTTGATTAATTTTTATATTATAGAGTTTAAGTCCGGGACTAGTTAACACGGAGATATTTGAGGCCAATAATATTACACCTTCTGCATTGTCGAATCCGAAAATTAAATTTGTTTTGCAACCAGAAGATGTGGCAGATGCAATGGTGTATGTTTTATCAACCCCTCCTCATGTTCAGGTTGTTTAAATTTTTTTTTAGTTGATAAATTGTAAAATTATTTAAAATATTTTTAGATTAATTAAATTAATCTATTAATTTAATATTTATTAATCTTTTAATCTTGCAGGTACTTGAACTAACAATAAAACCTATAAACGAAAAATATTAAATCCCAGAAAAATTGGAATTAAGAAGAATAATTATTAGTTAATTAATTTGTTTGTGGTTCATAGGGTTAAAATTTAACTTCTCAAAAAGCAATCTGTAATTTAAATTTTACTAAATTTAAATTGATCATACTTGGCACCATCTACAAGAGAAAATTTAAACAGGCTTTGCTTATAATTGTGAAGGTGCCAACAGAAATAGAATACTGTAGCGTGTTCAGAATGCTTACATCTACTGCATTGTAGAAAGCGTGTTGGATTATTTAAATTAATAAGATATTAGAAGATTATTATATATTATTCAGATTATACAAATTAAAATGCGAAAATAATTATTTTATACTGGTGTTGAAATTTTAGAAATAGCCTCCGCGTTAACTGATCCAACATTAAAACTATAATTGAAAATAAATAACTCGGCAAATGTAATTATTCTACTTTATTGAAATATTTCCTATATTCTTAAATTGCTTAATATTTGTAAAAAAAATAATAAAAATAATAAAAAATCTCGGAAAAAATATAATTTAATTTAATTATTTATTATTAATAATTTAGTTTCAATTTTACTTCAAACTTTATCAAAAACTGTGAATAAGAATATTTAATAGTTTTTTATCAAAATCAATCAACTTTTCTTTGAATTTTGCCAAATAATAAATTTTTTCTACATTTTATTAATAATTCATCAAACAATTAATAACTTAAAAACTAAGTACTTAATTAAAAATCTGATTGTACTATTGAATTCTACGCATTTTTTTACATACGTTCACCAAATTTTATCGAAATCGGAGCAACTTTATGTTCTGCAAGAGTAAATGCATGCGTCACGCATCAAACGATTAACATGCCATGCACATGCACAACTGCACAGTGTCATCTTCAGCTATTAACATTCCAACGCAGCATGCAGCTCTTAATAGCCCCCACTTACATAATACTATGAATAGGCCAATGCCCCTTTCATTCGTAAATACGACGAAGAGCGACTCTTAGTGCGCATGCGCAACCAACTTCAGTACAAGACAAATAACAAGTTACAAATGTCAAATAAAAATGCTATTAAACTTGAGTGATATTGATAAAATATGAATCATGTGATTATAAATAATGTGATTATGAAAAAGTGCATCTCTACAAGCCAAAAAGTGTCCTACTGGATATGGGAGCGAGATAAGAACAAAATATAGCCGGCTGCCTGGCCCGAAACAGCAACGACCAAATTTAAGGTTAGAATCACCAATACTTGAATTTAAACGACATTTAATAGTTAATGTAGGAATCTGTACTTTCAAACGTGCTAGACCTTCTAATAAACGTAAACTCGGTGTTTATTCGATTTCGCGAAGGTAAAGCATTGGCTCTAAAATATGAAACGATCGCGCTAATAAAAATTAGTTCAACTATGCTCGCAAACTGATCTCTCAAGTCTGCTAAATTTTATAAAGATCGAACTAGAACTAAATTAACTAACATATTTGTCTTAAGATATACATTTTAATATTAATTAATTAAACATTTCATAACTTTTTATTATCTAATATAATTATCTTGATGATTAATATAGAAAAATAATGATTTATTTTGTTCACTTTCGGACAAACAAAAGTCGAACATCCTGTAGTAGAAATACGCTAGAAGTTCAAATTTGTGTTGGCCTTTGAAAAAATCAGATTAAATGAAAGTAGAAATAAAAGTTATAGACAATAGAAAGAAGATGCGGAGGATAGCAAAGAGCAGAAGAAGCGCTGAGAGTGTTTGTGATTCATGTATTCGCAAACTTGCTTGGCTAAGGTGAATATTATTCGGTGGAAGCTTGCCATATCGGCGGTAGATCTATTCCTGTGTGTTGTTTGGCACACCGATAATTTAACTTCTACTTTGCTACTCGGCCAGTCCGTCTGGCTCCATGTCTGATGTGTGTCTGCCTTGCCGCCAGCATCACGGTGTTTGCACTTGTCCCCTTCCTTGTAATAATAATAATATTATTAATAGTTAGTTGCTTAAAACTTTGCTTCAACATCAACAGAACAAGCGAAAAAAACCCCTACAGATTAATTGGTTATTTATACATGCATCTCACTATTTTCAAGGTAGTTTGATTTGTGGTTCATAGTATAAACTTGGCGATCATTGCTTTTTGTTGGGGTACGATGTTGTTTATCGTACGCCCTTACTTTTCTACTTTTGAGAATATGATATACGATGCTACTGGCGAGGGTGTTTCTATTTTTATTTGCTGATTTTACAATTGCAATAAATCAGGATATTTTGCATTATTTTTGCAAAAATTCTATCAATGCACATAAACCTTTCAATGCTGCTATGTTTACTACAACCGCAATGTATCATATCTTTAGTTTGTCTATCTTCTATAAAAATATCCACTAGGTATAGAACGAAACTAAAATGAAAGAATTTTAATTTAGCAAAAGCCGCATTTGCAAAACAAATATTTTCGAAAATTTTGATTTACTGGATCTTAATGTTGACGTGAAATTATTAATTACATGCCCATTCACATTAATTTACTATTTATTGTTGTATTCCAGACATTTATTGCCCATTGTTATGCAGCATAATAATTTAAATGTGTGTCTAAGTAGAATATATAAAATTCAGAAATATGCTTTTGTTTTGACATTTCTGCATAACGTGTGACCTTTCGAATAAAAAGGCCAAATATTATACATTTCTAGCATTACTCAATAATAATAGAATATGACTGAAAACTACTTGAACTAATTTAGTATTTGAGAAAATCGTTTTAATATTTGTTCCATTATCCTAAATAAATATATGGAACAGGAGAGTCAACAATATAAATCAGTCGCTTGTCCAAACAACATGTCTTTAAAAGTTTGCAAACAACCGAATTCCTAGCGCTGGACCGGAATGTTACTTTACTATCATCGAAAACATTTCTATGATATTTAATAGACGATTGATAGATTACATAAACAAGAACAAATCTGTTATAATAATTGAAGTTTTTATTTTATTTCACTATATTATGGCATAAATACATTATTGGTGTGTAACAAGAGTTATACAGCAACACTACAAAAGTTTCCAGTTTAGTATGAAATTACAAAAAAAATCTACAAATACTAACAATTCTTAGATTATTTAAATAGTAGCTACAATGGAATTACATTAGTATTATTACCGATTTAAATCCTAAGAAAACCAGCATCAGATTATCGCTGCGGCGAATGAACGCTAATGTTCTCGAACATGCGCGCCTAAATGTGCGACCTTTTTATTATCAATCTGATTCTGGAATTTATAACTAATACAGTATATGTGTAAAATTTATTAATATTATACAAAGAAATAAATAAAATTATCTTAAACAAATAATAGGAACTTTAAGTTAAATTTATTAATACATTCAAAGCGTATAATAAATACAAAGAATTAAATACAGTCGATCTTCACTTCTTAAATAATGTTACCTATCTAAATTAAATTAAAATGATTGTACGCAATGAAATTGAAAGCAGTCAGTTTGTAATATGTAGAAGATGAAACGAAAAAAAAGTTCATCTGTAATTATGGTTGTTCATTAATTGTAGGCGCCTGCATAAGTATTACTATAAATAGATACATTTCCATGTATTAAATTAAAAACACAGACAATATATTATATATATAAAGTGTATATGATGTGAGAACCATAAGCTGGTTTATCAAGTTTGCTCTAAGGTTCTGGTCACAAGAAGGAAGAAGAAATGTCTAGTCGTCTGCACTATCTGTTAACACATTTTATGTAAACATTGCGATTTTAGATGAGCAAATAGATGAAATTAGCAAGAGTAGTAGGCGACAAAAACTAACTAATAACGTTCCCAACAACATTAATAAGTGTACAAACATTACATGGCGCCACAAACCTACATGTTGAGTGGGTACGAATCGTTAAAGTTACGTTGATTTCTATTTATACTTTTATTATTTGAACGGCCTACACGACTTTATGCCCGAAATCGCATTTTTAGGACCAAAAAACCAATTTTAATAATCATGCGAAGCGCCAACTTTAAGGGGGCACCCCGCGCAAAGACGCTTGATCATTTTCTACTGAAATTTTTATTGTCGCAATATTATATTTATTGCAATAATTATTTGATCACTCGATGGATAGCACTTTTTTGAATTTTTGATTTTCGGGTCCGTCTAAACGAAAAATCTCAAACACACTTATCCAATTAGAATTGAGTATAGTCTGGGCTATAATTAGCCAAAGGCGCCAGAAACTGAAATATCTGCCTTGTAAAAGTAAATTTAATTGCGTACTAAAATCGAAAACAATACGAGCTTAAATTTAATGAATGATTTTTTATTGAAATTAAAATAAAGTAAAAAAAATTAAACGACGTTACATTAGAAGCACTTATACGATAAAATAAATAGTAAACCTTCATCAGCGCACTATATCAAAAAGCTCTCATTTTATTGCTGTTCTACATTTAACTTCACTAAAAACTTAAGCGCTCTTAAGTTCAAGAGCATGACGTCAAGCGCCATTAAAACAAATAAATAAATCCATATTTTAGACGACGCAAAAATTGTACGTGCAAATAGAAAACATTCAATTTATATTTGCCGCTAAACACGTGCATTGTTTGATTCGCTGGATGCGTTTCTTGCGGAATTGTGGCGTCATTGATGGACATCGTAAGGTGATGGTGACCCAGGTGAATTTTTTCGGCCGACAAAAACCGCAAGATTTGAACGCCGGTCCGTTTTGGTCCTCGTCTTCCGTCTCTTCCATTGGCGGCGACCGATGACGGTTGCGACGTTTCGGATTCTTCGGAATATAGAAAGAGTTGCATTGTCCGTAACAGAATCGGTTCACTACCGTGCGTGTAAGACAACCGGGTTCTTTGATTTTTTGGATGAGAGGTTCCGTTTTGCACCAATCCCTTTGCAGGTACTCCTTTTTCGTCACCATCAAAGCGTTTTTGCTCGATTTCAACACTTTGCGCCCGTTAAAACCGCGGAGATCTTGCAAAAGCTCCGTACTTCTGTATGGTTCACTGTGATTGTTTCGTCTGATGAGCAAATCGATGTCAATTCTAGGATTTTCGGTTTTGCTTCCAATAAGGTCCGATTCGCCATCGAGTAGTCTCACTTTTGGTAACTCGTATTCCTGTTCCGGTGGTATGTAATTGTCGTTCAAATCGTTTTCGATTAGGTATCGTCGCTCATCTCGCGAATTATTTTCTTGCTTTTCAGCTATGAGTCGTTCGACTTCTTTTGTGTTAATTATGTCTAAGATTGAGTCGCTGTGTGGATGACCGTATGTGATTATTGGTAAAATGAAGTATCCTATGAAGAGCATAGAGCCGAAGTTGAATTGACTGCTTGAAACCATCTGGAAAATAGAAACAAAATATGAAATTTCAAGATCATTAAAATATTCTGAATGCAGATGAGGAAATATTGGAGTTGGATATATTTCTATGAAGTGTAGAGAAAATTCAAGAAATCTCATAAAATTCCATTTGTTCTCACGTCGCGTGACAGGATATCTTGGAAAGAGTCATCAAATGCATTTATTCATATGAAATTTGAAATATCTAAGGAAATACCTCGGAAATTATCCGTATTAATAAAAATCTTAAAGCTCTTTCTAAGGAAATCTCAAGATATTTTAACCATTTGCTCTAATCCGCTTCTAATTTGCTCAAGCTTAGCCTATTTCACTTTTTCTAATTTTTATTTACTAGGATAATTTTTTATCACTCTATAAACACTAGCACCTTTAAATAAAAGCTCTATTTGCTCATAGTTAAGCTTTGTGAGAAATTCCTAGATAGAGATTTTGATAAATTTATTAAAGCCTAACTAATCCGTTTATCTTCTCAAAGTGCCAATTCTTGGAAGTCTACACAATAATATCTTCTCCAAAAACGTGCTGAATAAAATGGACTGGCGTTTAGTCTTCCAAATCTACCGAACAATAGACCGGAAACACATTCTTATGATTCCTTGCATAATATACAAGTGCATTCAATTGATGCAATTAATTTAATAATCAGGATTGGTTTCAGTGGTTTGAAATGGGTATCATTATTCTTCCTAGATTTTTCATTCAGCGACCAAACTGACAATTTCTTGGAAAAGGCTACAATAGGAACGTGTTGAACTGGCGCTTAAAAAGATGGAAAATATCTGATTTTAAGCAGCAAGATGCATAAATTGTAATAATACACCGGAAATACAGTACAAGTGTTAATTTATTTGTTAAGGTATACCCGGAGATTGAATGTATTCACGCATTGCCTTTTGTAGAAAATACGTTCATTCATGCGCCCACAATCTGCACCTTTCACAATAGCATCTTTTCCATTCACATATGCAGGCACGTATTTACCAGCTTTCTCAAAACTGCAGTTTTACAAACGCATTTACCTGGAAATGGTGTACGTTATTATTCATTTCGTATTCCACTTATGCAATTTATTGCAAATCACACAAAAAAAAAATGATTGTAAGAAATTTGTATTAATTACTGACTCATGTTTTCAATAATTAAATAATTGCGTGATAAAATAAATCTGTCCATTTCAGTTAATTTAAATTTCAAATATATTACTTACTATAGTGAATAATGACTAAATAATTCATTGTCACGAACCAGAGGCAAAATTGCATCCACCTGGTTATGAGTGTGAAATTAAATACCTCCGAGAAAATCGCATTGTTAATGTAGGAGTTGCTTAATTAAATTTATATTTTATAGAAAATATAAACTTTTCAAATTCATTAGATTCATAAAATCCACCCACTGTCGAATAATTATAGGTCATTCCCTGAAAATAACTGTGTGCGATCGATAAGGTGTCAAAATATTCTATTACCAAGTCAAAATTGAAATCTAAGAGAAATACAAGAAAAAAGAATAAGCGGAACAGTAGGAGGTTCGAATTAATTTTAATAAATTAATAATATAGACAAGCTAATTTGATAATGAATTGAAAATGTACACCTGTTCTGATTTGCATTTGTATTGATACTTTTCTTGATTGATTATGATTTATTTAACATTATGTTATAAAAAAATTCCGCACCAGATGTTTGAATTAAATGCGCTTTTTACATGCAACAAATAAAAGTGCGATTTTTATTTTACTCTTTGTTTAGTTGACAGTAATGCCATTTCATTTAGTACACTCCTCAATTATATAAATTGCGGAATTCTGATGTGCAATGGGATAGTTTACTTTCAGTGGAATTTTAAGCAAAGAATAAAATTAGAAATTAATATTAAATAAATTTAAAAATAGGTAATTAAAACCAAAATCGGAATTAAGAAGACCTTTTAAGGGAATTGGCTGCTGCATCGGATCTTAATCTAAACACACTGAAAGCTTCAATTTAATTATAAAAATATCTTGAAAAAATTGACATCTATTTACTTGAGAAGTACAAAGTAAACCTACGCACTACTTTAAAAAAAATGCGTAAAGTAAATTTAATTAAAGAGTGTCTTCTTTAATTGCAAAGCAAACAAGAAACACATCTAAATAATCCCGCGGCTGTAAAATAATGAAATGATCTGCTATTATAAAAGGAGAGTTGTGGCAAAATATGTCTGTCGTAAAGTAGTTTTGTTAGCAGTCATCGTCTTTCTGGTCGATTATTAATATACCCCGCAGCTTTGGCGACATCCAATTAAGAAGAAGCAAAAGAAGCGTGTGCGTATGTTTGTATGGGCTGTATATGTAGAATCGCAGCATTCATTGCATGTTCCTCCCGGAGCCCCGGAGGATATATAAATGAGAATGAGAGGTCCCTCATGAATGGAAGTATAAACTGTGGTGGGCGCATTATACAGCACCTATAAGGCCTTTGCGTGGGTGTTGCGTAGGGACCCTGAGGTTCTCTCATGTCCCCGGCGTGGATGCACTAACCTGTTGCCGCCGACCCGCAGTGCTCCTCATTATGTACAGAACCGGATTCGCTTCTTTTCCATCTCAATTTGCAATAAGCATCTCTACAATCGCATTCTTGTATGAGTAAAGGCATTTTGGTCTTTTTAATTCTATCCAAAATAGTTTTTCAGGAAAAAATCTTGATTTTGAAAATTTATCTTTGGTAATATTTTGACAAATTTAGAAATATAAATTTGAAAGGCTTCTTCATCGTTCAAGCAGAAAATTAGTTTATTTACAATCATATATGTAACGACGCAGTTTCTGTATTTTTGAAAGTTTGAAAATGATACATTTTTGACTTTTACTTTCCTCTCTAGGGTGGAAAGTGTTCACTTTCCACCCAAGAGAACACTTTCCAACCTTGAATTTCCATAGAACCAACACAATAAAACAAAATTACCAGCTTGATATTGATCGGAATTTTGTTTTAATGTTGGTTTGACGGTTCAAAACTTCAGAAATTTAAATTTATTATCAATTATTTTTAATTTTATGTATAATTGTAAATAAAATAGTATACAAATACAAACCTCGGTGGAAAGTTTCATTTCTGTCTCGAGAAATAGTTGACCTCGGCGCTTCGCGCCTCGGTCAACTATCTTATCTCTCGACAGAAATGAAACACTTTCCACCTCGGTTTGTAATATACTATTTTCTAGTAGGAGCCAAAAATAAATATCATTATTTTAATTTAATCTATTTTAAAAATATCCAATGTAATTACCTCATTTTTAAAAAATCTTTTAATTATAAAATTTAAAAATTCTACTACTACAAAACTTTTTAGACAATCCAGAAAATAATTTTCAGTTAAGAGCTTAAGAAAGTCAAATTTGGCTCAAAACTTCTTAATTAAAATTCTGAATAGATTCATAGAGGTGCAGAACATTCGCAGTAGACTAGAGATGAAAAAAATCTTGTAGGTTTATGTAGTTTAACAATAAAATAAAATCAGGACGGATATTTCAATTTGCGACACCCACATTGCCGTTAGATATAAATCAAAATCAAAGTTGCATTGCAATTATGGCTATCATTAGACTATACAACACATTGGTAAGCACCTTTTATATATAAAGAGATATAGATATGATTTTTTCGAATTAAGTATACATGACACTTCTTGTGCAATAATAGTAATAATAGCGCTCAGGAGTGAAATGTGCGAGGAATAATTTAAGGTAGGTCGAAAGAGTTTTATGAGTGTTGGACTTGAGTTGTTGGTAGTGCAGAAGAAAAAGTGAACAGCGTAGGAGAGACGACGCCATATTTTGGCATTGTATTTTAATAAGGGCGAGTGTATCGAATAATGTCGATATATCAGTTGAACTTTTATTTTGTCATGAAGCTACAATGGAGATTTGCATTTACAAGACAATTTTCTATCACAATGAATAGACTTGGCATTTGCCATACAAAATAATTAAAAATAATTTACTAATAAAAATCTGCTGGAGGAAAGTAAATTTGTGCAGAAGTTGATGGCGATCTGAATGCGCCTCTGCTATAGAAAGCAATAAAAAGTTGTGCATTGATTGCAATACAAACAAACAAAAGTGCAATTTAAAATAGTGGGTGCATCAAAATCGAAAATTACTGTTTACCTTTCATAATAAGTAAATAAAAAAAAATTGAAATCATCAATTTCCATACCAGGATGCTGATGTCATATTTGTCTGTTTTGTTTTCTCTCTGCTAAATGAATTCTTTAACCGAAGCAATTTGTTATTGTAAATGTTACAAACTATTGTTGCTCTTGAAATCGCATAGCATTTACATAATTATACAATTAAACAAGTCTTTCATGCATATTTTCCAATAGAATTTATTGGTTTTACATTTGCAAGATTTCAATATATGTGTAAAGTAAATCGCTGATTCTTTAAATTCAACAATATTGTTTCATTAATTAGTTGCAGTATAATGTACTTTGCTCATTATACAAATGTAACTATTGTGTTGTTTTTATAAGAGCATCATAAATCTCGAGCTTAACTCATTCAATTTAATTTACGATATAAATATTAATTAATTACTTCAGCAGGAAATTATCACCATATACTACACCTTTATAGTTTATGCCCTGAAACTATTTAACGATAATGTCACAATCAGGCTAGTTTTAAAAATAGAACATTTTTTCCAAAATATCAAATGATTAATGATCGAAAATCACTGGAAAAATCATTAACGTTTTCGATAAAAATGCTATTGCACGAGTAATTTATTCTTGTCAATTATATGGCTGATAAATTCGAAAATGCAATATTCCAACAGGATCTGGCATGCTTTCAAAAGTATTGTTTGTAAACATGACCTGTACGAATTTACTGCAAGATTATAAAATATAATTTTATTAATTCTAACACATCATATTTTACGCTATTATTGACAATTCTATAGTTTATTTCGCATATAGTGACGTTTTTACATTCCATTCTCTCTTTATATTGAATGTGTGGCTATTTAAATGCCAATAATAATTGACTTCCAGTTCTAAATATACGATATTTATGCAGTTTCAGAAAAAAGTTTAGTCTAGCTTTAATCAACTAGATATAATATTTATTAAAGGTTATTTCAATAATGTGAGACATGGAAACACATAATTTAGAATTGGTGCCAAAATCGGCAAGTTTTCGCGAGAAAAATGGTTTACTAGGAATAAATTTCGTTCGACGAAAAATTGATTCTCAATCGCGACTTTATAAATAATCGTAAGTGTTTAAAAATGAACTTCCAGTTTATGATTTTTAATTTATGGTCAAGAGAGCCAAAACTTATTAATTTGCTGGACAGTCTAACAAGCTTCATTATTTATTTATTTACTCGTTTATTTATTTAAATTATTTATTTAATTACGGATATTAAATTCAACTATAAACTTTACGACTTTATGGACTTTTCTTTAAGAAAAACCAATAAAAAAATCGAGAGCAAAATGTAGCATCATTTAGTCTGACACAGATTTAAATTTACTGGAGGAAAAATACGTTACAATATAGTATATTAATTTATATAAAACTTGTTAGAAGTAAATCCAGAAAAAAGCGTCCTACGGGTTCAGCCTTGTTTGGATAGCTGGACCCAATTTAAACATTGTTAATTAATTGAAATTCACACCCTCGCATACTCTACATGCCTGTATTTGTCAACCGATGATCGAATTGTCTCATGTGGGAACATCAACATCAACTTTTCAAAAATCTTTTATAATAATGGGAATTGTACTAATTATCCAAGACATGTCTGTCGGATTCGATTTAATTAGATCTGCCGAGAAGGACACATGTTTTTTACATTATTAATTCATTAGAATTTTCTATGGTGCGTTTTTATTAATATGCAATGTATGAAAGAGTTCTTTTCTTTTAATTCGATTCCACAACTATTCGAATTTCTCCATATTTCATTGCTGATTTATATGATTAAAATCAATTGATTTATTAAAAATTCAAGCACGACCTCGCTTATGACTGAGAAGGTTTTGTTGAGGACCACCCGCAAAATATGCAGTTTACATGCAATGACATATTTCTATATGGTGAATTTTAATTTCTTGACAAGGTTGATAATTTATGGAAAATTTGCAAATTATTCACTAAAAAATAAATCGAATTTAACAATAAAATTAAATTATATAAAGAAATAATTAAATATTATATTATATTAATATTATAATATAATATTAGATTATTATTAAATATTTTTATTATTTAATTCTAAGATTTTTTTTTTAAATAACTAAAATATTCATAAAAAAATTATATTTAGTATTTAATATTCAAATAGTTTTTAAAATGAAAAAATTAAAAAACCGGCATATTGACAGTTTTAAATTGTTTAAAAATTTATTTAAAATTACAATAAATTAATAATTACTTAGAAAAACTACACCTTTATTTGGCACAATCAAAATTACTAATAATAATGTATTTAGGTCATAATTAAAAATTCTACGTAAAAAATATCCAAAGCAATTTAAAAAAATGCGTCATTAAATCACTAAATTAAAAATAAATATTTTTTAAAAATTAAATACTTATGACAAAAAATCTCACCTTAAATAAATCGATAAAAAATTAAATCACAATTATTAATAATTAAAAATATAAACAAATACACACTTCACACATATTCGCTCAATCAAATAGTGTAATCACCGAAAAGCATAGTAAAAGTTTGAATCGGCTAGTAAATAAGGCAAAAAAGGAAAACGCGCGTGTTTGTATGATCAGCACGTGTAAAGCTCTGTAAAAGCTCTGGCTGGTATTCTTCTGCTTCGAATAGTTTAACAGCACTAATATAATAACTTTCAAGTTACGGCCAAGTCAAGTCCATGTTCCTCAATATATAAAAGCAGCGCAGAAGCATTTTATCCTCCCACTGGTGAGTGGAAGGATAAAATGATGAAGTTTTAAAGGTGTTATATAATTTGTCCACACTGTGTATAACGTCTAACATCATAAGACTCAAAAAGCTCTCGGGTGGACAACATGTAGGTTTAATTGAGACTATTATTAATAACAACAATCAATAATCAATTTGTATAAATATATTTATCGGTTGGCTGGCTTTTTTTTACATATTTGTTTCATTTTCTTCATTCAGCTTCATTTTTCAACACAAAAACTCCTTCCAGAAAACCTGGCATCGATTTCGGTTTTCTTTTAGTGGATTGCAAAACCTCGAATGTCGTGTACTTATCAAACTTTGTTATTTTGGTAATGGCATATCTGACATCCTTATCGGATGCACAATCTGAAACTGAACACATTATTATTAAAGCTTCCTTTTCATCTGCAATTATTTCTAATACCGCTAATTTTTTGCACGCTGGTACAACTACACTCTGCATCATTGGGCGGTTTTTCTTCAGTTTCCTCCTTTTGGTCTGAAAAATATATTTGAAATATATACCGACTGAAACTGGTGCATTTAATTAGGTACCATTGTTTGAAGTCATTTGAGCTTGGCAGCAACAAATTACATTTCTTTTGGACATGCATGGCTCACCTAAAGAATATGAGATTACAATTGGGTTTCGATAATAATTATTCAATTTACATTCGCATATGCAGGTACTCTTTGATGGTTTACCTAAAACGAATTACAATTATTATAAATTTATTAATCAGGTAGAGCTTACGGGTAAATATAGGAGTGGGAATACCTGTGAATACAAAAAAATCATTGAAAAATTGTTACTTTTGGTTATCTTTTCCAATAATAAGGTTCCTGGATCGTCAGCAAACCGTCAAAGTGACGATCCGGGAGCTTTATTGGAAAAGACCTAGTCTAATACTTTACCTAGACTTTTACAGAAGCAGCTATTTGCCTTGCTTACTTCTAAAATAAAAACAAATTAGTAAAATAATCAAAATAAAAAAATTTACGATCAACTTTCGCATAGGAAACTGGTAGCTTTACTCAGTTTACCTAAAAAATAAATCGTTTAATATAATATACGTTCAGAAAGCAAATCATACTTCGACTTTCACAACTGCAAGAAGTACTCGTTCTATCTGGACTTGCTGGAAAATATTTAATATAATTATTATTTAGAGGAAAAATATATTTTATATTTACTATAACTTCTCCAAGAAACCGATCTCCCTAAAAATAAAACTCACAAATAAAAATCCAAACAAACTTAAATCTTACAATTTTTACCACCGGTGGATTGAGGCGTACTGCTACAACAATAACAGCTGCTTTCATCATCAGATTCTTCATAAACACTAGGCACCACGTCTTTTGGGCACAAACAGCGGACATGATTCGGTTTTGTGTCTACAAAAAAATATTTAAAAAATCACTAGGATGATTTTATACTAAAAGCACGTTGCATCTCGTCATAATGAGCTGGATGGTGAGGACTGTGCATCCTCCTGTGATGGGGATCATAACCACGCGATCGACGACCACGACTATAGCGGTGATGCTGAAGATGAGGCGATGAGGGATGATGCTGGGGATGTTGCAAGGAATGACGCTTATTGCCATGATGGACTTTTGAATGGCCATTATGATGTTCATAGCCTTCATCACTATCAGAACTCTCACTAGAATCTAGCTCATCGGAGTTAGCTGATGTAGACGTTTGGCAAGTCTGACTCCTTTCCTGCAACCAATTTTAAATTTACCTCAAAAACGCTCAAAAAACGCTTAACTTACCGCATAGCAAGATCTCAAAGTTTGAGAGCCTTCAGCATAAGTAGTAATCGTTCTATCAGCGGGACATATTTCAGGCTGAAATTAAGCTTGTGCTTAAAAAAAATAGATTTACTTTTATTGGACTTACGATTACGGTGCAAACTGGAGGAAGGTGACGGCATCTCTGGAAAATAATTTATTAAGTAATAGTGGAATTATTATGAATGTTACAACTTACACAACTTCCACAACAATCTCCTCCTTCAGCTTCAGCATCAGAATGCTGTCCGCCGTGGTGTCCATATCCATGTTGTTTGTGATGATGATGCTGACGATGCTTATGATGCTTCTTGTGGACAAGAGTATAATTCGATTGGCCTGGATCCACTCTTTTTTGGGTCTTGTTGGTCTTGTTGGTTTTAGTGGTCTTAGAAGTTTTGTTTGTGGTAGTACTGTGAAGGGATTTATTGGCAGAATGCGCAGATGGACTAGAATTTTTAGAACTGTGATGAGACTTTTCATGATGACTAGAACTATGGTGGCTTGGTGCATGACTTGAAGACGCTCTAAAATAATTTAATGAATATTTGTCCAACCAAAATCATAATGTTTGCCTACGTTGGATTCGGGTGTACTGAAGCTGGCATATCTTCTTGCATTTGGATGATTTCCGGGATGGAAGAAGCCTCTGGAGTAGATACTAGAGGAAGGGGAACCGAGATGGGAACGCTATCGGGATCGGGATCAGGTTCGTCGATGTCAGTTTCTTCGCCTCCGGTGAAGCTGCCAGTAGATGAATAAGTACCGCCACTGGCGTAGGAAGCACGTTGCGTATGAGTACCACGCCTTTTACGATATCTTCTATGGCCACCAGGCTTGGAATTGGAACTCTTGCTGGCACTAGTAGTGCCGGGACTTACACTTGGACTAGGATGGGGTATTTCACCAACAGTACACTTATATCCTAGCTTGAACAGAGTCTGAAGACCAAGTAGGATGGATTCATCAGCAGTTGGTCCAATTACTGTGCCGTATAGATCTGGGCCACAGACACATTCCTCTGTTAACGAGAAGATTTTATTTACGACAATTTTGTGTAGATTTTAAATGATATTTGGTACCTGGTCTTACATTGGGAACTATAATAGTTTCGGTGGATGTGGAACTACTTGTGGAGCTGCTACTACTACTGCTTGATCCACTACTACTTGATCTTGAATGGGAATTCTCTCGGGGATACTGATCAGACATAATTATCAGCCAACAGTTTCAACATGAATTTGGATTCGCACTTTTAAATTTTGATAGGAGATTCAAACATTGGTTTTCTATTTTGACAATTATTGTAAAACGCCTACTTTGAAATAAAATATGATAGCTTAAAAGCTCTTTTAAAAACAATGTGCATTTAAGAGACAAAGCTTTATGCTTTGGAATAGCGGGTACAATGTACTTTTTGAATTAGGATCCATGCAATATAAGTGTAGCTATAAAATATACTATTCTTTTATTCGAGTGAGTAATGGTTTTTCGGCAAATGTGTTTTGTTTCCCGTATATGAGTTGGTATAGATAAATCAAGCAAACATCCGAAAATCTGCTTAAGTTGTCTGCGTACATACATCGAGACATACCTACATCCAATTGTTTACTTAAAATGAAAATCAAGTTGCCATTTTTCATTCTTTTGAAATGTTAAATGGATGTCGCCAATTTTTATCCAAGTTTTTAGTAAACATTGTGCTTTATCATTCGTCTCTCGATTCATCTTCTTAATAAGAAATGATTAATTTATATACTATGCAATTATTATAATTTTTTATACTTTATACTTTATCTCAATTTTAATATATAAAAATTTAAATAAATCAAATCAGAGAAGATTAAAAAAATTACCGAATAGAAATAAATTTTCAAAAATCGTAATTTATTTTTTAGACTTGTTGCAATTTTTTTTCGTACTAAGAAGTGCAGGCGATTCCTATTGCGTCTATGAGGTAATCTGCCTCGCTAATAAAAATTCGTAAAAATTGAAAAACGGTATAATATCTAATAAGTAATGAACTACAAAAGCAAAATTCCAAAATAAAAAGTTTTCTTGTTAGAATTACTCAAACTTCGTCGAGATTATACAACATTCTACTTTGTTAGATAAATGCTTTGAACCTTGGCTAGTAGATGGAGAAGCTGGTTTCAAATTGATTTTATCTACATTGTAATAAACTATATGTATAAATTAAATTAAATTAATTAAATCAAACATAAGTATTTTCAGAAATATTTTCATTTATTGAAATAATTTTTGAAATTTTTTAATGCCTATAATTCTATTTTTGGTAATACTATTTTAATTTTTTTCTACTATAAACATAGTTACCGAATGTTTGTTTTAATTTTAACTAAAACTTAAGCTCAAAAAATAATTATCCTACAAACTAAAGTTGGAAACTTAGCTGAAGGCAATTATTATGTATAATACATTAAATTATGAATGTTATTCAATTAGCAAAGTGAATTTATGTTCCTAAATTACTCGTATTAAATTAATTATAAATATAAACAAACTAATATTAATACATATTGCATAAATAGTTTTGTAGTACTTTTAGGTATTTTTAAAATAAGTAATGTAATTTTTTTTTAAATATTATTTGTTAAGTTTTGAACTTATTTAACGCGGTCGTAAGACGCTTTAAGGCTCGCTTTAAGGTATAATATAATAAAACAATTTCCTTTAATTGAAATATTTTATTTTTATAATTTATAATTTAAATACATAAATCACTAACGTTTTATCAAATCAATTTTCTTAGATGATGAATCGCTATCTGACCAATACCAAAAGAAATACGATAAATCTGTTGTATAGCCTCTTTTAGATAATTCGAATTCTATTATAATATTAGTCATTATCAGTAAACTAATCGAAAAGCACACCACTGCACAAAAGCACAACGTCTCATGCAATACTCCAGTATTAGTCCATTTTTGCAATTTTTCTTCAGCGCTATTTTTCACTCTCTGCCATCGGTACATGAATTTGTCT
Source organism: Cryptophagus acutangulus (assembly GCA_963556235.1). Lineage (NCBI taxonomy): Eukaryota > Metazoa > Arthropoda > Insecta > Coleoptera > Cryptophagidae > Cryptophagus > Cryptophagus acutangulus. Next base: position 4,269,728 of record OY744564.1, read on the forward strand.
CTAGAAAATCAAGAAAATTAATTAGGTAATTAAATTTAAATTAAATTCAAGTACCTGATGGTCCGATTTGAATTTGGTAAACTATCCATACTTGGAGGAGGAGGACTAGAAGTTATTGTATCGATATAATTATTATTATTGACAATTTTCATCGACTCATCTTCAGATTCATTTTCTTCAATGTTCGGCTGACTAGTTTGTACTGGTTCATTTTCAACTATACCTTCCTTAATTTTTAATAATTCTACACCTAATCTAAAAAAGAAACCAAAAAAAATTGAATAAGACACAAAAATTGCCTTTAATTTTGGAATATTGGAGAAGAATTTAGATGGACCACCAAAATAGATAAAAAAATTAACCTACTCTAATCTGCTTGGCCTAAAATTCTTAGACAAAGATGAAGCTCGCACTGAAAGATCTGACGTCCGTCTTGTGATGAGTCGTTTTTCGATTTTGAAAATTTCGTGGGGTTCAGTCGACGTTTGAATGCAAGATGCAATGCTGGCGCGTCTTTTTCCGAGACACTTTTCTTTGGGCGCTGCTTTAATCTTATTGAAAGTCGTATAGGTAATCGTATTCGTCTCTTGCAGAGATTTTTGCCTAAAAATATTTTTTTTTATTTGAACTTCCTATATTTTATTGAAAGTACTTTTGAGTTCTGGTGTTGCGAGCATGGTCGCGTTGTTGCTTCAACAGATCCACATGACTTATCATCAAATTAACCGAATCGGTCAGTCGCTCCTCCACTTGAACCGCTCCATACTTTTCAGCTGAAGTCGCTGCAAGGGAAGAGGCTCGCATCACAATATCGATTTGAGTCAATAAAGCTGATAGAAGTTCGGTGGTTTCAAAGTCAACGCACATCGGTTGCATTCGATGGACTTTTTCGATAAGTTTTTCGATTTCTTTTCTTAGATTTAATTCAGTCTGATTGCGAGAACGTCGTTGTCGTTCGCATCTGTCTTTAATTGTCGCCGAATCGATTGAAATTGCTAGCGCTAGACTGGTGAATTTTTGTTCAGACTCCTCTTCGTTTAGTCTTTTGCTAGAAAAAATCTAAATTTGATTTATGGGCAGGAAAAATTTCAATGTATATTTTCCCAGAATCCGTTAACTTTTAAATCGATGTAAAACACTCATAAAATTTATAATATAGTGAGCTAACAAAAATAAATATATACTCAAGACGTATGTATGTCATGTTTTGTTTATTAACAAATGTATTTAGTGCAAAGCCAAAAGGTTATCGTGCAAAAGAATTGCTTTAGGTAGCGATTTTAAGTGATGAAAACAATTTGTTTTTGTTAAAAATACAAAAGCACTTTAAATATCTATTGTAAGAACACTAATATATTCGTAATAATTATTGCTAATAATTTAAAGCGGAGAAGTAAAAGTGTTAACGATAACAAATCGAAGAATATTATTTGTTGACTTTATCAAATTACTATTTTTAGCTCCAACCAAAAACTATGACAAACATTTAAAATGATTATTTTTAGTAAATAAATTAATAATCATCCAAAAATTAATTACGATAAACATGCTGCGTGCAGCAGTTTATTTAATTGGGAAAAATATAACTGCAAGTTTAGCACAAATTTAATATATTCAAAATGCAAAACCAAATCAATGAAAAATAAATTACCAACTGAAATTAACAACATTTCTATCAATTATAAATCGCATTTATAAAATTCCATTAAAACATATTTACGAATTGAATTATTAGCAGAATAATAATCACGTGCATTGACAATTTCAAATTGAACTCGTCAATTGAATTTTATTAAGCAATCAAATTACTTAACAATATTTCATTTAAACCTTTTAACACAAACGCATATTAATAATTCAATGTATTGATGCCAAAAAATGCTATATGATTGAAAGTGCAAAACTGCCATGTCCACTAATTTCTTAAATATAATTAGCAAAACACAATGCTAATTGTGAAAAATTCCATATTCAGCAAATTACTCTCACTCAAAGGTCAATGCCAAGCAAATAATACAAAACATTTATGGTCTAATTAAGGATTTTACTAGATAAATTTTAAGTGAAATATTTTATAGAAAAATTAATTATTTAGAACGCCTTTTATAAGTTTCACAGATGTGATCATAGTTGACGAATTATTAAGGTCCATGTCTATAGATGGAATTTTTATGTAGGTTTAAAAATCACTTATTTATGGTGTGCTCACATATAAATAAGTCATAAGAGACATAGACATCAGGTGAAAGGTGACTTTCTTTTGTTAAGTAGCAGAAAATGTAAAAAGGTTTAGATTTGCTTGTTTATAAGGATTAGTGGATCAGGTATCTCTTACCGGGGCCCATCTCCAGCGCCGCGTAGCCCCATCTTCTCCAATACGGAGTCGGGCAAACCGGGAAACACTTCGAAAGGTTCCTCGTCACGTTGAATTTGAATTGCTGATCCATCTGACATCGAACGATTTCTTTTAACGTTCAGCTCCTTTACACAAACAGAGAAAAAGAATCGCATATTTTATTCATCTTTCAAAGTTCCAGTTTTGCATTAATGATATTTTTTGTGGAACTAACGCGCGAACAATCGTTTGATGTTAAAATAGAATTCTTAAAAAATAGATTAATATTTACATTCCTAAAATCGAAATTGTCGATGGCAATAATAATAATGCGGCGTCAAAAATCGTTTGATCCTTCGAATTCCATCAAATTTACTTTGGATATTATAAATAGTTTTCGAACTAATTGCGTTTGGTTGAAATTCTATTTTATTTGTGGCACTATATGCGAAAGTATTCATTTTGTTTATGTTAGAAATAACAAAACCTAAACCGGATTTTAGAATAAATATAAATATAATAAGTATTTTATTTCTAGCGTTAAACTAACATAAGTCTGAAATTTGATATATTTCTTCCGTTAAGTAACAAGTCTAATTAATTGTCTATAGGTTACAAGTACTATCGTTTTATGCCCTTTTAAGATTCATAATTCAAAAGTTATTGGGTATTTAAATTGGCGCGGTGGCCGCTTTCAGAACTAACTTCTCCCACTCACCAAAAACATTTAAATACTCAATAAAGTTGCATAACATGTTAAATAGCAAAGGTTTAAACATTACTTATGTAAATGAATTCTTCCATTTAAATACAAATTTTTGCTTGTAAATATGGATTGCATAATACAGGTTCAATATAGTCATCAAACCGATTATATTTACGTTTAAGGTTGCAATTTATCAATTTGAATCGATTATCATTGACTTTGATATTTTTTTTTTGTACAAGTGCACGTATTAACTGTTAAAATGTTTGCAATGCATCGAATGGAAAAATTGATTAACACATTTTTATTGGAAATTAGCAATAATATTTATTTGAAATTTTAAAAATACATTTCTAATTTGATGCTAATAAATCATATTTATACGCGTTTCATTTATTGTTGCATCTGTAAATTTCAAAATGTGTCTGTATGTTTAAAACAGATTTAGATTGAACTTGATGTTTAGCTAAGGAATTATTTACATCTAATATAAAATTTTTGCAAAATACGAAATCATTCATGAAAATGTTCAGAAAAATGAAATTGTTTACGGTTTCGTGTTAACACGTTTTCTGTAAAAATAATTAAATATAGTTTAAGTTGTAATTAAGAATTTTAGGTACAACCTCTATTTTAAATCATATTGTATATTGTATGGCGATATAATGTAAACAATAATTCGCTTGATCAATCTGGTGTTTATAAATTATAATGTTTCAATATAAACTCACATTTATAATACGAATAATCTCACATAGAACCCCTATCATAATAATTCTTGTAATACACAGAATTATACATATGTTTTAACATCAAGCTTTATCATAATATATCTTAATCTTGGTTTAAGATAAAAACTTTATAATTAGATTATGTTAAATTAATTTGTTATTATGCTATTATTGCTATTCTTTAGTATCAACATATAATTCAATCATATTTAACCTCGCGTTTTTTTAACTCTTTGATAAGAAACGGAATTCACATTTTTATCAAAACTGTTCCCTGCAGTCTAGCCGCAACAATATTTGTATTTTCACAATTGAAATTTTATTTATAATTATTTGTTTTTGTATTGAGATAATTTTACAAAAAAATCTTAATTTATCTTTACGAAAATATTTTTTTTAGATTGGCTATTATCAATATTTTTACGAAAATAGCCGCTTTATTTGAATATTATGCATTTAAAAATCAAATAAAATTAAAATCCAATTGTAAAGAAGTATTAAGGGGGCGAAACCGCTACATATGTAGCCGCTCTGGTTGCTAGCGAATCTACATAGTTTTGCTTATCTAAATTCACTGCAAATTTCGCGACATCTGATAAAGAATAGATGGACCAAAATCTGACTTATTTGCCACGTGCTTTAGCCGAAAACATTAAGAAAGATCGAGAGGTGTGGAAAATTCTCAAAAACTGGTAAATCAGTTTGCGGCTTTGTTATAACCCTTAGGTAATTTTCAAAGCTACCCAAAATTAGAGAAAAAAATACATATATTTTGACGAAAGATTTGTTCGAATTGCCATTAATTAAGTAAAATATGAATAAAAAATCTCGAACAAATATTAACCACTCGCTTGCTAATTAGCGGAAAAAGATAAAACAAAAAAACTTTTTGTCCATTTATTGCTACATCTGTTCTCTCTCTAAATCTACCATTGGATATTTTCTAGGATAATTAATAGTGTCTGAAACTGTTTTTCCGCGTTAAATTCCCTGAGCTGCAAAGCATCGTGTCACGCATAAATTTGCAAATTTAAGCGTGAAATCTTGGTTCATCTATTCTTTATGAGATGTCGCGAAATTTGCAGTGAGTTTAGATAAGCAAAACTATGTGATTCGCTAGCGACCAAAGCGGTTATATATGTAGCGGTTAAGGGGGCGAAACCAGAATAGATCAAAAACCTTTACAATAGACCCTTAGAACAACGCAGATTTATTTATCATCTTAAGGACATTTTATTACGATTTATTATGAGTAGTTTATAAATGTAAAATTATTTCAAAACTATTAAAATTAATAATAATAAACATAATTAGGTACATAAATTGCGTAGTATCACTTTTCTATAGATAAATGAAAATAAATACACACAAGATTTCCAGATTAGTTCATATTTTTCACATTAACATAATTTTTAATTGCATAAACAAACAAAATTAACTAACATGCAAATACGACTTCCTATTGTGATGATTTTATTATTTAAATTTAAAAAATAGTACTTGAGATAATAGGTACCCGCCCAAAATCTTATGCAAAAATACGTTTTTGACCTCATTAACTTCAGCAAATTTGCATTTAAAATTTAAAAATAGTTGGATGCAGCTATCTGCAACCTTCTTAAAAATAAATATCTGTTTGCAGTCGAACAATTTTCAAAAGGAAAACAAATTGATTGGCTATATTCGAATCGATATATAATGATAACAAACATCGACATTACCGCATGTTAATTTCTTGACCACATAGTTCAAGGAAAATGCATTGAAGTTGAAGTACACAATAATAATATATATTTCAGAAATAAAACTATCAATTGTCTCGATAATTAATTAATAACCGAGTAAATGAATATATGTTGCATCAGCAACAAGACATTATTTGCTTTTATACTACAACATGACAATGATATAAATAAAATAATTTCTTTATAGAATTTTGATTTGGCGCTGATTGAGTTGACCTCATTGAATATGTTTTTCGTCCATCAAAATAAATGATGCTATATTAATTAATCATCTTGTGACCGACTCACAATAATTTATATTCCTACTTGCAAATCTAATAATTGCGAAATAATAATTGTCTATCGGCAAATTGCAATTGGAATTGTTATTGTACTACTATCAAGTTTTTTTTATAATACTTAGTATCATTCAATTTTTTTTCTAGAGATAAATTATGTTCATTAAATAGCTATATGTTTAATTTATTAGTTTGTTATTTCTAATATGCCTATAGACTTAATTAAATTAAATGGACATGCTTAATTAGCAATTTAAATTAGTTCGATATCCATTTACCACTCACATGGTTGCAATCGTCCAATTCCTGGAAGCCGAAATCCTGTGCGGACAATCTCCTCGGCAAAATTTTGGCCACTTCATCACTAGAGTCTGATTGATAACTAGAAACACTCGACATTGATTCATTTTTGTAGTCTTCATTATTTAAGCTGTAGTTCTTATTGAACAAGCCATTCGATTTGATGTGGTTGTTGTTATTATTATTATTATTTAATTCGTTTGAATTTTCAACTTCGGATGACATCCTCGCGGCCTCAGCTCAGCAGTGTGTGCGCGAAGTCGACTTGACTTATAAATATGACTTAGGAAAGTGAACTTTGCTGTGGAAGCAGCAACTTTTCAACGTATTTTGCTTGAATGTTATAAGTTTCAAATTTCTATATGCAAGGGATCCCTTCCACTGTTTTTGATGTATAGTAATATTATTGTTTCAATCATAACAAACTGCCTTCTGTTCGATAAGATTCGCTCTCTCATCAATCATTTTAACAAAATCAGTTGAACCAACTAATAAATTAGAATTTAATGTGCAAGATAATTATTGATAAGGCATATATTTAAACAAATTCTACAATTTGGATCTTGGAATATTTAATTTTAATCGTATTATTTTGCAATACAAAGAAAGGAAGTAGCAAACGGGAAATTATAGTGTAAACTGTAGATAACAAATTTTTTAATCGCTTTGTCACCTACAATATAGCATTACCGATGTCATAGAATTATTTAAAATTATGTAATTACATTGTAGAGTTATTAAATATAATAAATAAAATTAATAAATGGGGAGAATGCGAAAAACCGGAAAATGTTTAATAATTTATTTTGCATTTTATTGTTTATTGTTAAAAAATAGTTTCTAATCGAGTTATATTGTCATAAAAAATTTAAAAATTAATAAAAATTAAAATTAACATGGTCAAAATTGAAATTGTTCCGCGCGCCGCATCCGCTTTTTTTAAATAGATCCTTTGAGGATATACGTTCTCCTGTAGAAGATACAACTTTTTTCATATTTTTTAATTATTTTTGACACATTAAAGAAATATTTAAAAGTATTTTTGGTAATTTTTTCTTTGTCAATAATCATAAATCGCCTAATCACCTAAAAATTGAATATTTAAATGGTGCATCCTGCGTATTTTTTTTGGTTACCAACAAAAATTAGAATATACGCTAATATTTTTTGGATTATTGATAAATCTAATAATATGACCTGTAACTTCATTAAAAAATCAAAATTTGTGGTAATTTTTGGTTCCTTCCCACTTAGAGACGCGTATGACTAATCTAGATAGAAAACGCTTGTAGATGTATCAGAAAAAACAACAACATTATTATTGTAAATTTTGTAAACATTTATGACTATATTTAGAATTTAAAAACACATTTAACTGGTTAGAAAACATAAAACACTTAAAAGTGAAACTGCTTTATTAGTTTAATTAAAGAATGTTCAAATTCAAATTAATTTGTCACCATGATTGGAAATCGCTTAAGTAATTATATGTGTTGCAGACAATTAAGTCATTTAATAATATGGATCCATAAGTATACTTTGTTTTTCTGTTGTTGTTACTGTTTTATAAATAGTAATTAAAATAATCCATTGCGATCTAATAATATAAATTTGATATAAATATTATATTTAGTCAATACATATTTTGGTTCACATTTTTTACCCACAATTACTTCTCTCGTAGAGGAAGTATTGTATTCATGAAAAAAAAAAATTCTCCAAATTTCACTTTTTTCTACTTTATAGAATGCGTAGATTACGAAAATCATATTCACTAATTTCCGTCTGTCGGTCTGTCTGTCGGTCTGTCGGTCTGTTCGTTTCTTTAAACCGCTATATTTCGGAATCTACTGAACCGATTAAAGCAAAATTTGCGTCCTTTTTTTCTACCTGCCCATTGATTAGGTCAAATAAAAAAAAGTTAGGAAATTCTTAAGGACCTGCGCATTATTGGCCAAAAACATGCCAAAAACAGCAAAATCGGTGCATCCACTTAATCTTCTAAAGTTGCAGACCGATTTTGACCAAATATTGAACATATGTTTCGTGTATACCCCAAGTGGTGAATGCTTCCAAAAAATCTGTAGTTTTTCTAAGGGTTGATTTTTTATTAAGGGTTGAAGGGTCAAAAAGTTGTAAAAATGCATAAGTTGTAACGTGAATACCTGCCAGGAGGAATATTTTATTTGAACCAAATTTGGCATACATATTAGGAATACATTGAAGAAAGTGCTGGTAAAAGTTTCATCCCCTAAAAATTAACCCTAGTGGCCTGTTGGGTCTTTAAATTAATTGTTCAAAAATTGGCGGTGTTTTTATTCTTATATGTCAGCATAACTCACCATTTTCCGTCAGTAATTTTATATATATTCACATATTGAGTGACTAAAAATAATTTACAACCCTAACTACACACCCCCCACCCCCCAAATATACAGTTTGAGTTATATGGATCGGATTTTCTTCATATTAGATTTCTACTATACATTTAAAACAGATTTACGAATAATCTAATTAAAAATAATATGCGACCCTTATTTTACAATTTCAACCCTTAACATACCCTTTACAGTCAAAATGCTCGGATTTCTTTCAAATTTGGTAGTAGTAATTTTAACATATTTAACTTATCATTACTTAGTTAATTTAATTGAAATTAGGCTAGACCTACATTTTACAATTGTAACCCCTAATACCCCCCTCATAGTTAGAATTGTCAGATTTATTTAAATTTTAGTATATAAACGAGAGAAGTACTGTGGAATCTCATTTCCAGCGAATTTATTTTTGTATTATTTATACAAAATACCACTTAGAGAAATTAATGGATTTACTTGAAAAAATTATGCATTTTTAGTTGCAAAAATAATTGATAGCTAAAGCTAGTAGGCTCTGCTTCTATTGTTTTGAGCAACTGTCAAAAAAGTAGCACCCCGTTTTTCCACAATGAGTGAAGAGCGAGAGCTGAATATATCCGACGAACAACTTGCCGAATTCAAAGAGGCCTTCTCCCTATTCGACAAAGACGGAGACGGTACAATTACAACGAAAGAATTGGGCACGGTAATGAGATCGCTGGGACAAAATCCAACGGAAGCGGAGTTGCAGGATATGATCAATGAAGTGGATGCTGATGGGAACGGTAGCATTGATTTCACCGAATTCGTTGCAATGATGGGTCGCAAAATGAAAGATACGGATAGTGAGGAGGAAATTCGCGAAGCCTTTCGCGTTTTCGACAAGGATGGCAACGGATTCATATCGGCTGCCGAACTTCGTCACGTTATGGAAAATCTCGGTGAGAAGTTGACCGATGAAGAAGTGGATGAGATGATCCGAGAAGCAGATCTGGATGGCGATGGTCAAGTCAATTATGATGAGTTTGTCGCATTGATGACCTCAAAGTGATCAAGGTTTGGTGAATTGGACTGATTTGTGTTTGTTTTACCTTGGTGAGTCATAGAACCATGAAAAAAATTATTATAATTAATAAACATATGGGATTATCAATCAAAAGTAAAGCTTTTTGCGTATTTTTGCAATTAAAAATGCCTGGTTGGCAAATAAGTTAGATGGCGTCACTTTTTAACAGTTCTGAATAGCCTATAACTCAAATTATCGTTTCGCGCCTTCTAGGACGCGCCACCGCGGAGAAATATTTAACTACGTACGTTTCCCAAATAATATTAGCACACATTGGAAAATGAATAAATTTTATTTGATAACCATAATAGTCAGTATATTTAAGTACTTCAACTTCTCATAAACACAAAAAATCAATAAAATATAATAGTGTATAATAAATTATAAAAAACAAAAAATTGAGTGTAGAATCTCTTAATTTGCATCTTAGGTAAAATATTAAACAAACTAATCACTACTTTTAATGCATTTTAAAATAGCATTAGCTACATTCATAGTTTGATCGTCGATTAGCACAATATCAAAAGCTTCCATGTATTGGGGTAACGCTTCTTCGCTCTACAAAAATAAAATTAAAATTTTTGTGTCTGGCCATAGGCCCCCTATACCACTTACATTTTCGTATAAGAACCCGATTTTAAGTACGTTGCTGTGCGACAGTCCATCTGCCATTTTTGCATCCCCTAAAGAATCGCCCATCACGACCACATTATCGCGATCAATCACCAACTTGTGAAAGTCGGTGCCCTTAATGGCAAATTCGTTCTTATTGTACACGTGAATAATATTATTTTGGAATCCTTGAATGGTTCCTTCGTTGTCGTACTTTAAAAAATTTGATACCACCTGCACATAAAAAATTTAATCAATTCACTATTGTTGGAAATGAATGAATCGGTCATACATTAACATTTGGCATTAAAACATTGTATTGTTTCAATACATTCACAACCGTATCGCCGAGTCCAGCAGAAAAGACTAGCACTGGCACTTTGGCTTCGCACAGCAATTGGAAAAAATCCTTGGATCCATCACTAAAACGGAGCTTATTACAAAACTCTTTGGGAGTTCAAAAATGTTTTTTACCGAATTGATGGGGCCAATTGCAAGCAAACCTCTTCGATCTCCTTCGGCGATACCTTCAGTCCGCTAGAAGCAAGCCAGATGAATTAAATACATTCGAGTTGCGATAACCTACCATACTTTAGAGCAGCCTCCGATTGTTGCCACCATTCCAGCATCAGTTTCGCCTTATCTCCCACAGGAATCGTGGGATCCACTTCGATGGGAATATACTTTTTGGTCAACGCATCGACCGTGGTCGCATATTTCTCGGTGATTGATGGGCATTTTCTGAACATTTCTAATTAAACGGTTCGCGTTAATTGTTTGATTGCATTGACGGTGTATACTTACGAAAGCTGCTCATGTGGCTAATTCCATTATCGTGTTGCTTGGTAATCGTTTTGTCAAAGTCGCAGACCACTTGTAGTTTGTCGAAGCCATCCTCGACCAGTTTATTGAGTATTTTATTTACATTGTTCAGGTCTTTGATATGTACGTTCGCTTGCTTGAATTCGCTTAATTTATCCAGGAAATTGTGACTCATTTTCATTTATTTTTATTAATCTATGTAACACCTAACCTAAAAACTGACAGAGCCACCGAAACTGTCTGGGAGTATTTTAATTTATAGATCGAAAGCATAAATATGATTAAGCTTTATCAGCAATTTATAGATTGGATTCCGATATTGCAGTGCTGATTTTTAAAATGTTTAAATAACATTGTTTAAGTACAATGTTCACTGATTAATAATGTAATTTTTCTAGATAATCTATAAGTATTATTTGTAATAAACAATAATAATATTATTAAACAAACTAATAACTAATGTCATGTTATTTGCATAAACGTGGAATAATCGTTGTTTAAATAATATGCGGCAAAAATGCGCGCTTGACGGTAGGCAACCAGCAATACACCGTAATGCAATTTTCCGGATGCACGTTTATGAGATGCACTTTTTATGATCAATTTTATAGTAATTTATTAAATTGATTAGATTATTAAATTGCATTATGTAAACAAATTTTTGTTAAAGCAAAAGTTATGTAATATTTTTATAAGAGCTAATTAAATGAAAGAGCTTTCACAAATTTGGTGGCAGCGCCGGGTAACATACTATATTAATTATTTTCTTATGTTATATAACATCAAACGTGTATATTGTTATATAAATATGGTGTTTATGGGATTACGGTTCAAAAATACTACTTGATATTTTTTTTGCAATTGTTTAAATTTTTAAAATTACAAAAATAGATCTTGCTACTTATTTTTTCGTGTCGAAATATAATTATAATAATTATTCAACTGAATCCATTTATTTATATTGACTTCTGAAATCTGAAATAATTTTCAACATTTTGAAAAACAAATAATTAAATATTGCGACTTCAACAAAGTGTTGTAATTCGTCTTGTAAAATTGTTCAATCGCGTATAAATTTGCGTGAAAGTGTATTTGGAAGAAAAACATTTTAAATCCGTCAGTTTGATATATCAATAAATTATACTGTTGGATAAAGGCAACAGTAAAATTGAGAAAAGCTAGCCATATTTTGTGCTCCGATGGTCTCGAAAACTACGTTTGGGGTGTCACACGGGCTCCAAATGACTCGCGAACAAATGAAGTGTGAGAGATGGCCTGACGTCCACGAAAATTTACAGTCTGACAGTTTTATAACCAGGAATCGAAAATAAATGTATCAATTTTGTATATTTCTTCAGGTTATTTTTTATGAGGGAGAAAATATCACTTTTAACGAGTTTTGTTTTCACTCATAAAACAAGCCTTAAAAGTCAACAGATTGCCTATTAAAGCGTTTTACAGCGAATGTATGCGATCGGCAGCCGAGCTTTTTATTCAGCAAACAATATATACATTTTAATATTTAACAATTTTACCATTAAAAAAATTTACATGTTCATAAAAAATGCTTCATCTTTTTCCAATATCCGCTTTACAGCACAATCGCTTAAGCGCAACGGTTAGAAGCATTTCAATCACAACGTTTGTCACAAATTGTGCGAAAATTGAGCTTAAATTTGTATTTAAGTTATAATAATGTTAGCTGCTGACATGTTATCATAAAATTACTATTTTGAATAAAGGCACATCGCATATGCATCAAAATTTGCTTTTTGATGTCGGCGCTATGTACTAATTATTTATCAAATATGACTCTTTGTTGTCATTCGAGAGTTGCTCCGAGTTCTTAGTATGCTCTAAGTAATATGAATATTTTGCTAATTTTCTTAGAGTGTTAGATTTTATATAGTAGTAGTCTACTCAATTTTTTTTAATTAATTTTATGATAAAGACTTGGAAGGGGTTAAAATTTCCAATAAAATGTAACATGACGTCACAATTTGAGAACGCCTACCGCGGTAAGAGAAGGGGGAAAATTGAGAGATTATGCAAATAAAATAAGAAAGTTCGATATTTTTTTTAGAAAAGTAATAATTTTGAGATAATAATAAGTTTGAGTTACCATTTTCGAATTAAGATAATAAAATAAATAAAGCTAAGCATGGGATGATGTAAAACTTTGAAAAATAAAAAGATGATGATGATCACTTGATCACTTCGCCAAAGTATCATAGAGTATGGGATCCACAACATATAAGACTGAGAAATGGCAAGTGCCTTTTGGGGTCGAAGAGGATTACATTTGATAGAGAGTGCAAGTTGCCGGATTTCGTCGGATCTTCAAACGAAATGCCGCGTCATGTATACACGTGGTTAATTCTCTATACTCCCACGATGGATTGAATAATACAACCACCGGCACACTACTATATTGTGTCAGATATATACTATTGTTAACACTTATGTATATTTATAACTCATTAAGGACAGGGTGGGTTGGATACCTGACGGGCATAATGTTGGGGGTCCATCCATTCCATTCTCTCCACCATCAACGTTATATAATTAAATTTCTAATGCGAGCAAACTACTATATATAATATACGCATAGTAATATTTTAGTAATTTGTGAAACAATGGCAAAAGTAATTGATATAAAATTGCCATCAGACGGTGAATGAGACTGAGAGGGATGGAGGAAAATTGCTCGCATTAATTTTGGGGTATCTATCGCTTGCCATCGCCCTATTTCCGGCAATCGTAGAAAATAATAGGCGTACACACATAAGAAAATCTGAAGGGAAAAGCAAGCGGAACCATATTACAAAAGACGGAGCAGGAAGAGGATAAGCAAGCAGTAGCAGCAGTAGCAGCCAAAGAAGGACTTCTGAACTGAAGGCGAAAGGTTTAGGAGTCTAATTACCTCTCTAGAGATTCATTAATCACAAACTCCAGTAATTACATTCGCTAAGTTTATACATACATATTATAGAGCCAACCGTTTTGCTTCCAGCGAAAACAGACTAATACTGATCTGATAACATGCGGAAAAACCTCTTTCAAGGTTATCCATTTCTTCAATTACGCGGGTTAGAGCTCGAGACCCAATGTTTGTTATCTTCTTCTACTATTTTCAAACCCTCTACAACTTTCTGCTGGATGCCGCATATTTATTATTCTCGCAAACATTTAACTTTTAATTGAAAACAATGTAGCAATTTTGCCATACCGCTTAAATAAAGTAGCGGCAACTTTTATATTTGCAACAAAAGTTTAACCAAAAAAATATTTATTTATATACTAGTACTTTCAGTGATTTTAAATTAATACCACCAAACACATTATTCCATTAGTAGAACAAGTTAACTTCTCATAATATTGGTGCACGCGCCGGGCTTTTGAAATATGGTTTTGCATCTACCGAACTAATTAAAACTTACATCAAATGTTCGCTCTTAATCTGATTCATATGATATTATGATAAAACTAAATTAAAGTATAAGTAGTATTTTTTCCAAATATTTTATGGTACAGGTAAAAGCTTGTCAAAAAGCTTCAAAGCTTTTGAACTTGATAATTATTGAAATAGTGCTTCATGCCATTTTTCAGTTTCAAATTATTTCAGTAGCCCCAAGAAGCCTTTAGGCAAGTAAATACTACTAGTTTGTCTTAATTTATGTAAAGACTATTGTATTGTAGCATTTAGATTGTTTGATTGTTATGGTACTATGAAGCATTGTTTGGAACAAATTTAAATGTTAATTTAGTAATATAATATTGAAAATTTCAGTACAAGTATACTACTACTAGATTTCCTGAAACATGCTAACCGAAATTTGATTATCAAAATTCCAATGTTCCTTGAAGGCTTCTTGAAGGTCACTCAAACCACTTGCCGGCGTATACGTTTAATTATTAATTATTCTCGAAATTAAATTATAACCACTGTTATCGCTTTACTGGGTTTACTATATTAATTAGTGCAAAAGCATATTTCATAGAAATCGAGACACAGTTTACGGGTGGATCCAAAAAGTTTTCTATTACAAAAGCGATTCAAGTACGTCATTTCGACTATTAATCACAACATTTTCAGAAATATGTCTGAATGGGATTTCATATCTAAAAAATCTCAGACTTTAAAAGCTACTTCACTAAGCGGCTATAAAGATAAAAGTAGTTTTATGTATTTCTGGTGACTTTAATCTTTCGGTAAGTGATCTGAAATAGCATTTTAAAAACTGAAAATCTTTAAAGTCCTCATTTAATTTTCGCTGGATAATAAATTTGGATCTCAAATTAATTACAAAACAATTTGTATCTAAATTTCAGTAGACCATCGACTAACCATTTAAATTCAAATGTAAAAATCTACTTAAGTATTTAAAAGCAACTCACTTAGCGACCGTAAAAGGATACTGGAAATAAATTTTAAAAACCTGAAAATCATTTTTTTTAGCCAGTCTAGTTGAATGCACTAGCCTTCTTACATGTCGAAATGAAAGTTACATTTTAATACCACCTGAAACAATATAAAAGGAAATGAGACTTGAGAAAACAATAGAATGCAAACGCCACGTTTTCTTCTGTTTACACTCGGTTCTTTAGCTTTTAATAACTAATACGGTATAGTATAAAAGTAACTACTGGTAAAGTTTATGGTAAGTTAGCTCCGATATTGACGGCACCCAATATCATCCAAGAAAAAAGTCTCGAACGATTTCGATTGGCAGAACGCGATTTCAATTTCACTTAGTTTTAGTTCATTCTTATTCGTATTTGTTCAACTTAGTCACAAAGGATTGTTTACTTAAGCGATTTATTTTCTCACACTAAAGCATACGGTATAAAGCTGCTTGTCTTTACATAGAAGCTACATTTCTATATTAAAAGTAGTGCTAAATATAATCGTTTTGTATATTGGTGCAATTTTGTACGTAATACGATCATCATAAAAGTAATCATTTTTTTGCAACCATTCCACACAATATAAAGAATAATTCTAATTTTCAAAGACATATAAAAAGTACTTTATATCAACTTTTATGACAAAAATTATCTTGCAGGAAAATTACATTTCCAATTCATGAAGCGGCGAAACATACAACGTTATAGAGCGTCTAAGATATGACTTAGTTTTCCCATATTATAGGAAGGTGTATGTGTATATGAAAATTGCTGCATGCATTATATTTTGTTGATGTTTTTACAGCCTTATTCAAAATTTTTGAAGGTGCCTTTTATACAAAACCCATATCATTTTGAAAATTTGCATTTATGACATAGGATGCTTGAACAGAGCCGCGCTGCTGAAACTCTTAACGTTCTCTTTAATTAGTATGTATGTTCCTTTTTTCAGTAAAGTATTTCATAATTATAGCAATTATTATAAAATATTTTCTAGTGTTAAATTGCACACTTGCAAACGTGGGGTGTTACACACTTTTTTAATTATTAATTTATTATTTTCTGCGTGAGAATTGAAAACTCGTTATTTTGTCGCATAGAGGAAAATATATCAATTATGAATATATTATCAATCCCCCTACGAAGGACCCTACAATTTGCATTGCAATATCTAATTTTCCTTTAGGGATATTAATGGTAGGAACGAATAAATGGCGTAGATGGAGTATCCGCACAATAAATGCATTTCAACAGCAAAGTTCATATAAATAAATTATTGTTTCATCTAGACAAAATCTAACTTGAAGTTATTCAACAGTTAAATATTTTTCTTTTAACTAAGTATTTATTATTATTATTATTATTTATTTCCGTAAGTTTGCCGTATTATTTTAGAACAAACTTTTTTCATACATTACTCAATCTTTATTCATGAAATAGCTTGTTTAAGCTTCCTGAATAGGAACGCGAAAAAATATGAAAAAAACCGAAAGATAGATGATAAGAATTTTAATCAAACTTTTTTAAAAAGGTGTCGAAATAAATCACATAGTAAACTGAAGAAAGCTCACAAGCAATAAAAGCGAAAATTTTCAAATAAATAATATCCGCCGACTACAATATTAAATGTGTAGGCATATATATATACATACGTATTGTGAAATGGCATTATGCGAATTAATATATTTAAAACGCGCGAGAGCAAACTAAGGAAATACTGCTGAGTTTGCCGACAAGTTTTGAATTAAATTATTATTCAAATGAAAAGGCAACGAGAAGGGAGAGCCGAATTCGACATTCGCAGGAAGAAGAAGATGTATTTTACGCTTCCCCTGCTATTTCCTGTATGGCTTCACGGAACACTACGTTGACCACAAATGGTTGCAGAAATTACATTTGAATGAAAAGATGTGTATTTATGTCGGTACGAATTTTTGCTATTTGCTATTCTTCACGAAATCGATTATCTGGCCACAATTTCCACCCACATTACCATTTTATATCTTTGTAATGGAATTCGTTTGGGCAATTTTTTTTCGCGTATTTTTCCTGCTGATGCGCTATTCAGAAGTTCAGCGAGCTTTTACAAAAAAATAAAGCATAGTTGCTCGATGTGGTACCTATCCAGAAAACCAGAAAAAACAACAAGCAGAAATAAAGTGGATTAATTCTTTCTATAAAAAATGCGGAGTTGATTAATTTATTTTTGATAGAGAAGAGGGAAAAACAACACAGAGAGGAAAATAAATTCAGTTTAGAGAACGTAATTGATTTTGTTGGAAATTGGAATTCTAGTTAAAACAAAAACAAGTGAAGCTTTTCTAATAAATAGCACAATTTAGATTTATATATAGACAGGCCGGATATTTTAAATGTAGATGATACTCGTCGCTATCGTATTGCCTAAAACTCGTCAAAGGATCTCATTTAACCTTTTGAATAGCTGCATGGAAGTCAATCTCGTTGAGATTTAGATAAGGAACCAATAGAAAAGCTTCAAGAAATGTTATTTTCCAAAGAAGCTGCTGCAATGTATTGATATGTGCGCGTATTACAAGGTGATTGAAATTAAATTGCAATCAGAAAGGAGGTCCTAAGCTAACTGAATTATAAATTTTGCGGTGGTTATTTCTTTCGACTGATTTAAGCATAAAATTGTGATTCTTAAATTTGAATAAATTAATAATTCATACATGCAAACATTGATTAATCACTCTTGAATTTTGCATATTTTCAGAAAGTTTCAGCTTAAATTGTGTTATTAACAGATAAGTGCTATGTTGTCTATATAGTATATTTGAAGATAATTTTAATTCGGAATTTAAAATTGATGGGGGAGCAGGCACGTTATAAATTTGTATTTCTTATCGGTTCAATGTTTAATTCCAACTTCGATGCGGTGGTCGGTTTCTTATTTCAAGTTTGACGTTAAAGACTTATTTATTACACCCAAGAATACTTGACTTGCTTTCACTTCTTTTTTAATTAAGTTTTTAATCATAAACCCTCTTTGTAATAAAAATTTATTGCATTTTTACCTAACAGATTTAGCTAATTAAATGTCAGACAACGTTACCAATCATATTTATAATACGGAAAAACTTTATATTTTTCGTTTACTTATTTTAAAATTCATATTTCTCGGATCTCGATAAATGAGTGCATGCATGTTCGATTCGAATTGATTTTATATTTGTTGAAACACATTTTTTAAAAATAATTTGATAAAATATATTTCAAGTTTAAATAAAATTCCATTATATTGTTAATAAAATATCAATTATTCTATAAATCGAGAACTAGAATGAATTGATTTAAAAAAATCTACATAACTGGATTATTAAATAAATTTTATTATGTTTACACAATTATTACATATATTCGTAATAAATAATGATTGTTTTTTATATATCAGTATAATATACCAATTTACTTCAACAAGTGGGATAAAAATTACTCTATAAATACAGATGCATCCAAACTTCGACATCAGATACAAAAATGCAGTTCCATTTATTAGTTTACATTTTTTGCTGCATTTTCTGCATATTGATTTCAACTGCTGTAGAAGGTATACTATTAATTATTTAAGCTAACTTAATTTGTAATATTATTGTACATTTTTAAGGTGCTGCTATTGGTCCTGTTACGATAATTCCACCAGGATGCCAAAAAGGCTATCGGCAAGTTGACGGAAGATGTGTGGCAATAAGTACTACTAGAGGGTAAGAAGTAGCGCTGTAAGGCTATGATTATCCAAAAGTAATATGTTTACATTCAACTAAATATAACATTATCATTTACTTTGTTGCTTAAGTAGTTAAATAATTGTACCTAATGGAAAATGTTTGATATCATTTACGCAAAATATTATAAAAGAAAAAAATTCGTTATGTAGAACATTAAATATACTTTAACGTTAATAATAACATGAAGTTGCTACTACTTTGTTTTTATTTCTTTATTACCATCATCTCATCACCGATGATCCAAGGTATTATTTTTTTTATTATTATTATTTGATTTTGCAATAATATATTTTGTATTTAAAAAAAGGCGCGGGTGTTACCATTATTCCACCCCCCTGCCGACCAGGCTTTAGGAGAGTTAATGGTGTATGTGTAAGAATTGAATAAGCATTTATTACCCCAACATTTACCCGAATAAAAATTTTAAATATTAAATGTAATATTGTTTCATTTCACTTAAATACAAACATATCAAATAATATATACGGTAACTTTAAACCAAATTTTGTTTAAAAATCCGAAAAAAAACAAAACAGAAAAATTTACAAAATCGTACAGGCGCAACTTACGAATACAAATATCTTGACATTGTCAGAAATACGAACCACTTTAAGCACCATCCACCATCTATCAAATATATTTTCAAAATAAACTTCTGAATACTGGTTCATATTTCGATGTTCCTTCCTTATCGGTACTATCCAAAGACTTAAATGACAAGTGTTTTAGACGAACCGTATACAATTAACTTTATCTTTTAATTTTATTGTTTAAGTAGATTAATACTAATTGAAGATAACATTCCCTAATGGAAAATGTTTGATAACAGTGACTCAAAATATTATAAAAGAAAAAAATGCCATATTTAAAACAGTGAATATACTTCAACGTATAAATATCTATATCAACATGAAGTGGCTACTAATTTGTTTGTATTTCTTTATTACCATTATCACATCACCAATGGTCCAAGGTATTAATTGTTTTTTAAATATAACGCTTTTTATTAATATTTTATTTTTATTAATTAAGGGCAACTTAATGATCCTGTTACAATCATTCCACCGCAGTGTCAATCAGGCTACAGGCCTGTTAATGGTCATTGTGTAAAAATTGAATAACAATCAATGGTACAATGAATAAACTTCTTGAATGATATTATTTTTGTCTTATTTTAATTAGATCGAAAATTAGTTCAAAAAAAATTATTAGATATGCAGTACGGATTGAGTTGCAAATTTTTTTACGAGGTTTTTTTACTATGCAGTCGTATTAGTTTCATGAAACATAAAATGCAAGAGTAATGATTTTTTACCGTCTGTAGTTTAAAGCCGCCAACATATTAAATAAGTTGGTAAATACAATTGATTTTCCAGCCCGGATAATTTGTAAGAAATTAAACGTGCAGGCTTGGGCTAGACAAGGAATGGAAAAATAAAGGAGATTGAATTTAATCAAGTAATATTTGTTCGAAATTGCTTCAACTGCTTTATTTTAGCATATAATCAGAGCACAGAGCTAAAATTTAATTAAACTTTAACCATGCTTCCCAAGAGGTAAGAAAGAGGTATATTGCAGCGTTAATTCTCCGTATTCCCAATTTTAAACCGATTAAGAAAATTTTAACCGAAAGTATAAGTATAGAAATTGTAGATGAGAAGCATTAAATTTTATCGTCTTTACTTTATTAAAGTTGTATATTTAAAAGTAGTTTTTCTTTCCTCTTCAAGTACTTCTTAGCAATCTTAGCTACGCAAATATAATTAATGATGGTTTACAATATTATTGAACTAGCAATTAATTATATAGGAATTAAAAGGTGTTGTGTAATTTATATGGGAAATCTTAAAATTGTTGTTAATACGCAACCATCAATTCCTAACTACAACTACTACAACCCTCTCTAGAGAAATTAGCTTAAGTTTGTCTATACAACAGTGTTTGAGTCTGATAATTACAATTTCATGTCTCTGTGAATTATGCTTTATAGGTACCTATATGGGTACTGGTACAATATATCTGTACATACAAGGCGAAACTATTTAAAAGCAAATTACACATTTCATTCTACACCAATTTTCAGATATTACTTTAATTTGAAACTATGTGTAGTACAAAGACAGCTGAAATACGTGTAGCTACATGAAACGCTGAAAAGCTTTTTAATTGTTGACTAATTTGAACAATTTGTATTTGTTTTAATTTTGTACGTAAACAATGTTGCGTGTCTCTATCCTCAAGGAAAAATTTAATTTTAACTTATAGGTATAGTACAAAATAATAATATTAATTAGCGCAAAGGTATAATTAGGAAATGTTTTGTTAGGAGTATGTTTATCGATTTCTAGAAGTTGTTCATAATTTAACCGTTTTATATTGTCACAAATAAATAAAGTATTTTTAAGTTTTAATTTGAAATAGAAAAATTTGAATTTGAATTGGAATTTTATGTGAAACCATAATTTTTTAAGCTTAATATTTTATTTTTTTTATGATTCTAGTATCAATTGTAGATTGCGAAATAGTCAGCATAATTAGATAATATTTTATTATGTTTTTCTATTAATGCAGTATAGTGCAACAGCAAATTATAACGTATCTCAATAATAATTGCTAATGCACACATAAACAACTAAAATTTAATTACTAGTAAACAACTATAGGAATATTTCTAAAAAAATATTTTTTGACTAATATTTTTAATTCAAATCAATAATGTAAAAATATAGTAAATACCCAACTACATTAGTAAAGTCAATATTAATATTAATTCCTGCAATCGATCTTGTTCACCTTCTTATACAAAATTTAAATTAAATTGCACTTTTATGACATCACTCACTCAACACTTGGTAAACAAGTTACAAATTGCAACTAAAATTTATTAAAAATGCATTATTCCACAAATCATTATGTAAATGTAAATTAATACAGTAGGTGCATATTTTAAAATTTTAACAAATTTCGGTACTAATTTGTAAAACGCGAAAAAGTTGAAAAACAAATTTGCTTTAGCAGTGCAAATAGAGTTAATGGATTTCTAGTACTCAATCAATACAATACTTCCTGGTAATCAAATTAGAAATTGGCTAAAATTATTTACATACTTATATAAAATACGGGTCACAAGATGACCCCCCAAATGTTTATTTCTATCAGTAGTAGGGGATTACCAAAACATTTAAATGATTGCTTTTACCAAAAAATCATCAGTTTACTTTTAGTAGTTAAGTAAATTTAAATTTTGTTGTAATGAAAATTATTATACTTTTATTGCTATTTTGCCTTGTTGCATTTGGTGCTTCTATGATGATAAAACCTACAGGTTTTTTAATTATTTAATTTAATTTAAGACAAATTTAACGATAAGTAAACTTTTAGCTAATGAAACAATGACTTCAGAGACAGTAACGTTAAAATCAGTTAATTCGACAGGACTAGGTGTATTTCATATAGTAAGAGCCAATTGTGAGCCAGGATTTAGAAAAGTTAATATGAGATGTGAATCAATTGAATGACTTTAGAACTTGGACCAAAGTGCGCTAATTTATTTTTTATTTAATATTATTTAAGGTACAGTATGACTTAATTAAATATGTAGAAAATATTAATAAGAAAATAATTTGTAATATAATTTTTATTGTGTTTGTATTTTTTTATTAGGTTTTATAAACATAATTTATTTACTGAAAAGCCTAAGCTTAAGAATAGAACGATTTGAACTGAAACAATACATTCAACCTATAAGTCTTAGAATTTATTTGAGGGAAAACTGTTTCTTTGATAAAATCCAATCCTACAAAAGATATTTGTGTACTAAAGATATTCTTATTATCAAATCGCCCTTTCTCTGATCTTGGGTTGATGGTAGATAAAAACCTCATCTCAGTTAAAATGTTTGTTGTTCTTTTTCGTACTCTCGGTTCCGCATATAGCCCCAAAATCAAATCACCAAACCCATTGCATCTATTCTAAACCGTTTTGCGTTATAAAATTATTTCTGGAGAATAAATTGAAAAATAAAACGGGGAAAAATATATATAATTTGCTGCACACTTATTTATAGCTGTTCCAGACTAATTTGATTTTTATAGCGCTCTTGTGAGTTGTGAGAAGCGTATGCCCGCGCTGCAACATCCCCTAGATTACTACCTAATAAACAGATATGAGCGGAATTACTTTCCTACTACCTGAATTAAATTAGATGTAGATTTGTTGCATATATCAAAACCGGGGCGCAAAAAGAATGGATGAAAAAGTGCCACACTTTCGACGAGAGGAGATGTTGAGACGGAAAAATCGCGAAATAATCGCGGCAAGAGCGATGCATTAGAGCTCAACTTGTGTATCGTATATCTAGAAATAGTTTTGCATTATGCAAATGTATCTCCCGCAGTTCAGCAGGAAAATGGAAAACACGCACTTGGATCGCCGCATTTTCCAGTTCTCCACTTCCTTTCCACTACATTACTTCTGGAGCTGTTTAATTATGATTGTTCTCAACGGGACTCAAACGAGGCATTTGTTACTTTTCCTAAAACCCAAATTATACATCAGCCTCCCGCCAGGCCTTAAATTTAATGCAGAAATATAATAAATTTGCGAAATGCTAGTTCTGAAAGCAATAAATGGATTAGACAGGGCACGCTCAACAATTATTAAATAATCATATCAAATGCCAACAGCAGTCGACCAAAGTTGTACATCCAGCGAAAAGAAGTGATCAAGTTTGAACAACAAGCTACGAATGGCCAGAAAACAGACACAATGCTAATGAAGATGATTAGCTCATTTGCCAGCAACACTGCAAACTTATATACCAACGAGATAGAAGACAATTCGTCTGGGCTGGTGCATCGATCAGGCAGCCCTTCAAGCGTCGTATATGCGAGTTTTAATCCTCTATTCATATGCAAATGGCTTTTATTGCTAGTTCCGAGTTTATTAGTAAGAGAGGGTGAATCCTGGATATGTTAATCTTTTCCTCCTCCATAATGCAACTGTTCCTTGCTTATATATAACTACCACAACAACCGACACCTTCTTCTCCGCTAAGATGCTCCTCCATGCCAAACTAATTCTGGCAAAGTCCGAGGCATTTCAGAAGACTTAAGTAATCTAAAGTTAGACGAACGTAGATGAGGAAAATGTGCCTGAGGCAATATTTAACTATGGATACAATAGATGCATAATTTTTCTAGTGCAACATGTATTCTGACGTCACAAAATATCCTTGTTTGGAGGCTATATGTGACGTCAGTGGGCGTGCTGCGCTAGAATTTCCAAAAATTATATTCTTTTAAATTTCGTTTAAAAAATGTAGGTAAATTAATTAAAGGTTGTTGTATATGCCACACACATACATGTGTCTATAGTGTCTAGCAGTTACATTCAAGAATTGTGATTATGTTCGAGGATGCGTAAATAGTCGCAGCCCTTGTGGCAAACCCTCAACGACAAATGATTAAACGAATTGACCAAACACCAAACGTTGTTATAAATTGCCTTCCTTGAATACCAATTAATGTGTGCTAGCAGGAACTAGAACTACCCGAACCGACATCACCAAATCAGGAAAGAAAATTTTATAAGTTCGCGTTTATTTCTGTTTGGCAAAGTAAGAATTGGTTTAATTATAAAGAAGACGTTAAGAAAGTTGTTAGGGATAGACATTGAAATTGTTTTTTTACGTTTCTTTTTATGTAGTCTGATTTTATGTGTTTGTGCGCTTAAAAATAATGTACAATAAATCAGATAAACTGGCAAAAATATTCAAATGTTATTGCCCCGTTTTATGGACCTTTTGTTCTACAGTAAGAAAAAATAAATAAAACTCGCATTACATTTTGTTTAGATTTCAATTTGCAAAGTCAAGTCCCATCGTAAACACCCTTTTTTTTATTCGCCTGAATGTTAATTATTTTTTACAGTTCAACTAAGCTAAAGGGCTATTAAAACTTGAAATGATCACGTAATTTGAATCCAGGCTTTATCTCAATTCCTGCATAGCAGATACATTATTAGCACTAGATATCTATCTGCATAAAAGTCTGGTCGGAGCTTTTGCAGGAGGGCCAGTGCGAGAGAGGTCTGGCGCTACATGTAAAGTGCATCATCTCACTACGATCGGCATAAAAGCACAAATATTTGAGTAGCAAACAGTTCCGCGAACCCTACCAATAGCAATTTATATTTAGATTCGAACTTTCTGGCCATCAGCATGAGATCAGCGCGCTGATACGCACGACTGAGCGGTTTGCCTCATCACCCGCCATATAACAAGAAGAGCTTGATGGCCGCTCAGAGAACTCGCCATACGCTCTTGCCGATGACTGGACTTGCTCTGCAGACGATGCCCGAATACTAACTAACCCCACGGACGTGCTGGCTGTCTAGGTAAAAGCTACAACGTTTCACCATCATATATTCTCACAATATCTCTTACAAAGTAGACAATTTTTATTTGAGTTTTATACAAATCGTTGTTTGTTTTCATGGAAATGCTATATTATGCATTGTTCTATCATTTTTAAAGATTTCCGATAAATAGTCGAGAATTTTAATTAATATTTTAATATATAAACGGTCAATTATTGAAACTAAGTCATGGTTAAGGTGCTTTTTTGAAAAAAATTGCAGTAGATTTTGTAATAATGATTTTAGAAATTTGTAGTATTTTCAGAAAACGAGCTGTTTTTAGCGCAATGACGTCATTAGCCTTCAAACAAGAAGCGCTTTAATCTTACTTCTGAGGGATTACGGAAGTGGGGTAAAAGACTCCTTGTTGGGAGGCTATACGTGACGTCAGCGCACATGCTGCGCTAAAAGCTCGCTTTTTGAAAATTTAAAATATCGCAAATTTCTGAAATCATTATTAAAATATCTACAGCAATTTTTTACAAAAAAAATTCGCACATGAATTAAATAAACTATATATTTCCTTTATAAAAAAATATGCATGTTCCCTCTTTAATACCTTCTTTCAAAAACATTTTTGTTGTTATTAAATTTTCATTTACATTTATGCGAAGGAAATGTGTTTATTTGTAAAGCAGATTTTTTGAAAGCTCCCCAGGCACCAATTATAGATGCTCTGATCAGCTGAATCTTTTTATATAAGGGTCTTTAAAGTTATGTAAAATTTAGATTTTTTTATATTTATGAGTGTCGTAGAACTAGACAAACCTATTTTTTATAATTTAAATATAGATAGATTTATTTTTCCTGGGGGATGTAAATAAGTCGGACATGATTTATTGGATAAGTTTGGTAACTTTTAATGTCGCTACAAAAAATATAACTTTAGATGCGACTTCTCTTTCCTAAATGATATTTTTTTTAATTATGAATTGATGCTTATTGTTGTCTGCCTAATTCGAACGCTAATCTTATATTAGTAGTGTAATAGCAATATTGAAGGTATCTAAATTTCAATCAGTTTAAATTGGCAAACAGGTTGCGCTGGAAAGCTCTAGGCCTTACCTTGATTTAAACCAATTCTATAATTCCTGCAGCTAACAATGCAACGGGCCCCGGATTAGCATTAATCGCGATAAGGGTGACTTAAGCTCTACTGTAAATCGAGATATATACCTCGAATTGTAGTTTACGCATAACGCAATGATTATCTACATATTGAAATTTCCACCTGATAATTATGATCTGTGCCACGAATAATTAGTTTGCTTTAATTGCGAAATTAAATGATTAATAATGATCATCAGTCGCGAAAATATTTGTTTAAAATCGAATGAATACTAGTTGATTATTAATAATTAGTGTTGTCGGGCTAAATACATAGACGATGACGGTCACCACCTATAATCATTAGCATATTGTCAACATGGGCACGCAATGCGTGATGTCGAAATTCGGCTTTTCCAATCATTTATGAGTGCAAACTCA
The DNA here is from genome assembly GCA_963556235.1 of Cryptophagus acutangulus. Classification (NCBI taxonomy): domain Eukaryota; kingdom Metazoa; phylum Arthropoda; class Insecta; order Coleoptera; family Cryptophagidae; genus Cryptophagus; species Cryptophagus acutangulus. The sequence continues at coordinate 4,296,741 of OY744564.1, forward strand.
GCAATTGCAGAAAATTAATGTTTCGCCGCGAATACCGTACACCCAGCTATTCATTGTGGGTGCTCGAAGGGTAGAAACTATGTCGTATATATAGATGCTGATTACTCATCAGTAACACCCTTGTGATTAATGCATTCAATCCCACAGTTAATTAAAATCTTTATAATTATATAGAGAGGCAGACCGTGTCGCTTAAAAAATACGCCACACTGATTTATAGTGTTATTTGGTCTATACTGCTGAATAATGCTAAACGGATTTTTCTTCCGGGTCAAAAAGGGATTAATCAAATTTAATTACTACTAATAACATTTTTTTTAGCTGGCGTCGCTAGAAAATATTTTTTATTATATTTCGAATTCAATTTTGTTATGTTTGTTGTTAAAACTTGAAGCCGAGTTAATGCCTGATGCTGAAAATCCTAAATTGGAATGTACGCGGCCGTACTTATAGTTTTTCCATTATAAACAAATTGAATGCGAATGCGCTTTTTAATTAGTTTAGCATTTGCGTTCGATGCATGCATGAATTGTTTGTTGCCTTATAAAAATGCGAAAAGCTCACATTACTTTGCAAAATAAAATTACAGGCTTAGTGAGCGCAACTGTAGATATGACTGAAAACTATAATATCTCATCATTAATTCTTGATGGGTCCACTTGTAGGTCAAAAATGGCAAAGTCAGCAAAAGTTAAATTCTCATACGGCCGGGCTTAAAAAGAAGTAATTTGAAGGCGCTCATTTATCAGGGAGGGATGGTCGTCCGGAGCGCCAATTCCACGCAATTATTCGCTATTGTGCGGATTCTACGCCCATTGCACATTAGCACCATTGTGCTTGACACATAACAGCTTTTCCATGACCTTACTACATGACGTGACAACTTCCGGGGTCCGCCTGTGCCCCGTTACATGCTTCGCAGTCTGATGTATATTCGCTAATGACGCACTCGCAATCACTCGACTTTACAAATGGCTAGTCAATCTGCTGACCCTGCAGATTTTCGCATTTTTCGATGAGCTTTGCCATTTTTCAATTCAATTATATGGAGTCCTATTAAAAGCAAATGTTAATTATTATCAAATAACCTTAATACCCACATCAAAATTTCATGAAGCCTCCCTCTTTTAAATTCGAAACGTACGTAATTTATTTCTGGTTAACTGAAAAGTATAAAAGAAATTTAAGTATGCGAATAAATTTGTGAAACGCGAAATTAGCTTGAAAAGTGAGACGTAGGCCTGTGAATTATACAAAAGTTATAGGCATTGACGGGGCTAGTCTTTGGTCCATTAGAGATGCTTTATCGCGAACCGATTGCGTAAAGAAACCCTGATTAGGTGTCACCTTTTTGAATCCTTCAAGTATTTCACGATGTGATCGACGAAAAAAAGCGGCGCGGTTTGTGCAAAGCAAATAAGGGCACCCAGAGCCAGCGAGAGCGTTTTCCTTATAGATAAATGATCTCTTCAACGTAAATCTATTCCACATCGGCATTCGCTTCAATAACTTCTATCGGTTTAAATTATATTTGTTTAATCTGAATTTTAGATATATCTCTTCTTTGATGGATATTTTTCAATGATGCTGATAATATTCGTTTTGGGGAACGAGATAATAATTTCGATCAATATTATGAGCAAAAGCTCGCTATTCGAAATGCTATTTAATATCTAGAAGTGTTTTAAATTTGCCGCGTTAAATTCTAAAGCTCTAATTGGCGTAACCATGGTAACGCACCAATTAACTGGGAGGATTAACCAATTACAAGTGTGGGATTTGGCGCGGCAATTTGAAAATGTTACTCTTAGAATCCTTCAAAGACTCACCTGTTAGAAACTCCTCATTTAATGGAATCAAAAATGCAAAAGATAGATGAGAGAGCACAGACCGATAAGTCAAAGTCGATGGAGTTGGGTAGAAAATAAGGAACAATAAGAAAAGGCAATGGCGCGGTGTCGACGACTAACTCGCTTTTAATTTAACAGCAGCGAGCAATGTAATTTAGCGGATCGACCTGAAGCTATATCGACCATTTATCTATTGGGTGGCCTTCTATAATCGGCTTGTGCAAGACCCATTTGTTAGCCCGGGACTCGGGACGGGAGACAGGTGGGTCTATATATAAGAAGCTCCTGCTCTCCCTTTAATTATTTACCGGAAGAAAACTCGTCGCATCTAAAACTTGAAGCTATCGGCTTTTTGTTATTGGATTCTACATCTCTGACTGAAGACAGCATCCTACTACTACTACTGCCATACCACTCCGCAATTTAACCTACACGATTACAGCGTGTTTTACATTAGAAATAAAATTAGTTTGCAAAGTAAGAAATTTAATTTCTGCTTTCAACGTTTTTTTCTTATCAGCTCATGCTACTTTCATTTTGATTAAATTAGTTTTCAATTAGATTTTTTTCTTTCGAAAGCCAATTTAAATGTATTTAACTATACATGGGCGGGCTAGTCGTATTTAAATTCATTTTTGATGGGATTGGTGTGCTGACGAAATGAAATTTAGATGATGATGAAAAACAGACACCCCGATCACCTGCTACAAACTAATCTATCCGGTGATGTGGAAAATATAAAGAATCTGTCAAAATTCACAATATGAAGCTATTTTCCGTAGACAAGTACACAAAAGGTCCCTCAGAAATAAGGAACGGAAAATCGGCAAGTCGAACAATGGCATAGAACGAGCTCACCTTAGATAGCAATCATCTATTTTGCGGATCACACGATGCGAATTAACCAGACAGAAGCAGATGCCATCAGAACCAGACGAAGATAGATTATCGCAGATATAGGGACGTTCAGATGACGTTTAAATGAGAAACTATGTTTAATGACAATCATTTTCAATTATTTCGTGCAACTTTACATATTTTTTAACAAAAATTTGTTCCATCTAAATTTTTGGATTGCCGAAAATTATAATTAAACAGTTTTCCAATCATGTCATAGTATAACCATTACTAAAATTTGTGGTAAACACATTTGACAACGGTTTCCCACAATAGCTAATTTAATTATACACAATTTTAGCTTCCCAAAATAATTTTCAAAATTATTTAAAAATGAGGTGGAGTCGCCAGGATATTTTTAATATCAATTTATTTTCATTATTAGATTTAACTTTTCAAATTTAAAATACTTTATAGCAATAACTTTATATAGTAATTTTTAATTGGTTTTTATAGTGATTGCAATTACATACAACAGTGCGGATGTCAACGTTGGAACGTAGTTTTCGAAATTGATTTCCAATTTAAATTCTTGTTAGAATAGAAATTAATTATATGGCTGGTGGCGACGGTTTTATTGTGTAATGCATACTAATAGTCTAGCCCATATTTAAAAGAGAACATTGGCTTTTATGTTGGTCCAAGAATTTGTCATAAATGCAAGTAAAATAAATGTTTTATTTTACGAGAATGGCTGAGTTCCAAATGGATCGAAGGATCGAACGCTTCAAATGTCTCTGTATATGTATGAATGCGATGGGGAGATGTGGCTGTTTTATGATAGTTTTCATATGAATGCTCAATTTTAAACCACGCAATTACAATGACGAACCATTCTATTCAAATACGGGTGATAAAATTTTTGAATTTTATACTTAATTTAACGCTAGTTGGAATTCATTCAAACATCATTTAGTTTTCGGCCTCCCAATTAATTTTCGTAAAATAATGAATCAATTAGTTGTTATTGTCAATTGAATGGATTAAACAAAAGCATAAATATGTAATTGTAAATTATTGCATTATATGCTTCACTTATCGGTGCATGTACACAGAAGATGCATCTTGCACAATTCAATTATATTTCGCTATAATTATGAAATTTTCCGTCGATGGTGCGCTATATTTGTTTCATTTATCAGTCTTAGACGACAAAGTTATTATTTTGTCAAAGAGAGAATTAAGAGGCACTTGTAAAATGGTTCCGAACAACAGATTAAATTACATTGTACAGTATCAGATATAAAGTGTAAGTGTGAATTTGATATTTACGACAGCGCAAATCTTTGGACGACCAACCGTTCAAATATCATTGCCAATATCACGATATAAGAGCCTTCGAAAATAGAATTTAAAAATCGGGCGGAGGCGCGGGGATATCTTTTAAAAACCATTTATTTGAGAAATAATTTATTTCAACCGCGTTAATATGTTAATCCCAAGAGGTTAACCTTGCTCAAGTTGAAATATTCAACCAATCACAGTTTAATAATTCAAAATAAGTGAATTTGATTGGTGAAAATGTCAACTCGAACGGGTTGAAGCTCTCGGGATAAATGTAATGATATTTTTCGTCCATTGGGATCGCGCTTGTAAAATATCCATATTTGCAATTCTGGTGAAAAAATCTAGTCGACAATTTTGAACGATATCTAATTATATTTAATCTTGATGCTGCTAAGTTTTCAATTATGGGACTTTCTTCAAAAGCAATTGATGGTTTTTATGAAAGGAGGAAAAAATATATAACTGCTATATGGCATGTTGTACAGCTTTTTAAGCTCTGCATCCAATTATCTCTATGAGATCGGAACGGGCCGGCTGATTAGCAATTACATAATATCCAAAGAGTAACGTGGCGGTAAAACGCTTTGATGTCTGCAATTTCCATATCAGATGAAACAAAGCTTGATTTTTCGTGCGCGGCAAATTAAATTTTCATTAAAATGTCAATATTACGGGCGTTTAATAAAATTAGTGTTTTGTAGGAAAGCGTAATAACGTTATTTCGACCTGTTGGTTTCATTCAACGTTGGTAATTATATTTGTTGGACCAGTAAGCGACTGGACTCGGTCGAACGAACTAGCCTAGCTTCGTTAGTGTTCTCCCGGCATTCCCGCCAATGTCACGTCCTCCTGGAATGTCCTGCAATCATTGCGGTATTATTTTACATCTGCAATAATACGATATCTGGACCGGCTCAGAGGACAAGAAGATTACATTCCATAAAAGCACCGCCAGATGTGGACTCGATTAGCGCCTTCTAAACGATATTTTGCCTGGCTCGTTACCGGATTAAATTGCTCGATTGTCCAACATGCTGCAACTTTACTTTTTACTTCATCTCATTCTCTATTCTTCCAACCTTCTTAATTGACATCCTGATTAACACAATATTCCACAATTTATATTAACGCATATCTTTTAAAATTGGGATAAATTGCTAATTAATTTCGAAGTTGTAATAAAAGGTGCGCTTTTATATTGGTAAAACTATTTTTTACAATGAAATATTTTTATGCGATTTTTACTTTGTGCTTTTTTGTTTATTTCGATAACCAAAGCCAAACAAACAGTTCATCATTCAATTTTAATTGTTGCAATGGTTGCTTTACATCACATTCACTTTTCTATTGAATAATTACGTCAATTGAAATTTACCATTAATTAAGTTTAGTTTATATATTGCCGCATAAAAATATATTACGTTACCAAAACCATTCAGTTTAATCCATAATTAATGTTTACCAAAGAGCATTAATTTTTATATAAAAGCTCCAATTGCCGCAGGCACTGTGATATAAAACGAATAATAATCATAAATTTGTTTATAAAAATTATATTTCAAAACGCGTTTATGCGATTATCATAGGTTTTTTAATCCGACAAAAGAAAAAAACTTTTTTTTTCAATTTCAAATATTTTCCAAAAAATTATAAAAAACTAATTTAGTTGCATTAATGGTGAAGTCGCCTGGTTCTCTCTCTAGCGCTTTTAAAAATTATAATGATTTTAGAATTGGTACTTGAGACTGAGAGCGAGAGGAAACCTTTTTCCCTGTTTCATAAATTTGCTTGCACAATTTTTTGTTCAGACTTTCAGACTAATCAAATCAAATTGTTCAATAAAATGAATGATCGCACAATTTTTCTCCAATAGTAACAATATTATTAATTTGATTAATAATTAGTTTGTACTACAATTTAGATGGTGCAAACGAGTTAAATTGTGCAGTAAATAAATACAATTAATTAATAATTTATTTATTACGTGGAATTTGATATTGCTAAATGATTGTTCAAATAATTACTGTTAATATATTATAAATAAATGTTATAAAATAATTGGAATAATATAAATAATCACAACTCTATTTGAATTGATATTGATTTTATAACGCAGAATTTATATGATAGTGTATTATTTTTCATAATAATAGTTATTATTGTTTACCACAAATTGAAGCTCTATAATTAAACCATATAGATATTTCAATAGAGATACATTCGAATCCTGCACACGATAAATATATCATTACATTACAAACTTAATACTAGAAAATGTGTTTTATAGTGTTCATGGAAATTCGAAATTATTATGTGCGGATTATGGAGTAATTCAATGCAAATAGTATTTTGATATTAATTTTTTCTCTTCAAAACTGTAAAGTCTGTGGAGGGCCGCGCACTTTATTTCAAAGCTGATTGCAATAGCGTCTGACGAGTTTGGTAAATATTTACTTCTTCGTAAGCAACTGAAATACAGTTTATAGTAGTAAATCTGTGGTTTGTAAGCAGGACGAAGCAGACGACGACGACTGTGATTGTGAAGAGGCTTGAAGTATATATTATTGTTTATTTTCTGCAGGAGAAACGACGGCTTATCAGCACATGAGGTGCACGCCTCGACGGCAGGAGTGCAATGCGGCGCAAGTCTCTATATCCTGCAGCCGGCACTGCGGTACATTTGTTGAATCCTGCCGTCGCAGAAACGCTCAGCAGGATGCTATTCAATAACTTCTTCTACAATTACTCTTTACCACCAAATAAAAATCAATTTCCGTCTTATTTCCACTTCACATTTTCTGCTGTCAACCTTTTAAATGAACATTTCCAAAAAAAAGTTTTCTTTTCTATACATCTATGAAGCTCGCCTCATCTAACAAAATGTGCGTTTATATATTTCATAAATCCACCGGAAGTTTATCGAATATTTCATATATAATTCGAGTTTTTTGGTTTTGAACGCAATAGTGCGCAATGTAACAATTAAAATTGAATTGATAATTATATTATCTGGGTGATGTATTGCGGTGAGCATTAATTCTCCGTTTTACATAAATTTGTTGTTGATGTCCTCTGTATAACATATTTATTACAAAGTTTCCATCTGAACCGATCGTTATATATGTAAATAGGCACGTATATAACAAATTCAATGTCTTCTCCAGCATGCATGTATGGGTCACAAGTCTGGTTCGAAAATTATGCAAATTCTCCTCAAACTCTGTTTAGATATGTTTGTGGGACCATCAAAATTTGCAAACATTTATATTGACTACTAAAACTAGTTCAAAGGTTTTTGAATTCGAGTGGCACGTCTCGCATTGTTAGTTTTGTGGCTCTCTCGCCAGTTATCTTTTCTGTTTCGCCTCCATGTTATTCCTCAGCTTCGTTTTTTGTCTGTCTTTCAATTTTACGATTCAATCTAAAAACACCAACTTCCTTTTTTCTCACTTTCCCGCCCCTATTTATTTTTTATTAACAACCTAGTAATAGTTTATGTCAAACGCAACCGCTATCTAATTCGAATAGGGAAACTTTCCTTCAATTTGGTTTTATAAATCACAACATCTTGAATAAATAAACCATTGAATTGCTTTTTGCAATTTATTCCAAAAAATATTTTTTAAAACGCCAAGCAGCAGTTTTGTATAAATTAATATAATATTAATGTTTCTGCGAGTTGTAGAAATACTTCTCAAAATAATGAAAGCAACGTGGCGTAAATCTCTCAGTGAAATTATAATTTTTGTTAGTGGAGGTTTTTGAACTTATATATAAACTAGAGAGTCCCTTGTAATGAGTTCCGTAAAACAAAGAGTTGGAGGCAATTTGACGTTAATTTTGCGAGAGGAAAAAAGTTTTCGACTCGAAACGATCCACTTTGCATTAGAAAAATACGTAGTTTAGTGAAAGTTTATACGTTAAAGGTAAATTCCAGATAATTAAACGAATTAGAGTCGCTCAGTTAAGCATTATATTGTGTTTCGAAAAAGAATAAAAAACGCAGAATAATCATGAACGTAATAAACTAACAACACAACAATGAGCTACAATCAAGGTAAAAGCTGCAGCACAATAACGGCTCAGTGAAGCGAGGAAACTTCAGAAATTTCAGATGTACAGCCAAAGTTACAGATCACCATCCCCGGGGAAATGGACGCATCTTCTGATAGTGCGCCCCAGCAGTCCCAGAATATTCCCCTTCTACGATTGCAAAGTCTACTATTTGTCTACCGCGTGCTCTGTGCAAGAGAAGAGTCGCAAATCTCATCAGTGAATGGCAGAGGCACAGAGTCGAGAGTAAAACAAACATGACGATATAATAAGCTAAATTAAACATGGAGACAGCGTAATATTGGAATTGAATTATGACTAACTTAACAACATAGACATATAGATACTTGCGCCTGTTATGCAAATCTAGACATTAATTTGCACTGCGCTTCCAATTTTATATAATAGAACTACGAAAAAAAACAACATCACCAGCCATCGAACCAACTTTCAAACTTATTCTTTTATACCAACTTTCAATTTAACAATTACGAATTCAAATATCCAACTTATACGTACCTGCACCAGCTCAAATCCAAAATAATTGTATTCTCATCTATTTCGCATGCAAAAAATACCTAATTTATAAACTAACTTAGCTCTTACTTTAAATTAAATTTGCCTCTGCACAAAAACCTTCAGGAAGGAAATTAGTGACGTAGCGCTCAAGATCCATCAAACAAACTATATTAAAGTGGATCCTTCCCGTTCTAAAATTTAATATTATTTAAAGTATAATTCAGAAAGTTGGTTATTGAAATAAATATAAAATGTTTGTCCGCATAAATCTCACTTATTTACTGAAACTGTAGAGCTTTACAAATTGTCGAATTGGTGCGCTCGATGATTCATATACTCCATATTTCATAAGACCTTTTTCCAATAAGTTTATTAAATGTTCAAATATAATCCATCATTGCGTATAAAAAACTGTATTTTCAAATAATCTCCAATTCTACAGGAGATTTAACATTAATAAGTAATTTGTAACGGTAAAAATAAATTGTTATTGCCTCGTTCTTACACAAATATAAATCGGGGGGGTAAAAAAATACTGCTTGCTATAATTTCAGTTTCAGTGTGCACGTTTTCGATATTAGGTGTTTCTGTAAATACATCAGCCATCAGGAAAAAAGTAAACAACACTTGCATAAGGAAGTGCGAAAATTGCAAGTAACTGCAACTTTTATATAAAAGCTCCTAGGTGGTGGTAATGTAATAGCACTTTGTCTGTGATTACATTATTTATGAGCTGCCAATAGCTGGTATTCACATATGCGAGGGCGGATGCGACTATTCACACCTGGCCTGATCGCCCAACTCGGCACTCGCTAGGGCTTCCATCCATTTCCCGACCGTTTATAGCTTCAATCACCAATTTTCCATTGTACCAAACTGGATCAAATATGTGTATCCAATAAAATATTTAAATATTGCCATCTGCCTAACATTTCCAATTCGCCATTTACCAGCAAATACTGCTAAATTATAAACAATTACATGCACTTCAATCATTTCCTATATCGTGCGCATACTTTTTTGCAGCATTTTTCTATTGTTGGATATAGTGGAGTGAATTTTTAAAGCTCGAAAATTAATGGTACATTTTTGAAAGATTAATGAATGTATACGATTTTAGCTTGCTATAACATTTGGCAAAAGAGCAGATTTAATTTTTACATTGCCATATAGAGTATACTTCAATGGAGCTTCTTTACAATACATAAAACACAACAGATTTAATCAATGCTATTGCTAAAAATAGTTCAACTAGATAAATTATTAATTTATAAAATGCTGCATTAAATTAAATATTGTCTGTCAGGCAGTGGATGAGTAGGTCAAAATATGAACAATACATTATGTATACATGCAAATTATTAAACATTGCAAAATTTGGAACAATCATAAAAATCAAACTACATATTTAAAAATCTTCTAGTGGGCAAAATAATAATTTATTAGATTTTAAATATTTGGCGGAGGCTCCGGTTTGAATAGCTTTAAATTTCCATTAGCCGGAAAAGTAGAGTAACTAAGTGATTTTCAATAGATTGTAATTAACCTTCCACATCGATAGGACTGATGGGATGAGTTGTTAACAAGGTTGCAGTGATTTAGGCCTTTGGCAAATGTTTCTGCCAATTGCAAACTGCCATAGAATTAGTCCGTGTCTGTATAAGATCCCAGTCCAAGTGGCACATTATGTGTTTCCCCCCATCCATAAATAACACTACACCAGTTTACTACAACTTTTGCTATTCAGCTATCTTAACTTTATCCCTTCGTTCTATGTACATAAATCCTTATTTTGAACATTAAATAACTGAACCGTATTACTATATCAAATAGAAATTCCTATATTTAACATTCAAATGTCTTTAGTGCGCTCCGCTGCTAAAGCGACTTGCGAGCGATTATAATTTTTAATTTAATTATATCATTTTCTTTTTGAGTTATGCTTTTATGGCGCAATTTATCTGAAGCTTGCGGAAATAAATTGTTTTTTTCCATCTCGGCGTATGTGTGGGTGGGTGAGAATGACGTGAGAAACAAATGCGGTTGGGTTTTAACGAGATGGAGCTTAAACTTTTGCTGTAACAGTAGACGGACTTAGCATATTATCCTTTTTAGTGCCGTAATAAGTATCGTACATTTAGTGTTTTACACTTTACGTTATGAAGTCGGCGAGACGTGGAGAACGAGCACTTTCTTGACGGCACTAGCCACAAGCTATGCGTCTTGCACAACCACCATTGTTGCTTAATTTATTGATATACATACTCTGCGGTTTCAAAACTCCCTTTCCAAGAATGTCATCACATTTAACTTGGTTTGTTACGTATCTTACACCAACTGTTGGTTGGGTGGGTTATTGCATAGCTCCTCGGCGCCACTTCTGCCTTTATATATTATACTAAATACAAAATTATCACAGCTGTAAATTGTACTCGACAGTTTAATTTAATTTGCAGCAATTAAGGATGGAATTTTAACAAACGTTAAATAATAGCGTCTCCATATTAATTATAAACGTTTCTTCATGAAGCACTTAAAACTTGTACCACACGACGATCCAAAAATTATTATTAAAAGGATAAGCGCACATTCTGTGTATAGAAATTTCATGATTATACGTCTCGACGTTTTGTTAGTGTTGTTCCGGCAAATTAATATATACACATATATGTGTGTGTAAAGTTTAGATTATAAAAGAAGCATCATAACAGCGGAAGCTTTTATAAATCCTAACATTATATTAAAAGCACATGCATAAAAAAACTTGAAAGCGCGCGGGCTTGTCAAGGAATTAAAACCATTTATATTAAAATTTAAATATAATTAAATATTAATTTGTTTTAGAATGTAATAAAAAGATTTTTACTTTCAGGAATTTAATTTGTTGTTTAGGTATAATATGCACATATGCATTTAATTGTACAAACTATTTTTATAAGCTTATCCGGGCTTTTAACTTCTAATTCTAATTAAATTAAATGTTGGATAATATTTCTATGGTGCTTGGCAATAAGTGTGGAAACCTTGCTTAATTCAGTCAAATTTGTAGGTTTTATTCACAAAATTAAAAAGCATTTCAAATTTTTAAAAAATACCAAAAAAAAATAATATCCAAGCATGTTTAGCCCTTTTTAAAAATTTGGTGGGATCGCCGGGAGTAATTTAGTTTGTCATATTTATAAGCTGGGACTGTTATTATTTAATTAATTAATATAAATCGAATAAAAAAACGTCAATTTTAATTCCAAATCCCACTATATTAATTAATTAAATAAACTTATGGCTTGCAAAGGCTGAAATCCGGGTTGAAATTTTCGATCGCATTTTTTATTCAGATTATAAATATAGTTCTTTTAATGTACAAATACAATAAATTAATTGCAAACATTAATTAAACGAAATTTATTTGTCTTACTCTACATGAAAATTATATAAAGCCTTAAAGTCAACATTTAAATTATATAACGCTTTAGCGTGTAATATAGACTTTAATTTTTAATTGAAAACATTGATACAGCTTTAATTAAAATTCTGAAATTGAATGAAGTTGATTCCATAAAAATTTTAAACATGTAATTAGCGGCATATAAAAACTCGTAATTAAATCCAAAATTAATGCAATTAAGTGAGACAATTAATCTGAAATTGCGATATAATTTGTTCAGTTATGTGGCCTGCCTTAACCGTGTTTATATTAACTGCTAATGGCTTCGTTCTTTGCCCACCTCATTTAGAACTCATTTTATGTGTTAAATAGATAATGAACTTAATTCGGGCTACGTCAAGGACAATAACTTTTGTACCTAGTAAGCGTGTGAGGGTAGTGAGGGTGACTGGTCACGTGACTTGTAATCAGAGAATGGCCACTAATTAGGAGGCTGTGCCCCGGCGCGCTCTCCACTCTCTGCCCGGATTAGAGCTTAACACCACTACTACGATGCCGAGCTACAACACTGTGCTACTTTTACACTTTGGTCCTCGGTGCTCTTTGTGATTATCCATCATGGCATAATTGTATCCAAAATCGATTCTTATAAAGTATTAGCTACACAGGGTGTTAATCTCGAAACTATTTTAACTGAAGGACTAACTTGACTAAAATATATTTAAGAAAAATGATACAATTTAATTTTTGCGATCATTAAAGACCCTGCAACTACATTATTGCGATTTATTAATGAGCACAGCAGGATAATGCATTAAATTCCAGCAATCGACTCCAATCATGAAATATCGGGTCACATATATATTATATATGAATATAAATAGAGAGGGCAATAGTAATGTGCATCACTAATCGACTATGCCTGTGGCATGAGTTTAGCTAATCCCAAAGGACCTGTACAATTTGAATGTCGATAGCCAAATGGTTTAAATCGAATCTACTTCGATCTCTGGTGGCGACTATATCGGCCGATTCAATTATATTGCTGACATTCTATTTGAACATCAAAATGACAGGTGCCCATGCACGTGACGCCATGCTAAATGCAAACTGCATAAATATATTCATACCTGTGTATGTACGGGTTGTTTAAAATTGAATTAAAAAAGAACATTTATTTGTTCAATTTTTAAAGGAGAAAAAATATTTATTTTTGAACAATTAGTTTAATTAATGTTAAAATTTCAAAAGATTTGATTGATGTTGAAACAATGTTTATAATTAAATTCAAACATTACTGATAATTGTATTATATGACCGAATGGAAATTGTACAGGCTATGGATACACAATTTCATAAAATCTGCTTATATCTATGTATTGAATAGGTAAATATGTGTATTAATTAATTAACTTTTACGCCAAATACTTGTTGTTTTTTATAAACCAAACATCATTCATCAAATACCATCGATACAATTGTTAAGTTAATTAAATATATTGAACAGTAAAATTGTTTTGTTTGACTTTAAAATAAATTTTTTAAATAAAATTACAAATCAATTGAATTGCATTTTATAACAAACAAAATATGCTATTATTTAAATTTTTGATAAAATTTATTAAAAATATAACAAAATTAAGTGCGCTCTTAATTGTTGTAAATTGTAATGGATAAGTTATATTAGATTGGATGATTTGAATAATTTTGTGTGCAAAGTTAAATTCATTTGTCCCTAAGGGCTAGTTGCAGAACTGCAAATCAATGCGAACTTAAATTATATTACGAGTACGTTAACAGCCAACATTTCTATGCCTTTGAAATATATAATCTCTTATGTAAAATAAGTTTATTTAAATATTTCTTATTTAAATGAAATAAAATTAAATAAAAATTCAGCGCATTTGTCTGTCGAGAATATTTTAGACACGCGTATACAACGCGCACTCTGCGATCATTCGCGAATGCTCAGAGCAACCAGCATGTTTCTGGTTTACCCATACAAGCAATAGTGATGCAAAAAGCTGATATTTTGTTCAAAAGCGCATTATAAAAAATTTAATTTAATAAAAATGTTTACTATTATGCTGAAAAATAATTAAAACTTTGTACGTATAATACAAATTGCAACAGTTAATCCTAATTAAATTAAATAATTCTTAATTCCATTCTATGACAACTAAAAATGTTCGTAGATTAAAAAATATATATGAAAGTAATTCGATAAAGCGTATATTAAACCGGCTGAACGTCAATATGTGAATAATGTCATTGTCATTAAATAATTAATTGTGTGAATTAGTTGCTAGTTAAAATATGAATTTTGCACGCCACTGGTTATTCGCCGCATTAGCTTGGCGTTTTCATAAATCACTATATAACGCCACATAAATCTGCTCCAGCATAAACCGCGGTACGGGGAGCATATCGACGTCCGCTTCATGGACCAATACGACATCTAAGTGACATTCCCATAAACAATGCCACGATTTGAGGTGAAACTATTGGATTGAATCATCAATCGGATCTAATATTTATTTACAATGTCAGTTTAACTGAGGCCACTATTTTGTTTTGGCTATGCTGCAATTTAGCTTTCAGTTCCATCAAAGTTGACAAACGGAAAAATTTCAAAATTACGAAAATTATTAATTAAAGAGAAGATATAATCAAAAATCCTCTTGGCAAAATAAAGATTGACCTTTTATCTTTCCAAAAGTATTATTGGTTTTTTTGTTTAGTGCTAAAAGCCAAAAATTTAAGCACTTTAAATATGAGCTCCCTGAGTATTTCAGCTATGTTTCACGTAGCCCTCTTAAATCGATACAGTATTTTGAAAAGTGAAAGATGATCTTATTGAGTAGAAGTGAAAAAGAGGGTAAATTGTACTTTGAAGGTGGTTTAAATGTGAATTGGTGACAACGACACCTGTTTAACCCCGCTAGCTACTGCCTGAAGAATATATATCTATAGAGGAGCGCATCTAACGACAAACTATTGTTGGGGCACTAATGGGCTCGCTAAAGGAGAGATTGCGTTATCTGTCAAGACCAGGCGTCCTTACAGAAAAAGGTCCAAGAGCTGGTTTCGACCTCGAGTCTCGAGAGCTTTTCCAAATACTCTATTTACATCCTTTTTGGCGGTTGGCCATGCAGCGCCAGCCTCCTCCATTCTTCGGCAAATATTTAAAAAGAAATTATACACACAAAAGCGTTCAGACACACCAAATGCAATTAGTCCCGTGTTTGCAGCGAGTGCAGTCAATAATTATAAAAGGACGATGCGCATTTATTGCAACAATTCGTATAGAAAAACAATAACATCAATTAGAGGGCATATAGGTATTTTTGGTGCAAGCACAAATATAAAGCTAAAAGTTGATAATAAAATAGCTGAGTTTGCCAACTGGAATACAGAGCCTTTGTAGACCTACTCTCGCGGAGCAAATGTCAGTGTATAATTAATTACTACATATCAATTAGTGCGCCTGGAGAGCGCGTTTTAAATTCGTTCCCGTTATGCCAACGCTATTAATTATTCAGTTTAATCAATTATATTTATAATAATTTCACGACAGATCTCTCTCGCCAATGACAACTGCAGGTGATGCTTGATTTGTTGCTCTTTATATGCTCCGATATCGCACTTTTTCAATTTCACTCAATTATCACTATTTTTAAATTGTTAAAATAATTGCATAGTTCTTGCAGAAATATTTTTTACTAAAATGTAGTGTATAAAATAAAACGAGTAAAATAAGTAAAGAATTCAATTTGAAATTGACATTTTTTCCTCATAGACATTAAAATAGAATCGGGGAGTTTATATAGCATAGTCTTTGAAGAATGCTTGTTTCGTTTTTTTCAGCCTGTAATCTGTACGCTCCAGACATGGCAAGGGCCGAGTGCAGTACTGAAAGCCTAGAGCTCGATCCTCGATATCATCCTGCAATGGATCAGTTTTCAATGAACTAAAACTCGAAAGGAAGTTGCAAACTCGGCAAGATGATGTTTTAATAATAGTAAATTTTCCTTCCACCCAAAGTAATTGCGTTATATACTCTCCATCGCGTCCTTTTATTTTATCATTCAGCATCATAATTTAATTTCGCTATTATTTATTATCAGGAACATTTTAGAATATTAATTCGGATAATGTGTGTTTATTGTTGGAAACACTATTATAAACCGCAGTGTTTAATAAACACCAGTAACTAGAAGAGTTTATTTATTTAACATTTATTATAATTTTATTATTCATAATTTAAAAGCACCTTTACATATTAATATTATTTATTTATCATCCTGCTCAATTATTAAACGAATTTATTTTGATTACAAAAATTATTTATGGCGTAAATGTGCGCAATTTTTGAAATAAATTACGGTGGGCAGATTTAATATTCATCTTATTAGGACAATAGCGTTAAAAAAAAACGCTGCTTCTTGTTCCTAGTTTCAGAACGAAATGAAGAAAATAATGAAACCGTTTCAATCTAACTTTGTAAACAAGTTTTTTCAGCAAAATCCACCAAAGGATTGAAACTAAAGTTTGCATGCAACTCAAGAAAATGAGCTTTTATACTGATTGAAATATTTGTTTGAAAATCTCTAATTTTAGTTAATTGAAGGCTACTCGAAAATTAGCTAGCTTATTTATTTTAGTTTTAAAAAATTGCCAAATTAGTTGGAATTGTGGGGCCGAAAATTCGTTATCAGATAGGAGAAAATGACCTCTGAAAGTATAGCTATAAAATGTCCAATCTGGTTATAGTATAGAGTGATTTTCGGGCACGCCATCGCCGCCACCAATGTTGGAAAGCCGTATAGTGTTATCTGTCAACAACAGACACAAATCACAGTGACCTACAAAATCCCGTCATCAATAATCACCTCTGGGTTGGGGGTGTAATTAATTAGCGGTTAGACAGCCACCACCACCGCCTTCAATTACCATAATTTATACAAACATAGGCATTTTTTTGCTATTAAGCAAAATAGCCAATTTTATGTATAGTGCTTTTTGTGCAGACTACAAGTGAGTGGTGAATGGCACGTTTTAGCGTTTTATGTACATTTCCGCACACATGAAAGACAAACAGATTTCCATCAACATTATCGCGTATATACACCAGTTCGAAGTAATTAAACATCTCTCTGGTATCATTTGGAGTAGTTAGTATTGGAAAGGTTTCGGCATCCTACTCGGCGGCAAGGAAATACAAACACTCCACCTTAATGCCCTTCTCGTGTAATTCTTCCGCCATTAGCCCCCCAGTTGCTCTAATATCGCAGCGAGATTGTATAAAGATCGGTTGCGATTTGTAGTAGTGTAGCGATTTTCGTCGTGACTGTACATATAAATGAATACCACCCTGATACGATCTGAGAGGTGATTAATTAGGGAGCTATCGACGTCAACTCCAGCTCCATCACATGTCCATCCTCTGTTTGTATGCTACTCTATTGGCGATAACACAATATATTAACATGGCCATTGCTTTGGTTTGTGAACATGTGGCTTTTCATAACCAAATCAAGAACACTCTCGAATTGGCAACAACCATATACCTTTTCAATAATCACTCTCTGGTAATTAATTATCAGCAAGATAATATTTTTCGCTGGCAAGAATGCAAAGCGCAAATCTGCTGATCATAATCTATTAACGCACTCTACATCCCGATTAATCAAGGGATAAAAAAGGACAGAAAAAACATTATTATATTATTTAAAAAAATTAAAGAAAATGAAAAAAGAGCCCATGGTTATTTTATTAGCTGAAAGAATTTTGGTGTATGTTTGGTTGCCTAGATTGATAAAGATGATCAACCGGCAAAAAAGGTCCTGGGTCCTTCGCACCAAATATTTTTTCATTTATTGATTCATAACTAGTTTGAAAACCATATTTATACCAATTTGTCTAATGCATTGGATATAACCAAGTATTTAAATAAAACCGCGTCAAACAAAATTTAATATTAAATATAAAATATATACAATAGTTAATTTTCCGATTTAAATGTATTTAAAACCACCGCATAATACTGAAATTTGTTTTACTAAGTTAATGGAAAAATATAATCAAGCTAGTAATTTTATAAAAGCAAATTTAAAACTAGCATGTAATTCTATTTGGTTCCATGAAAATATGATTTATTTTATAAAAAACTTATTGTAAACATAATTTTTGTTTGTCATCATTACATACCAAAATAACGGGGATTAGATAGTAAAAATTAATTGGAAAAATATAAGATAGACGTGGTGCATGTAGGTAGTTTAGTCGTATAAGCGCAGAGCGATCCCAAATTTGTTCTCCTTCGGGACAGTGACATAGAATGAAGAGAAAATTGAATGAAATAAAGGAAGGTTTCCTAATAGAACCGGAAAAAGAAATTGTTCGTATGTAGAGGAAAGGCTGCGTCTGTGCTTGCGATTAGATGACTTGTCAACCTTGCAGGAAAATTTCATTTTACAAACTTGTTTGATAAAAGAATTGGGTGGAATTGAAGTTGAAGTGGGGACCGGGAAGGAAAATTGAGGATTGTACAGAATAACGTTTCTTTGATAAACTTGAAACTTGTTTATTCTTCATTTGGCACAATCTCAACGTTCATAAGCTAACCGCACAAGTGTATGATAATGTGACTTGCTGTTTCCATGATGCAGTTTGCCACCAAGCTTTACGAAAGCTCGGCAATATATATGGACAAGCTGTAGTATATCGGAACATGCAAAAATAATCAACCATTTACATAACATAATTGTTTTCATTTAAATAAAGTGGCTTTATAGGATTTTCTGATACGATGCACTTGAAAACTAGCATTGTTGTTGTTGTCGTAATAAAAATTAGAAAACTCTTTTGTCTAGAGTTGATAAGACATAATGCAATTTTACTGGAAAATTGGCTAGAATTTTCCATAAAAATAAAACTGCTTCAACTTATTTATTTCCTGCTTTAAACAAATTTATATTGTACGGCTAGAGGTACCGACTTTTTAGCTAAAGATTATTTTTAAGAAAATTAATAAACTTTTTAAAAACGTCAAAACGAATCTAACGAAACGGGATTTCGATAAAAAAGCAATTTAAATTTATTGTATAGGATTGCAGTAATTATATTAATATTTTCTTTGAATGATAAAATAAATCTGAGGTAAAATCCTTAAAGAAGCAATTTTCTTTTTTTTGGGCTCAAACATTTTTTAGGTAAAATATGCATTGGCAGAGATTTTGATTGTATGTAGGTAGGCCGTTTGGATTCGTACCCTAATATTTAGTTGGTTGCTGAAGTCGTCGTAAGCTGAAGCAACTAGAGGCCGACGTACGGTGGGATTATCCTTGGCGTAAATCAAAAATGCAAAATCTCCGATAACAAACCTTTATAATTAGGTTTTAAAGCGGATTAACTTTGTCTACAGCCTTTTCAAAAAGCCACTCGCAAAACTCCTACTCGCACATACACATACGATCAATTGTTTATTTAAATTTAGTCACATCAAGTTTGCTGTCCGTCAAAATCCGGTCACACGGATTTGTGCAAATTAAAAACGGAATTAGTATTGAAATACTGCTGCTTTTTATTACAAGGATTTCGTTCAAATTAAAGTCGAAATAAATTTTGGCAGGCACCTGTAAACGCTATAAAATGATTTAATTGTGCAGCAGGAAGAAAAAGAGACGAGATAATAAAAAAAGTTCGAAAGGAATGCAAATCGCAAAATTTAAATTCGTTTATTCTCATTAAATGAAGTTTATTTATCGTTTGGAGTGGAGTGTCAATAAAATCTTATTTATTACTGAAAAGCGGCCCAAACACAAGCGCGAATCATTTCTAACGATTTCCAGGCAATAAGGAAATGTGCGAAGTGAAAGATGTTGTATAAAAGGGCGGCGCTATTGGCATTTCGCATATTAAGGATTCACGATGGTGTATATTTGTAAGGTGCGGGTAACAATATATGGGGATGCCATAAATAGAATACGCTGTGCTGAGATATATGCGATTGAGGCCCGGCGCCCTCGAAAAAAAAAGGGAAAAACACCAATCCGGTATAAAGGTATAAGCTTCAGCTTCAAGTCAAAGTGTTTTTCTCGCACTGATCCTTATTGCTTATTGTGGACCCCGCGATAATAATACGTGATCGCCTTTGCATTCTTGGACCTGACGGCCCAATATGCCGCCAACCGTATATCTCACTTTGCCCCCAATTCTGTATATGGCCGCCTTAACTATATAACTGAATTCCATATTTTATTCCACTAAACTTCGTTGAGGAATTCTTTTCTTCGTAATAAACCCTTTGTCGCGTTCGGTATTATCGGAATAAAATTACGACAAAAATCCATTTCAACATATTAATTTTCAAAGCTCAATACTAGTGCAGATCTTTTTCTTTTTCAATTCATTAAATTTTAAATAATAATCGTATTTGCTGCATTTTATTAGTTATTCAAATAATGCATTCATTTTAGCAAAAAATTGCTGTTTGACAATTTGTATGTATTTGTACATTTTATGAATAAATAACGAAAATTAATTTCGTCAAAGAAAGTGAAGAAAAGTTTTCGCTTAGCAGAATTTATTCGAAATTCATATAGGGATTCTATGCAATTATTCTAACAATAATTTTCACTATAATTCAGCACAAAATAATATAACTGAATCAGAACTGCAAAATGTATGGTTTAAACCGAATAGAATATTATCAAAGTTATGCATCTTAGTACGACCAATATGATTATAATATGAATGGGTTGAAAGAGGTATGCATTTTCATAGATAGATCGAGAAAACCGCAGCTTGAATAACCATTATACGATTATACATACTACACAATTCAATATGCAAAGCATTTATATTCTGAACCAATGTCCACGTATAAAAGTAAATATTAATTTCAACTGAAATTGTCAGATATTTACTAAAACGAAAATTACCATGACTAAAACTCATTGTGCGGTAAAGCGACATTGTTGCCATCATCAGGTATTCTACTTCTTGTTTACCAGGGTCCATTGTAGAAAGTTAGTTCTCTGGTTAATGTAATATTTTAATACTCGTTTGTTCTAGTATATGTTAATATTTTAAGTTTCATACATAAAATATCAAATAAATTAGCGAGAGTTGAAAATGGCGAATGCGCCGGGCAAGATACGCATTATTCTATTTTTGTCGATTTGACCCTCAAAAAAATTAGCAATATTTTTTAAATAAATTGTGGACGTCTGTGCTAACATTATAAAATACAAAAATAGCAAAATAAAATATTAGAACGGGATAAAAAATTATGCAAAAATATTTTCTTCGCCCAACGATTTTTAAAACAATACACAATAAATCTTGGTTTCCTTTTGTGTGATAAGAATTTGCAACGTGCCAAACTATACATTTTTGCCGTGTTCCGAAAAAGAATTCTTATTTGAGCTCACGTTTATTTATCTAGTTCATTAGTTTCATTTGGTGTAGTGCAGTTTCAATCACTACTACGTTTGAAGACTTTTAGTTAAAGTTGAGAAGGATTTGATATGAAACAAAGGCGCAATGGGAATCGGAAATAAAGGGACGTATACGTACACATATGTTGCCGGAAGGATTCGACAGCAGGTTTGATTGGAGGCACCAGATGCAGCATATCAGCATTATTATCTGTTCATCCGGGATTGACAGAAACGTCTTCACTGTAATCATAAAGAGATTTGTCTGCTGTAAAAAGATGTCTTTCAATTGCCATCGATGTTCGATTACTCGAAAATGCGCTCATAATTGACTAGCGTGAACACACAGATTCATCTCTAATCAATCAATAAACATCATCATTTTTGAATTTTATCGCGCGCCAAATTGATAATAATGATTGTAGTTTGGTGGCCTTAAATTACACTACAAATATGAAAAATAAATTTGCACGGTTGAATTTGTATTCATTAATGCAAAACTCATGAGCTAATTGCTATGCTCCGAACACAAACTAAAACACTCAGGCTCTTTTAATTAAAACCCAGTCATTCTGAAAAGATTTAAAAGAACTGCATTGCACTTTTACGTTGAAAATGATACTTCAACTATACGGAATTAGTAATATCTATAATAATTTTCAACTAACAATTTTTTTTTAATTAGCGATCTTGTTTGTGTTTTGAGTTGTGACCCAAATAAAAATGTTCAAGTAGTACGTGGTTGTGTGCAAGTTTTGCAAGTGCCCGTCAACTAAAGGAGACATGCAAAAGATAAGTAAATCCCAAAGCACTGAAGTAATTTAAATATCAGTTACAATTGCTCGACGTCTCTATTATGTGTGGAATTACTTTCTCACCATTTATTCATATTTCAAAACGGATAATACTTTATCGAATTTGACAATAAGCCATTATCGACGTTATTGATCTATGCCTTTTTTATTTTCAAACTCAATTTATATTTTTAAATTGGGAGAGATGCAAGCCACTTGCGAAATAATCTGGGGCGAATTGAATCGCCTTTTTTGAATATGCACCGCAAATGCAATGTTGTGCTAGTCGCCAAAAAAATGTAAAAACTTATGAACGCCAAAGTAATAGATATAAAATCTTGAGAAAATTTTTAGAGTAGTTTTATTTATTTGGACATAAAATAAAAGTCCTTTGACATCTTATTTAGTTTAACATTATAGTAAAAACAATTGCTTTTCATCGCAAGATGACTACTTTTCGTTTTCTGCTCTATCAATTTCATTTGGCCGATGATGGCAAAATAAACGAATGTGGAGCACATTCCGCTCGCCCGCATTGAAAACATTTATGTGGTCACCGAGAAACGGATCCCAGCAAGCCGGCAAGACACATCAGAGAAGGTCCTCATCTAAGGAGAAACCCACCGGTCTTCTCTCAAAGTTCAGAAAGCCAGAAACAAAGGGAATGTAAACAATAAGAAGTCTGCGTGTGCTTTTCTTCAATTAAATACCTAAGTTGGAACAGAGCATTGTGTTAGAGGAGCTGCTATTTTCGTAACTTTTACAACAAAACCATTGTCTGTGAAAATTCGTTAAGTAGCAAAGAACTAGCGAAGAGATAAAGGATTCCCCTCAAAATCCGAATAACATGTCCGCAGCTTCAAAACTATTTTAATTATGCGTTGAAAACTTAATTGAAAAACTACTTTTCAACTTTGTTTCCCGACCACATCGTATGTACGGCGGGGTTTCAACCGAACTTCTTTCTTGTCTCAAAATTATCGAACTCGCAATTGATTAAAAATGTCGAAGCCATTTGAGGGACGAAAAAAAAAATGAATTTTAAAATAAATAAGTCAGCCATTTGAATGATTGTGGAAGCAATCAAACAAGGGAAATTCATTGTCCTGGAACGCTGTGGACTTTTCACATTATAACGGTCAACTAGAGCGTTTTGTTTACCCATTGATGGACATAGGTTCCCTTCAATAGTCAAATTCATAGAAATTACATTAACAATCAAATTATTATTTGCCGTTGTGATTGCGAGGCACATAATTTACTATATAGAGTGTTTGCACAGACCTTGGTGTTTTCGAAATCGGATGCATTAGTCCATGCAGCTTTCGGTAATTTACCGACCCTTGGCCAGGAATGAAATTCATGCAAGCAGGATGCACTCTGATTGTCTCTCTATCACAAGGAAGTTGCATGTTTCAAGTCGAGATTATATTTTGTAATGTCGCCCACACTTGATTCGTGTTCGGCTTTGATAAGTCTTAAATAATATGCGTTCGTATTATTTTTAAATAAATGAATTTGCTCTTTAAAAGTTTAGGTTTAGCTAATATGTATTTAATTCTATTATTTCTAATTAGCTAACTAGTCTGCAGATGCAGTCTACAAGACAAACATTGTTCGTCAACACCCTTATTGCAAATGTTTTGATTTAGTTTTCGCAACCCCTCTTTATAAATATATTCAATTCTATGTGAATCTGTAAATATTGACTTTATTTTAATGCGCGGGTTTAAAAGTTGCAGAATTCCTAATTCCGTATGATTAAAAGCGTTCAAATCAATTGATCAGATATTTGTTACGTGAAATGTAGAACACAGCATGTTTTAACGAGAACTAGTGGTTGTGACGTATCGGTTTTATTTAAATAAATGTATGGAAGTCGGTCTATTATATGTATTTATGTGCGTTTTAGTCCAGCTATTCTCATAGTATAATGAACGATTGATATCGCGACATTTTCATTACCTTTTGTTTCACGTTTTATAGAATGGACCTTTATAATACATGTGAATTTAATTAATTAATTTATCTTGCCGCCACATCTTAAAATTCCAACTAAATAATTTTAATCAAGGCTATTTTTACTTAAAAGTCAATATTTCTGGTATTTTTTTCGTTACAAAGTTTGTCTCTCAAATAAAGCAAAAATGATTTCAATGATTGCAAAAATGATTTCATCAACAGACAGAGTGACAGAAATAAATTCAAATTTTTCATAATTATATCTAATTTGTATGCATTAGAGCTATTATTTAGCTGACTCGTTTTAGCGAATTTGAAAACCATTTATTTATTGAATCAGTGCTATTTATGAATTATACAATTATGACCGAATTCATAAAATGAATCATTTCCGCTATTAATAGATAACGTTTAACATTTGCATTTAAGGTAGCCGTAATTTAAATAATTAATATAATTTTATTAAAATATTCATTGGTCATCAGATATTTGAAAAAATATGCTATGCAGCACAAGCGCTAAAGTTCGCGCCTAATGAACGATTTGTATTCTATGTAGATGTGTGGATAATTAAATTGTTTAAATTGTTGAAAATAATTTTTGATTTCAATTTACGTGATAATTCAATTACATTCTAGCAAAATGAAAATTTTCATATTTCTGTCTCTACGTTTGGCTACAAAATTGGTACAGCTTTTTAATTACACAACAAAACTCAATGCTATTACAGTCAGTTAAATGTTTGCCACATTTTCTAACTGCAATTAACCATTTCACATTACCACTCTTTTTTTTCAAATTCAATTTTGTTAATTGGAAATAAAATTGCAATCGAAATAAATGACGACAGCTATTGTTTGGCAAATAAACAAATTAAAAATAAATATTCAAGCAATAAAAGTTTCGAAAAGTTTTTCATCGTGACAATGCAATGACCCTCGAGTTTTCGAGTCCGAAAATGTAAACCCAGCCATTCCTCTTTCCTGTGCCATCAAACTTTTCGGAACTCAGATTGCGAAAGATTGTTCCTATAGTTTTAAACAAGGGCAACCCCGATACGCTGCCGACAACGTTCTTTTATTTTAGTTTTATCAGTTTCTTTTATCGTATACCGTTCCCAGTCAGTGTTTACTGCGAATATCGCTTCAGCATTATAATCTTATTCGCGGATAAATTACAACTTCCCATTTTTCCTGTCTAAATATGAATAAAATTTCGCCCGCAAAAATGTTTTCTTTTTTTCGTCTATGGAAATGGAAAGATTTTTATATTTATTCTAACCAAGTTATTTCGAGCGGAGCGAACCAATTAAATCAAAAGCATAAATTGAAATCATCTAATGGTAACACGATATCGGAAGAAACGGCCGAGAAAAACGCATTTTCCTTTTAAAATTATTTAATATTTTGTGTAAATATTATTTCCATTAATGGTGTATAAACTTTCATACCAAAAAAAGCGTTTTATTTGTGTAAAATAAAAGTATACTCAAATCAAATTACTATATTTGCCGAGGCCGTAAAAGCGCGGCGGAAAAGTTTATCTCTCTGATTAAAAATGGAAAAAAAAACGTGAGCAAAGGGTTAAATACACACACACACACAGAAATGCAATAAAAAGGCTGTATGTGCAATGAGTTTCCCCTTTTAGCCCTTTTTCAAAAGATTGCAGAGCATTCGATGCACAATGTGGTCGAATCATTTTCAATATATAGCAGAGCAGAACTACTCCTGCCCAAGTCCATCTGCACAGGTTGGATAATCGCCATAATGGAGTGGGTGGCTGGCCCGTTGCTTTCATTGCTGATGAGATTGTGATTGCGCCCGTTTATCAGTAGGCAGGATCTGGCTACCTATATGGCGCACTGCAGGCTCCTACGTACACTTCTGGACAGAGCAGGAATGTCGTTTTCAATAGGATATTGCCAATAAGCAATCCGGCCCTCAGGACATGTGCCTTATCTCGACCTATTATTTTGACAGAAAGTAAATCAGAACACTTTTCAAATGCTAAGGAACCCTTCGGTAATCCTGTACAATCTCGTATTAGCCATTCAAGTAAATTATTTTCTAAGGGTTTAAGTACTTGACTTGAAAGAAAATGTATTGTTGGTTGCATACTCGGCGTACCAGATTTCGTTGTCCACCATTGTACCACCAAAAGTCAAGATTCTGACGAGTGGCTTACTTAGTGTACATTTTTGAATGCAAAATTCATTAATTTGAGTTATCAAATAAAGTGCAGGGAAAACGTAGACTTAAACAAGCTGGAAGGATACGGTTGAAGTTTGTCTGAACTGAAATGATGCAGGATTCGTATATTTTGTAAAAATTACCTTTGGTAGAATAGCAAGTAAAACAAACAAACTTACATTTTCTTTTCATTTGTGTAAAAATAAATTCGCAATTGGATGCAGGGGCGACAAACAATAGCGCCTAGCAATACCGGGTGGAAAAAGTTTTTACATTCGCCCGCTACGTTTGTAAAAAGAAAATTGATAATTAGAAAGTTTCGAAAAGAATTCCGCGTCTTCTTGTAAATTAGCAACATGTTAAATGAGAATCCGAAGAATGTCTTTTCCGTATTTCGGTCGGCGAGTGAATGAAATGGCGAATGCGCCTACATTTTAATGCAGCTTTAAATGGGTCTTTAGAATTAGTTTCCCAACAGATTAGAGGAAATCTAAAAATCCACATAAAAAAAGGAACGATCATTGATCAAGGTAGCTTAACTGGAAAGAGCTCGACGGCTGACCAGTCAAAGCCGCGTCAGAGGGGGCGGAAGGAAGTCAGATAGTAAAGGTAATTGGGGATCTAGGGGGGCCACTGAGCCTGAGCATCAGAAGCGGCCGTATACTGCTTTTATCAGACATCGAACTAATCTGAGTTCTTCTATTTGTAGTTTCTTTTGCGTTGGAGGGCGCGAGAGACGGCGATGAAGCCCAATAATAGGTTCGTTTCCATTTATCACCGTATCTCCGGGCACGTTTCCTGATGCTCTTGTTCCCTTTTCGAAACTTTTACTTTTCCACTAGTTGTTCAATCAAATAATGACGATAATTGTGCCCAGCTTGGATGCGCCATAATAGCTTTATCAAGAAACTTGAATTAATTTAATGACTCGACTTTGTAAAAACCATGCGATTGTTCCAACTTACTCGTTAACGATGTTGCATTATTATATTTTGTAGTCGTATTGCCACGAATCTCTTTGTGCAATAAACTTTTTTTATTCACCGTTTACTCATGAAGTAGTACGCTTTTCCTTGGCCTATTATTATCTTCCCTACAAATAATGAGAATATTTTTTTTCTTCCAATTTTGTAATTTATACTGCAACATTTCTATAGAAATGGAACAGCTAATTGTGCCCAAGAGAAAAATGTGCAAATTTATCTTTGCTACGATTCAAACATGTGTAAATAAAAGAATTTATCTTTTTTAAGTTACATTTTCATTTTATCTACCAAATAAAAATAGGTCGCTACAAATATGAAAAATGACGGCCGCAATTTGATTGCATCTTCTTGTAATGGAACTCTTGCTATTTATCTTCAAAAGTGTCTTGTCCAGTATTTTTAGTAATTTTTTTGCCGAACAAGGACCTTCAAAAATATTTAAAATATACAAATCATTAGTTTCAGCGCTTACGCAATAAATGGTTGATAAAATAAATACTTAATTAGTTTGAAATAACATACGATTGCCCTAAAACGTATATAGTAATAAAAACAAGATTGTTAAAATGTAACAAGTGATAAATACACAAATTAATGAATGTGAAAGCAGAACAACGTAAAACCCTAGAAATAACATTTAAAAGCGACTTTGTCAAAAACCGCAATAAAGTTGTACGAGCCCAGTAACCCTGAAGCGACATAAAATAAATCTGTCAGTTAAATATCACACATGTCCTCTCTAAAACAAATATGCACAAATGTCACATTAGTTGAAAATGAACACCCCCGAATTTATATTCGCGTACAGATCGTCTATTAATGAAAAATGCAGCGAGCTGCATGAACGACAGACCCACAAAAAAAAAACTATACACTACGAGGCAAAAAATTGACGTATACACATCCCCAAAAATACAAATTCGACAGACTAATATTTCAACACAATAAATAATGCATTGTGTCGAATTTGCTCTGTAATGTTCTCGTAGTTGTGTTGTCTGCACAAAATCTGCCACTCACCGAAGGACCAACCATTGTTGCAGCCCCGGTATTCATCACCGAATTTGTGCTACCCCATTAGATGTATAAGGTCTCAGTTTTATCCACGCCAATGCGTATGCACTATATTTGAACAGTTCTTCCAAGTACTACCCCAACATTAATATAATGCAACCAAAACTATCAATGTAGATGTTAATAGAATACCAACCCACCCCATATATGTAGTAATCAAGCAGCACGTGTTTTGCTTTATGAAAAATTCGCAAATATTTCTTTCTATAGACGATTCCTCCCTATCTATCTAATATATCATAATTATTGTGCAGCAGATACTAATAGATTTTTTATTGATTCCGCATTAAAATATGTTTGTTCGAAGGAGCATGCAAACTACTCACTATCGAACCTAATGATTTAATCCGTTTAGTTTTAGGTCAATAGGTGCTTATTACACGCCAACGCATACTTAGCTTAAAGTTTTCCTCATTAAATAGTAAAACTTGTATTGAAACATAATCCGTCTATCGATTTTAATACAGCTTCTTCGCCTTTGTGCTGATGCAGTAGATGGACAATGAAGGGTCGCTTTTTTTATACATCTATGAGTAATAATTATGATTAATTCCGTAAGTAATTTGTCATAAAATTGACATTTCGGAAAAGCTCTGACTAGGCCCTGTCGCTATTATGACTGACACAGGAAGTTACTTGGGGCTTTCGGCATTATAATAATTTCGAGGGCTTTGCGACTTGCTGAGCCGGATTATAATGCTTATAAATTGGAAATGGTACCAACAAAACACGGTGGTAATATTCCAAGACAATCGGATTCAATATAAAAATAAATTCAAGCACTTGCTGAGAATTTATTGGCTGGGAAAAAGGCTACGAAAATATGGATCCAATTTTAATATACTAATAGTGGAGATCATTAATTCCCAAACTTTAACAGTTCCTCGCATCGCTATTGTTCTCTATTGAGAGTGAGTCATATTGATGCTTGATACCCTTATTGTATATCTGATTTTGACTAAAAAGCGTATTTTAGATGGTACCGACAGGCGCCAAAAAACAACTTTGAATTTATTGACGATTTGACGCCTTAACAATCAATCATATTAATTTTCTTTTAAAATGTTCCTATTTAACAAACTTTTCCAATGTTATAATATTACACAAAACAAAACACTAATGTAAGCGACTGAAAGTAAATAAATCAACATCAGCACCGGCAGCTCAATAACAGCTTTATCTTTCAAACGCAATTTGGGTGGATGTTTTCCAAATGCAGAACTAATTTCGTATTTCGATGACATCCAACACCAAAAACCCGAAATAGCTTTAAGTATTGAAATATATACAAGCAACCCCTTTAGTCTATACGGGTGTGAACCCTTTTATGAGTGCACTTGCATCATCTTGCCAAAGGGGAGAAAACTCCATTTGACACTTGCGTGATAAATTTCGTTTGCTCGATTTGACTTACAACCAAACTGCGTAAAAAATCTGGTAAACGAAACGATTTGTCTTCATCAAGCAAACTATAAGAAAATGCAATGAAGAACGTTTAGATCTAATATATTAACTTATTGTACGGCGGACAAAAGTGAAAAAGCATTGTTTCAGCGGATGCTGAAGCTTTGTCTGAAATGTTTATTAAAGTTGGGCAGGTTGGAGCGCGATAGTCGCTGTAATCATTCCAACTATCCAGTTTTAGTCAAAGCTAGCTGTTTGTATGATTAAGATTTTAACTAATTTAGGAACGGCCCTTTGATGGGTGTGGATGCTACTGAGGGTTTAGTGTTGTGGCATGACAGATGTCTCTTGTTTCACTGCGGGCAGCGTGGTTACCGAAGACCACCTCATTCTGTGTCTATGTACATGTTTACACTTGTATTATCATTGCAGGGCTTCTTCCTCCGCTCTTCGCTACTCTACCGGAATATTACACTCTATTGTTTCGAAAAACCATTTAAAAATGTTCATTAAACCGTAGCCAGATGCTACATCATGAATTTATGCACATGCAAATTGCGATATAAAGATTTGTTTTTCCTAACTGGCTAACAATGGAAATTTGCCACTGTACAATTTTAACAGCTTGTCGTTATTCAAATCGATAACCAACAAACTCCATTGATAGAGTTCCAAATATTTTAAAAAAATCCAAAAATTACGCAAGATTGTAAATCACCTCAAATCCTGGTGAAAGCATGTGTTAGTGTACAAAAATGTGTCTGTGCAGCCGGAACAGACAAAAGATTTTTCCCCTAACCTCTAGCCTCTTGAGAAGCTCCCCAAGTTCTTTGATAATGATTGTTCAAGTTTTTAAGAACATTGCGTAAACTGTTTTTACGTCAGTGTCAAATCATTTTCATATCTGAAGAAATATTGTCATTATTATCCAAACAATAGGCAGGCAACAAGTGTTTAAAATAAACAACATACTTCACTTCAGTAATCGGTAATTCATATTATATAAAATATTACATGAAATTATTAACTTTCGCTTGTGTTGAACCAATTTAAATATTAGTTTAAAGATTTAGATGGCAGATAGTAATAATGTTTCTATAAATCGTCTTTGAGCAATTAGTTTTAGTTGAAAATTGGTTTTAAAATACTAATGACAAATTTAACCGTTGATTAAGTTTCGAAATTTCAACTTGATAAAAGTTATAATTTGTAAAATTTTGATTAACTTTACTAATATACTTGTGCATTACGCAAAGTTGCAGTTTCTATTAAAAATATTATCTTTTGAATATTCTGTGGAAGCAAAAGTCCTGAGAAAGTTGGTAATTTAGTATTATGCGATATGAAAAATATTTTACAATTAGAATTAAGTTACTTGCATATTTCGCAGAAAACAATGTTTCCATTTGAAATAAATTTTTATATTTATTATATGAGCAAACATAATAATTTGTTTTCAAATATTGGATAAATTACCACTTTACAAATTAAATTTTGTTTGATTACTTTTAACAATATTTTTTAAAAAATGTATTGGTTTGACAAAATTCCATTTTATGGCCTTACATTTACCATAAATCCGTAATTTTGATGCAGTCCCCTCTAGCAATAATTCAGAAAAACACTGTAATAAAAATCATCACAAGATATGAAAGTTTCGTTGTATGTATTACGAAAATAACGAGTTCGGCAATTCCTCAAAGCATATAAGTCATCCGCTTAATGGAAAAACTTGGACGTTATTAAAAGTTGCCATGCACTCTAATATATGTATACCAACTACACATTACCTATCGTTCGCTACTCTATAAAACAGATAACGTATTGCTAGGGATGCGGTAATATTGCCTGCAGGACAAATCTCGCATCAAACTTTTACTATAATCTAATCTACGCGCGCTCACTTTTACCATCTCGAGTTTATCTTCCATCTTTTGATTACATTAAAATAAAACTTTTTGTATAGTTGCAAACATTTTCCAAAACTTTATCATTTCTCTTTCTCTATCGCGAAACATAAGGTAAAAAAGATGCATTTCAGTGAAATCCATGCAAAGCAAAAACGCGATGCTCATTAATTGGTAGATTTAATTTTTTGCTCTATTTTTCGAAATTTATGGAAATTGTTGATTAATTCTTTCTATAAGGCGACATGAAATTGTGAATGAAGCAAACATTTTTGATATTGCAAACTATATACGCGCATTGACACTAGAAAAAGCGATTGAACTGCTGATAGTGACATGCCTGTGATTAAGATCCACATCTGGTGATATATAGCGACAATCTTACAACCTGTCAAGCTACATAATAAATTCTATACAAGGTGTATACCTAAATAACTATTGTAATTCTTAACAAGCAATTAAATTTTTATTACCAGCAATCAACTGTACAAAGTACAACCCCTAAACCGGATGATAATTTATGTCGGCATGAACTAAATGTCGTGTACTTTATTTAAACGACCATCAAATTAAAAAACATTTGTACAATATTTTAATTGCAACTTGGAATACAATAATTATTTTTATTTCGATTTAATAGCGAACTCCAATGTTAAGATTTATGAGATCTTGTACATGAAGAACAATTTGGAACAATTTTATTAAACATGTTTGGTGCCAATTTTCTGATAGAGATTAAAATTGATCGCCCTGTACATCGATGTAGTACGTGTATTGGAATGGATTGGCAAATGCTATCGTGCGATCAGGCGAAATATCAACACTGGTTGCTGGCAGCGCCTGATTGCCAATTTCATTTGCCAAAATATTATAATCAGAGTAAAGCAGCCTTTAATGTGGTGCACGTCTACGGGGTTTGATTGAAGTAACGAAATTTGTTGTTTACATATATAGAGACGTTATAACACTGCAGTTTACTGCAAGCAAGCTTCTTTTCGCTTCCGCTAATGTGCTTTTATAATCGACCGAGCAGATATAAAGCTGAACACACTTGCAACTTCCCTGCAGGATTAAATTTTATATATTAAAATAAATGTTAATAATAATGCAAAAAGGGAGAAAGTGTTGCACGACATGATAAATTAAAATGCTATAAAGTGGTTGCAGGAAAAAATATAAAGCGACCACTAAGTAAATCGGAAATGATTGACCATTGTCACTTTACAGTTTAGGTACTCGTCTGCATCCGCCGCAACCCTCCTTTTAAAGTTAGATGCTCATCGGAAATTACCCTCTTTGCCACGTACAATCGATACAATTTTCTTAGCAAATGTGCAATAAAAATTTATACTTTTCCGATTTTAACGGTCTTTTGGATTGGAGTGGAAATAAAAGAGACCTTAAAAACATCCTGCCTTCGCAATTTTTTATTGGATTTTGTATATCTTTTCCACTTGCGTCTTTCCAATATCAACATTAATTTAGCGTGTTATTGCCTATTAAGATATGGAACTATTAAAACAATATTAGATATTGTACAAAATAACAACAAATTTGTAATATCAAGTGGATATTAATAAATCAAGATCTTGTGACGTCACAGACAACATCCATTCCTCAGACAACAATTTTATTAAATTCACGGTTTGTTTCGATTTTTGCCTATTCATTTATCCTGCATATTTCTAACAAGTTAATAAAATATTACACAACTCTCGAATCGTAAATAATGCGATAATAAATGTCCATGTTATTACTTTTTCATTGTAGGGCTTGTTATTAGGTAAATAAAACTTGATAGATGTCTGTATTTGTACGAATATTTCGATATTTTATAGTGCATTATTATATTATCGCCTGTGATAAAAGCTCACTAAATAATAAATGTAAAAAAGCGAAACAAAACAATTGATACATTAAAGGACTATTCGGTGAATTGTTATAGTCCTTCACATTTTAAAGATTTAAAGTAATAAAAAAGCGATAAATGTGGCATTAGTAAATGGTAATGTGACAAGTTTATTCACAAAGCGACGCCACCACGGGGTTGAATATCGTGTGTGTGTGTGTGTGTGGTCAGGGTGAGGAGCTCAACCGTAAATTCCATCGACCACCTCGTTATTTCAAGTGTTAGGCTGCACAAATCATGCATCAGACTAAATAATGGAAGGATGCTCCACAAAAATAATGATTTTATTTGTCTAGTCTTGTCTAGTGTCTTAATAATATTAAGTCAAATTGAAATTCAATTGGCAAACTTTCGAAAATGCTTGTTTGTTTAGTATATTAAAGAACGAGTTTATTGTATAGAAATGAATTTATTCAACATTTATTATTGTATTGTCATAGACATAAATATCTTTAACGTTTTTTAATGAGTTACCTACAGCGATAAGACATGAAATAGGAGTGAATAATTTCTACCACCCATCCACAGACCGAATAGTAGCTGTCATTATTGGAGGCTCTTTGTGATGCTGCTTGTTATACAGAAAATAGTTCTTTTGTTTACGTTGAATTATGATTCAAAGATTTATTTAAATGGTACCGTTGGAGTATTGTATTTCAAATCGTATTTAAATTACTTTATTTCGTCTTATTAAAAATGTAAAGCAATTTTCCATTGTGATCCAGGTATACTACTAAGTACTACTACATTGAAGCAAAAGTCGATGATGGAAACGCAATTTAAAAAATCATGTCAAGTATCGCGTCATTGTATTTTTCGATATACAACTGGTACAAAAAACATTTTATTGCTTAGTAAGAAAATCATTAAAGCTCAATAAGATTCTGCTTCCCCCTATACAGATTTTTTTCTATAGTTCCAGATCAGAATCTTAGAAATTGCCTTTTTGCTGATGAACACCGTATTGATGCTGTGGAGGAAAAAAAACTCATCTGTCGTAAATGTATAAAGAAATATCGTTAAATCGAAAATTCCAAATATAATATTTTCCATTCAGCCAACATTTTCCGTTTATCGATATCAATTTAATGTTATTGTTAGCGATCGAACTGTTTTATTTGCACAATAGTTAATCAAACTAAAGGGCAATCAATAATCTACTGTACAAATAAGTATCTTCATCATGGCAGTATGTTTGAAAAGTTTGGAATAATTAAAAGCACCAGCGCTCTCTACTACATATACACAAACAAAACAAAATGTAGATGAATAAATGTTTAGCCATATATGATATGATTTATGACGTGTAACATATTGTGCACAAATTACCAAGTTCACCATGTTACCATAAATAACTAAAAGCTATTTCTTATTTAATGGATCTCCATATGGTGACACGTTAAATTAATCCGATTTTTACTACAAAAATTAATTAAATGTAGAGCAAGAACAAAATATTCTCACATTAAATTTCCAATGAGATTGTTTAGAAATAACATGGAAAGCTTAACAATACTAGTAGCGGGTCATTAAAAGGGACGAAATGACATGTGGCTGCCCTTAGGGGGGTTTAAAGTGAACTAGATACTATATGGCACTACATATCCGTGGGGTGCTTAAACAGAAAACGGCAACAAATTGAGATAGATGTTTTTATACCGGGTAACGTTCTGGTTCTGATCCAATAACTCTTTTTTAAAATGTTGAATGTGTAATACTTTCCAAATGCCCCACCAAACAACTGTCGCGGTGACTGAATTAGAGGGTATACGTCTGTTTTTACCCCTTTTTCTTTGTGTACACGACCGGAGGTAATCATTAGTGCAAATGTTAGTTTTAATAAATACATTATTCCATTGTTGATGGGATGTAACTGTATCTAACCCTCTTCTAATAACAGTAATTTTCCTTAGAACCTTGTTTTTCATCGCTGTTTTATAATAGACTGAATACAATTTCAAAATTGGGTCATTTGTGCGTAACACAAAATTAAATGTTAACTGCCAAAATAAAATTTAGTGGTTTTTGATTTTTAACGGACGACGGATGACGGGCGGCCGGACTACGCGCAATAAATTTCATGCCATAACATACCGTAATGATGTAAGCTGTAATCCTCTCAGCAGATATTAATGCTGGTATCTGCACTATCCAATTTATTGAATTAAGCAATAAAATCGTGTCTTAAAGTTGTGTTTGGCTAATTGCCAGCACAAATTGATTTTGATCAAATATATAGTCTTTACTCTAACATTATTTTCCAGTAATTTTCAATTTCCTCTGGTCAATGTGTGAACTGTATTTTCGGTTTAATTTTCGGAAAACCCTTCGGTGTATGGGGTATAAAAGGGGCAAACTATCGAAAAGTGGCCAAAGACTAGCAAACATGAACTACAGTACATCGTCGCGTTGATGTTTTCCAGTGTATGGTCAAAAAATGAACACTTGTTGTGGGAACAATTTTCGGTTTAATTTTCAGATGAACTCTATGTGTGTGGGGGTACAAAAGGGGCGAACATCGAGGTAATGAATTTGCACTACTATCGATATGAGCTGCATCGCGGTCGAACGAACGCGCTAGGGTGTGAAATTGGGGAACTGCACAATGCAGTAAAGTATATCCACCCTGTCCTTTATATATATTATATTGGATAAAGTACAATTCTGCCTGCACAGCATCATATAAAAATAAATACCGGCTTATAGCAGAGAAAGCGAGACTTAGGGACATCGAATTACTAAAATGTACAACATAATAAAAAATAATGAAATGTCCCCACAAAACTATTATTATATATTTATATATCGAGTCTGGCAAATTAAATTTTGTCACAACGAGGTCGTTAGTGCAACGAGGAATCTGCCAATTGATAATTATGCCAAACCAATGATGCGTATGCAGAATTCCATTAACTATAACTACCCCGTTTTTTATTTGACCGTTATTATTATGGGAGCTATTCATCCGCATTTTGAAACGATTTATTTTAGTGACAGTAAATTTAACTGCACATGTTAAAAAATGATGGCAAAATTAGGATGTTGGAAAAAAAAAAGGTTTTACGGATAAGATTTCACCTTCGAACTGAGTTAAGGCCAGCACTAAAGCCAAAGTCACGGACCTGCATAAAATTGGGGGTCGTGTAGTGCAAAGAAAAGCATATAAATGTATCCCCAGCCAATGGACAACCTGTTCGATGCGACACTAACGTTATGTACTTTTCTGTTTCTGCTATTCCTTGAACTAGATTTTATATTCCGTTTCCTGCAACAGGGACAATTTGATTTTCTACTGAGTTTGTGAGCAAATCAAGTTTAATTTTACTGATTGCTGTATGCAGAAAGTATAAACTTCTGGAATACGAAAGTATGAAGAATACTTACTTGTATGGGGTGTGTTTTATATAAAAATACACAAAAACTCAAACTTACACCGTTTCGCCGCCCCAAATGAAATTTGCCTGGCGGATTTTAATAAATTATGCACCTACTAATGGGCAACGCAAATAAATTAAATTCTTTAAAGGGCGATATTTAGAGTAATGTAATTAAGCCAAGTTTCCCCCATATGGTTTGTTTAGTGCTAAATTTATGAGGGCCAAAATGCCACTAAAGGTATACCCTCTATTATACAGGGTGGTAAACTTGACTATTGTTTATTGCAACATCTAAAATCAGCGTAAATAATCGTTTTAATTAATATTTTTAAACTAGGAGGAGCGTTTTAAATTTGCCGCGCCAAATCTCAAACTCGCAATTGGTTAATCCGATGCGTAACTATGGCAATGAAAAACTTTACTGGTTACCATGGTTGCGCTCCGGTTTACGTACGGATTAACCAATTAAATGTTTGCGATTTGACGCGGCAAATTTAAAATGCGCTTTCTAGTTTAGTTTAGTTACCAATAATTTTATTTATGTGCCTCAACAATTGATTCCAGAAGCATGTCGCCCCCTTAACTTTATCCAACTATAAAATTTTCAATAAGTAACATTTTGCCTTAATGTTGAGCAAATAATCCCAAAAAGGCTTCGGCCATCTCAAAAAAATGATAATGAATTCCGTCCCCTGCATATGTACACATTTGATGACTATCTTCCTTAAATGGATAAAACAAGGATTTCTGGAGTAGTCTCACGTCTGAAGCAGGTCCGTTTGCTTGTTGGGCAATGTACGTTTTAACCCCACGATTACAAAACACCCCCTGCAGCCAGATGCGATGTGCAAACGTAGTTTGTCAGGGTGGCGCGTTGATGTTTCCTTTTGTCCAGGCACGCACTCGACTCATCGACTGAGTCAACTTTGGCAGGCTCATAAGGGGTAGGTAAACAGTGGCGGACGTTTCAGGCAGCTACATACAATCAGACTAGCCTGAAAATGTGGACACACTGCACAAGTTGCTTTCTCAGAACACAAAATCCATTAACATTAAAAAATACGTGGATAATACACAAAATTGCAATGCAACGTTTTCTTCGTCCCGCTGACTGACAGTCATTCATTCAATCATCCCTTGATTGTGCAGCAGATAAAAACCGAGGAGCTTTCTGTTTTTTAATACAACTGTACTACAGGTGCTCTGACTGAAGAAGCTGGAGCTAATCCTCGATCCAATTTTCGACTATAATTAGTAATTCTATTATCACCATAGAGACGATATCATAATTTAAAGGGGAGCACAATTGGGTACAAGATAGAATTGAAATCGCTGCTTTTGTGAAGGATTTTTTTTATTATTTTTAATTTTGAAGTAAATACAAATATCTTCGCCTTTGTGCGCCCAAAATAGAAAAATCAAATTTAAATTTCTTATCAAATAATTGTTATGTAAAATAATCTCGTCTAACAAAAGACTCTGTTCTAAAATTAAAGCAAACACTAAACAGTAATATGCAGAGAGAGAACGGCCTTTTAACAAGATTCCAAATTATGTGTCCGGAAAATTCATTAACGTTGTAATAAATTACAATTACAAACCGGTAGCACCTAAGTCATCCCTTATTACACGTGGAGTCAGGTGGAAGAACGAAGAATGCATATCGTTGTACAATGCTACACACCTGCTACAATTAACTACAATATTAACTTAAATAGCTCCTTTTATAGCATTCTTCTTCTTCCATTTACAAATCTTTGAAAGAATCGATCGATTCATTATATTTTTTTTAATTAGGATTTACATTTTTAATTGGATTACTTAATGCGAGTTGCCTGTGTTTGTCTATTGAAGAGTCAAACAAAAGGGTATAGAAAATCAATGTAAGGAAAAACAAAATATCTGTATGCTTTTAAAAATTAATTAACATTTAATAATTGGAGGAATTTCATAAATAAAATTCTTATTCATTACTGACGGGTGTTGAGTAATATTTTATTACTCAACTATTCGTCTAAAATTCTATTTCAAAAAGAAAATCTTGCAAAGAAGAAATAATGGTAAACTTACCACATAATTGCATTACTCAAAAAATCTTATTAATTTTCTTAATTTACCTTCCGAGGAATTGCTCTACATATTAGCAAATGCATTCTTTAATTAAATTTACAAGACAAAGATTTGACATTTTATGCCTTCGTATGTGTTATTATGTGCATTTACTTTATAATGTGCCCTCAAAGACAAATTATAAATCAATTTTAGCTGCTTTTAATATTTACTACAATGTTACATATTGATGATTGAATAGTGATTGATAGGCAACTAATTACAGTACCTATAATACGTATTTTGTCGTACAAATTCACATGTTTTAAAAATATCGAAAATGCAAATGTAATAACATAATAGGGTTTTACATCTGCATTTACGAACAAATCAATACATTGTTCATTCTTCGTAAGCCGAAAGCTATTTCAATGACTGACATACATAACTACCATAACCATTGGAAACACTGCTTGCTTTTTCATTATTGCATGTGAAGCTTTAATTTTTTTCCACATTTTCACTCAACTTTATTTACGTATTTCCCTTTATTTATTACAATAAAAATCAAGTCATTTAATATATGAAATAAAATTTGCATCTACGCATAATGGAGTTTTCCAATTTTCCTGCAAGTGCTCTCTTCGTCGGCAAATATATGAATTTCATCTGAACCGATTCAGTTATTGGTTATGCTAATTTGCAAACTGTTTAGGCTTAATCAGCAAATTATTCATAGCATTCATTTATTCGATATTTGGGGGATAAAGGCAAATTATTTGAGTAATGAAAATGCAGTAGTGTGGTGGTGGAGGAGGAGGACCTCCGCACGAAGAGGAACACGAAACAAGTCAAGGTTATACTGATTAATGTGCACCGTTTTGCGTCGCCTGCTAGATTTGAGCTCATCAAGCTAAGGCTATTCATTACTGTCTACCAATGTTAACCCCCCTGTTTGGCGTACAAGGGGGCGACTGGTGTTTCTCCTCCCTTACTCACACACTCACATATATAACAATCACGTAAGCCTGTTATAGGTTATACGTGCTAATCTAGTATGTAATTAAATTCAGTATCAAGTATCACGCTAATTCCACCATATTATGAAATATAAAAGAATTAGTGGTTGCGCTTAATTTTATATTTGTCGCAACTAGTTTGTATTATATGTTCCAGCTAATTTGTGGGAGCTTTCATAGAAATTCTGCTCCTGCTGGTAGTCGATTGTTGGATTGCATGATAAAATTAAAAGTGTTTTAAAATTGCCCGTTTCACTAAAAGGAATAGTACTTAAATCTTACCAATTATTAAAGTTGAAACCATTAAAATTAAGAGAAAAAAAAAGTTTTGTGACTGTGCCATAAAATTTAATATTTTTTTACATTTATGCATTAAGTTGAATACAATGTAACCATAAAAAAATTCTGTGGTTTTTATCGATTTATTGTCAGCGAGTTTCAGAAGTTTTAAGATTATACAGCGATGGAAAATATATTAAAACTAAAAACATGTTAATGAAAATTTTATGTATTCGGCTGTGTTGGCAGGATCTTCACAATTCTTTTCAAACTTATTTTTATATTTTAGTATAAGTAGGTATATTTTTTAAATTAAAAAATAATCGTTCGAAAGCTTTTAATTTTTATAGTGAGTGCATTATGTCTCCAGATTATCAAATATTTTGAAGGGGGGGTTTTAAGCGCAAGAATATTAAATCATTACATGTGTAAGTTTATTTAACAACTTGTAACAGATAAGTAACATGTATATTAACAATATTAATTAATAAATTATAAATAGAGTTGTTGGGAAAGATGCCCAAGATGCTGTGGCTTCATTACCTTGTTGGATGATGGCAAGTGACAGACGTTTGAAATGCTGCTTCCTGCGCGATCTTCTTAAATTCAGTGAAGAATCTTCAGTAAAACTGTTCAGAATTTTATATTTTA
Source organism: Cryptophagus acutangulus (assembly GCA_963556235.1). Classification (NCBI taxonomy): domain Eukaryota; kingdom Metazoa; phylum Arthropoda; class Insecta; order Coleoptera; family Cryptophagidae; genus Cryptophagus; species Cryptophagus acutangulus. Next base: position 4,337,778 of record OY744564.1, read on the forward strand.
GTAAAAATCTTCAGAATTGTATGAAAATCCTAAGAGAAAATAATATAATTAAATTTCTATATGGGTCATATTACTAGGATTTTGCAGGATTTAAAATGTTTACACATACATTATCATACTGCGCTTACCGGATTATATATGCGACATCAAAAGAATAGGTTTTATTATAGTAACATTTGATAAAATTTCATAAACTTTTGATAAAGGTTTAATGCATCTCCTGGAAAGCATAATAAATATTGATTACATTTCTTTATGTTAGGCATTTTGAACAAGCCAAAGTCTAAGAGTGAAATCTAATTATTCCATTCTAAATGTTTTTATAGGTACACTTGAGTGTTTAATTGGCATATTAGTCAAAATAATAAAAGGAAGAACTGTTGAAGATAATTCTACAATTCGTCATCAAAGGATCTGAAGTGAAGTATAATGTGAAGGATTCGGGATTTGGTTTTAAAAACTGACTTTAATGGAAATAAATAATACATATACTGTTTGGGGGTTTAATTGGCATATTGGTCTAAATAAGGGAAAGTATAAAAGAAAAGCCTAGAATTTGGCGTCAAGGGATATAGTGAAATGTAATGTGAGGGATTCTGCATTATGTGGTTTCCATAAGGAAGGGCTCGAGGAGAAAGGGTGAATCTGATATACAACGGTTGATGGGGAAGCTGCTCAAATGAAGAATAGGACAGAAAAGCTTTTTGTAATTGTATCCACTCTGTATAACAAATTAATTATTTCTTTTATTGAAAGGCAGCAGCATAGCAATTACGGAAGAAGCCCTGCGTTCAGTGTTTTTATTTAACTTAGTTGTAATTTCATATTTCAGCGAGAGGAGTTGCATGTAACCGAAAAAGAGGATGAGGTTTACATTTACATACAAACTCGAAAAGTTTCGAGTTATCTTATGTTAGTGCTCAACATCTGTGAATCAAGTCGGTTCGTTTACCTGCTGTGTACTTTTTAATTATTTAAATGAATGGTTTATTCTTCTGCATTATACATGTCGCAGATGGATGGGTGCCTGTTTTGGCAGCGTCCTAGTGCACTGCGATTTCCTGCTAGTGATAAGCCACTGTCGTAGTTCAGACGTCTGCCACCAGCAGGAAAGCTCCAGCCGCCTCCAGGCGCAGGACAACGATAGTCCGCGCATCGACCCGGTGGGCGCCGTTCTTTGCAACTTGTGCTCACCAAGCAATTGACAGTGTGTTACGAGCAGCCTTCCTCACTGGGCTTGTTGCACTTTTTCCTCCCACATAAACACAACAATATTGCCAACACTCCGATCGGATCAAAAAAATATTTCAAATGGACAAATGGACTTTTTTTCCTCTTGCCCAACTAGCTCATCAGTAAAGTGATCTATTGACTGTAAATTCATCTTTCGGACTGTGCTATTAAAAAAACGATTAAAAACTTTTACTCTTGTGGTGTTATTATTTTGATTTATTTATTTCTGTGTTCAGTTTTTGTATAAAGTGGAACTCTGTTGCAAGGGGGATCGACACCACAAGTGTCGTGACCAAAACTTTTCACCGTGGCTGGTGAGTTCACCTCTTCACCAATTTTTCAAAACTCAAGCAAACTTTTTGAAATTTTGGAATTTAATGACGCTAAATTTGCATGCACATTGCTGTTGCGAATATTATGTAGTAGTATAACATAATTAAAATCTTTAGGATGTAATCATGTAAATCAGAGTAACAGAGTTAACTGTATAAATTCTCCAGCGTTCTGCTCCATAATAACCAAGTCCAACGTACTAATAAACTTTAAAGTTTAGGATCTGGATGTTATGTTTTATGTGAGCTCTGCCCTCTTAGCAAGATGTGCTTAGAAGGACTTTCTAGTAGGAGCATTTTCTATAATCCTGTTTTTGCTAGCCATTCGTCGTGTGTTGTGTGTGTGTGTGCTTTTAACTCTTTTCCGAGCTCTTTTCAATAGGACGTTGAATTCGCTCGCCAGGCTTTTACTTCGAGCTGGACAAAATCGATTTCAGTTCATATCACAGAGAAACTTTTGGCCCACGGCCAAAACTCACTGACAGTTTTAAATGTACTCGTTTGACTGTTTGATACAACATTGAATTCTGTTTTGGTTTCCCGGTATTAAACTGTTCGATTTCCTAATTTAATTACGAGAAAAAAAAATGTTTGCCATTTATTTACATAGCTGATTGATAAATATATCGCATTAGTTTAGTCAAAATTAATTAGTAGAGTAAATAATGTATCAACTTATGCAAATAAATTAATTGCTATAGTTTACGTACTTAAGTATTGTAATAAAATCGATTTTAAGTATTGTTTATGCGAGTTTGAATGCAAGCTAAATCATACAGCTATAAAATACGTTAAACCGGAAAATTGTATATTATTTAGTTTCTATTTAAAGATACTTGAAATTGTTTATAGTAAAGCAATCATTACACCGATATTGGTTAAAATAAAATGAGCGGAAGTTGCGGTTGTATTTATAGGACATCAAAAAGGGCATTTAATTTAAGTGTTAATGGGTTAGCATTTGCAGAGTATATGAGTCTGAATCTTTCTGGAATCATTCCAAATTTTTTATCTTTAAATGCAATAAGGAATATAGAATTTTCAATGCATACGTCACAAGAATAATGTAGATTATATAAAACGGAGCTTGTTTAATTAATTCTCAATATTCGTTAAATTAAAACGTGTTAATTAAATTTTAAAGCTTAATTTAAAAATAGCATCTAGCAGATTTATTTATTAATAATACAACGTCGAGAGTATCGTCGGCTTTTTTGTTTTTATTAAATTTGTTTTATATTTTCCGGGATATTTTCTATTATTTTATTATATTGATTTTCATGTTGACTTTGTTTATTTATAGAAAATCGAGGTATAATGTGTATTTACATTTTTATGAGCTTTTAAGTTTTTAATTTACTTCCATGCACGATTATGTATCCAATAATATACCTTAGTGACGGTCCGGACTCCGGACGCCGTAGCGTCCGGTTCTCATATATTACAAAATTTCTTACGTATTGCTATTTCAAAGGGAGAAGTTACTTCAATTTTGGGTTCCTTACATTTAACATAACTTCACTATTCACCAAAAATTATATTTTTTATGATTTTTAACGTATGAGTCAGAAAACCGCTTATAAGCGGGAGGTCGAAAACAGCAAAGTTTGTTTAACGACTTTGACTGTACGGTGTTTGGGTAAATGTATACTAATACCTGATTTCGTGTTAAAAAAAGCTCCGAAGATAAAATCTACAAACAAGTCGTTAGTGTGATCATTAACCTGGGCCGGTTTACATAATATAAGAGAGAAAGTGTTGGCGTGATTTACGCACGGGGGGCAATAGATTCCCATTTCGTACAGGGGGGTTTTTCCAATTTATAAGGTTTTCCAACCGAGTTTCGTATTGTTTGCGGTGGTGGTCGTTATAAATCACGGATCCAACAACAAACATCAGTCTTGAGCCGCCGGTGCGGTCTGAGCATCCACGTTTATCACCACACTTGTTCAGGATCAACCGCCAATCTATCTCAGTATTACCCCCTGCATTGTCTAACCCATGGAAACCGCCAAGGAACAAACCGTTGTCGACTATTTTATTACCCTTTAACAAGGCCTTATTGTACATTTGTAAATTTTAATTATACATAAAAGTTTAAGCAAGGCAAACTTGAAGCCAGAAAAGATGTTTATATCAATTTAATTAATTAATTTAAATTTTATTCGGTCGGGAATCTGAAATCTTTACATAATTGACAGTCTAATAAATTCCGTTGAGTGTAAAATTATGAAAAAGTTAACTGAAATTCTCAGTGGTAAGTGTGGTATTTAATCAATAATTCCCCGAAGAATATAACAAACTTCGCAACATTGTTACACTTGGGAGAAATGAGAGACCAACAGAGTATAACTAATATTTCAGCATCTTGTTAATTCAAACCTCGGCAGCATTTAACTTTTCAAACCTGGTTTAATTTGTTGCATTATATTGTAATATTAAATAATTTCGTGCAATTTACAAATTCAACTAAAACTATGTTTAAATTGGTATTGAAAGTGAGATTGAAAACAAAACACAAATGTACTATATAATTTCAAGAAATTTATATGACAGCTCAAAGCAATACAAATGTTATTATACAACTGGTTGAAAGAGGAAAAAGTTGTAGTAATAGTGTAATGATTTATTATGTATGTGTGGTTGTAATAAATTACAAACATACTGTCTTTCTTAAAAATTCGCATGAATGCTTTGATTGTTCGTTATACGAAGCAGATTATTTTTGTTTATTTACAATAAAATAAAATTGTGTAAACTAAAATTGTTTATAATTAACATTACAACATACAAGTGTGTGTGTTATACTTGACCAAAAAACTATAAAATATAATTAAGCTGCTGTCGAGGCTTCTGTATATATTAGCTATGGAAATGCGTCAGCCACTAATTGGTTCTAGCATATTAACAGTGCATTTGATCATTTAAATGAAGTCTTATAATTAATGCCGATATTAAATGCATAGGATGATTTAGTTCAATTGCCTTTCAAAGCAGCTTAAATCAAGATTTTATTATAAAACTGCGCAATCAATATTGGATTATTGTTTACATAATTTTCTATATATTTTTATTGCTTCATTGTATATATATTTAATCATCTACTGGTGACATCATGTTTGTTTTTATCAGAACAATGCCCAACATAATTGAAACCGTCCATTTCGTTTGTAGGGCTTGTTCAAAAGATTGAAAACAAAATTATCCCACGAGCGCATGCACCCAAATTTGAATAGACGAAATTTTTGAGTCTTCTTCCAAAACAATATTTTTTTGAGGACTTTATGAGATCCATCACCTTGTATGAAAATGAATGCACCACTCCAGACTGCATTAAACCATAAAAAAGTTTTGATTTTAATGGATTTCCAGACATTTCCTGGTGCCCAATAAAATTTCATCGAACGCGTTTATGACACTTTATTCATAGTGATGTAAATTGCCGGAATACGTAATTTCAGACATCCTTCACGGAGCATTAAATCGTTAACGATAGCGTAGCCACTATCAATGCCGACGCACAAGCGTTCGCGAACGTTTGTGCGGTGGGAATCTTTCTTTTTTGAATCAATTTCGAATCAATTATTTAAATTGGTGAAATGCTGATTAAGACAGTTCATTAGTATCGTAAATGATGTAGTCAGTAGTTGGTGACCTCATCCTATGATACATGGTTCGGATAAAGCGGATAGTTGGAAAGAATCGGAAAACGAAAGTAATTGAAAGCCATTGAATTGTTATGTGGGATGAATAATATCAATAGAAGTAAAGCGAATTAGAATTTGATGGATGGCAATTTAATGCAACCGAAATGGCGTGAGAGAGGTTTTGATATTGTATGGGAGAGAGACTACTATCGTGTAGATATATAAATGAGTCGTCATGAAGCAAAGAATGGTAATATTTTCTGGAACAATTCAAGCATAACGAATGGATACATTTTGTTCATGAAGATGACAACCACTCAGGATAATGTGCGCTTTAATTCAACTTGCATCAGTTTTAATGTGGCTTCGCCACACTATTAATCATACATCATCATGCGATCGATCACAAACAACTATACATAGAAGCATTATCTACTTCATCTTTGTCAAAAGTTTAATTATCACATGATAATTACTACGTGCGCTATCCAGGCATTGCGTCCAATAGGTATTTGTTGAAGCCATCGATTTTCCATCATCCAAATTCGAAATAAACTGAATGAAAAAGAAGTCGTCGTTGTCGGTCGGTACAATTTGCTTAGCATTTTGTGAAATCAATTATTCAATATCATGTCGAGTTTTTCCAAACCTTCAGAGCAATCGTATTTAATTACCGACCAAATACCTACCTGTTCAATCACTCCAAACTACTATTTTTCGAATCTGATTTATCAATGCAGCTAATTAGTAGAATATAAAATGAAATATAATGTAATTATCATTGAAAGCTTTTTGATCGAAGCATCATCGTTTTCATATCGAATTAAAAGCCTGCAAAACAAATCATGATATTCACGTAGAGATCGTCTATCTATTAGCAATTTGGGTTGTTTTTTTTTTTTTTTTTGGTCGATGTTACATAAACAATGTGGAGATAGATCAGAACGCATCACGCAATATTCACTAATAAAAATGCGTCTTCCGACCACCCACCACCACTATGTTCTTGATAATTTAGAGTGCTACAATTTCGTTGTTTTAACTTAAGTACCTTCTAGATTCCTGTATTTTTAGACCTCTACAGGGACATAAAATTAATTAAATCCCAACGTGAAATATTGCCACCACACCCTTTTAATGTAATTACTATTAAGTGTTTATTGAACAATCGAATCTTTTATTCCAGCCACAATATAATAATGATTAATAATTATTTAATATAGTATATTGTTCGATTAAAAGCAATTTATTTAATATATTCCAGTTTTCACATTCAATCAAATCTACGTCTATAGGATAGAATACATATCATTTACGGTAATAAGGCTCATCAATTGGTTGCACTATCACACTAACTGATCAGTTTTGACTGTTGTTAAATCGAGGGTTGAGCTTTGATTATCATCAATTCAACTAACGTATATCTATCTGATTATGATCATCAAAATTGATTTGTTTATTTTACGGTCGCTTATGTAAATCCCTGTTGAACAAATATCCTCAACGGTTAACTAATTTTTCTAATTTTTTTATGTTGCTATTCATTACTCACGGGCATTGAGTAATATTTCATTACTCACTATGTTTGGTCAAACTTTAACTTGCGCTTCCTTAAATATTTATCGGTCTATATATTTTTGACAAACTTATTTGTAGTTTCTCTCGACTAGACTCCATCCGATAGGTATGTATATAAACTAGTACTCGTATTTTCGTATAGATCCTGTTTATTTATATAAGTGGCTGTGAAAATAGAGCGACGCGCATTTGCGCCAAAACTAGGGTAACAGGATGTTACACATTTACAAAAGCTATTTATAATCCCACTTAATGTTTGGTTTTCGGGAAATAAAGTTATTTGTTATTGCATTTGTCAGAAACAATTATGGTATGGGATGAAGTCGGTAAATTTTTAATACATTATCGCACTTTGATGTGAAACAGAAATTCGGAATCCAACTCTAATTAGAGCAGTGACAGATGTATAATGGAGTTAGCACATTTAATCCGTTCTATTGTAACACAGAGAATATGGCGAAGCTAAAAACCGGAACCGAGAATGATAAAGTATATGGATTTTATGGTTTAAATAAAATATACAAGGTGAGGCAAATATGACGACGATGACGATGATGATAATGGGAGAAATTATTGAGGCAAATTGTCGAAACTACAATGCCGAGCGCTAAATTGCATTAAACAATTGGGGTTGGTTGCAACAATCGTTATATTGTAGAAGGGGTGATTTGGAATTATGGTTCGCAACAGCAACTTTGTAATTTAAAGTATAGCGGTTAAATGTAATGTGCAAGAGGCATATTATGCTATTTGTAATTGCATTATTTTAGCAGCACAATTCACGTTAAACACTTGTTCCAATTAATATTCAGCGTTCAAAACACGTAATACAACTGATTTCATAATTTAACACACGATAAAACTTTACTTTTAGCAAAATTTAATTATCAGCACTTTTGCATACATTTTTTATCGTCGTTCGACAATTATCTGACTGAATAATAAATCTTATTAAATTGGGAAAAGTCGAATTAATAAATAATCCCAATCAAGATCATACACACATAGACTGTTAGATTTACTGCTGCTACTATTTTCGTTATTCTTATTTGTACCAAACTTAATTCCAATTGATTCCTTTGAAGCGACTATTTATTGCAAGTCTAAATTCACTTCAGCGCTTTTCAGTTCCATATGTATTTCATTTTAAAATTAATTAGTAGAAACAGTTTTAATTAACGGAAGTTTTATTTCTACATTTGTTGTGTGGGCTTGTTGCGAGTTAAATTTAACATTCGCTATTGTAAAATTCTATCATCAAATCAACGGATTTTATAAACAAATGCATTGGTCAAACTTGTCTAAATATGTGAAAGCATTGTGTTAAAATTTGCTATATTTGGATAAATTTGAATATTGTTTGCTTTTTTTTAAATTTTCGAAAAATATCTGCAATATCTGCAATTAAGTTGCATAATTTAGTTACAATTTTTATAAATAAGAGCTTTAAGCTCGGGATCCGCTGCGCCACTCGCCAACGTTAAAATTGGGCCAAATTAATTATTTGCATAATATTTGAACAGCAAAAACAACTTAATTTATGCTGATTTGGCAATGATTGATTGTAAGTATTAATTGATAATTTGTATTTATACTAGAAAGTCCAAATCGATTATGATTTATCATTTCGCAAAACTACGCGTATCAAATATCAAAGTCCTGCAATACAATGACAAAAATTATGCTTTTTATTGAAAATCTTTAGTTCCAATATAGACTGTAAAATCTATTTTGTCTGATGTGAATGAAAATTCAATATCGATATTGGTGGTTTCTAATAAAGATGAGTAAATTACTGTATCGAATTTCCCAGTAAACTTTAATTTATTGTTGGAGACATGCAATTCTCGACAATGTTTATTTATATAAAGCAATTGGTATTGACTTTTGTAATTTAGTGTAAGAAGCATTTTATTTAATTTGTTACACTTTTGTTGTTCCTCTTCTTTGCAAGCTGTACACTACCCCAGATACAAAACTTTCTAACTTCTTCGTTTCTTTCCACAAATTCAATAATAGTTTCAGTTTATCGAGGAATTGGGATTAGGTGCAACTTAATAAGCCTTGTCGTTTATTTAAATTTGTTTAGATTTATTAATTATTCTAAGATTTTGCATAAGTTTAGTCTGAGCAATGGATGATGCATTTTTGGAGCAATTTAAATTCTTTATATTTATTCAGAATATTCTAGGTATTTTAAATATTCTAGCAATGCATGTGTGAATATATGAATGGATATTAGTATTCTTACAGATGTCAGTTACAATAATATCATTTGTATTTTTTTACTGTATCAATTAAATTTGAATTGAAAACTCTGTATGCTGCATCCTGTTTTTGACGTGTTTAATTTCCGCTTTCAGATATTGTTAACAATTTTTATATCTTTATTTTTAATATTTATAAAAACAAATTGTTGGTATTAAGAAATTCAACTTACTGTTTTTATAATGTATAAAATTCCTTTTTATGGTGTATAACCTTTAACCAGTAATAAAAAAGCACGATAAAATTATCTCCGTACAAATAAATCATAATAAAGTTTATTAAACATTTACTACTATTTAATTATTGAAATAATGTCGTTTCGAATGATGATAATTGAGTGATAAAAAATTTAACGGCGCTCTTCTTATAATTTCATAACGCTCTTTTGTTTGTTATTTTTCCACAAAATGTGTATTCCAGCGAATAGCGATAATCCATTCAATTTGAAGATGGAAAAGAAAGCGTAGATTTGTATTTTTAGCCGAAACTGCTTTAACCTTATGTATAATTTGATTTTATTATTGCCTCAAGGGACGTGTGCTGTGTGTTAAGTTAAGAACACCTACCCGGTTAATGTGTTAGAATAAATTGGTTCAGAGGGAAGTGACGCAAATAACTCTTTGTGATCTTAATGGGCTAATTAATGGAAACTAATTTACCATTGCCCCTTTCGAAATTATCATTAATATCACAATAAAACGGCAGCAATAATTTTAAAAAAGTCACTTACGAAGTAAAGGCACTTGATAGACGATCAGCTATTAGTATTATTGGATTGAAGAACCTATAATTTGGGTACTTGATATCTTTAATTGAATGTCATTGACAAGGAATGGGCTCGAACGATCGTATCGAAGTGCAAAGGTGCTTCAACCAAGCTCTCTTCTGGCTTCAAGCTACCTATAATACGACAATGCGCCAAGAGAAATGTAAGCAATATTTGGAAATGGTGCAATGCAGTTAACGTTATTTAAACGATCCCATTTTCCTTCATTTATTTCATCTTATGTAGCAGCTTTTTCACTTTTCGGTTGTTCTTCATTTATAACTCCTGCGGTAATGGATCGCGCAAAATCTGCAGCTTTTTCATCATCATGCATGCTATTTATTGTATGTCTACGTGGAGTTACACGCCAACGGTTTCAAGGAGTCGATGGCTTGTAATTGATTGATTTTTTTTATTGTGCTATTATTTTTTTTACGGAGCAAAGTTATGAGAGCGCTTGTTCGCGCACACCGAACGCAACGCACAGGCCGAATTGCGTTCGCTACTAGTCTGCTCCTACCCTAAAGCTTTCTTTTGAGTTGTTAATTATAGATCACGAAAACTGACGATTTGTATAAGCTTCTTATATTATTTTAGGTCACATTTTCCGCGCACAAATTTATGTACATTTATTCAATTGAAATTGCGCGACCACATTTTCTCACAATGAAAAAATATAAGTGATAAGTTTATCAATTTGGAAAATAGGACTTTTATATTTTGTATATGGTTGAAGCTTGCGTGAGACCCAGATACATTTGCATGTACAGAAATAAAGTAAACGACCCATATTGTGTTCATGTTAAGAAAGCTCGGCGCTTATATGAAAGTTTAATACGTTGTATAAATTAAATAATATTTTTTACGACCACACCACCAGATATTTCATAATTTTGAGTGGTAAAAGCGACGAAAAAGATACCAACCAGCATTACAACTGACTGACATCCTTGTTGCTACATTTTTATATAAATAAGATATGCATGCAGAGTATAAAATTCTCCTGCTCGTTATTAAAATTATCTCATGTTTATATTTTGTTTCAGGTATGTACCACAACAAACAAGTACTTTTGGCTTGAGATGTATCAGTAAGTTTAATTTTTGTGACTGGTTTTTACTACTAATTAGTTGTGATTGCAATGCGACACGCAACAAAGACTAATTAAAAATACTTCTAAGTAGACGAAAGAATGACGAATGGTGTGTGAACAGAATTTTAGATTAGTGATACTAAAAATATCCACTCGTACTACTACACTGAAGAAGGCTATTGACAAATAGAATTTCAAACATTGTCTCATGAACCAACTCGCGATAAAGATTTAAGTGCTTTTTTTCGATTATTCAATTATCTTTAATTAAATTTTAAATTAAGCGATATTTTAATAAAGTAAATATCAATTTTAAGTTTAAAAATATCAACATCATAAACTGATTATTTGCAAAGTTACAAAAGGAGGGCGCACACACAAAAAAAATTGCCGAAAATCCAAAGATAAAAGCTGAAGTTAAGTCAATTGTTACACATTGATGGCAAACTCCAATCAAAGCCAGTCCCAAAAGTTTGTAATCAAAAACTCATTACCTACCCCTATTTTTGTGGATTTATCCACCTACCACCAGTTGGGTCCTTTCGCCACCCCTCCATCAAAACGACGACACAATGTTAATTCGAAATAATTTTGTCAAAACTGATACATGCATTGTTAATTGCACAAAAGGTCACAGTTTGATCGGATATTGAATTTTGCATTCATTTTGCAAAATTTAAACCAACATTTACAAATGCATGTGGTGAGGCTGCATAGTTCTTGTTCATAAATAAAAAAGTCCAATAGTGGTCTACGGCATGGATGGAATTCATCTGACCAATAAAGTTGCGAGTTTGTTTTCGGCAATAATTTAAATTTGTGTTCAAAGCGATAGTAGACGGTAAATATTAGATAAAGTTCTTCCGTAAAGCCTGGCATTTGACGTTTTGTTTATGCAAATTTCCAGTCCCTGGACTACAAAACCAACGCTTAAAACTTGGAAACCTACGCGCATATTTTACCTTCTCACTGAACTTTTGCCTGCACCATCCGTCTTTCGTTCAGTCGATATTATTTTTCTTCATATTGGATTTTTTTCGTATATCCATGGTTGTGTGTCTCTTAAAATTAGGAAGTGTAGTATGTGATTTTTATATTACTTTATTTTGTAATTAGTTGGAGCGTGTCGAATTATTACCAAAGTTCAGAATTTAATATTGACTCTGACTGTCCAATATACATTAGCAATAATAGGTCAACATTAATAGATGCAAATATATACTAAATTTTGAATCAACGCCTTTAATATAAATGTGTCATCGTATTTTAATAAATGAAGCATAAATTGTAGTGACCGGTTAAAATTAGCGCACCGTAATTTTGATAATAAAGTTTAATTTTTAACGTCTAACATATGTTTATTGAGCAATATTATTATTAATGCTGAATATAAATTGAATAAATTTAAGTTAAATTTCAAATTATGTTCAAAAGTTAGTTGATTATCGAAATATTTACAAAAATTATAATTGGCGAAGGCGGAAGGACCTCATTCTCAAATATTTGTATCGCGGTCAAGCATTTTTCGTATATTACTAAAAATGCAATTGTGATTTGTAAATTTTTTAAATTTAATTTGTAGCTCATTGTTTCTGAAATTGGCCGATCGGAAATTTGCACATAAATTATGAATTGTTCGTTTAGATTTTGAATGCAGCAACTGTTAAGTTGAAAGAGAATAGTAAATATAAAGCGTCAGAGTTGTAAGATAAAGCAGCTTGCGTACTTCATTGTATCATTAAAACGAATTTGCGGTAGCAGCTGAAATAAACTTGCAGCAGTAGTCGAGTTGAAAGAGTCTGCACTTGGCTGGTGCAATGATGGTTCAGGTGTGGGAGAGCTTTCAGGAGGATTGTCGACGTCGGTGCGGCTTTTGCGTATTTCTACCGAAACACCTATCGCATTACCACTTGATCCATATTTATGTATTTCAATATTTATATACGGCTTTCACGACGAACGCCGATTAAATCATTAAAAGTTAAAAGGCAAAAGCCGAGAGTCGTTAAAGCAGAAGAATTGTGACACTACAGAAGTTATTAATAAAAGTTCAACATCGAATTGTGCTTTATGGGAGTTGACTGACCCTATAAGTGCCATGCTGCACACAAAGACATTCTATTAGCGCCTGTTTTTTATATAAATCGCTGCTCTCTGGTGCTCGTAGATAACCAAAGGCGACTCACTGTTTGTCTTGTTCTTGCTCGGGATGGAAAAACGTTGGAAAACTGGCTAATTGTGCATGCTGCACGGGTGCTCGCGCGTCGCCAATGTTGTTGCCTGCCTGCATGTTTTGCTTTACCTATATATCGAAGAATTTCCTTCGTTTTCTTTTATTTTGCTTATCAACGATTGTATCTTTCGGAAATCTATACGGCATTCACGTTCAAGGCGCTGTATATAACCTGAAACGTAAATTGAATAATAAATCTTTTTGCTGTAAAAATGTATGCACAATAGATTACAGAGGATTCTAATGGATTATACATGTAAGTCTTTGTTTACCATTCCAATTATTATTTGTTTTCCATTCTGAACTTTTTCATTCCGGACAATTTTATTAAACGTGCAAAATAACATTTGCATATTATGAAGTGAATGATGAAAATGTCTAACAGGCTTGACATTTTTATTAATTAAAATGTTTACTATGTGTGTGTGCTTGCTTATATATGTAGGCGAAAGTTAGCAATGGAAAAATGAGCCAACAAAAAAATTACTGATAAGGCAAACAATTATTAAAATGAAGTCAATTAAAAACATTTGTAAGCGTGATATTAAATTCTGTCAACCAAATAAACACTTTTTATTTAAAGTCGTCGTCACTGTGTTTTTTATCGTCTATTTTAAATTAATAAGGTGGAAGCGAATGGAAAATTTTAATTAATGATCAAAATGGAAACGTGAAGTCATAATTTGATTTCCATTCGATTGTTAAGCGATTCGAAAGTTGGTTCTCGTGAATAATAGCCATCATTATCCACGCGTTGAATAATATACTATTATTTGACCTCCACAATTGGATTGATAAATAAAAATATTTCTATTAAATATTATTGACGCTAATGATGAAATAACTATTACGAGGGTTTGAATTGAAAGACAGCTGAAATAATAAGAGTATTTTAAGAAGAGAGGTTCACAATACGGATATTGTTATGGATGCATGTGCATTGTATATTGCACTATCATTTCATTGGCATCCATGTATTTGTTAAAGCGATATGGACATGGATGCGGATGGTAAACTCTGCATATCATTATTGCACACATGCAGCAGTCGGAGCAGAATGGAAGGATGCCTATATATGTCGGAATATTTTCATAAATTGATTGCATAACAACCGATGGGAAACTAATAGGCAGTTAATGACCTGTTTAATTACAACTGGCGCAGAGTATGTATGCTCCAGCCGCGTTGCTTGATTACTATATGAGGGACACATGACTCAGGGCAGTTAATATTCTCTCTGATATTGATCAATCCAAATAAGGAGCGGTGCCGGACTATATATATATATATCTATCTATATACAAGTTATAAACCTTGCCTTGCCTTTCTTGTACAAATCCCATCTGCAAACAATGTTGGTGAAGTCAAATGCGCCTCTATATGTGTGATCTAGTTTTAGAATTAATCACAACAAATACTGTTTAACCCCCATATTTGTACAGAAAATTACGTTGTATTGATGGTGTATTAATGTAAACATGCTGTTAGATTGCTTTTTGTTTTTCTAATCAAAAATGACTTTTACCATACACAAAAGGAATATCATCATCAATTCAATATCAACACATTATGTTTGCTTTTCTCTTCAGTAGAAGCGCAGCAGCATCAAAAATATAATATGCAAAATCGATTGGATCTTAAACGCTACGTCACAGCCAAGCTGCACATTAAAATAATGTGTCTGCGCTTTGTATGATAAAAAAATCCTTTACGATCTTTTGTTATGAAATTATAATTAAAATCTACTTTCCACTCTATTCTTCCATTTATTTAGGGATTAGCAATAAAAATAATTAAATTTCGTTGTTATGTATAGTAAAAAGTGCGGCATAAACAAAGATTTACGACTTTTGAGTGCTTTTTCAAAAATATAAAACAAGATTGAGAATGGAATATAAAAGAATAAAAGTTTCTTTCATTGATTATGTTTCATAATAGGAGTAGTGTAGTAAGGGTAGGTCGTAAAACGCAAACAGTAAGAAGTTTTATTGAAAAATGAGACCCTGTTCGCCACCACCCCCCCATTTTTATTATTATCTCGCTTGCCTAATATCCCTTACTCAATATGTTACTTTGAAAGCAAAACATTTGCTGTAAAATTAATCTCCATTGTGGTTTTTGCTGTTTGGTCCTTTAAATATATAGGTACCATCAAACATCAACATGAAAGATAAATTCGATCTTTTGTTTTCCTTTCAAATGCGAAATTGTCGTTTAATTTGCATGGCTGTTTGTGAATAAATATAATTAATGAATTCAAAAGAACTGAGTCGAAAAAAAAAACAAGTATACAACGGAAACAAGGTTATAGGTCATCCTTTGATTAATTCTAATTTATTACAATTGGCCATTATTATCTGTTTGTTCTCAGAACATTTTAATTTTATATACCAGATCTTTCACTCGTCGTAATTAATTAATGAGGATAAATATAATTATTCTGTTGTGACAAATCAATAACATTACGTATTCATTGTGTTGAAGTGTTCATATAAAATAAATTATTAATTCGTCGAGGAAAATTAAAAACCGCACGTACAAAGACCACAATTAACATTAGTGGTGGAACTACTCGATTTGCCGATTATCTTTAACGTTATTAGGCAATATTTAATTTAATATTGGTTGTAAACCTAAATGGGATAATCCGTGCATTAAGAGCTCAATGCGATGACCTGATAATATTTTTCACACTAAATCCCGCAATTTTATAATAACGAGATAACGACTGCACTATTTATATTCTTTATTCGCTGAAGAAGCAAAATAAGAAATTTAAATCAAAGCGAAGTAGCGCCATCGGGAGACGAGTGAAATAAGAAAAGAAAAGCGGCGACGACGACTACTTGACGCCCATTGAAGTGTCAAAGACACATGCCTGTAATGAGGGCAATCAAGAAGTTGAGGACATTGTAACAATGTGACTCTCTGCATGAGGTTACTAATTTTGAAGTCACCGCGCACTGAGTCATTATGTCGAAGAAGGACCATCATTAATTCTCTTGGTGACGGTGCTCCATACAATGGGCATTGTCCGAATAAAGGGCTGCATAATTAATTAGACTCCACACTGTGTATGTGTGTGTGTGTGTGTGCAAGTTAGCTTAGAACGTGCCGTAACCGGAACTTGAAGTCCTAAGCTTCTCATCTCGCCTGCTTCGCCTCGTCCTTTGTTGCCTTCCTTTTAAAAAAAAGACGATATATGTATATTTTGTTTGATTTATTTTCGAACAAGTGGATCAAAATAATTTCAATAAATGGAGTCAAAATTCCGTCCATAGATAATTTGGTGTGCGATCAGACCACGCTTGGTTTGCTTTGCCGAAGTTTAGACTTCACCGGCCACAAACAAATTATTAATTTCTTGATTAATTATATAATATAGAGATTGGTTGGCGCGGTTTGGTAAGCTCAGTTGACTCTCACTCTTTCCAAACTTTAGTCTTCATTTTATGACCAAAACACGTCAAAGGATTTGAGACGTTATTGCGAGGAGGGATTTATTTTTGTCGTTAATTATTGATTAATTATTATTCAAATTTAATGTTAATCTGTTTTGAAAAGTATTAATGAACTTAGTCTACTTTTAATCCAACTAAATAAGGGAAGAGCTTTTGTAGCGTAAGGTCTTAAATTAAACTGCATAACTTAGATTAGTTTCTTTTCGATATTTTTGAGCTTCGGTGTAAGATGCATTGAGATAATAAATTGCAACTTTTTCCTACATAGAAATCGAATAAATATTGCTTGGTGTGGTGTGTGTGCAAAGGAGTAGCGAATAAAACCTTATTTTTCCTTTCAACTCGAAGGTCCATTATCCGTATAACAATATATTTTTGGAATGGCCGTGAAAACAAGTAAGTGATACGAAAGTGGGCCCTTGAGAACAATGCATCTACAGTGAAGGCGAAGAAGCGAATGTAAATCGGATTCCATGTAGAAGCCGATTCGACGAAGACACTTTGAGATGCATTGCTGCAGGCCTCACATCTTTGAATATGTTATTTGCACATTTTACATTTTTCGGGTTTTATTTTGGCGGGTAAGAAGACTTTATGCCAATATGCATAATGGGCACATTTTTATTCGGGTTTTTGCTATTTGGCCGGAATTGAAAGAAGGAACCACCAAAATAATACAATTACTTTTAAAGGATATCGTGCAGAGCAATCTTAATGTCGGAGTTAATCAACTTTATAAGCTTTTGCATTAGGGTTGGATAAGTGGATAAGTTTGACAATAATCTGACCTACCCTCCCATACATTGCTAACATAAAAACATTTGCGGAAAGCTTTTATAATTGCTTATTAAAAGCCATCCCATGCCTCTTTCAATCTTTCATTCTGGTAAACCAAGTGTTTTTAAATCCACCCTCCTATTTGTATGTGTGTTGTTATTGTTTTTATATCACTGCTCTTTTATTAATTAGTCATATTAATTGTTTGTACAAGTGTAAAAGCCATTAGAGTTTAATGTATCCAACCCTCGTCGGAAAAACGCCATCTGAAAGACTTCTTTTTCTACTCAACTGACTGAATGACATACCTTGTGTTTGGTTGAGTTAAAGATTTTGTCAGTCCTGAAATATGTCATTAATATCAACATAAACAAAACCATCTGTTTGTGGCTCATTGAATCTCTTGATGGCCACCCAAAATTTTTAGGGTGGTAAAACTCTGCCAATTTAACTGGAATGCTAAGATGTGTAGTTTGCAACGCTAAAGATACTTTCCAGAAGCCGTTAAAAGCGTTATTACAGTCAGTTCCTTTAAAGACGTAAATAAACAGTGAAATATAAGCAGAGTTATTCGAGCAAATATTAGTCAAAGGGAGTTGTTATTGATTATACTAAGATATTGGCGTTTTCGCTGTATAGAGCAGCGATGCGTCGGTTTTATTCAATCCCCATTTTAGTTTGCGTATAAACACACCAAACAGCAAAAAACCTTCTTATATGATGTTAGATGAAGTCAAAACTTCACTCAATTGCTTTATACGAGATCTCTCTCTGTCTCCATACAAAGATATTCGCTTTTACGTATCATAAGTTTTCCTGCAAAATTTATTACGTATTACAAAAAACTTTACTGAATTATTATTCGAAATAACTTGGAAAAATAACTAAAGATACCTTAGAAAAAACGTAAAGACTCAAATGTAACTTCTGAGAAACCAATAATGTAAGTTCATGCAACATCTAAACCAACATTTACTCAATGCGGGAAACCGTTCTTTAAATAAACCAATTTGTTCCACTCTCATGCAAATTAGAAACTTTATGACAAATTTCAAAATTACTTTAAGCAGACTTGTACATACCATTAGTTAAATAACTGTGGCTTTTTATACACATATTCGTCTAATGTAATCAAAACTGTACATAAGAAAGTAGTTTTCAAAATGATACTTTCTAGAGATATGTCAATTTAAGAAGGATGCACTTGGAGGGGGTAGCGCAGAAACCAAAATATTTCGGACGAGTCCCTTGCAACATGGGGTGTCTTTTGTGCCTTTGATTATGCGTGGAAGAAGAAGCGTTCACTCAACATTTATGCCTCCGGCTGCGCTTCTATCCTAGCAATACTATTTTAGGCAAACCCGCTATTTCCATTTTCCACGATTGACTTCTACATGGTATTCAATTCTATTTGCTACGCTTCTCTATGCCTGCACATATATGTTTAAGGAAAATGCGATAAATATTCAATAAATGCTACAAAATTTCAAAATATTCTATTTATTATTCGGTTTTACAAAAATATGTTTTGATAGAAAATTTGAAATAATTAAGGAAATGCGAAACCCGATTTAATATCAATTATGGGGATTGTCAAAACACGCGAACGAGAGATTGTATATTTTAAGGGAAAACAGCGCTATTTAAATTTTAGATTGAAATGTTGACTATATACGCATTAATTATTCAGGAAATTGTCTTAAATTAACGGATAACAGATGACACCTGCCAAATAAGCCGTAATCCCATGTTTGAGCGAAAGGTGGAAAATCCAAATCAAATAACATCGTCCCTGCTTATGTGGCCTTATAAAATATTAGTTTGGAAATTAGGGCGTAAAACTGTGGCAAATTTAGACGATTAGTCCTAGTCCCTGGATTATGGTGTTCGGCCCGTGGGAAATTTGCATGCGCGACACAGGCACCTCCACCAAAAGTACTCCTGCGAAGGAAGAGCTTGGTTCATTAATAGAAGAGCGGTATGCCAATATTCGAGAGATCTTGGTACATCTGGTGCGGCCGTCGTCGCCTTCGTCGTTTCTGTTTTAATTTAAGCTCGTTAACTTTTAGGACGCGATTAAGCTTGGCCCGTTCATATGCACGTGCTTTCATGTTCGCTAATCCTCGTTGTTTTTCACAGGCCCGACATAATCTTAATCACGTACTCTCATTAATTATGTTTCACTGCCATCTTTACAGAAGAGCATACTCTTTCAAATTTATGTAAGTTAATTTGTGAGATATGCACGGCCAAGCAACATTTACACTCGAGTTATGGACAAGACATGACGCTTATTTTTCTTACTTCCAAGACCTCGCCAGTGACATTAACACGTTAATATCTCCTACTCCGGATTTCCGCAAAAAGAGCGCGACCATCAAATTATGCTGTCGCCCACACTTTTTTTCAATTTTATTACACAATTTATATTATTTAAACATTATACTCGACTGAAAATGAAATGATTAATTAATGTTTGCTTTGTTCAATAAACACACGAATATGAATAATAGCTCATTTAATTAATTGGTATTTAAATAAATTTTATATACATTTTGTGAAAAACAATATTTTTAAAAATGTATAATAAATATTTATTTTGATTTAATTAGTCGAGGCTTATTTGGTGTATCCAGGACCAACTTATTCTAATATCTAAAGGGTTAAATTAAATGCAAAGCGCTATAGTAACAGGTCTTATTAACGAATGGGTGCCTTTCATCGATTTAATTTTTTTCGTTGCAATTAATTATGCATTTAATAGAAATAATTTAATTAGGTACATCTTGCTTTAATATTTAGTGAATAAGAACTTTAATTAATCAATTATTAAAAAGTTTAGTTCTGATTCAACTAAATTCTCGGACTAATGATAAGAATTATGAATCATTATTTGCGCACTAACTACATTCTATTATAGTGATTAATCATTTTAATTCTATACATAAGGCTAGAGAAATTTACTTAACACAATTACCCTTTAAATAATCTATTATTTATTTTTTCCATCAAAACATTTTCTAGTACTACGTAAAGTTTTGCGGAAAATCGCAATTAATTCGAGGTAAATATTATGTGTGAAGAGCCTCAGGAAATCGTCCTCCGTAAATCCGAAAAAGAGGTTATATTACTTCTCTCGTAGAGGAAGTATTGTATTCATGAAAAAAAAAAATTCTCCAAATTTCACTTTTTTCTACATTATAGAATGCGTAGATTACGAAAATCATATTCACTAATTTCCGTCTGTCGGTCTGTCGGTCTGTCGGTCTGTCGGTCTGTCGGTCTGTCGGTCTGTCGGTCTGTCGGTCGGTCTGTGCAATTCTTTAAAACACTATATTTCGGAATCTACCGAACCGATTAAAGCAAAATTTGCGTCCTTTTTTTCTACCTGCCCATAGATGATATCGAAGAAAAAAAGTTTACAAAATTCTCAAAGACCTGCGCGTTATAGGCCGAAAACATGCTAAAAATGGCAAAATCGGTAGATCCACTTAATCTTCTAAAGTTGCTGACCGATTTTAACCAAATATTGAACATATGTTTTGTGTATAGCCCAAGTGGTAAATGCTCTCAAAAAATCTGGAGTTTATTATAGGGTTGAATTTTTATTAAGGGTTGAAGGGTCAAAAAGTTGTAAAAATGAATAAGTTGTAACGTGAATATCTGCCAGGAGGAATATTTGATTTGGACCAAATTTGGTATACATATTAGGGATACATTGAAGAAAATGCTGGTAAAAGTTTCATCCCCTAAAAATAAGCCCCTACGACCCATTTGCCATTTAAGTTAATTGTTCAAAAATTGCCGGTGTTGTGATTCTTATATGGCAGCATTACCCACACTTTTCCATCAGTTATTTTAGTAATATTTACATAAAGAGTGAGTAAAAATAATTTTCGACCCTTACCACACACCCCCACCCCTCCAATATAGAGTTTGAGTCATATGGTTCGGATTTTCTTCATATTCGATTTCTACTATACATTTTAAACATATTTACGAATAACATAATTTAAAATAGTATACGACCCTTATTTTGCAATTTCAACCCTTAATACCATGTACAGTCAAATTGCTCGGATTTCTTTCAAATTTGGATCCTAGTAGTAATTTAACTTACTTAACTTATCATTATTTAGTTAATTAAATTAAAATTAGGGTAGGATCTATATATTACAATTGTATCCCCTAATGCACCCCTTACAGTTGGATTAGTCAGATTTCTTTTAAATTTGTTTTCTAATAATAAATTGAAATATAATTTAAACTATAGTTTAATCAAAAATGTCCTAGAATCCTCAATTCATGTTTTTAACCCTTAACACACCTCTTACACTGATAGTGCTAGGATTTACTTCAAACATTGATTTAAATTAGTAATTTTAAATCTAGGTTCAAATAGTTTCATTAATTTAGAGTACCTACAACAAATTTTTCACTTTTTAATCTTTTCATACACACGTTTCAACTTTATCGCTTAAATTGGTTTAAAATTTTGCTCCTAGTTAAAATTTAAAAAGCATTTTTAAATACCCGATAATTTTTTTCAGTAAAAGATGCCTCAAAATTCTAAAAATTTGAATAACAAATTTTAATATAGCAACGAGAGAAGTACTGTGGAATCTCATTTCCAGCGAATTTTTTAATTAAAATAATATTTGATTTACACCCGTTTCCTATTCGCTAAAATTTATATTATTACTTTACGATAATCTATATGAATCAGACGTGCAAGAAATTCGGAGAACCAGTATGGTTTTGTGTGTAAGATTAATTGAAATGCAGGATGGACTATTTTCTAAGGGTTCTAAAGTTTCGCTTTAGCTTGTTCCTGAATTATTCACTTAGCTCCGGTTAACAGTAAGTGAAAGTTTCTAATTGTATTATTGATATCAGCTTGAAAAAATGCATTTGCACCTACTGTATTCCAAACTATTTATTTTTTGTGTTCGAATTTTGAATTGTGATTCGAAACATCGAGTTAAAACTCGCGAAATGGAAAACAACATTAATTTTGCAGCCATTCGGAATAATATTTGTTTAATTCAATTTCGACAGTTTTAAAATTTTATTCGAACGCATTGGGATTAATTCGAATTCAGGACCCAATTGAAAGGGTCTAATCAAATAATGAAAAGTTACTTTCTGATTCTCCTTCTGAATGTTTAAAAAGCCCAGTCAGAGGCACAATAAGACTTGAACGTATTTTTCTGCAACTTACCTGCTCGACATTTGATTACAGGAATAGTTTAATTAATTATAAGTTGTTAAGCAAACTAATTGAACTCGAATGTATTTCTGAAAAAGGTATATTGTTCGGCAAACCTACATAATTGTAAAAACAGCGCATTGAATTAATTTGCATATTATAAATGTGTAGAAACAAGTTGGTCTGGTATTCAGCAATGCGCTCAAGTTGGTGGTTACATTATTACATCATGGATTTAATTGCTTTGTTTTGAGCTTAGAAAAACAAGGAGTAACGATCTAATTATGCGAGTATGTATAATGTTTCAACTATTCAAAAGCTAGCTCTACTTAGGATACATAGTACAAACCACCAACAATTTTACTAGAGCAGTTAGGTTTGACAATAACTATAATTTGCAAGAGCCGTTCTGCATTATTCTCTTTGTTTTAGCTTATCGTGGTCTCGGTGTAGGCCTGGGAGTGACTATTTTATTGAGCGCCAGCCGCTAAGCTGTCGGAATTATGCGACTCCACAAAACTTCCAAGCACTTGCACGTTTTATCTACAGGGTTTCACAAAATCACATTAGATACACTACAATATAATTTAATTATTTATAATTATTAATTTAATTAATTAATAAATATTTTTTCGGTAAAAGCCGTTAAGCATTAACAATAAAATATATTAAATGGACTGGTACTGCCTTTGGACATGACCTCAAAATTCGAATTACATACGCGCTAATTATGACCCGTCTTGACGACTTGTCGGCACGCACGATTGCCATTTGCTAAATGATGTTATCACGTTTAACTTAATTGTATAATAAATAATTGCATCTATAAATAGGCATTATTATCGCGATGTGGTAAAAATACTTTTCTATTTTTGCATTAATGCAAAACGCACTCTGCAATGCTAGTCAATTACGTGTATTGAAAATTTGAAATAAATCAGTGTGCCACCCCAACCCTGACGCGCTCTTTTGGGAAAAAATATTGCATTCACTTTATTGATGGCTTTTAAATTTAAAGTAAAACGATGGGAATTTATTACTCACCGCAAAATAATTAAATTTGTACCGGTTTTTATTTGGCAAAAGTTTCTTCGGATACACAGTTTAAATCTGCTGGAAACTGATAGTGAGTTTTCAGGGCCTTGCGTGGTCAGTTATTGATGTGAGGGTGATTTATTACACTTTGATACTGAATAATTAATGATACATCAAAGTCTATTGATTTTGGTTTAGTACGAAATGATTTAATAGCAAAATTTTGGCTTTTCAAACTTTTGGTTTGGAGTCTAAACATTTATGAAATTAAAAAAAAAAAATTATCGATCAAAAATTTGCAATTTCCGCTCAAAAAAATATGTACGCTCATTTTTAGTTTGCTTTAACAAATTGAAAAGCTCAAATTGTTTACGATCTACACTAAACATTATGTTTACTGAAAAGCGTTTGTCAAAATAAACCAAACTAATTTAATAAATGTATACCTCGATATAGTATACATAATATAAAAATTAATGATTTGTTTATAAAAACAAGTTAAATTTGTTTGATGATTATGCGTTACAATTTTGAACTCTACATGTATTTAAAATATTGAATTGGCGTGTAATTATCAAACATAAAATTGTTTTATATAAATAAATGTAATATTTGGAATTATACGGTAAATTATTTTTTTTCTAAAAAAAAGGACGTTTTATTAAATTATGATGGGCTACACGAAATAGGTTTTATTTGTAGCAGAGAAAAATACAAGATCCTCGGTAACAATCCAACATGACTAATGTGGGAAAAAGAAAAATAGAAATGTTTTTTGCAAACGCATTTTCATGAATTTATTTTTGTTTGTACGATATTTATTTACCCTGTAAACATCGCAAATCTTGTTTTTTTATCTCATTTTTATCGCATCTACACATTGTTTTAACCTTTGTTGAAGCATTTGCGAGCTTTTATATGCAGTCATTTTACGGTTCAGAATTTCTTTGTATTCTATTAAACTAAAACAAATGATTGTTGATTTGGTTTTAGTTGGAATCCGACAGCAGGCAAATATTTTGCCTTATTTGATAGTTTTTAAAATATTCTCACGGAGTGCACCACCTGCATTGCATTAGTAACTATTACTTTATGCAATAATTACAACGTCTTTATAAGGGAACGAAAATAAACGAAGCAAATCTAAGGAAACTAACTAACTGGTACATAAATGGACTGTTTGCAAGTTATCATATTTGAATTTTCGCCTGTCTGATGATTTTTATCTATTATCAGCGGCGTCTTTGAGTTGGGACAAGATTCAGACCTTTAAAAGTTGACGTAGGTTGACAGTTTATTAACTAAGCTATTTAAGGGACAATCAAATCTATCGCAAACTGAATAATTATTTATTTAGCAATATAGGCGATGTTGGTGAAGCTACCTTTGTCTTTTATTTAATTGTTAATTTTGTAAATTAAATGTTGTAACTGGACTCTATATATCTACGTAAATAAAGGAGCTGCAACACAATTTAAGTGCCACTTAAATGTAATTCCCACGTAAATAATTAAACGAATTAATTCAACTGGGTTATACGAACTACTATATAGATCGTAGACTCTTCGGCCACTATCAAAACAAATATATCTGGAATGACGAAACTTTAATCTCATTTCACTCTACATAGTAGATTCATATAAATTATAGTGTAGCGGCAGTACACCTACCACACACACACACACACACACACACACACACTTATTCACACACACTTATTTACACACATACAATTCGAGCACACTACAGAAAACCAAATATTACACATTATTTTGAAATACATCGTAAATGTATTTTTAAGATTATGGCATTACCGAGCAAATGTACGTCGGACTTTCCCAACTCTCCGTTCATCTTCAACACTTTTTATACACCCCTATAAAATCTTTTATTGCCTCCTTTCACAATTTCCTAGCTTACAATAAACCTTGCATTTCTCAGGACCCCATGTGCAAATGAGACCCTGGGAAATGTGTCTCAGAAAAACCCAAAATCCGCAATGGCAATGTACTTTTCCTCGCCCTACACATTTATCAGGCACCCGCACTTTAACTATAAAGTGCCTGCCTTTTCTCACTCATTAACCAGTGGGTACCAAATCTTTGACCAAAACACATCTCAATCTTTGACGAAACAGTCCGCGTACATCGCCGCCGTTATTACTATTATTTTTGTGAGTATATATTTATGTATTGTTGTAAGAATTTTCAATAAACTCTGTTACCGAGTACTATGTGCATTTAATACGAACGTTAACCCACAAATTGGTGACCCCGACGTGATTGCAAAATTTCGCAAAATTTTGTTGTGTGTTATCGTTTCGTGCGTTAGCAAAATTATAATAGACCAAAAAAACTCCGTGCTTCATCCGTGAGTAAGACTAAACTGTGCGATAGTGTGTTTCTGTGTTTTCGTGCCCGCAAGTGATAAAATGGTGAACGAAGACGAACAACGTATGCATGCTGATCTACTACGTGAACGCGAGCGGCTCAACGCGGATCAAGAACAACTTCGCCAACAGCAAGAAGCACTCGCGAATGAACGCGCAGCGGCACAACAGGTACGCGAAGCAATCCCGAGTATCGACCGCGTTGCCGTGAGACTGCCATCCTTTGTACCGAGTGACCCAGAGCTCTGGTTTAGCATGGTTGAGCGAAGCTTCGACGCGGCAAAAGTCACCACCGATGCAACTAAGTTCGGCTACGTCCTCGGAGTTCTTGACCCGAAGTATGCTACGGAGGTACGGGATATTATTGTAAATCCCCCCGGGGGGGACGCGTATCGAACCCTAAAAAGAGAACTTATTAAAAGACTCAGTGCAACACAGGACCAAAATACCAAACGTCTGCTAGAGCGCGAGGAGCTCGGCGACCGTAAGCCGTCCCAGTTTCTCCGTCACCTGCGCAACCTTGGTGGAACCGCGGTATCCGAGAGTGTCATCCGCGCCTTGTGGATGAGTCGGCTACCCACGGAATCTCAGGCAATCTTGGCCACACAAAAAGATGCTGCCCTCAACCAAGTCGCTGATCTGGCAGACGCCATCGCAGACGCTCGCCCACACGGACCACCTCAGATAGCCGAGACGAGCGTGCACTCACAGGAGGCGATGCTTCACGTGAAGATGGCTCAACTAGCCGTTAGCTTACGGCAGGAGATCCTGTCGGTGATTCACCAAGAGGTTGCTGCGCTCAACACACCGTCTCGGGATAACCGCAACGGTCAAGAACGATTCCGCGCGCGTTCCCGTGCCCGTTCGCGATCCGCTCCGCGAGAGCGTACACCCGCGCGGACTGGTATGTGTTGGTATCATTGGAGGTTCGGCGCCGATGCCAAAAAGTGCGAACCACCATGTACGGAGTCGGAAAACCACCAGGGCAGTCGCTAGAAGCGGCCAGCGACCCCCGCCCGACTTCAGCAACACGCCGCCTCTTCATCACCGACCACGCCACCAAGACACGCTTTCTCATTGACACTGGAGCCGATCTCTGCGTGTACCCCAGGACAATGGTTCCCGGGTCACGCGAAAAATCATCCTACACACTCTCAGCGGCAAATGGCACCTCAATTGCAACCTACGGCATCGTAACACTAACCCTAAACCTCGGGTTACGGCGCGTGTTCCCTTGGAATTTTGTTATTGCTGACGTCGCTAAGCCAATCATCGGTGCGGATTTTCTTTCGCACTATGGTTTGCTCGTCGACTTGCGAAATGCCCGACTCTCCGACCACCTCACCAACATACAAACCCGTGGGCAGGCTCGCATCACCAACGTCAACACCATCAGAACACCGCCTCTGCCAGACTGTAAGTACCGCGATTTGCTTACACAATTTGCAGATATCACAAGACCAAACGGGCAAGTCCGGGAGCCAAAACACTCCACCAGACACCACATCCGGACCACACCAGGACCACCAGCATTTAGTAGACCTCGACGACTCGCGCCAGACCGATTGGCCATCGCCAAGCATGAATTTGCCACGATGGCACAATTGGGTATCGTACGACCATCTGAGAGCTGCTGGGCATCGCCATTGCACATCGTGCCCAAGAAAGGTAACGCCGTGCGTCTGACCGGAGATTACCGCGCGTTAAACGCCCGGACTATTCCCGATCGCTATCCTATCCGGCACATTCAGGACTTTTCGCAATCGCTATGGGGAAAAACCATCTTCTCAGTCCTCGACTTAGTCCGGGCGTACAACCAAATTCCCATGGCGCCCGAGGATATCGCCAAGACAGCCATCACCACCCCGTTTGGCCTCTTTGAATACCGATACATGGCCTTCGGTCTACGCAACGCTGGCCAGACCTTTCAGCGCTTCATCGACGAGGTGCTCCAAGGTTTGGACTTTTGTTACGCGTACATTGACGATATCCTGGTGGCCTCAACGTCAGAAGCTGAACATCAAGAGCATTTGCGCTGCCTGTTCGAACGACTCCAAAGGTTTGGCGTCGTCATCAATCCGGCCAAATGTGTCTTCGGCGCCGCTGAGGTGTCCTTCCTGGGCTACTCAGTCTCGGGCCAAGGCACCCGACCGTTACCAGATCGAGTTGAAGCCATCACTGGATTCCCAGCTCCAACCACCGCCGAACAACTCCGTCGCTTCCTGGGTACCGTGAATTTCTATCGAAGATTCATTCCCAGAGCGGCAAAAACTCAGGCATCGCTCCACGATTTACTCCAAGGAAACATAAAAGGAAAATCACCGCTTTCATGGACACCAGTGGCACAACAAGCGTTCACCGCCTGTAAAGACGCACTTGCTGCGGCCACACTGCTCGCTCACCCCAAGCCTGATGCACCACTGGCTTTGATTTGTGATGCATCCGACACAGGTGTCGGCGCAACGCTGCAACAACGGTTTGACGATCACTGGCAACCATTAGCGTTCTTTTCGAAGAAATTTAGTCCAGCAGAATCAAAATACAGCGCATTCGATCGAGAACTCCTAGCTATCTACCTCGCCATTAAACACTTCAGGCATATGGTCGAGGCTAGGCAGTTCACCATCTATACAGACCACAAGCCAATCACTTTCGCTTTCAACCTAAGGAAAACCGACAAAAGTTCGCCACGACAGGCCAGACATCTCGATTTTATCAGCCAGTTCAGCACTGACATTCAGCACATCGCCGGGAAGGACAACACCGTGGCTGATGCTTTGTCACGTGTGGAGGAGATCGACTCCCCGCTGGACTTCCCAGCACTGGCTGCAGCTCAGCAGAACGACGCTGGGTTTGATGAATTCCTGCGACGGGAGACATCACTGAAGATACAGCAAGTGCCAGTACCAGGAACTGATTTTACCATCACATGTGACGCCTCTTTACCCAACGCGCGACCAATACTGCCCAAGGCATTCCGACGAGCTGCGTTCGACGCGATACACCAGCTGTCGCACCCAGGAATCAAGACCACGGTCAAACTCGTAACCCAGCGTTACGTGTGGCCGTCGGTCAAGAAAGACTGCAGACTATGGGCTCGTGCCTGCATACAGTGTCAACAGGCTAAGGTGACACGTCACGTAAAATCAAGTGTTGGCGAATTTTCCGACCCGTCGAGCAGATTCGAGCACGTCCACGTTGATTTGATCATCATGCCATCATCAGAGGGATGCCGATATTGCCTGACGTGCGTCGATAGATTTACGCGTTGGCCAGAGGCATTTGCACTACCAGACCAAGAAGCCAGGTGGCCAGAGCTTTCTACGATGGTTGGATCTGCCGCTTCGGAGCACCACTCCGTATCACTACCGACCAAGGGCGCCAATTCGAATCGCACCTGTTCAAACAACTGAATTGGTTGACAGGTACGACTCACCTGAGGACAACGGCATATCACCCAGCGGCCAATGGAATGGTAGAACGACTTCATCGCCAGCTAAAGGCAGCTATCAAGTGCCATGAGAATCGCCAGTGGACGCGAGTACTCTCAACAGTACTCCTCGGCATTCGTACAGCTTGGAAGGAAAACATCGAAGCCTCAGCCGCAGAGATGGTATACGGGGCAACACTGAGACTCCCTGGAGAGTTCCTGGTATCCCGCACCAACAACCACAATTCGGATACCAGCGACTTCATTAAGGAATTACGACAACATTTCCAAGACGTACGCCCAACCAGCGGCTCCAGGCACGGTGAACGCAAAACGTTTGTTTTCAAAGATCTGGCTACCACCAAACATGTTTTTTTTACGCCACGACGCACCCAGAGCGCCGCTACAAATGGCGTACGATGGCCCGTATCGCGTCATTCGACGCGGATCAAAAACGTACACGATCGCCAAGAACAACAAAGAAGTCACGGTTTCAATAGACCGATTGAAGCCTGCGTACCTATTGGCTGAAGAATCAAATAGTCCACCTGTCAACGCACCTGAGAGCGGGACGCCAGATGAGTTACCAACCACCCAGGATGACAACAACAAGCCACCAACCATCCAGATGCCCGGACCTTCTACTTCGGGAAACGTCACACGTCACGGAAGACGTGTCCGTGTAACCGAACCATACCAAGCAGGATTTAACTAATAGAAGGATTACGTAAATTACTGGTAGGGGGGTACTGTAGCGGCAGTACACCTACCACACACACACACACACACACACACACACTTATTCACACACACACTTATTTACACACATACAATTCGAGCACACTACAGAAAACCAAATATTACACATTATTTTGAAATACATCGTAAATGTATTTTTAAGATTATGGCATTACCGAGCAAATGTACGTCGGACTTTCCCAACTCTCCGTTCATCTTCAACACTTTTTATACACCCCTATAAAATCTTTTATTGCCTCCTTTCACAATTTCCTAGCTTACAATAAACCTTGCATTTCTCAGGACCCCATGTGCAAATGAGACCCTGGGAAATGTGTCTCAGAAAAACCCAAAATCCGCAATGGCAATGTACTTTTCCTCGCCCTACACATTTATCAGGCACCCGCACTTTAACTATAAAGTGCCTGCCTTTTCTCACTCATTAACCAGTGGGTACCAAATCTTTGACCAAAACACATCTCAATCTTTGACGAAACAGTCCGCGTACATCGCCGCCGTTATTACTATTATTTTTGTGAGTATATATTTATGTATTGTTGTAAGAATTTTCAATAAACTCTGTTACCGAGTACGATGTGCATTTAATACGAACGTTAACCCACAATAGAAACACTTTTGGGTTAATTTATGTTATCACAGATAAATATTTCATTAAGTCTCTAGACTGATTTATTTTTGGAAATTTGTGGAATTTAATTAAACTTGATTAGCTTTTAGCTTAGAATAATGTTCATAAATTCAGCCATAAGAAAATGTTAAGCTGATTTAAATGGTTTATTACTTATACTTTACAGATTATATTTATATAAGAGAATTAATTTCTGTTGTCGAAACCACAGTAGAATGCAATTAATTAAATGACACTTTTTATGTATTATGAAATGTAAATGGATTTTTCAATTATTTTAACTATTATTTATGAAAATCTTTTAAGAATTCTTTTTTATGTCACCACCGTTAACTCTGTCGGGAATTTCTTTCTATAATTTTTTACGCTTCTATAATGGATGAGCTTTTAAACTTGAAACGTGATTAAATACGGGCTTATTTTTATTATGTTTTCTTAATATCTATTTATGTGTTGTCGTCTGCATTCGATAAGAACACTGGAATTTTATTTAAATATGCTTTTAGTTATTAAGTAAGAATCCTCCAAAAATTCAAACAATCTGTGATTTATCAGATTCGGAAAATCTATTATGATTTTCTTTTAGAGAAAATTTTTGATTTTGTTAAAACAAATTGGTTTGCACAACATATAAGCTGCTTATAAAAAATAGTGCGCGCTCTAAAATCATTTTGGAAATAAATATCATTATTTGTTGAATGCTTTTCCGCCAACAAAATCACAAATGAAATCTCTTCGTAATGAGCGCGGTAGCTACTTAAATTTATGCGGTATTATTTATAGCTCAAACATAATAAAATTCCGGTCTGGAAAAGTGAGGATTGACATGAAAATCCAAACGATTAAAGTATAAGAAACAGAAAAGAAAACATTTTCACGTTAATACGACATGATTTATTTTGGGCTGGTCTAATTTTAAACGTAAATAAATATACACATGTTAACTAATAGATTTTTTTATAAAACCGCAGTTTATTCTCGACTCCTCTTAAAATATTGTATGAATGGGAAAGTTGAAAACATTTGTCCGGAAAATTAATCTACATTTAATGGTACAGCGAAAAGCTCAATTAAGCCATAACAATTTCGAAAATTGCGCTTTTATGATGCTAAATATTGATAGATATAGGCATTTATTATTTCTTTGTCATCGTCAAGCAATAATTTACTAATTCGGCCCTTTGCAGAGGGGTAATTTGAATGTTCGATATATTTATGCAAGTCCCCACCACCCTCGCCTCAATATATCTTTCTATGGAGGGTCGACAGAACACTGAACACTGAAAGTGCCTTTTGCTTTCAGGCAGAAAGGCTTTGGGTTTAGTGTTCGGCGCTGTCCCTATTTTCGTTTAGTATTCGGCAGTGAGCTGAGCTGAGAAGAGGTTGGTTTTGTCTTTGGCGGCCCGATTTTTTGTAAACGCGCGGGTGTGATGTTATGAAATTGGAGGTGTCGTGCGGTTAATGGCTTGTTTCCTTTCTCTCATCAAATGTGATTTGAATAAATAAATTTGATTGTGGATTATTACTAACTAGCCAGTACTTAAACAGCAGTTGCTCTTTGTCGGCACGATTTCCCATACTACAAGAATCGTGGGTAAATATTGTCCGAAATATATTATTAAGTATTGTCTATGTTATGGTAAATCCGAGGGTGAATTTGTATCTGAAGACAAATTGCACAGGTTTTTCTTCTACCCGCATCCTCGAGAAAACAAAAGTCTTTTTTTTGTAATTGGATTATACGGGAGAAAATATTTTTCTTTTGTAAGTCAGACCAATTAAACAGATTTCAGTAATGGCATATTTTCCTTTCAAATCACAAAAGCGGACAACCAGCAATTTGGACATCGAAATAATTGTTGTTTCCAACGTTTTAATTTTGGACCTGACATTCGTTGTACCGCCCTAATACATACCCCATGATTGATGGATGATTATTAATTTATTTCATAACCGAAATGTTCCTGCTCCATGAAGAATTCATAGTTCACAGAATTCTGAATGATGATGGTGCAACAACTGCCATTGCTTTCAGAGGAAGAAACCCAATGAACTGTTTGAAATTAAGACGATATTAACTCCTTACGAATTATTGGAGGAAATGGGAACAAATTTGGCGATAAATGCGGAAAAAGCAGTTTCCAAGTTGGTGATCTCCGTGGTTGGTGATGAATGATTGATATTTGATAATTTATTTAATATCGGCGAATATTCTTTGACAGAGAATCTCACAGTTCAGTAAGCATCGTAATCAGGAAACTAGTAAAGTTGTATGCATAAAATCGAGCTAAAAGTTATATGCCAAAATTGTGGCGGCATTCGCTGCCATCTCTTGGTAAACTTATTCATGGATATCGTGTACGAGGAAAGTTGCGGCACTTTGCGAACTCAGCGGCATGTGAATAAGCTTCGAAGATCCCGAGATGAAACTGCCGAAGAGATCAGGGCTATCCCATCCACCTATAAAACTACTAAATGCGAACGTTTCATTTTATTACACGGCCGGATGAAGGTGAATTTTATACGGCTTATTCCTTCCAAACTTTCCCGAAAATCGTTAATGCGCTCAATCTAAACTAACAGCCGGTCATAGCATATTATCGATGGAATTTTGCCACTATGTCATGTTCTTCTCTTCGTTTGGATTGTTGGACGACCCTTTCGAGTTTCTACAAGTCGTCGGTGTCAAGTTTCAGCCATAGACACTCCTTCTTCCGCTCTATGGCTTCTTGTCGGTCTCCTCTCTCTGCATTGCATATTAAATGATTTCGTACAAAAAACTCATTCGAATAAAAGGGGTTTCGAGATGATTCACTCTTCAAACTCTAGCGCGAAACTTTTTTCTACTTAAACACTGAAAAAAAAAATCTGGAAGAAAAAACACGAAACATTATTATTGCAAGACTTTAAGAGTTTCAAATACACTACTCTAGGGCTTCATTAAAATTTATCAACACTTTATTATTTTTCATCATTAACTTCAAGAATCTCTTCTGTGAGAACTCTGTTTGATTTCAGCATCATGCACTTGAAGGTTTCTCGACGGAGTCGAGAACGCAGCATTAGGAGGAACTTTTTAAATAATATTTATTTTAAATTTGTAAATATTGAAGATGAAATTGTGATTTTAGATGAACTTTAATTTAGTTTGCCTTAATATATCCAACATCAGTTTTCTAAGATATATTACATTTAGCATTAAGTGCGAGTATTTTGAAATTATTGGCAAAAGGACGGTAATAATTCAGGACTTTTATAACAGGGAGTAGAATTTAATTAGTTGCCTTCCCAGAGGCTCGAAAATTGGACTCACCGCTTCTACATAACGAAAGAAAAAAAAAACGAAGAGGCAGAAGACCTACCTAGGTAGTACTTTCGAGATTAATTAAAGTTTAAACGTAAATTACTGCAGCATATCTAAGAGCACTTTGGATTTAAATTATTATTGTTAGACTGCTTGTTAAACAGACAAGCAATTATTATTGCAACCCTTAGCTGAATTCTAGTTCAATAATAACCACGTTTAACTTGTTTGCTGTGGTGTATAGTGAATAATAGCCTTTGGCTCCACAAACTGCAACATCCTACATTGGCCGCATGAATGCGTGTTAAAAGGCTGCCCCTAAGTTATTATTTACTTAACATTTTAACAGCTTTTATTTGATCAAACTATTAATATGCATGTAAATATAGTTTCAATACGATCGAATGCCGCAGATCGAACTTTTTCCTTTTATGTTTGGTAACTTTTAATGCATAATAAAATCGCATTTGTGTTGCCGGAAGGAACAAGGGCGAAGAAATGTAATTTTATTGATATGCTAGGTCAGGTTTGTTTCCTTTTTTCTCTCTTCTTAGAAAATACACTCAAGCTTAGGCAAAGTGTATGTATTTTGTGTGCTTTTGGCATTGAGTCCCCCACGATGTGATGTAATGCTTGGATTCCATTACAAAGAACCCCTCACAGCTGGAACAGCTTCACCCTGCTGATGCCTGCCTTCTGCATGCTTTACTTATATATACGTACACACAGGCTTATTACCATTTCCAGAAATAAATCTAAACAATTCTTGTTGACGCAGTTGGTCTTACTCATTCTTTTTTACCTCCAGTACTACATACATGGCGAAGGAGATAATCTCATGATGTGGCCGGATAACAAGATGCACCATTCTAACTTTATTTGTGCCTCTTCACTTTATCGGAGTGCATCATCCTCTTCAAAAGGTTACCTTGTTATATTCCTTCTTCACGAATTGTCACGTTTCCTTTTGCATAACGAAATTAATGAAATTATCCAAACCGGGATAACATATTTTGGAAACTAAAAATGAAGTAGAGTCCTTGAAAGAAAGTAGGATCTGTTGACTAAATAACTAGGAGGTAGCTTCTAGAATCTAGAACAAGATTAAACATGCTGTAGGTAAGTTGGCAAAGTCAAGCGTATAGCAAATATAGCATTGTTGATAATCGAACTAACTAGAATGGATTAGTGAATTAGTATCGATTGTGTAGCCAAACAAAGCAAACACAATACACGTTTGATTTCCGCCGATAGTTGATTCGCAATAATCTTATCATTTCTAGTATAAACATGACATTTCCATTGCATTTAGCGGCTTGGTCCGAATATCCTCGCATAAGCTGGCATCCAATAAGTCGGCCGGCGTATTTGAAATGGAGCAAGGATTTCATTTTTTCGAAGAGTAATTTCAAATTTCGTCGTCTTCTTTTTGTGTGTTTGTTGGCGCTTTTTGTTTGCTTTGTACGAAAAATCCCGTAATTTAGTTATGCTTTATATCCTTCTTTATATATCACTGACTTTATTACATCAGTGCAAGATTTCGTTTTTGTGGTTGTAATTAAGTTTAAAAATTGTCGAAATTAAATCTAATATTTGCGACGTGTACGTTGAAAAATGTTTTCTTTAACCAGTTTAAATGCGTAAAAATCTAATTTAAGGTATGAATGGTTAAAATTTGTTTTTGCAAATAAATGGGGATAAATCTTGTTCACTTTTACATCGCTGGGGAATGGACTTTATGGGCAAGACGTTCTAATATTTCTTCATCATTTCTTAATCTCATTCCTGCGAGGTTTCAAAGGTCGTTTCTTTCACCCCTTATATATATAATGTTGCAGTTGTACCTCATTGCGCTACCCTCTCTCACTAGCATACATATCACATCCCCATTCTATTTTAAGTGTCTTTTATGACATTAGAAATTTACGTGGAAGCTTGCTTCGTAACACTCTGCTGATTTTTAGTGGCACACATTAACATTTCACACTATTGAAATAAATGTAGTAGGAAATTGCAAACGATAAGTCAGTATTATTTTGGTGCATACGACGACGAGATCAAATCAACTTTATGTAGAGGTGTAATACATATATATATATATATTTGAGATAAAGTGTTGATGGGAAAATGTGAATTTAGAGTTACAAAGCAAATCGAAAATCCTATTAACTATCGCTAGGAATATTTAGATCGTTTTTGGTGCACGTCTGTAGCTCACAATCACCCCATATCTCCATCACAAGTAGACGTTGAGTAATTGCCAACTCTCAACTTAAATCCCTCGGTACATTTTCCCACTTTCGAGGGATTTTCAAAGAGTTAGCTCACTAGGCTTCTAGGCCAAACTAATCTATATTGAACAAAGAAAAAGAAGTTTGCTTGTTAAATTTCTTCCAGCCAGCCACCACCTCATCTCATCTAATTTACATTGTTCAATAATACCAACCAACGCGAAGGAATAAGGAAGAAAAATGCATGTTACTTTATACACTTCATAACGATTAATATATTTCCGTGTGCTATTAAGTTTTCGCTTGTGCGGCTTGTGCTCGTATAATGATAGACGATCATTTTACAAAGTTATCGTTTACGCTAGCGCTAGACGACATTATTATAGGGATATACGATCTTTCTAACAGTTCACTTGAATGGTTTTTAGTACGTCTAGGCGACTACTCCCTGAAGGCCTCTGGATTTAAAACGCTCCCAGGACTCCTTGCCAATTAGACTGCTGCTCCATATACGCCATAAACCCTAATCGCAATGTTTTACTGCAGCGTTTTATAATCCTTCCTTCCTCCTCCTCGTCCTGGAGAATTGTGTTTTGATGGTTGGTAGGTAGGGTAAGGTGGTTTCCAAATAAATAATAGATGGGCAGCTAGTGATAACGTCAACTATTTCTGAAGGCAAGCAGGTACCCGCTGACAACCGGACATCCAGATGTATGCGCTCGTGACAAAATCGCGTGACTTGCACGACCTCATGTAAATATATATGACTATGCGATTATCAATGTGATCGTGTTAAGTACACATAAACTTGTACCCAAAATACAGTAAACTGCTTGTTGTTAACGTAATGTGCTTTATTGAGATTTTACTTCTGATTATATCCCTGGGAATTATCGCCTGTCGGCTGATTTGATGGGGCTCCCCGAAAACTCTCTAATTGTTTCACAGTAGTAAGTTCTGCCAAACCGGAAAGAAACATTAAACTCTACACTTTTCAAAGTCTTGTTTCTCTCGTTTTCTTGCTTTATCAGCACTTTGTGTCCGGACAAAGTGCCCTATTCTTCTATATACGAAATTAAAACAAGATGACCACAACTTGTGACATTTCTCTTATTTATCTTTTTCCATTATCGTTGTCGACACAAAGCTTGATTAAATGTGACAGAATTTTTTAGTGGAGAAACTGCACTGTACAAAAATTATTAATCATTTATTTTTGCTCAAAGATACCCCCTCAGCAGCGGCGGCAGTAGTGCGTTTACCCTCTCTGGAGGGATTCAAATAGATTCCTATTTCGTAGCGAACTGGAGACAGCTCACATGAAACCATTTTACTTCCGCTCCATCCGGTTTTCAATCAGTACGACGAGAATCAATAAAGACAGGTCGGTCGCCGAAGGCTCCTCCAAACACCTTCTTACACCCCCACAGATCTTTAAACTAGTACGTTTTTTCCCGTTCGGTTTCGGATGATATTAAAGTTTCTCTCGTTTGGCCAAGGGGCTTCAAACTAAGCGATATCAATCGGTGGGATCGGCTTAATGCGATTGTCGCTCAACATTTTCAGATAACACCACTGATTTCTTTATACACATCATGGTGGTATCACATAAATCACGTTGCACGCCCTCGCAGGGATGTATCCACTAACACCAAAATAAAAAACAACGACATGATAATTCTAGAGCCAATTAAAACGTGTTTGTCATCTGAATCCTGGAGTCTTGAAAGATTCTTAAATCCTTTTGTAGGAGAGACGAAAGAACATTCTTATCAGTGTTGCCTTCTTTCAAATTTGATTGGTAATTTTGCTTTCGTTCTTCCTCGAGGACTAAACTAATTTATGTGCAATAATCGCTGAACATCTTGCACGCAGTTGAACATATACGTGACTTTTGCTGGCTGGTTCTCCCAGGAGGATATACGAAAAGATTAAAAATGCGCCACATCTCTTAAACCATATCTCGAGCGTGGAATAAAAATATCGTTGGCAGAGCGTGCTGTATTAGAAGTCTTCTGCAGTCGCACCTGTGCATAGTTAACAATCTGTCAACCAGTAGTAACGAATGATCATCGTCATTTCAGTCGAAATAGTGCTCATAATCCAAGCTTTAGCATAAGTTTTGAATGCAATAAGCGTAAAGAGGATGTCCAAAGTTTGGGCAGGCCAAAAGGCCCGGTACAATGGCTACCAAGATGGATGATGCTTTGAATGACGGATGGTGGACGCCACCTGCGGACATTTTACCATCGTTCATCCATTTGCGCTGAAGCAGCCTCGAATAGCGCCATTTTTCCTTGTCGTCCATTTATATTTATTTATGTACTATAGATGGCCATTTAATGGGTAAATAGAATAAGCAACGCGTTTTATTTTTTTCGGGGGAAGATTGTTGTTAATGCATTGTCGTGCTAGCCTGACCTGACTAAACAATAACTCCCTCTGTTACTTCTATGATTGTTGCTGCCAGATTTGCTATTAGGCGACACGCAACGGCTTTTGTAATCAGTTGACGGGCATGCAAAGTCACTTGTCACTCAAAAGGCATTACAATTTTACGTTAGTGCAGTGTGTTTAAAATTTCTTCTTTATGGCCACATAGACAGGCGATAATTAACTCGGAATTGTTTTGTTTCAGGTGAGTTGATGCCGTCGCCTCATTCCATCCATGAAATATCGCATTACTAAAGATATTCATCCATTGTTAATAAATGAATTAGAACACGGTACAGTAAGTGATTATTCTCTACATATTGCCATTCCTTGTTGATTGGCTTCCAATTTGTGTACCACGCATAGTTGTCAACTAGATCTAAACAATAATTTTAACTCGACTCTCTCTCATTTGATGGAAAATGAGTGCTGCTGCTGCTTTGCATTTATGGCTTCAATTATTCAATGTTAAGAGCCAAGTCTTTGAATTAGCAACCAACTTGGTAAACATGCGCTTCACTTTTTCATTCGATTTCAGTTCAGATTATTTTACTCGTTATTTTGTATTAACAGTTTGACGTTATGAAGTGATTCATTTTACCAAATAAGATGAAAAAGTGCAATTTGTGACATGACAAGTAATTGCATTGGAATACCTAATTGCATTAAGCCATTAGGTTGCTATAATTTAAGAAGGAATAAAGTCCCTTAGTTGGTATGCGTGCTATCCAGCCGATATACGTCCTTGTTAACATAAAATGGACAGACGTGTTAAGAATGTTGATTTGGCACTGGCGGCAACGGCGGCGTTAAATTAATAATCATTGGTACGTCATTTATTAACACAAATTACGGGATTCTAATTGGATGTTTCACATCGCGCAATCTCGTGGTTGCCATTACTCATTCTTGCATTGGATTCGCTTTCGTACGCAGTGTGTAGAATAGCTATAATTCACCCGATACCGACAATCGACCAGCTGACATCCAAAATGCAGAGTAGCAAAATTTACGGCGACTCTTCTTCTCGCTTCTCTCTTTTATATCTCGGATGGTTTTTGTTGCCTTTGAAACTTCCAGATAAACCTGTCACGACACTGTTTTGTTTCTGCAAAACCAAATACGTTGAAAATTTATATCAAAACTACTACTACATCATTTCATTACAAAAACTATTGAAATTTGTAAAATTGAACATAATTCGAGGAGTTTTTGTGCGATCTTCTTGAGTCTCACATTCTTATGGAGTCTCGTTTTATGGAGTCTACAGAAATTCCTATGGAGTTTCGTATAGAGTTTTGTCTTTATAGAGTCCTATGGAGTCTACAGAGCCTCGCAGACTCTAGACCTGGAATTAAAAATTTGCTTGTTCTTTTTTTAATAATGAGAAGAAAGTAAAAGAGGATTTGCATAAAGACAAAGAGCCGAGTCGAAATAGAAGACGTCATTAACGTCGAAATTGAGCTTTATTAAATCGACCGACAACAATAATTAGGGAATCCAATATGTGCTGCAATTAAGCAGACGTTCCAAAACGATTCAGGTCACTCACAATAGAAAAATAGCATCTTGAGAATTTCTCATATTATTAATTGTTCAGCTCCTCAAGTAATTTAATGCTCTCCGATTCTCTGATTTAAATCGTTCGCCAAGAATTTCAATCAATATTATATTTTTGTTATGTTTCTTTTGTGTTAGCATTCAGTTCCGAGATGATGATAAATCATGTTAAGGAATAGGAGTCATAGTAGTCGATGTTGATAATAAAAGCAAAAGTTTGGTCATTAGGAAAGAATGCATTAAATTAACATTTTTCTCGCTATAACTCACATGGAAAGGGAGCGAAAGAGAGCAATTAGTATGACATGCAGCCGTCACTAGAAATCTCAAGCCACACACATCGCGCCACATGATCTGTCGACTTCCTACAACGCTGCTCCTCCTAACTACATTTTCCTAGTCATTTAAACTGAATTTCCTCGTGTTTTATTGCTTATTATGTACATGTAGCTGACTTGCTAAAATTGCATCCAGCCCGACCCAAACAAAAACACTGCTCTTATAAATCCATAGATTTTGCAACTCCCCTTTTCGCAATTTATAACTTCATAGCAACTCGCGGCAATTATCATTAATCATACGTTATGAATGGCAAAACTTACACTCTCACTCTCTTACTTCTCTCAACACGCATTACTTTTCATTTTCTTTCTGCTGATATGTTTTTTCCGTTCTTCTCTTGGTACCGACTACTTTTTCGGCCAATTCGACCCGGAGCACAAAGCCTCATAAACCAAGCACAAAGTGACATGAACAATTAACCTGGAGCACATTATCGTTCCATTTCCGTTCTACCCTGGTGCACCAGGCGACCTTACCATACTTCGTCGTACACCGACTGCAGATATCGTTCGCCTCCCCAAAGACCGTATTAATGGCCACCTAACGACGTCACATATTGCAATTCTTAATTGCTCGCACCAAGCTGGCATTTAATGATAAAGATCATAAATGATGGAAATATCTTAAGACATGATCTTAAGACGGCAACTTTATAGTGCATGAACACCACAATATTTTCTTATCATCCAGATATATTACTTTTAATGGTGATGTATGTTTAGGTGGAAGGGTTTTATCCTAATTTGGCTCCGGGGAGCTTTAGGAAGTAAATTAA
Organism: Cryptophagus acutangulus; assembly: GCA_963556235.1. NCBI lineage: Eukaryota > Metazoa > Arthropoda > Insecta > Coleoptera > Cryptophagidae > Cryptophagus > Cryptophagus acutangulus. The sequence goes on from OY744564.1 coordinate 4,379,261, forward strand.
TACCGGAATATGATTATTGAAGGAGAGTAAGTTTCTGAAATTGTATCTAATAGGGAAAAGAAGCGTTTTAGTGTTGGATAAATTTCAGATTTATAGCATCCTGTTTTGACTTGTAATCTGGATTGGCCAAACTTGAAAGGTTTTGCCAACTGTTTTTCCTTCGGGTTTTATTTTATCTATTATTGATATTTACAATATAAATCTATGTTGAAGGCAATAGTAATTTAAAATGTGAAATATTCATTCAGAGAGTCTTAAAAATACGTCTTTTATTAAAGTGTTTAAAGGATCGATCGACTATTCCTTAGACTTCCTGAAAGATTAATGTGTGTGACTGTGTGTTATAAAAATTCGACGTTCGATATTCGAGGAGTCTCGTTCGTGTAAAGTTTTAAAATAATCCTGAAACATTTTTATTATCTAGTTCGTAGATAAAATCTACCCAAATTTTTGATACGCATCTTTCACGTTGATGAAGATTAACAATCGAATGATGACTTGGTGGTTGTGGAAATGATCTCGATATAAGAACAGGTCTTAGTATTTATTAGTTGTTTTGTTGTTGAGGTGACAAAGAAACTTTAGAGGCACATTTTAATAAGGATTCTTAAAGAAGAAATTTATTTTATTCAGACTACATCAGCATCAGCAGCAGCGAGATGAATCCCAGTAGTATCGTTTTTGTTAATTAAAAAACAAGTTTTAAATAAAATTCTTTTTATCCACACTAATGTTTTTGATAAGTATCTTTTTTGTTCGCTGCATAGTCCTACAATACAGATTAAAAATCTAATCATGGAGTTGTAAATTAGTTTTCTAAGAAAGGAAGATGAGGAAAAAAGTTTATGCTCGGCACGATCTTGACACTCGGATTATAAACTACATTTATTTGCTTCTATTAACTCTAATATTCCATATATAGTGCGCGATATGCAAGTCTGGTCCAGACAAGCTTTTTATAGCATTCTTTAATCTCATGGGATTCTTGAAAGGCTTAAATATACATTAAAAACTAGTATTAGTTGTTTATATTCATGTAGGCGTGGAATCCATTATGGGAACCACATGTTCTGCATCTGACAGATTTTCTATAAGGTTTGGTTGCATCCTTTACCGGTTTTTTGATTAATTGCCTTATCTTTTGTGTTATTTCCATATAATATTTGCTTGATCGATGTTTTATATTGAAATCTAATTAATCAAAACTATCGAAGCGAGCCACAATATTTAAAATTGAAAATTCAAATCCATTTAGTACGAGTTAATATTTTCTTTAGAATTTTTCTTATTCGCATTGTCGGCAGCTATGAAATTTATTTATGCCTCGAGAGACAATTAAATTAAATGTAAAACCAGGAAAATCATTTACATAACTGTAATTATTATTTTACTAAATATTTTGGATGATTGTAGGAGTGGGCTTTAATAATAAATAAAATGCATAGGCGTTTGTGATTAATAGTAGGTTTGGATTTCCTTATGTTGTACAGCCTTCAGTTTCGAAAAAATGACTATGATATTTTCATGTTAAGTGATGTTTGTAACTAGAATATAAAGAAAATATCATGTAGGAAGATATGTAATTGAAGTATTATGTTGTATAAGGTTACATGTATTTCTGATATTAATTATACGTAAAAATAAATAAAAATAATAGCTATAGAGAGTTTAAATTACCGGTTCGCGCATTCTAAAAAGCGCCAACGCGGAGAAATATTTAACTAAAAAAGTAAGTCTCAAAACGAGCCTAAAAACTTTACGAAAATGAGTCTGTTTTCACACGATCGAATAATATCGTTTTTTATTGTACAAAGAAAATGAATTTAATAACAACTTGGACGATTTTGATAGGCATCAAAGGCGTTTTTTGATAGATGCTTTTAGGATGTATTATCATCCAGTGTTTGAGATATATCTTTTAAATATTCTCTCTGCACTCTCATTATCTGTAAACACTGACGTAAAGTTTATCGGTTACTCGGTGATCCATCTTTTCTCTGTCAAATATAAGTTGAGCTTTACATGAAATTACACTTGCTTCGAATATAAAATCATAAAATATTAAAAGGTTCACTTCAAACATATCAATAAGCATTTGCCGATGATGCGCCCACATGGGTCGAACCCGCTCAAAAGTTAATTACAGTGTTTTATAGTGCGCGCTCTCAGAAATTAGTGCTTTATCAGATGTTTTACTATCAATTTATTACAATAAAAACTTGTTCTAATAATAAGTAAAAGGGGTTGTAAACTCATCAAGTCGCCGCCCTTTTGTATACTATAAAGTAAAGTCGTATTGCAGCTGTTACATCCATGAAGGGTGAAATAATTAACTTCTACGTTACATATGGATCAAAGCACCTGTTTTTTTATCCACACACACACACAGTTGAATGCGTTTTTGGGTGTTATGTATATATAAAAAAAAAATGGAAATCGATCTGCAGCGAAAAAGTTTTTTTTTAAACTTCGAAAGCACACCACATATAAAATAATTTGTTCGGAAATTATTTTAGTTAATTCTATATTATCACAAAGTTTCCGGGAGTGAGAGAGTTTCTGCACTGCAAGTATTTTGCGTAGAAAGCAATATAAACTTGAAGTGCTTCAGTTTATGTAAATTAATTATAATTACGGAATTCAAAGTGCTGCGTTCAAATGTGCTTAATATGCATTTTCAGCGTTTTAGACGTTGATTAGAAACGAGATTAATCTGAACTGAAATAAATGTCTCATAATATTTGAAAGAATACCATAGATTTCATTGGTTGCAAATATTTTTATTTTAATTACGAGTTTATTTATTTTCAATATTTTATTGAAGTGCGTTCTTTTATTCCTTTACGCATTTTTTCATGTTGAAACGTAGCTACTCGTATAACGAACAAAAGGCAAACTTTTGAATAGACAGATTTCGTTACATATAATGAATCATTAACATATGTTTTGACTGGGTGAACTAATGAGGGTCGAAAAAGCTTGCCGTACATACTTTGTTTTTGATCTATAGTCACGTTTTAAGCTAAATGTGTGAGGATGTGTTATATAGAGTGTGTAGGTTTTAAATTGCACATCAATCTTTGATAGAATGACTATTTTTACGTTATACACTACATAATACACGAACCGCTTTTTTAATGGGATTCATTAGTTCTTGTATCTTTTCTCCTCTAGTCTGAGAGTTAATGAGTCATTGAGGAAACTTTACTGGAATTGGATACGATGAAAAAAACAAAGCTGTGATGTATTACTGTAATATACTAAAGGTTTGAACTGTAGGTGTGGGTTTCTTTCTTCATTTGAAAATCATTTCACTCAATATTGATCTTAGCTCCAAATTGTACTATACGGATGTAAAGTCTATTTAACTTTAAATGGGTTATCTTAATTGCTACAAAAATTAATTAACTTTCAATGAAATTTAATTTGGCGGCCAACTGGTTAATTTCCATGGAAAACGCTACCATCTGGTGTTGAATTTATAGTTCACTATCGACTAAAGAATACAGTTAGTTTGCAAACCGCAGAAACACTTTCATATTCATTATTTTCGAGCGAATGTGGACAATTTTGCTCATGATCTCGGATAACGCTTTGATTTCTTTGCATCTAATTTGATATTTTGTTACGAATTATGTATAAAACTAACAAAGACCCCCAAGTTAAAATTATGGCGGGCGCGGCGGGTAGACTTCCTGAAGGATATGTATGAAAAAGCACGTCTACATTTTTAATGACGTACTTCACATCAAAGAATTGCAAAAATTAAAACTTATATTCATTATGTGCGAGTATGGGCATAAAAATTTAGTTTGTACAGCAGCAAGAACAAGTTTAATGGTGGTCTTTGAAACTATTTTTTAAGATAGCGGATTCAAGCACGCCCGAAGTTATATGGCAGTACACTAACATACGGGGTTGCATGTGAGTGAATACGTTAAAATCCAATCCAATTAGATTCAGTTTGCAAACGCAAACTTTTGCTGCTTTTTGATCATTACGTGAAAAGTGTTCCCTCGCAAATCAAGAGCGCATGTTTGAGCGAAAAAATAAATATTTGTATAATTACAGTCTGGACGCATTACTTGATTATGTATACTTCAATTAACAAAATTATTAATACCATTTTGCTAATTAGAACAGTGTTTTTTGCGAAAATGTTTTAGTTGAACAAATTTGCACTTTAATATTTATTTTGCTATTATTTATGTCTTCGGTCGAAAATGTAGTCGAAAATTTATATTCTGCATTTCGACAGAATATAAGCACTTGATGTTTGTTTACAAGGAACGCCACCAACGTTGGAACAGGCTTACGGACCGACCGCTCCTATTATTTTATTCTTCGCTCACTCTTTACCATCATCCTCTCTAGTGTATAATTTTTAAAATTGTGCCTCTCCACCTACTTGCAAAACCACTTTGAATTCACTTTGTAATCCGTTTTTTTTTATTGTCCCGATACCCAGCAAACAGTCACATAAACATGCATCTTTACATTTTGTTTTGCAAACTTCCCACAACATTTGTGCGATTAAGCATTTTTATTTATCTCATTATTCGCATATTGGCAATGTTTTACATGGAACAAGTTTTCGTGTAATACATTTCCAAATGATAAATGCATCTGTATTACATTGGTGGAAAAACATTTTAGATGGCGGGATGCCTACGCTAAACAAAATACCTTTCACCAAGGATATCAATCAAGTGGGTTTTATTGTATCCTCAACGGTTCGGTTTACAGAGAGGTCCGGGTCTTCGAGAGACAAATTTTCAAACGGCAAAAACAACTTTTTGTAATTACACACTATAACTTTACGACATCGCTTTATTATTTAATTACTGCACGCTTTTTCTGACCACTAAATGTATGCACTTTTTCCCACCATAAATCTTCTGAAAGGAGAAAAATTATTTTATTAAAACGGTTATGGTATTTTTACGATAACCACTACATTAATCTTGAATTTTATTAGCTTCTCAAAATATATTATTGAGCGGGCAAGAGACTTGCTGCGCAATTCGAATGCCGTGATGGGATTGCCACGCATTGCAAGGTATTGCATGGTATTGCACTTGCATTGCGGGAGCGCCAAAGAAACGAATTACTAAATAGTCATTAACACTTCAAACGGTTTAAAATAATTTATCATTATACAAAAGCCGGTAATCCTCCAATAATTTTTTCGTGGAAAAAAAAGTGTTTTTCGATTTAAATTTGTTGATTACTACTTTTAGGGATTAAAAATGTGCAATGTATTCATAGAATTGATGTTAATTCCATTTCCAATTTGGACATATATTGATACATTTTGTTGCCACGAGAGATTCTAATAGCATTAGGAACGATTTAAAATATATAATTATACAAAACACAATAATGCGATGCAAATTGCATTCGATTTATATTATAAAGCCTCGTTTGCAGATTTGAATAATAAATTAAAGGGTTAATCGGTGCGGCATCATACCGGTGGAATCGTATTTGGATTAAATCACTCGCATTCTAATATAGAAACCCACATTGTACGTCGATCCTATTGTGTTCTACTCGTACACACACACACACCAAACAGATACTACTACATACGAGTATTGCTGAGTTTTAATTTTGCATTTATATCACCATTATTGTTTTACTATTTCACATACTATCAGAAATGTTTAGCAGTTTGATAATTGGTTAATTAATTCTGTATCATTGGCTTTTATGATTAAATTCATGCCGATACATTGTGTGTGTGCCGGCCATAACGCAAATCTATAGTATAGAGGTGAACCTATAAAAATAAAGCTTTCATGCAATTGATCTGAAAATCCTGAGAGCTGAAAAGATGTGCGCACATAAAATAAATTTTTATTTACGGGCATACATAAAAGTGGCAGCCTGTATCGAAGATACGTGTTTATTTTGAGTTAACTAAATTTTATACGAAATTTTGGATTAGAATAACAATGGTTAAAATGTCATATTTATGCAGATGTTGTACACCAAAAACTGTGCGGATGGCACACATGTGCCATTCCGTTCCTTTCATCTATCATCTTTCGTGCTCTCATCGTATTTCCTCTCCCTGGATGGTGATGCGGTGTCCTCCTCCCCGTATCCGTTTTCAAATAACCACTTTCGTATGGCTTTTCAATTTGATTCATTGCCATTTTATTTCATTAGACCTTATTCCAATTATATTGTTTTCCATTCTGTTAGTCGTAGGTTTATTGCTTTGTTTTGCCCAAAAATAAAACATAACTAATCAAACAAATGACTTGTGCCATTTTCGTAATGCTTTTCCGTCTAGCGAAACTTTCGTAATGGTTTTGATTATTTCGCTTTTCAAGTATTTATGATATTAGTATGTTTATTCCTACCATATAATCAATACGTCACTAGTATTTTTTTGGAAACACAAATTATATGTCGACAAAACATGCAAATGAGAGGAAAAACGGAAATGGTTAGCGATGATTGATGGTGTAATTATTTTATTGATAGACATGTTCCTTAATCTATTTTGCACGATTGAAAAAGATGCGAAACGCCGCTGAAAGAGTTTTTTGTGCGGTTTTTATTCCTGATATGCGAAAAAACTGTGAAATCATCTTTTCTAAAGGGGTTCAAAACTATCAAATTTAAAAAGAATTTTCATACTTTTGGCGCTCCATTCTATTACGTTTTCAATACGCTAGCTAGCTTATACTACAGTGAAATGAAAAGCTAAAAGGGAAATGCAAAGGAGTATCCCATTTTGATATTGAAGCATATAATGTAAAGTGCACAGACAGTTATTAATTACATTTTATTGAAGCCAACATTTAAAATTAACTTAAAAGAGCTATAGTGGAGCTTATATTCATAAATATTCAATTATTAAATTGAATACATTAACACTCGCCTTTACACCTGCATATGGATTTTCTCAATTCATTTTCTACTAAAATATAAAATAATCACCAAAATTCAAGCGAAAATCCATCATTCTGTTAATTTGAACCACTGAATGCAAAACGCTCTGATTTATTCACCACTAGCCAAATGCATGTAAGAATGAAACCAGATACTACTCCTGCTTTTGGCCAGGAGTTGTAGCAGTTCTATAAATATTCGATCTCGTCGTCAAATTGATTGACACTACTGGGAAATCTATAATTTATCATTTTTTGTGGAATGGGATTCCTGGAACCATCATAACAATTGTCGCATATTAAAGTAATTAAAATATTCTTGATCATTAAATTCCATACCGATATTAAAACAATGTAGCAAGTATATGAAACAAAATTCTTAGATTATATATTATGTATTTACTGCCGGGACCGACTGTTACACTAGTGTTTATACGAAGCGAGGAAAATTTTATTATTAACGTGTATGCACATGATTATTAGTAGGGTTTAGGGGGTGGTTGGGAATTTTAGAAGGCGGGCATTTTATTATTAGTTTTGCAAAGCTATTACTATATATATATATGTGAGGGTCAACGACAAATTGGCTGAAATTATACCCGAAGAGTCCGGTCAGTGGACGGCAACTTTACCGCAACATCGAGTGTCGCACACTTTGCTGCTGCTAAATAACTGGACAGTTGTGGTCTAAGGAAACTATTGCAATATTCTACAACTCGAGTGTAAGTATGTACCATTATGGAGTTAATCTGAAACCAACCCGGAATCTAATTTCCTTCATAAACTTCGTCAAACAATTACATATTTCGGGCGAAAAATGCGAACCCATCCACTATTTTGATAAGGGTCAAACATTTCGACCAAGAAAAACGGCCGATTTCGAATGATTTAAGCTCGGATTTTAGCATATTTTCAAATTGGCTGTTGAGGAAATGTTGAAATTGGACGTTGGTCGAAAAGCGCGCGTTTGGTCGCTTTTCACAGCATTAGCGGAGGTTATAAATTCCCGCTCGTGAATGCTTTGGGGACTAACTTGTAAATGAATTATAACATCAGGAGCGTAATTCATTCTGATTCTGACAGCACCGACATGGGATAATGCGGGTTTGAATGAAACCATTTACTGAAGCAGTGTCATTACCATTCGCATATTTATTTTACATCTCTGTATATGAAGAGCAAATAGAACAATAACATTTTGAAGACCAATTTATTAGATCTAATAGTTGGGCGAAGAAGGGTGTTGTGAAGTTAGTTTGGAATTAGTAAAGTCTGCGTGTGCGGTTTACAGTGAGAGAGTATGGGAATTTTGCAACGGGGGAGCTGTAATTCATCCTCGGTTAAGCCCATTGCGGTCACCGGAGTCCGGCATAGCACCGCGACCATTGCCATTGATTGGCATAGAATCGCGTCAACTTATCCCATCGGGACATTAATAATGCACCCCCCAGGAATTCGTTATAAAGTCCGTAAATCCTGCACACTGTACCACATATAATAAATGCTGTTCCGAAATCAGGCATCAAGCATTTTCGGTATGAATGGAGATTTCCCATGCGATTGTCTCACCTATATCTCTATAATGCTATTGACTGTATGTAATATGCTGTGTAGTTGAGACTGCAGCGACGGTTTCTTCAATATCTTCTCCGACTGCATTGTGTTCGCGCCATCACTAGAGAGCTTCAGATCCGGACTTTACTACCGGATTTGATATCTGCTGTCTGATATTTCAATAACACTAAGTGATACACTGTGTGCCAGATGCTTTATATACACAACAAACTTCGTATTTCTATGTGTGTATGTGGATGATACATTTCTCTCTTCTTTCCCGCATTTCACCACTTTTAGATGGATTAAAATATCTCGCAAAAACGTTCCGTTCTCTATCTTGCTTTTATTTTCAAAGCGTTAGATTTCAATTAAAATACACTTCCTGCTTTTGCTATATTGTTGCCATTACACTACTACTCCTTTTGCTATTAGACGCATCCACCCGGGATCTCATAGAACCGCGCTGTCCTATATCAGCAGGAATCCTTTTTGTGTCTAATGGAATCTTCAGCGATGTTGTTGCTTTTAGTAAACCAAATTTAAAGAGCAAATAATATTAGAATACAAATCGATTTTCTTAAGTTCCAAGGCAGTTTTTAGTTAAAAAAATTTAGAAGTTGGAAGGGTTGGTGAAATTAAGAGGAAGGAGCCGGTTTTTCTTCACATGGGGTCTTTATGGAGTCTTGTCTTGTAGATCCTTTATAGTCCCTTAGGAAGACTCCAAAGGACTATAAGAACTGAGACTCCATAGGACTCACGGAGTTTTTACAGAGTGTCACAGATTCTTCCGGAGTTGCTGGAGTCTTTAGGGAAATAGTTTGGTAATCCCTTTCGGTTAGCATCTTCATCAAAAAGTAGCGAATTAAATTTGGAATATAAATGGGATGGGAACAAGTTAAATGGTTACTTGATTAACGCATGCATATTTAACTGATTGAAGCAACTAGTTAACAAGTAGTTTAATTATAATTTCGGCTAAATTGTATTAATCTTGTTTCAGGTGAGTGTGTGTCTTTAGGCTTCCGACACATGCCCCCGCTTCGCAATGAGCTATTCGCAAGGTTGGTATACAAATGCATGCTTGCACCGCAAATTTCCTTTCAAACCTTGCCAACGCCTTTGATGTAACCTTTAATTTATCTAATAGCACCCACCTCTGAATATATATAGTATATGTAATAGGGCATGGTTGGTTTGTTCTACTGAGTGATATTATTGATCAAAAACTTTTTTTTCTACCCCGAATAACACCTTTTTCTTTGTCTTGTCTCCTCCTGGTGAACTAGATAGTGTAGGCGTGCGCGCTTCTTCACTAATTGAATTCCAAACGCCATCTCTAACTCGACCTGTGTGCCGCAACGGTCACTTCAATCAGCTCAAAGAGACCACCACATTCTGGCTGTCAGGTAGCAGTAGTAGCTTTTAATTGATTTCGAAAATTAGTCTGCAGGAAAATTTTCAACTCTCAACTTCTTTCTTCGCTAACCCATCAGGGCTAGAATCCAATCTAATTTATATTTTAGTGGATCGATTTTTCAGTTCCACCAATTATATTTTAAATAAGTGTTATTAGATGGATCTATATGGCGTAAAATGTAATAGTGAAGGAAACAAATAAATTGGTGCATTAATAATTTAGACTAAAGACCATGAAAATGGATAAATTGCTTAATGAAGTTCAAAATGAGCATCGTTAGGCACTGATTAAGGTGCCCGTTATTTATAGCGTAATTAGGATGCGTCATTAAAAAAGTTTCAGTTACACTTTCAATCCTCATATAGTATTCGAATTATATACTGGATGTCCATTATGGCTTATAGCACGATTAGATGTTGCCAAGTATTCCGATTAAATCTAAGCTTTTGTGTTTGGGAAATGGGTTAATTTTACGCCTATGTACCTTTCGAGGTGGGTTTCAGATGGAAGAATAGGGACCAATTTAGAACGCTTCTCTGGAGCATCTATTTGTCTTTAATTTAATTCGATCCCAGACTTGTAACAATGCTCTTTCATTTGGTTTTGCGCGCTATTGCATTAATTTTCGAATTTAATATTGTTGATGGCAAGTTTTATATCCTATGCAATTGCAGAGCAGCAGATGTTGCCATATTCGCAAAGCTTTCGGATTTATATTTATATATAAGAATATTTATCTCCGTCCTTTAATTTAACGCCCTCTTGTTTCTATGATAGATAGATGGTAATAAATTCAACACTGGACAAATTACGGTTTCACACAACAAAACCAATTCTCAACCCCCCTTAAAATAGGACCCACTATCAATGGAAATCCGCAGCGCACACGGTTTTTTGGGTTGGAAATCGGAGAAAAAAGTGCACACACATTCAAGCAATAAATTTTCGTTCAATATACACACAGTAAATGTATAGTTGATGTTGAAATGCCGGTTGAAATTTGCATTTCCATATCATTTCCTCGTTTAGGCGAAGCCAAATGGTTGTTTTTTGCGTATATGGCGTAAACCCAAATAAAGACTACAGTGCAGTATTACCATCACCGTATAACATCAGTCTAACTGCTCTTGTAAGCATCATATGATCATTACGATAAATCCTGTCAAATTTAAAGCACCTGTCTGGACTCTTTTTATTTATTTCAACGGCAAAAATCCATACCAGAACAATTCAATTGTGTTTTTCTTCAGACCATATTCTACTATGGCTAATTGATTGACTTTAAGATGTTGCTTTTTTTGAAGACTAGTGCTCTTGTGGAAGTAGTTTAGTATTAGTGCTATAATTCCAAAAAAATATGGTAATATCTTCAAAGACCTGCGCACTATGGGCGAAAAACATGACAAAACTCCAAACAACAATTTATATCTCCACTTCTAATATCTTCTAAACTACCCAACAAATTTTGACCAAATTTCGTACACAACATTGGTGAACGACGAAGAATGAATATTCAATAGGGTTGATTAAAATTATTAATTTAAATTATCAATTTTATTAATCCTTAGCTATTATATTATCTAACATCGACAATTCTTAGAACATAACTCATGCTATTCCACTTATTATAGGTAATTATATATTTTTCGCAGATCATTTATTTTGAATTCCCATTCTAGTGATTCCTGAATTATTAAACAAGCAATATGGTGGCGTGCTAGTAAGTTTATGTGTCAAACTTAACACGAAACTATATACTGTTTGAGGTTTAAGTGCTTTCGTTTGGACTTAGAAAAGCAGGAAATTAACTTTCATCCATGTTATGACTTTTCTTTTGAAAGTTACAATTTTAGGGAAAAACGAAAAAATCCAATCCAAGCTATAATTAAGCGAAACATGTGAAAACTACAGCTCGTTGATGAGAATAAATTGCGTTGAGAATTGATTTCTAGCTTATATTCAATAAATGCATATTTTCAAAGCCGTTGTGCCGCATAAATTATATTATTTTTCGAATACCATTAATGACTATTTAAATAAATAATTAAATTATTATTGACTTTAGATATTAGTAATTTAAATTTTCCCCGTTCGGTATTCATTAATAGTATATTACTCAACGAGTTAGTAATGATAGTCATTATTCTTGAGAATGAAGTTTACGACCCGAGCGATAGCGAGGGGAGTAAATCATTCGAGAGAATAATGGCTTATTACTAACGAGTAGAGTACTATACTTTATCTACTCTTAACAACAAAGCTAAAAAAAAATGGAAAATTAATAGATTTCAAAATAATAATTGACAATGTAAGTATTGCTGGTTGCAAACAATTACTATTTCAACAACACAAAGGTGCAATTAAAATCGATATGACATTTCCAATTAGTAATGATGACGTTTCTGATTAGTAATGATTCATTACCGCATAGGTGACATAATGTATAATGTTATGTATTGGAAAACGCACGCGTAAAGTGTATATTACGTGTTAAGAGTAGATAAAATTTATTTTTCTAATTTTGGCATGTAAAATGTGACTTTTCAAAATCGATTGTAGTTGGCAAACGGCACATTTTACGCAACTGGTGATGTAATGAAAAATATTTCACAACTGGTGATGAAAAGTTCCGAATAAAGCCTACTTGTTTTGATAAAATTCACTAAATTATTAATATCATAAGTTTAAAAAACTCTTTTTTGAGAAGGTTCTTGTAAAAATTAGAAAAAATCTTGTATGCAACATGTTAGGAAATGCTATTTTGTGTAACTCGCGTTATTTTGCAGAACTCGCTGCGCTCGTCCCGCAGAAATCCGCTCGTTACACAAAAAAATGCATTTCCTAACTGGTTGCATAAATAGCTATTATTCTCAGTTAATTTCATTACTGTCGTTTTAATTCGAATATGGTTTTTCCTGGCGACGAGGGAGGAAAACTTCCTCCTGTTGTCTACTTCTAACGGAGACACTCTATGAAAATCGGGAAAATTAAATCAAATTATAGTACTATTGTTGATTCTCTAGAGTCTCGATCCATATCAAAATATTAGAAATAAAATAAAGTTTGATAATCATCCCGGAGTAAATGCAAGCGTAAATTATCGCCGTTGACATTATATAATGCAAATAAACTGCAGTTATTCATGTGTTAAAAAACGAGAAAGTTTTGCTCAGAGAGTTGGAAAAGAAAACTGCAAACAGACTTATAAGAAAAAATAATATCCTTAAAGTGAACAACCCAACAGCTGGGAACGGAGCGCGCCGTTGTCTGGATCGCAAATGAAGAAATATTGTGGACATAAAGTTACCGTAACGACTTCCTACATCCACAGAAGAAAGGAGTTGAATTATTATGACACGCAACTCTCCTACAACAAACTTTCTACATAATATACAAATATACTACTGCCCTTAATTAATTAGTTCGTTCTTGGAGGTTTTAATTAGTACGTTGTACGTTCTTTTGATTCGGATCTGCTTTACAATTTTCTATGCTATCCACATTTCTTGCATGGCTTCAATATTTTAGTCTAGAAGATCCAGGGGCTAACCACCACGATTTTATAGTTTTAAAAAATTAGAAACTTAATGGGTTTGTGGCTAGCCCTTCGGATTAGACCTTCCCGAAGGCGCCAGGATAAAGGTAATGTAATATTTCGTTTATTTTTTTTAAAAAAAAAAGCTGTTCTTGTGGTTGGTTCACCGCAAGCAAGCAAACTACTCAGAAATGCAATAATTAAAGTTTTAAAAGTTTGAGCGAGCTGCATATTCAGCATAGATGATTTTCAAACCCGTCCAGATGATTATAGCTTTAATTGCATCTGTGAGCGAGCAGACAACAGGCATTGTGAATCAGAGTTAGTGCGGGAATTACGGATAATAGGCCTCAGTAAGGGCACGCCTTAGGGATTCGTCCAGACAAGGAAGTTGCCTTTGCCCCATTCCTACAACCGAATAGGTTCCTTTCTATTTAATTCGAACAAACAGATTTCGTTCCATTAAATCTGTTCTATTGCAATGAATTAAATATTATATATCATGTGATTCAAATCGGCGCACTAATTAATGAGCGTTAATCAATCGTGGCGGCGGCGGCATTTTTCATCTCGAATACATTACTAAACCAAATGTATGGAAATTAGTTATGGCTTAAAGACATTTTCTACTAGTAGTTTAATGCTCATAAATTTACTGAACATGGTTGTTAACATACTACTATTTTTGGTCTAGCATTAAGATTTTATCACTCTCATAATTTATGGAATAATTCACGCTTTTTAGATACACACAAGAAAAATTATATAATACACTAAATTACTGTGCAGATGGCAACATTGTAATTACGAGCGCATAATTTAGCTGATTCGGAAAAATTGTGTGGTGAAAACTTATTTTATCTTTCGATGTAATTGGCTTGCAGGAAACTTTAATAATCTTGTAAATAGCAAATCAAAAACGTGTCATCGTGTTTATAAGTACATCTATCTTGATAAGATCGGATTATTAAAGCGAAACTTTTAATCGTGCAAATAATAAATTTATAGTAACTTTTTTATTTGTATTTATTTATATCAGTCAACTAACTAACTTTTTCTGATAAAAGTTGCCTCAAAAATGCATTTTAACTCTTCAAAGCATTTTTTCAGATTTTTTTTTTGTGCTTCCAACCATAAATACTTTTCAGTGTTCATTTGTAAAAAGTGTACATTTAAGTTACAACTGACTATAAATATGGTTTTTAATCAATTTAACAACGTTGTAAACTGTCTAATTCCCTATTCTTTTTAATTTATAACTTGAATAAGTAGGATATTAAAGTGTCATGTTTATATTGTTAAAATTGTAATTTATAGTAGAGCGGTTATATCATGTATGAAGTGTGGGGTCGTTTAATATACACATTAATTTAAATAACTATGTACTAAAACAAACACATTTTTGCCCCATATGAACAAAAGCGAGTCTATAATAAAGTGACGTGCAAATGTTTATAAAGGGCAAGAAATTATTTTTTTTCGAAAAAATAAATAGAAAACCCGTACGGGAATAATGAAACATTTAAAGCCGTTTCCGAAGATTGAGTTTGGCAGTCGCTCCATGTGACATATTAAATCTAATAAATTGAGCCCTGTCGGAGGTCACTGTATAAATCCTTCGATATCCTGCAGGAACCGTCTACGCAGCTCAAGCCAACCGCAAACTTCATCCAACCATACCCAATTTCGAGGAGGACCACCCTTCTCTCGACTACTAATCCATACGAAACATAAATAAAATAAAAGATGATGCTGTTTATTCTATGTATATATTTTGCCGCACAACTTTCCGAGCGGCTATAGAAAAACTAAACTAAATAAGCCTATTGAAGATGGTAAAATCGGAAAGTTGTAACTCAAATATTCAACGGGTGTATTCGGGTACTTTGCTGGAATATTTGTTAGGAAAGTGCGTGTGGATTCTGTCGCTCTGTCACAGTTTTACATGACAATAGGAATAAGTATGCTTGGCGTTGTATTCATGCGGCATCTCACAGCAATCATGTGGACTCCGATGGGAATACTGCGAATTACGTTGGTTGCACATCTCCTGGGATGAGCCAACCGTGCGTGCCATAAGGCGTCCAGAGTAGATGTGTCGAGCTTTGCTACTTCTTTCCCTTCGATATGAACGATGACGGAGTTGAGTTTATGAGAGGTGTGAGGCATAATGTGTCTTTAGGGATGTTCCAGCTGATTGGCCGACAAACGTCAACTGAATCATATAGCCCATTCCTTCCACACTTTTCATTTTACACTTTGGAATGTGGAAATTGTCGTCGGCCCCCGCATTTCCTTTCACTGATAGAAATATCTATCAGCGACTTTTGCCTGCTATTGTGTTTACGAGTCGAAGACAAAAATATCGTTTCAAAATATGGAAGCTATTTGGGAATTAGTGGTGAAATTCAGCGCGAGGGGAAAAACAAGTTTACGAATTTTGGGGAACGTTCAAATTCCCTTGGTATTCAGTTTGAACATAAATTAGCTTTTTCAAACTTTAAATTAAAAATTATCAATTAACTATTTCAATTTTAATGCCTTCACGTTATTTATTAGCAATGATTTGAAAAAATATATATTCAATTATTATTTATAATTTTATTTTAGTTACCATTGATTGAAAATTTCAATATTTATTTAGAATATTTAATAAATAATTATCAACTTAAAAACTATAAACCGAATTCAAAATCCAATTGCTTTGTTGGATTCTACGGATTTTTATCTATTTACGTACCAAATTTCATCAAAATCCGAGCAAGATTGCATTTTGCGTGGGCGTAACGAATTTAGAACTGCATCTGAACGTGCAAGTGTTATT
The DNA here is from genome assembly GCA_963556235.1 of Cryptophagus acutangulus. NCBI lineage: Eukaryota > Metazoa > Arthropoda > Insecta > Coleoptera > Cryptophagidae > Cryptophagus > Cryptophagus acutangulus. The sequence continues at coordinate 4,395,499 of OY744564.1, forward strand.
CACCCCAAAGCGCACCGATAGCCCTCTCCACATTGTAATACAATTATGAATGTGATGTACCCCCACTTACTATTATAGTACTATACGTCAGTCTAGTTAGGGAATTCCATACATAAACACAACGTCAGGTTAGCCAACATCAGTTCAGTGTAAGAGTGTGGTGTCTTCTGTGTAGTGCAACTGCGATATTATGCAGTTTTAAAAGTGATAAAGTGTGAATAAAACTTTTATGGACAGTGTTAGGGCCCCATCATGAAGGAAACAATCCCTTACAAGGCAAAAGTAAAAGTAAGTGAAGCCCAAAAGTCTAGCCGATCCGAAATTGCCTCGAAAAAAAAAACATGCGAAAAAGATTTCTTTGTTACCTACATAAAACTGCATATGGTATTATATATCTTATTTCAACGCAAACTCATATGCTTTAATTTTGAATATTTAACTGCAAAATGAGAGTTAGTTGTAAGTTTCAAACAGCAAACGATTTCATAATCATGAATATGTATCAACAGATTTATGTACCACAATCATAATAACGTTGGCATAATATTGGTATAAAGAAGCAATATAAATACGAATGTACCATTGTTTTGTTAGGTAGCTCCAAAGTTACCTTTCGTGTTTGTATTTATAAGATTTTTGTCTAATTAATTACCTAATTATAGAATTATGTGTGTATAAGGCCATTGCTGTTATAATTAACGTTCGTCTAATTCCATTGATATTTTAATTAGGTAAACATGTGGCAATTTCAACGCCGTTACTATATGAGATAGCAGAATATTCATCTACCTGTTTAAATACAATTAATGTCTAAATTGCTTCCAATAACAACATTTACGTAAGTGACCTTAAGTACTAGCGAACGCTCATTACCGTGCGCCGAATTAATGTATATAAATGCTGTCTATGCTTCAGACTGGTCACTTTGTTTCAATGATAAGAAATTATGAAGTCGCTTTCTTAATGTTAACCCATTTTTCGTAAACACGGTCGATAAGAAGTCATTTTTAATCAAAAATTCAATCATTTAAAAACGGAATTAAAAGTCGTGATAACGTCGATAACAGATGTGGCCTTAATTTGCAATGCCGATTGCCGACAGGTGCACCACGTTACGTCATCATTATGGATATAGAGTTTCAGCGATATTTATATTTCATACCTGAAACTGAAAACTTGAAAACAGAAAGCAGAGAGTGTGCAATAAGCTGGAGCGGCGCACATGGTTTTTTGCCCGGCTCTATTTATAATGCTCCAAACACATTCCCAAAATGAATATTTTAGCGCACACAGCTGCGGTTGTTGGTATTATAGAAAAGTTCTTATACTTGTTCCAGATCTGCATCTCTACGGTTTGCTTTTTAATAATTCCTGTCGCATACAAACTTGAAGGTTGTACTACGTCGGATGGATAATTTTCTCTTTGTGTAATTTCAGTTTTTATTTTTCTTTTATTTACATAATTTTTGCTTTGTTTCTTTCACTTCTTCTTCGATAAAACTTTGTTAATTGCAAATTCTAGTTTTACAAAGTTGGTTGGTTGGATTTTTAACTGATATTTCATGTTCTTTTTCTCCATTTCGAGGAAATTAAAATATGCTTGGCACATACATACTACTTTATAAATATTTGCATTGTTTTGGGTTTGTGCAGATTAAAATATTTCGTTGTACAAATCTAGGATATAAAAGAATCGTATGGCACGTGGTTCACATACAAAGAATCACTCACTTTGCTGTTGTTGCCCTTGTTGCCAGTTTAATGCATTGCCTGTCGTCGAACGATTAAAATCTAATCAAATTTAGTTTATCAACAATAACTAAAACATTGTATAGTAATATCAATCATTTTGAAAAAATTCATATATTTTTTGTAATTAAAATTAATTTTAATCACATTGTTATACAAAATGTTAATTAGTGTAGTATCTGTGATTTTTATCGCACATTTCATATAATATATGGAATTGATTACATATTATGTACTCTAAATTAATTACATTATAGTAGCTTGAGGCTGGTTTTCCAAATTCAACACCTGAAAGCTATATAGTACTCGTAATATAATTTATTTAATATTAATCCCACTAATAAACTTTGCAAGAGAGCCAGTTAGAATGAGAAACCAACTATAATCCATCTGTACCAAAATACAATGCACATTTCTAGTACGATTATGTTCGTTTTCTTGTTTTGCGTTAATTAATTTTTGCCATCTAGACTGAAGGAAGCCGTAAGTATTACATATCTGAATAATATGGCTAAGGATTCTCATCAAATAACTTGATAAATCGCACACACAAAAGATTGAAATATAATTTTAAACCGTATTATTTCATTCAAAGCCTTTAAAATATTAGAAAAGTTACAACACATAATATTATAATTAACGGAGTTCTTTACTGTAGAACTTTTGAGGGTTTGTTCATCATGATGTTGAAGTTGAGACAAAGAATGAAGAAGTGTACATACACAGCTTAATTAAATTAATTTTATTAAATTTTCCAAATATAACTCTATTGTAGTTCAGCTATAATTTAATTAAATTTGACAATATTAATAAAACAAGAGCGAAGGCCTTAAAGTAATAACGGTCGGTTTGCAAACTGTAAACAGCGACTTTTTCAATTTCGAAATTAGTAAGTCCACAATACGGTCGGAACGAAAGAAAGAGCACAACAAAGTCTTTGCGATATTATTTCTGAAAATTATTGGTCAACATTTATAAAGTGAAGCAAAGTGAAGTGTTTTAGTCTAGGCTGAAGGAAAATGTAGCGAGGACAGTAGGAGCCGTTGTAGTAAATTGACTTCATTCGTCAGCGAGCTTTTCCTGTCGACCAAAATAAGATCGTGGGGCGGCTCACCGATTTCCTTCTCTCTAATCTTGGAAGACATCTGCGAAGATAAATGGTCGCTGTATTAGTTAGTGACTTTGTCATTTAATTGCAATAACTAAATAAATAACCGACGATAAGCTTGACCCCGGAAGTGATTGGCGTAATAAAAAAATGCCAAATCTTTTTTAGCGAGGGGTCGCTCCAAAGATGCTATACAAGTAATTGATTGCACTTGGGGGCGCATTTTTATTTACGTTGCGGGCATTATTTATGAAACGGCCATTTCCTCGATCACCGGCAAAACATGGGCCCATTATATGGGCCCACAGTTGAGGAGGCTACTACTTCGTTCAACGAAATTGTGGGCCCAAGGGAGCATGATTTGCTGCTGCTGTTGGGTGCATCAAGAAGACCAAGATTTACGGCTGACGAATCGAACTGAAAAATATTTTATTAGCGGGATAATCCAGGACCAGCAGGATGAGATTTGAATTGAACATCAGTGGGCTAGTTTCTGTTCATCGAATGGTTTGCGAAGACTTCCGAACCACGTCGAACTTTCGGGGTGACTCCCATGCTATATAGTGGTCTACGAGATCAATACAGGGCCCCGTTCAGGGAGTTCTTCAAAGGCACATGGCGACGAACTCACTGCAGCATAATCGTTTTCAAGATTTCCATTACAGCCAATGCCCTCACGGAAAACTCACCTTTTGCAATCTTGAGAAAACATGTTGTAAGATGCCGGAAAAACATCGGGACACCACCAACTATTTCGCTATGGAAGAGGGGATTTGCGTTTTAGTACAATTTGTATAATAATTGAGGAGCGACTTTTGAACAATCGTTTTTAGTTTGATCCTTTGTTTTCGTCGTGAATTGGAGCGCAATTAAAATTTAGATTAAGCCTTATTTATGTTATAAATTTAACTCTACGTATTTCAGGCTAAAAACGGGTTTCGCAGATGGAAAAACAGGAGTGGTAGAATGTTACTTGAAATATTGTTATAGCTTGTCAGGAATCATATTTTACAAATATCTTATGATTTGTAATATGTACTCAAGTAGCTTAAAGTTAACAGAAGATGAAGCATTTAGCTTTTACTTGAATTGCATTCCATACTTATATTTTCCTTCAATTTTGTAACAATATATGAAATTAAAACTGGAAAAACTGCCAAAATTGGCAACGTATTGCTAAAAATGTGCCGGAACAATATTTCAATGCCCTGTGGCAACTTCTTCTATTTATGCGGTTCAAATATCATAATAATCAGTGCAAATAAAAAAAGATTGAAGGAAACCGAGTTCGTCTAAAATTCGTTACATTGTTATCGCTGAATATACAGTGCGAAATGATTTAGAGCGGGAAATTGCCGCTAGCAATATGATTATTTATTGGGAACTTCGTCTTCAGTCGATTACAATCAGTGCGTAGGGCCATGGGCGGAAATTACAAACAGCCACATTGACAGCCACCCTCACATTAGCACAACACATCTGGAATTACAACAAACACACTGTATAGTGGTCGCGGATTTCCTGCCCGGAATCCTCTACTAGCAAGTGCATGGTGGTGGAGTTTCTTAGTTTTGCTCCCTCCCTTTGAATGCAATTGTGGTTTGCTGCCTGTATATATGCAAACAGCCATCCGCCGACCTCTTCCAGTCGAAATAACGACATGAAAAGAAATCCAGGACCAAATAAGAAGCGATCCACCCAAATGAAATATTCATTAAATGGTGTAAACAAACACAGGTTCGCATTGTGTCGATGTACTCATTTTAATAACATTTTATCTCAATCTCATGAATATATCATGGCCCTTTTCCGTTGGAGGCTGGAAAGGGAATGTTTTTCTTATTTGGAGGAAAATAAACTGGTTGCCTTCTGGGTCTATTCCGGTCTTAGTTATATGGAGCTAGTATATCTTGTCATAAAATTTGGCTATTTGCTGAGGGCCGGATTTCACCACATACACAGCAATCATTTGTCAAAAAATAGGTCAAACCAGATTCGCTCCCAAAAGGAATGATGGTGGTGCAGCGTTTTTGCTCCATTTTCAAAAGATAAATGTATCAACTCAAATATTGTGTAATATAATAGTTGAGCTAAAATAAATTTTGATTCGAGGGATGTTTGTACATCCGATTAAGCGCTTTTTACGACCAAATTCAACATTGTTTTATGTGACAATTCGTGTTAAAATGCCGTTGGCGACAAGAGTTCACCTCCCATGTGGTATAAATACAACACGTTTGATCGTTACAGTTTCACTACGACATCCACCTACTATACACGCACACGTGACATCGTCATGTAAAATTTAATTAAAAACAATGTGGCAATCTTGTTTAGATAATTGCATCGCAACGAACTTAGGAGCTTAGGAGTATGAAGCAGCAATTATACGAGTACAACTCGAAATAGAATTGGTTTTTTGTTTCCGATCTATCGTATGTCGGTCAAGCGACAATCATTTATTATTGTTACATTGTGTGAGTTGGGTTGACTTTTAACCGAATGACCTTCCTATTGTCACTTTGGTCACATTTTTTCAGTTAAGATATCCCTTGAGAGTCAATACCTAACTGGACTCTCAATTATTTAACCGCTATCCGACTGCAGTCAAAAATCAATAACAGTTTTGTACGAAATAAATCATGATTCACTATCATTTAAAATCCTATTAGTGGATTAATTTTAACGTTGCTCCAAAAGGAATTTTAGAACGCTCAATGTCGTGGAGGGGGGAACGTTCAATCTTTTGCAAATTTGTCTTTATTTACCTAAAAACTTCATGAGATTCCATAGAACTCCTCAAAGACTCTACAAGATCTAAAGTCTCCATGAGACGCTATAAAAACTATGAGACTCCATAGAACTCCACAAATCTCATGGATTTTGAAACCAAACTGTTGGTGGTATTTACTTGTAACGTGATGCTTAAATCGCGAAATTGTTTTGCTGAACAGTTAAGAAGATATCTCGAGTATATTAAAATCTTGTGAATATTTAAACGTGATGTTTAAATTATCCCAATCTTGTGTATTTTTAATAGAAAAGATCATCCCGTATAAAATATCGTAATAAATGTCTCTGTAGGATGTCAGCCTGTCGAGGAGTTTCTTATTACATATTTACTTTTGCAATTTAATTGTCAAAAGCAATCTTATTAAAGCTGAAGAGAAATCTTTTCAATTCAAATATAACTGATATTGCAATACTTTTAATTTTTAGCAAAACAAACCCCTTATTGGTATTAAAAGGAGTTGGCAAAGAATCTTGAAGGGAGAGTTGCTGGCTGACCTCTCGACGAAATTCCTAAGGGACTGGCTGTAAAGATGAATTTCAGGAAAATGACCCTTCCAAAAGGAATTTCTTGTTTCGGATCAATATTAGATCTAATTGAAAGCAAATCTGCCGAATGACATGCAGGACAGTTTTGTTAATATTGGATGTGAACTGTCGTCGTGTAAATTGCGTTATAATTTAGTAAAATATATGAAGGTGCTTCGTGCCGTCACCATCATTTATTTTTGTTCTCTCGAGTGGCTTTATATATTTCAATAATGCTTTCAAGGGTGAAAACGTACCTCTTCCACTATGCACATGTGTCAGACAACTATTTCCCTCTTCTCATTCATAAATTATGACTTTAATATAAGTTTATTTAAAATCGTATATTACAAATTCATGCGAGCTATTTAATTGTTGAATATTGTTTAACCATTTTTTATATCGCTATTAGGGGCTAATCCGTAAACTCAAATTTCCCACAGTTTGGAAATACCAAATCTGTATATTTTTCAGTATATTTGTATTATATTCTATTTTACTATTTTTATGAGCTATATCCGAGAACTTCGGTAATACCGATCTCTGATCCTATTGCTAATGCCGACTCTAACTTGAAATAATTTGTTTTACAACCTTTAACGACTATTTCGCAAAATCCTAAATCTGGGTTTTCACCAGATGTCCATCCATTTATTCCCATTTCCAATAACAATTACAATTCTATTCCCTACTCCTTATTTTTTCTATAAGTAGCAAACATAGTTCCATTTTGGGACAGACATTACGAATCATTACTGTATAAACTATCATTGTAAATAAACGATTAAAAACCAACACTCTTTAATTTACAAATTACCTGATTTCACTAAGTCAGGAGTCGTCGATATTTATCAAAAAGAAGCGGCGAACATTTTTGGTCCTTCGAGCCGGATCGTGAACTAAGTAAGTGATTTAAACAAAATTGTGTTCAATTGTGCAACGTTGTGCGAATTGTGCGTGATTGTGAAATCTGTACCAGTAAATTTGGGCTTCCCAATCAACCACATCTCAACTACACACCGCAAATTCACTACGCTTAAGACGATCCTTCTATCAACAATATTACACCGTAAGTCTCAATCTACCTATATCTAAAATGCCCGAATCCGACACCGGGTCCGACACCGAACAACGCGAGGACACAGCACGTTTGATACGTTTACGTCGTAAACGCGGAACCATTAAACGTCATATCACTGCGTTTAATAAAGTCTTAGTAGCCTTTCCTGCTAATAAAGACTTATATTACCTACTAGCTTGTTACGAAAAGTTAGCAACTAGTTGGGCTGGATTTGATCATATTCAGTCCCAAATTGAAGAGATTGCTCCAGATGAAGAAGACGAGCGTTTTGAGATACAAGCCAGTTATTGCCAGGCAGAAGCTACCGTCAACAGATTCCGCGAAGAAGCGACTGTTGCAACCATTGTCACCCAAAATAACCAGCCTCCAAACGAAGCATCTGCACACGGTTCGTCCTCAAATTTAGCATCGCTCAGACAGACATCGTCCACATCATCATCCAGCCACATTGGCGTAAAATTGCCCCAAATTTTATTGCCAACTTTTGACGGGTCATACGAAGAATGGGCTTCGTTCTATGACCTTTTTACCTCTCTCATCCACAACAATGATGAGCTATCGCCGGCCCTAAAACTACAATACCTACGATCGGCACTAAAGGGTAAGGCAAGCAAGACCATTCAGTGCTTGGAAACTACAGCCAACAATTACGAAGATGCACTTAACATTTTAAAACGCAAATACGAGTGTACGCGTAAAATTGTAAGAAGACATTGGGTCTTATTGCAAGAGTTACCTAAACTCCAAAAGGATACGCCAGAAGCAATTGCGGATCTAATAGACAGCTTCCAACAGCACATCAGAGCGTTAGTAAACCTGGGTGAACCTGTAGGGAGCTGGAGCACACCTCTAATCCATCTGATTCTATCTAAAATAGGGTCAGAGACAGCGTGGCAATGGGAATTGACACTAGATGGTAACAACCGTCCATCTTACACAAGCCTCATTGAATTTCTGGAAAGGCGAGCCAGTTGTGCTGAAGTTGTGCCGAAGGAGAAGGCACATATCGCCAAAGATGATTACCACCGATCTAACATTCCAAAGCCAAATAACTATCGCCATCGCAAGGAGCAACGTCACAATGTATTTGTGGCAAACCAATATGTTCCATGCGCTGCCTGTAATCAAGCGCACAGCATTCGTAAGTGCGACGTTTTTATTGCCATGCCAATTGAGAAACGGATAAGCGTCATACAAAAGACGACTCTGTGCTACAATTGTTTGAGTCCTACCCATGTTGTATCAGACTGCAATTCAAACTCTTGTTTCAAATGCCATAAACGGCATCACACTCTGTTGCATCGTACGCATAATCATACCGAGTCTACCATAGCCAACCGGGATGAACCACCTCCTGCTCTACAGAGTACGTCCGATTGACTAGAAGAAGAAGAAACCTACCCACCTATTAGCTTATACAATAATCGGGCTAATAGTGATCTAATCCTGACTGCTTACGTAAACGTCATGGATAACCAGCAACAAATCATAAAGTGCCGCACCTTGATCGATACCTGTTCAACGACCAATTTTATGACCGAACATTTGGCAAACCTAACCAATCTACCCAAACGGCAATACTCCGTACCAATTGGAGGCCTGGATACCTTAATCACATCAACCAATCACATGCTGATATCAACCGTAACTTCATTGGACTTTAAATTTAAACAAACTTTAAATTTCTTGACCGTACCTCAAATAACCCAGCTGGTACCAAACCAGCCAATTGACCGTGAAGCAATGAAAATTCCACGAAATCTACAATTAGCGGATCCCCATTTCCATAAACCAGCGCCAATAGACATGCTGCTCGGAGCAGGCACAACTCTATCTCTTTTGTGTGTAGGACAGATCAACCTTTCCAAGAATCCTAGAGAATGTCTTTTTCTGCAGAAAACAAGACTAGGATGGGTAGTCGGTGGTTCTGTACCTACAATCCAGGCAACACGAGCGGATAAATGTCACCTCAGCAACCTAGAGTTTGATATCGCCAGATTCTGGGAAATTGAACAAGGATCGGCCAACAATACCAACCAAACCATCGACGAAATAGCTTGTGAAGAGCATTTTCAAAATCACATAACCCGTGATAAAAATGGTCGCTATACTGTTGCACTACCGTTTAATGGATACCGGAATCAACTTGGAGAGTCGCGCAGTCGTGCCCTAAATCGTTTCAACAACCTGGAACGAAAACTGCTCCGAAATCCAATTCTTGCGGAAGCATATCATGCTAATCTACAAGAGTACCTACAACTTGGCCATATGTCAGAGGCCATTGAAAAACCAAACGATGGCGGTTACTACCTACCACACCACGCCGTCTTCAAGAAAGAAAGCTTAACCACAAAGTTACGTGTAGTATTTGATGGATCAGCCAAAACAAGTACTGGACTATCTTTGAACCAAACCTTATTTGTGGGCCAAACATTACATACCGATTTGTTTTCCTTACTTGTACGATTTCGCAACTACGGTATTGTTTTTACCGCGGATATCGAGAAGATGTTTAGGCAAATACAAATACGTCCGGAAGACAGAAAATATCAAAGAATTTTCTGGAAAATAAAAGACCAGGAGTTAAAAGTTTACGAACTAAACACCGTAACTTTTGGCATGGGACCATCACCTTTCTTGGCAATTCGTACCTTACACCAGTTGGCCCAAGATGAAGGCAACAAATATCCGTTGGCCGCCAGGATTCTTAAAGAAGACACCTACGTAGATGACTCTGCTACAGGAGCAGATAACCTACCCGAAGCAATACAGAAACGTGACCAATTGATTGCAATGCTAAATTCTGCTGGATTTAACATTCGACAATGGGCATCTAACCAACCTAAGCTGCTCGAAGACTTACCACCGGAAAACATCAACTTAAAGTTTCAATTGGGCGAAACACATACTCTCAAAACTTTGGGACTCCTTTGGGATGCAGAAAAAGACAACATTGTCTACACTGTAAAGGAACCGGATGCAAATTTACGTATTTGCAAAAGAAGCATACTTTCACAAATTGCAAAAATATTCGACCCACTTGGACTCTTGGGTCCAGTCATTTGTTATGCGAAAATTTATATGCAGAAGTTATGGTTGAAACGGCTGGACTGGGACGAATCTCTGCCTTTAGAACTCCACACCGACTGGACAACATTTAAACAACAACTAAAAACCCTTAACCAGTTAAGCTTTCCTAGGCATGTTCGCTTACTAGACACACAACGAACAGAATTGCATGGATTCTGCGACGCTAGCGAAAAGGCCTACGGAGCCTGCATATACGTGCGAACGATTGACTTAAACGGTCAAATAAAAACCGAACTTCTTTGCGCCAAATCTCGTGTAGCACCTCTCAAGGTAGTTTCCATACCTAGGCTAGAGCTCTGTGGTGCTTTAACTTTAAGTACCTTATACGCGACAGTTGCCAAAACTATACAAGTGGAAGTGACTGCAACATATTTATGGACGGACTCGACAATTGTTTTATACTGGCTACAAACTCCACCTCAGCAGTTAAAACAATTTGTCGCCAATCGAGTCTGCGAAATAAATACCCAAACCAACGTAGATGATTGGCATCACGTGAGAACTAAGGACAATCCAGCTGACGCTTTATCACGTGGACAACTACCTTCTGAGTTTGTACACAACACATTATGGCAACACGGTCCTATTTGGCTCCAAAATAATCAAGATGCTTGGCCAAAAATCAATCTGCCAAACTTACCAGGCATTCTACCAGAACAAAAGAAAATCTGTCTACTCACATCCCCTATCGATTGCAACATCTTAGATAAATATTCTTCCATGACCAAATTGGAACGAATAATTGCGTACTGTTTACGGTTCAAATCCCGATCTCGCGGATCTTTAAGTGCTAAAGAGATTCAAACAGCGCAAGCCACCATCATTCGATTGACACAGAAGGTGTCATTTTTTGCAGAATTACATAAATTGAGTAATTCAAAACCCATTGACTCGTCAAGCCGACTCTGTAATTTACAACCGTTCATAGACTCTGAGGGCTTGCTTAGAGTAGGAGGACGACTAAAGAATGCTGAAGTGTCATTTTCTCGTCGTCATCCAATAATTTTACCAAAATCCCACCACATAACGAAACTAGTTATCATCCGAGAACATTGTAACAACTTACATGCTGGGATTCAAGCTACGCTGTACAGCATCAGGCAAAGGTTTTGGATCACAGATGGACGAAACCAAGTACGAACTATTATCCGAGCCTGTGTTACTTGCTGCAGATTTAATCCACCTTCTTTGGATTATATTATGGGCAATCTTCCGGCTAGCCGCGTCAATCCTTCACGACCATTTAGTAAAGTTGGCGTAGACTATTGCGGTCCATTTTTCATCAAAGAGAAAAAGTTTCGCAATAAAAACCGAATTAAGGTCTATGTGGCTATCTTCGTATGTTTGGTCGTAAAGGCAGTGCACCTCGAAGTTGTTAGTGAACTAACCACCGAAGCGTTCCTCGCAGCCTTTCAACGATTTATAGCTAGAAGAGGAATTTGTACCGACGTCTATTCGGATAATGGAACTAACTTTGTAGGAGCCAAAAACCACATAGATGAAATAGGACAGCTATGGAGAACCGAGCAGCATAAACAAAAGGTGATTACCTATACCGCACACAAACATATACAATGGCATTTTATACCAGCACGAGCTCCAAACTTTGGCGGACTTTGGGAAGCGGCGGTTAAATCGTTTAAACACCACTTAAAAAGAGTGGTTGGACCTGAACTCTTCACCTATGAAGAATTCAATACGTTTACGATCAACATAGAAGCTGTTCTCAATTCGCGACCACTTACTCCTGTGTCCTCTGACCCTAACGATCTACAAGTGCTTACACCAGGACATTTTCTTATCGGCGGTCCATTAACCAGTTTACCAGAACAAGACCTCAACGATGTTCCAGTAAATCGTTTATCTCGTTGGCAGCATATTCTAAAAGTACGTCAACATTTTTGGAATCGTTGGTCTCGTGAATACCTGAATGAGTTGACTGTGAGACACAAATGGACTAAGGACTTACCAAACCTGAAAGTTGGAACTATAGTTCTGATTAAAGAAGACAACTTGCCTCCGTTACAGTGGAGCTTGGGTCGAATTATATCGTTGCATCCAGGATCCGACAATGTCGTACGCGTAGTATCTATACGCACCGCTACTGGCATTTTGAAACGAAGTATACGGAAGGTGGCACCATTGCCAATCCAACACCACGAGGTTGAAGAAACATCAACTTCTAGTTGTGAGCAATCAACACCAATACCAGCCAAATCTTTGATATAATTTATATTGATCGGATATCTCCTCTCAACGCGGGGAGAATGTTGAATATTGTTTAACCATTTTTTATATCGCTATTAGGGGCTAATCCGTAAACTCAAATTTCCCACAGTTTGGAAATACCAAATCTGTATATTTTTCAGTATATTTGTATTATATTCTATTTTACTATTTTTATGAGCTATATCCGAGAACTTCGGTAATACCGATCTCTGATCCTATTGCTAATGCCGACTCTAACTTGAAATAATTTGTTTTACAACCTTTAACGACTATTTCGCAAAATCCTAAATCTGGGTTTTCACCAGATGTCCATCCATTTATTCCCATTTCCAATAACAATTACAATTCTATTCCCTACTCCTTATTTTTTCTATAAGTAGCAAACATAGTTCCATTTTGGGACAGACATTACGAATCATTACTGTATAAACTATCATTGTAAATAAACGATTAAAAACCAACACTCTTTAATTTACAAATTACCTGATTTCACTAAGTCAGGAGTCGTCGATATTTATCAAAAAGAAGCGGCGAACATTAATAATGTGAAATTGATTTAGTAAAGACGACAAAAACCCGTCCACTTTTTCACTTCAGCAACATTTCCCTGTTTTCTTTGTTCTTATAACGAGATTACATAAAAGCCGCTCTGACACGGTTTGTTTTCTTTCTGAAGTGATATTTTGTTTACAGCCACCCATTTTTACGCAACATCAAATAATTCCTGCACACACTTATACATTTATGGAACATATAGTGATTAAATTAAGCCCCCATCCCGTCCCGTCTTTCTAATGGTTTATTTCTGAACCGTGAGGACTGTAAATAATTAAAGAAATACAATATTTATCGACAATCTTGTTACACACGTGTAGGTAATCAAAGCCTCTGATTCCCTGTCGACGTGCAGCGCACAAGAGCAGAGGCGAATAAGAGCATAAATGTTTGAACGACTTTTGCCGATCGTAGTACAACTTCCAAAAACCATTTCACTAACATTGATGCAAGCAATAAGGGGCCTGATGAAACACTTGAGCTAAAAATTAATACAAACGATGATTAAAAAATCTGCATACGACCCTTCTCGTTCTCAACCAGTCTTATTTTACGAGTGTCTTGGGAGCTCCTCAGGGTGCATTCACATGTAAAATGGCAACAGCAGGCAAATTAAATAGCAAACATTCAAGTGCGACTAATTCATGCATTATTATGGTGGTGCGAGAAAATTAATTCAGGATGTTTTTCAAAAAAATGGCAGGATTAGTGCGGAAACGGCATTATCTATCGTTATGGGCTGTTGTCCCCTTTGGTGCTGGTGCGTTGTAATTCCTGCAAATGTCATTGCGTGATACGGGCACTGACTTCAGTAGCAGTGAAATGATTTATCAGGAGTTATAAGTCACGTTTGCCGGCGGTTGCGAAACGATGTTATGCCTTCTCCTCCACCGCCACTAACCCACCAACGTCCTTTATTTTCACGATGACACTAAACATCATTTTGCTTTGAGAAAATTGAAATTCTTTGGACACGCACCATTTTTATATATTGTTATGGAAAAGTTTGCTGGGTTTATTAAGTGTTGAGGAATGTATCTGAAATCTTGGATACAAATTGGATAATTTGTCTTCTTGCCGCCTAGTATTGATTTTCTCTTCCACAAGTCTCGTGCTTTTACCCAGCATCCACATTATTTCGCTTTCCTCACTCCCTGGTCTCGAATTGTCTTCAACCCCAACAATGTTGTACTCACTTTACTGCAAATAATTGTATTGTTATTATTATTGTTAAGAATGTTTACAACACAATTAGAATTGCTATTAAATTTGCAACGCCAAGAACAACGACACTTTGCAATCATAAACTGTACTTTAATATTCGTTAGGTGCAATTTCAACGTTAGTAATTTTTATTACGTGGCTAAGCATTTAGTTCCAGTCGCTGTAGTTAAGTTACTTGCAGGAAAATATTATAACATAGTAGAGCAATATCACTATGATATATCAAATTATCCGATCTTAGCATCAGTTAGTTGTTTTATGCGTTTTTTAAGTTTGTGTAGCTACTTATTTTTATACCCTCTCATATATTGCAGGAATACTAAATTACTCGAGCTAATTAAACAAAATTTAAGGTTCATTAAAATTCAAGAAAGAGTATAATAAATATTTCATTACAGTTAATAAGGAAAACGCTTACATTACAGCAGGAGGAAATATGATTCTTGAATTTACGCGCGGGTACAAATGAAATGCATAATTTTTATTACAAACATTTTTCATTCCGGCAAACAATTACGGACTCGTAAAAAATGGAAACGTTCGAGAAGGCTTGTATTTTTTAAAAAAAATGTATTTGACTAAATTGTAAGTTTGCTACTCCTGAAAAAATGCTATAGGAATTTCATCAAGAATGCATGTAACCGAGCAATCCATTATTTGGTTTGGTTACACGTTTTTCTTGGTAGACATTTTCGTATACAATGCAAGGATTGTACATGATTCCAGCATTTTAAATGGAATTTTTATTAATATTTGAGTCAAAGATATTTATCGGTTCCGTATGGAAAGGACAACTTTTTCGTACCATTATCGGGTACTAGTATAGAAAGTAGTTTGCCTGCCTAGGCAGACAAAGTCGCTATAACTTGACACATATTTTAAGTCTTAGTGTTGAAAGAAAAGTTCAACCGAAATTTGTTTTATTCGATTAGATTGAAAGGTAAAAATATTTTTGATGATATAGGGGAGGCTTGTAGACTTTAATATCGTTTCCTGGTGGCATTCAGCTTTGCACCAGCAAAGTAATAAAAAGCAACATATAAAGGTGATTTGGTTTAGATAAACTAAACATAACGCTTTCAAGCTGCACTTTGCCTTTCAAGTTTTTGGAAAAACTAATAAACTGAAAGTGTTAAAACGAAATGCATATAATTTTTTATGAGCCATATGGTGGTGAGAAGTGCATATCCAAAATTTATTTAAATAAATCCGTTGTTGCATTAGTATATGAAGTGGTAGATTGGATCCTAGCCCCTTGTTAGATAAATTCACCCCGCTTGCTCGCTCACCCAATTTGGGCTTAGCTTAGTCAAGCACACGTTTGTTCCCTAAATATACATTTATATACAAGGTGCTCTAAACATTATATAAATTAAAACGAGCCTGGTCCCTCGTCTAGATCATAGAGAGTGTTCAAGTGAAATGTGACATCAACAGTGCAGGCTCGATTTCAGTCATGCATGGCAAACTCATTTCACGTGATTAATGTTTGATTAATTAGTTGGGCTTTTAATCCGGCAGTCAGCAAGCAACCACCTTAAAAACTCGCGCGCCGCTAGTTGAGTTTTCTTCGTTCACTCTTTGGAAATTTAATTAAAAACTCCATTGAGAATGCCATTAAGAGTCCATTAAAATTTTAACAAACAAATCATAACTTTGCATTATTTTTGTTTGCAATTCATAATTTTTTTTTATTGTCTGCTTCTTAGGCAAACTTATTATTGTTGTTGATTGATGTAGAAATTATCATAAAACTCATTTTTCCACTGCGATATTTTTAATTAGCGCGCGCGGTAAAAAAAAATTTACATTTTTTTTGCGAATTGTTTAGTTTTCTTATTTGATTTCGGAAATTGTTATTTGCAGTGCATCTTATCAACGAACGATGCGCGCCTAGTTATAACTAAAACAAAAGTTGGCCCTTTTATGTCGTAAAGTAAAAGTTGCGCTCGTCTTGTAGTTTTTATTCGTTTCCGTGGCTATATATATATAAGATTTTTAGAGTGTTTTTATTTGTTTTCAGGCAAGGGGCGCTTGTACCCTGCATACAGCTTGAGTGGGTCTGAGGGAGAAGATTCTCCACGTCGATACGGAGCACAACATACCTACCAGCATCCCCTCTATCAACAACCTGCAGGTTTGAGCGACACCCCTACCTCGGAGAACGCCTCGGACGCCACTCTGACCGACTCGGAACTGGCCCTAGCAAGAGACTCTACTCTTCTCGTACATAACGGTAAGCTGATATGAAAGCGATCTAATTATTTTGGGAAGCGCACCATCCCACCAAGCAAATTGTGATATGTCATTCATTTGTAATTTCGAACCAACTCTAATTAATGATGGAATAGAGTAAATACAATGGAGAAGCGAGAGTGGAACTCATTATAGTAATGAAACGATTTTCTCCCAGATGATTCAAAGAGAAAGAATCCTATTAAATCAGTAATGACACAGTCGAGTATTATACGATTCTTTTCAACAAAGCAATTTTTTTGCTTCACATTTTTATTCTCTCCAAACTTGCATCAATACTTTGATTATGAATTTTATCATCATCAGAAAAGTAAATTAATTAATTTAGTTTAGTGAAGCTGAAAAGTCGAATAGCGGAAACATATTCCTATTCTAGCAACTTGTTGTCATAAATTATAAAAACAATTTTAAGTGAATGCAAAAAGATTGTGTTTGTAAACACAAATAGCATTTGAAACTGCTGAAAGTTCACTATAAGTAATATAAACACAAAGAAATAAAAAGATCAACGAAAAGTTGTTAAGCTCCTTTGCATGCAATGCTATTCAATAAAATGGATGTTAAAGTTAGATGAGGAGAAAAATTGTCGTTATTCAACGCAATTTTGATATAGAATTTGATGTGGTTGTGAAGTAGGAGCCATGTAAGATTTATCATAGATATTGGTTTTTGTCGTAAGCCCATTTTAAAATAATGCTAGGAGGTTGATGCAATCAGACGGATATAGATTGACCAGGCGACAATCTTTCCCGCATGGTTTGTTCGGGTGCTTACAATCCTATACACCCCAGCGCTTTCTCAATTTCAACTCAAACTGAATTTAGAAACTAAGTTTCATTCTTTTGCTTCGTCCACCAGCCGCCCAGATAAAAAAAAAAGATGAGTCTCTATACCTATACGAGATTGGAGCGAATCCGGGATATTGAACCGCGTGCGTCTCTGCAGAAGCTTTGATTATATAGAAGGCGATTATCTTCTTTGGCGAACGAACCTACTGCATCATTATTCGTTAACGTTTTTATGCTCGAATTGAGTCGCTATCAAATGAGACAAGATCTGATCTGCAAACTGGAAAAGGTATGGCGAAAAAAAAGCAAATAGCAAATCGGGCGTGTTTTTCCCTGGAGGACCTCTGCTGACTATGGCAACCTACAATATTCACTCTATTGAACAAGGAGCTACTCTTGCATATAGATAGTAGTACCCTTGCTACAATGCTTCCTCCTTTTAAAATCAGCGAATTTGCCAAATACAAGTTCGAATCAAATGTATACGTGACAGGACAGCCAATTTGAAAAATATCAAATATCAATAAGATTTACTTGCGCCTCCGCCATAGTCGGAATATTGCATTATTTAGAAAATATGGTTCATTTGGAGCGCAGATGAAAAAGTGTTTATCTCGTCGCATCTCGCGCTGTGTGCTTGGCTAAACGAATGCAAAGAGAGCAATGCTCTCTCAATATATGTGTTTACCCGTTACAGTAAAAAGTTACCACCTACGCAATTTTCCGAGCTATCTCATAACAGTTTTTACGTGGCTGAAAGATGGAGGTTGATAACAGCCAGTAACCATTACGCGGGTCTGCTCATCACATCCAGGAGGTCATTACTTGTGAGTGCTATCGCTCAACCCATCGTTGATGCTTTTCGCCTAACTGCACGAACTACATAGAAGTACAACTTCATAATCTGTAAAAGCGAAAGTGATGTCGTTTTCTTGCAGCTGAATTTCAAATTACATTTTTGTATTTTTGCGTCTTCTAGGTTGAAAGTTTGCAAATTTATTGCTGCTTTTTGATATTCTTATATTGCGCATAAATTATAAGAAAGTAAAAGAAGTTTAGTCGGGACCAGTCAGTTTATCTCAATTCTTGCAAATCATATTTTTTTTCGGCTCATTTTATTTGGATGATTAGATTTTGTCTCTCTATACGCTTTTTATTACTTTTTTCATTATTTAGCTAGCAGAAAGCTTTAAAATTTCCTCCCTGATTCTAATTTACGTTTTGCTGAATATATTATTAAAATCAAGCGCACTAAAACTTTTTATACTCCACAACATCATTGCAAGAGTGGCAGCATTATAAAGTTTATTTAAATTTTTAATAAATTTAAAACAATATTTCAGTCGGAGATAATCCGAGTTTCGATATTAGATGTTGGTGCAGTCGAGTACATCGGATCAAGCCGTTAATAGGATATAGAGTGTCTAGTCTGGTCTGTTGAAGCAATGACTTATCCGAAACACTCCCCAGAGGGTAGTACTGATAAAGATCATCAATAATGTCTCATCGTATATACATGACATTATTCTCCACTCTCTATATACCTACATAAGATTCGATTTAGAATTTGTTTAGTAACAAAAGCCTTCTGCTCTATATATAAATGAAAAGGGTTGATGAAAATGATTTGGCAAAAGGTATGGTTTCAATAGAAATGCGATCAGTAATTTGTACGTTGGTTTTTTTCTACATAATATAAATTTCTGTTGGACGTGCAATTTTCTACAATCGCGGCCCCTTTTTACTTCAAACGATTTCATTTCTATTGGTGTGCAGTGAGGCTTCCGAGTCCTTCGCTCAATCAAGTCTGCTTTACTTAAAGAACCAATAATAATCGGCGTTTCGCCAAAAGATAAGTCGGGAGCTTCATCAGGGTTTGTGAAAAGAACTCTCCGACTGCCGAAAAAAAAAGTCGACAAGATTAAAGTAATCAAATATTTTGCCACGTATCTATGTGGCTGGCTGGCTGGTTGGTACAAAGAGATGGGATGGAATGAAGTGTGTATGGAAGTTGTGCAAATGCTCTGGTTTTAGATATACAGCACCAGCAGGACAATGTTTATGACCCCCAATAAAGGGGTCGTAAGCTACCGTCGAGGGTCCACTGATAATACCGCGGCTTATATAATAAAATATGTACGCCACACGGGTATAATAGACCAAAAATTATAGCATAACCCTACAGAGTCACTGGATATGTGTGCACCATATAGCGATTTAATTACAAAATTCCCAACTATGTAATTAAAATTGAAACTCTTTATCTAATTTTATTCCATTATCATCATCATCATCAGATGCTGCTTAAAATATCAATAGCTCTTTGTTGCCGGGCTTATGCGTTGTGGTCAGTTTTCATTTCATTCTCAGCGTCGTTTTACCGCATATATTATTGAATTTCAATGGAAATCTCACATGCGACAATCCGTAATTAAATTTGCCAAAATGTTTCGTTAGGAAAATATTTATATAGTTCAAAAAATTGTTTCTCCCTCGAATTCTCTTATCTGTGACTTCGCGATAGTGAAAAACAAAATTATGCTCCAGTACCTCCGGGAGAGCAATTAAGGAAAAATGTACTAGCCCATGGAACCTAATTTAAAAAATAACGAGAGGGTTTATTTGGCCCTTGTTATCGCATCTGCATATAAATAGAAATATTATAAAATTCTTCTTACACTTCATGATATTTCACGACTTGTATTTTCTATACGACACGCGTGTGTTTATGTGAAATAAAGTCGAAATTTTTATATATTTTTCAGTGGCAAACAGACCGCGAAATGTAGCAATAAGGGGATTAGTTGGCTTTTACCTTACTTGAGCAATGCCGGTCACATTTCCCAAGCCGCAAAATGGCTTGGCCTTTCCAGCTTTTTCCGCACTGATCTCCTCAAGAAAACTCACATATGTTAGATCTGCTGCTGTCATAAATAAGGTTTCTTCCTATATGGATGTATGTTGCTACTATGTACACACATATTTTATTCAAGGCAACTTTTTAACGTCGATAATAAATTATTTATTTATTAAAAGTGTATTGGTCAGCTTTGACTGCTTTATTTAATAGCTACGTCTACTCAACTAGCTTTTCTCGATCAAAGCTTAATGAGACTTGTTTTGTGCATCAGCCTTCAATTAAATTATTTCCAGTTTCGGAAGCTAAATTATGCACGTCCTTTTAATAATAAACAGCGAAATTAATAAATCACTAAACATCTGCCGGACATTTGAACTGCTCACATATAACCCAAGATACTATAATTAAAAAACGGCATAGTAATTTATTTATACAAAAAAATAGAAAACGAAGGAGCTTTGATCTTCCTTGTCTTCTAACGGAGGTGCAATAAATCATGTTAAAGGAGCAACAAAACCTGCAGGTTTTGCGTTAATCGCACGAGTAGCGTTTCGGTAATTTATTAGTCGTTAATTTTAAGGAGTGTTCAATTTTACGAGCTGAAGGAAGTTTGTCTAGAGTTGTTTGCGCGAACATATTTACAATCGCACCCACCTTTTATTTTTCCATCCTGATTACTATAATCAACACCACGAATTAACCATCAGACGTTTGGCCAAATGGATTTACAGATGTTTTCTGTATATTGCCAAAAGCTGCACCAAGTTCGCTAATTACAGAACTCCAATCGGAAAAATGCATAGCCGACTTTTCCGAAAGTTTCGATTTGCAGCCATAAATTAAGAACCAGACTGATTTTATTTTCAATCCGTATTGATTTTGCCGTAATACCATTGATGATAATGATGGTTGGTCTGAAAGTTTGCAGTGGTTGATTTGGTGCGTAGCGTAGAAAACATCGGGAGTTTGGAGGTAGACGTGCAGTTATACGGAAACGGCATACGGAATGGGGGCAGTTAACAACCGGCAGCAACCCGAAAGGTGTGGTGTTGGTATGAAGGGCACGTACTTCAGTCCGCGGGCTAACGGCGCGTGTAACTTTGCGGCACTGCCAAAATCGGGGGAAACGACCATACATAAACTAAAGCCCTTAAATATATAACTAGTGAAAAGTACAGAATTTCTATTCTATATCGTTATTGATGAGATCGTAAAATGGATAAGCTTCAAATAGCACACACGCAAGTTGGTCGCTTGGAAGGGCTATTTAATGAATATCGCATCATGGACTCGGGAAGATAACCAGTGATACACCCCTAAACACAAATTAAATCATTGCAGGAATGAAGATATCAGGAATAATAATAATACAGACGCATGCAAGAATTTACGTGCCAAGCTTTTTACGTCTATAAGTCAATGATGAAGCTTTTGGGATTTATTGCGCTTTCGTAATTAACAAACTAATTAAGCAAAAAGTCTAGTTTGGGCTAAACACTAAATCAATTTTGCCTTGAATGGTTAAAAGGATGACACATTCTCTGTTCTACCAAATAGATGGTACATGGTATTTGCATTAAATCACTTTTTGCTTTATGGCTCCTGGATGATTAAGTTAACCTGCATTTTGGGATAATTGTTAATCATTCCATTTTTGTTGTTGTTGTTACATGAGGAGGGATATTTATTTTCGGGTTATCTAAATGCAAATTTAGCTGATTTATTATACATATGTAATGTAAAGGGTGCGACAAATGGAATATTTCAAAAATGTACCTTTTACATTAATTATAGCACACGGGGAGGGTTAATGGAAAACTTGACTTTCAGTTCTTCGATACGAAAAAAGTCATTCTGGCGAAGAACCACAATAAGAAGTTAAATGGTGTGTTAAATCATTTAGGATTTTTCTCAAACATTCCATCTCTTGTGCAGCTCGAATAAAAAGCTGCAAAATTGAATTTAGAAAATTAAACTAAATATTGAAGCGCATGTTGACGCATTAGCATTTTCTTTTGGCGCGCAAAGAAAGAAACGAATATAATCCTTGGGCAATGCGCTCCACATTTAATCCCCGAACGAATTGATAAGGACTTATAATATTCGCACGCAATAACCTATTTATTTTTGTCGGATAATCGCATTAGAGAGTGGCAAACATAAAAAGAAAGAATCGGGACAAAAGGAAAACTATCAATACATTATAGTGATGCGTATAATGGGGTTGAAGGGGGTCGAAAATTCGAACTGAATGTTATCTTGCCCTTACGCTGTTGGTTTAGCTCGTGTATATTTAGGTAATAATAGTGATAAGAGAGACGCGTGTACGCCGCGGGTGCTGATTTGCAACACATTGACATGACATATCAAGCACACGTGCCAATAGTGCAGCTTTTCGTGTGTGCATTAGTCCAGTCAACAGTCACCATCAGTATCACACATTAATAATTCCCTTCTCTCCATTTCAATTACACTGAACCAGATATGTCCCTTATAATAATAAACAATTAATGAATGAATTTTCTCTTCAATTTATTTGATTAAATTCGCCGGGGCTTCGTTCGTATGGATGGAAGCAAATTCGGGCGTCAGCTATCTCGCATTACCAACACCTCTCTGTAATTATTAATCAAAGACCTTATTAATTATAATATTAGGTTGCATGCTTTTGTGTAGAAAATAAGCCCAAAGTTTTGTAGTTTCAAAATTCATTTCTACTACCACCGGCAGCTGTTGCTCTTTCAAAATATTCGCAATTAAATATTTATGTTTACCTAATATGCGGGATTAAATTTATATATATGCCTTGCTTAGAATTTTCTAAGGTAGGTTCAATTCACTATATATCGGCGTTACTTCCACATGCTTAGACGTCGCCGTCGCCTAACATCATCAAAGAGAGCTTTTGATAAACCGAGCGTACTGCCGACTGTGCCTGGAGACCTTGCCTCGTTATAACTGACGGGGTAGTATACATATTATTTATTTCAACACAACTACTACTAGACGCCGTTGCATCCTCTGTTACCATGATGAATTGATGTTTACACTTTTACCATTTTCTGCAAAACAACATTCTGATGTATTATCCCAAATTTTTGATTCTAAATTGATTGGAGAGTGGTGGGCTTCAATGGAGAGAAAACTCCTTTGCTCCTGCATCATAACAAAATATGTACTCTTCAATTTTCCAGTCTTTGCATTGGGCCCCTCCTTATCGTGCGTCTATTCAGGCAGCAGCTTGCTGAATAGTATTTGGATTATACGGAAAAAAACAGATCAGATAGAGCAATAAGCTGATTAGATTATGGAATATGATTGAACTTTCGAAAATTGAATACTAGACTGAAATAATATTAGGGGTGAAAAGTAAAATAGACTTAGAGAAGGAAAATATCATTTTAAGTTTTTGTTGACGTCCATTGCTGTCAGTTTATTGCTTGAAACGCATACATTTACAAGGAAATCCAATTATGAATATTGGATCATAACGAAACTGCCTATACCTTATTGAATTACAGGCGCTGATGTTGTGTATAGAAGAAAGTGCGAGACTCAAAGGCCGTTTCTGAATAACTATGGCCGCTTTTGCCAATTCTCCTTTTTTGGCTCCTCGTTTTCCCCGTGTGTTTCTTATGACCCAATCCAGGACAATCGATTAGACCACGTGCTGATAGCAGTTCATCCCTTATACTTGATTTCTTCGGTCGATTGATTTTATAAAATTTATTTGCGTTATAAAATCTATAGGTTGATTTTTCCTTCAAGACATTATTTGATTGTGGCTGTCGAATGTCGAAAAGCATTTTATTTGAAATCAAATACGAGTCTATTAAAGCTAAGCTCGGAAAAATCGGATATGACGCGGAAGTATTGTATTTGTTCGTTTTATTCGGTTCAATTAAATAGATTTGATCGGAATAAGCTTTTGTTTTCGGGGCACCAAACATAATAATGTAGGGTAGCTTATATCACGTAGTTTTATCCACATGTCTTGTCTTGAAGTCGACATGACATATCCATAAGCTGTCGTATTTAGAGGCGAACGAAGAACATGTACTTTACCGGAGAGACAAAATTTATGCTCCATTTATATGTATTTATGAGTTTTCCGGTCGCTGGGGATTAAAATTCAGTCAGAACTCCAATAATATCACGGTCTCAACCTCCCCATATATGCAAAATTCTTATCAGAAAATGATGTGAACGTTGAAAAATGTGCCCTTGGTGCCCGGAATGAAATGCGTGGATTACTCCGGCAGTCGCCAGGGTGGCAATAGACAGCACCATGATTGATTGGGTGCTTTTTCCTATTACCCCCCTAAAACTTGCAATAATCGCGACCCTATCACCTGCTATCGTCAATATTTTCAGACATTATCCGATCGACAATAACAACAAAAAACACAGCTAGTTAATCCTTTGACGCTTTTCTAGGGGTTCTTTCTGTCTGACCAATATCACATGCACTGCTATACTTAAAGCTTGCATTTTATGTCCTTTTCTTTCACTTTTCGGTTTGTTTATCTGGAAATAACTATACCGACCAACAACTGTAATATGCATGATGGAAACCCTTAAATTTTTCCGCACTGCACAATTTATTTCTTGAAAAATAATTCGCACAAACCACTGCGTGCAGCACGGTTTTAAAAATTCACCCCCCGTACACTCTCGCCGAAATCAATAAACGTCGGTATTTTCGAATCGTTAAAATTCAATGGTGATGCCCTGTCTTTATAGAACAAAATCATAATTCAATTAAAAGTGTCTATATTTCATTTTTGTGGGGGTTGATTGATGTTGGTCCCCTCTCGTATATGTAAAAACTTTACGGACGTGGTCGCATTTTCTCATCCACATAGTGAATTAGTTCCTCGGGGATTAAGTATTCACCCAAATGCTTTTAATACTTGTGACAGTCTGTAATTATAACGTTCAAGTCTCTATCATCCATTCTTTGCTGTGGAATAATTTTAAATACAATTTGGGTTAGAAGAGTCTACGTACGCATCCATCCCCTTTCATTAATACGGGGATTTTTTCCATTAAACGTCAAGCAATTTGAATAATTCAGATTCGAGGCATTTTTTTCGGTCTTTTACTGCTGACGATTATTATACTTTAATGGAAATTTCTAAGGCGGAAATTTGTTTCAATTAAAGAAAACTAAGCAAATTAACTTTTATAGTTCGAAGCTAGATTATTTTTTTTTGCAGAAACGTTTTTTTTTTAATAAAGCTATTTAAGTGTTAAATGCTTTGTTTATTTTGTATAAAGCACATTTTACGTAATAAATTGTGAGACAAATGTCGTATATATATAAAAAAAAAGGCGAAATGAAAAACGCTAAGAAGGGTGGAAAAGAGCTGAGTCAAGGGCAATAATTTTAGATAATATAAAATAATAATCCCGAAAGCTGTGTAGCGTTAAAAGTGCAAAATAAGCATAGAAATTGCAAAGTTGAATTTAATGTACAATTTTCAAATTATGACGTAAAATATTTATAAAATAATGGTGCAATTTAATAATTAATTTTCGTGTAATTATTGTAATACGAGGGTCATTATCTATCTATCGCATTGTTGTACTATAGATATAATTAGGAGAGGATTAAATTATCGAGTATTGAGTAATTTAATTTTCAGGTAAAATGTAAGCTGAAAAAATGTTTAATTACGCTCTGGTATTCGAATTTAATAAATTTCTATAGAAAAAAAAATAAAAAGGATGAAGAAGAAGGCTGTGACGTAGTTGGCAGTAGCGTTCGCCCTTCTAGTCGCGAACAAAAGGCTTGCTGAAATAAATATATTTTTTAAAGAATATTTTCCACCCCCATGGAGTTTGGAGCCAACGCTTGTTATATCTGGCATAATAATAAAATTAATTATTGACGTGAAATACGCAGACTTAGCGCATACAGATAATCTTTTAAAATATATCAAGGTAGAGAGAACGTGCGAAAGAGAATGATGGATATTTTTCTGTAGCAATGAATTAGAGCAGGAGAGTGGCATGCGGTTAGACATATTTACCAACAAAAGAAGCTCTTTTATGTACGGTGGTGAGATGAATTATTCACGGCGTTGCGATCTCGCGTTCCTTTCATCCAGCCTCATCCAAATTATCACTTTGCGCTATAATCTCTTAAAACTCAACGCGGTGGATATTCTATCCGCGTTCTCTTCCTCCGCTATTCCGCACAATAAACACGTCATTAAAACTCATTTTACTGGGTCGCGTTTCGGAAAATCCACTTGCCAACAGATTCGTCGTCTGCACTTTCACATTTTCCATACATCTACATGTTCCCTCACTTAATACTTGTGTATATGTATGTATATTGCACAAAACGAACGAACAAACATCGGTTAAGAAGAAGTAGAAGAATGCATGGGCCGCTTTTCCTTCCATGAATGGCGTCTTATATATTATGTTCCACTTGAGTAATACCTTTCGCCAACGGGCAAATATTTGAGCAGATCAAATCCTCTTGCTGAAAATAGCGTGGAAGTTAAATTCTGCCGCCAGCATTACGAATAAAACCGACTTCATAAAATATTGGTCCTCTCGCACGATATCGATTCCTGCTGGCTGTCGTTTCGTCGTCCGCCTTCAAACATTTTTCATATAACCCTTGAAAGGAAAAAAATATCTTAAATTCCAGTTTCCGACTAAAATACAATAGCTATATCAATAATACGGGCTTAGAGTCGCTCACTAAATAACCGGCTAATTTTATTGCGTTGTTCAAAAATTTTGCAATGTCGATATTTTGCTGCGCGCACGAATTGAAAGGTGGATAAGTAGTTTTTATCTTTTGAAAATATTGCAAATGAGAAAGAATACAGTGCACGTAGACTGGAAGCCATGTAGGCTCCTTTGGGAATACGAACAACATATTATTTAAGATAAATAAACTAGATCAAATCGAAATGCTATTTTATTGTGATATCGTTGCACAAAGTCTAGACCTAGAGTGCAACTAATCTGAAAATCCTAATTTTCTTCAATCAATACCAGAAAATCATATTTTAAAAGCAAACTTTGCATATAGGAAGGAAGTAGATGGTCGTTTGGATATCCTTTGGGAATACGTGCAATTTGATATGAGATAAATGTAAATATTGCAGATGGAACAAAATGCTGTTTATAATAACGACAACATTTATTTTCTCTTTAATTTACAAAGATTTGCTAAATTGAACAAATATTGCAAATCTAAACATGTTTTATTGGAGTTGCGGTTTTAGTAGACTCTTTGGGGAATACGAGAAACATAAGAAAACAGAAGAAACAAATTTAATATTTATTGTAATTGATTTCACTTACTGCTGCTGATTGATAACTAAAGTTAATTTTGATGGAGGAAAGTTTGCAGAATTGTTAACCTAGGTTAGTACTAAAACTTTGTATTTGCCTTTTTCGTTATAAATTTATGAACGGAAATTTGTAACTTTCCGAATAAATCCCTCCAACTTTCATTGCGATATTTATGGAGTCTTAATACAATTATTGCCAATAAAAACGAATAAGGAATTCGAGTAGGACCATGGGGAATACAGGCAACATATTAAGAAGATTAAAGTAAATAATCTAGATCAAGCTAGCTTTAATATAATACCTGCAACGACAGGAAGAGCATTGAAACAATTTTTTTCAGAAGCTTTCAATATTGATTACTTTTCAGACAAGCTTGAAATTTTTGTTACTAATTAATGGCTTGAAAACTATAAGCTGCAGTTAAGCAGAAATACAGTTTTTAGAACTTTTAATACCTATCAATTTTGTACAACATTTTAACGTCAGTTAATTAAAAATTGGAAGCTTTAGTATGAAGTGGGGTTGTTGATTTGCGTAATATAATAAATTTGGAAATCAATTTAAATGGGCAAGATTGCTGATCTTATTCTGCACGCATCTACTAACTTTTTATTGCAAAAGTTTGAATAAAAGTCGTAAATTATGTAAATTTTTGCAAAAAAATAGAAAAATAAAAATGATTCAAACAAATAACACAAATACCAGACCATTGGGAATATATAAATATCAAAATTAATAAGTTTGTTCCATTGTGATCCGTCAAAAGCGATCCGCCAGACCAAATGTTGACTGTGCGTGCCCACGCATTTTCTCTTCATTCGTGTGGCGGATTGCTTTTAACGGTTTGCTGAGGAACCTTGTTGGAAAACACCTAATAGAGCCTTTTTGGCAATGGTAAAAAAATAAATTAATTCCAAACAGGATTAACCGAGACACAACCAAGTATTCCAAATGAACTCGGATGGAATTTATAGCAATTTGCTTAATCCATTTCGAAGTTGATTCAAATTCTGAATTTCGTAATGGTCGATAGATTGTACAAATTAGTCCCAACAGTCTGATTTTTGGTCAAAACTTTGCAGAATTATTCGACTGCGTTACACCGAAACTTTGTGTTTGACTTTTATTCTGGTCAATTTATTGGGACAGCTTCCGAAATTTGTGTCCAAAACTTTCCCACACTTCTGATATTTGTCGAATCTTAAGGCGATATTTAATATAAAGTTAGTTAGTCTAGAAGGTGATAGGTGAAATTTAACCACCAGCTTCGAATTTAGTTTCGTTGATTTATTAGAACAATTTCGGAGCAGATAGTAGTACGAAACTCAATACGCTTGATTCGATTAACATTTTTTTGTGGTGGCGAACTCGATGAAATATAACGCCAATCTAATCAAGGATTAGGCTAGGTCACGATTTACGGAAAAACTTTTTGCTCTTGTGGAAAATAAAGCAATTCCGTCGTATTAATAATGATAATCCAATAATATGAGTTACTTTAAAGGAGAGTGCACACTGTTTAGCTTAAGCTGTACCGAACTGGTGGTACATCCGGACAGAGAAAGATATTAGTTCTAATTCCATTTTCCGCTAATATAACGAATATAATGGAATCCTTGTAAAGGATTATCGTCGGTATATCTTTCAGCGAGCGTAAAGCTTGCATAATAATGGGTATAGTGGATTTTTTTGTTGCGGAAGCCAAACGAGCGTCGGACCTAGAATTTTCCACATTACGCCAGAGTAGCGTAGAATTTGCAAAATGCCTTTATTAAGTTAGTTTTACATGTGAGTTAGTTCACAGAGGATTAGTAAGAGTTCGTCTTAAAATGTAAATTTCTGGTTTTGAAGCGGTGTTGGCGCTGAAGATAATTATGCAGTCGGACGGCAAGAGCGGCCTTTACACGGTTTCATAGTTTCAAATCCGATTAATCTGGTCCTGTGCGAGAAATTTCGCTTCACTATAGAATTTTGCCTCGTTGCTGCAGATCAAGAGCGATGCTGGTCCGGAAAATGACACCTCCTGTTGTGCAGGAAGTAAGATGTAACTTTCTGTAACAATTAACATTGTGCAAAAGGGTGTTGATGCATAACGAACGCCGCGCACAGCAACATGCAATTCAATAAACTTAGTTTATGAATCTCCTCAGGCTGTTTTTAAATGGGTCCACATAACGTCGTGCTATTCAACAGTTCATTCAATTAAACTGGTCTAGACCCCGCCTGCCGCCACCGCCGCGTCAACTTTCCTCTCCTCGTCGTTTTGTTAATGCAACCCCTATAGACATTATTATGCAATAATCAATATGTGATGAAAGTTTTGCTCTTTATTAAATTGCCGATAATCGGACGAATATAGAAAATAATAATATTTGCACTTCAATGCCAACTTTATTTAAATCGTTCGTCTCTTAATTGGAATTTAAATTGATGGGCATGTCGATCACGTGTCTCAATTGGGACGCAACTCAAGATTTTGTGACGTAGAGCTCAAGATCCAAATGCCAAAGTAGGAACATTGTAGTTTATTGGCATCTCACACTAATCTGATGTATTGAGGTACTTTGGAGGGTATATCTTTTAAAGCTGAAAAATGTTCTCACTTTCATCGATATTACCATAAATCACAAATATGTAGCTTTATAGAAATTTTGCCTAAAAGTATCATTAACTTCCACTCATATATTATAAAATAGATTTTTTGCAATACTTTATGCGCTTAGGGATTAGGGATTATACATATGGTAAAATATTTGCATCAGATTGAAACTACTCTCTAGCAATCAATAAAAAATCGAGATCCGTATCATCATAGAGAAAGCTTCTATTAATAAAATGCCATCGGGATATTTTCAAGAAGTAATCTAATTTGTAGTGTAGATTGAAATACATTGATAAGATATGAATGACTAGGGTTGGGGCTATCCGATTATCGTCTGAAGGGAGAGTACAACTGACAAAAGCATCCCCATCTGCATTTGTTACTCTAACAAGGTTTATGCAGCGTCCCTTATAATTCGTTTTTGATGTTCTAATTATATGTGTATTACAGATTGAAAAATATCCTCGTATGACTTTGTGCTTAGTGAAAACTTGAAAGTTAAAAAGCGAAAATGTACTTGTAGTTTGCGCGACATGAACAATGCTTTAAATAAATTGGTAAAGTTAGCAAATAAAATTGTTTATCTTGTTCATTAATTTTAATTGCTTCAAATACTCAAAGCAACTTAATGTAGTGAGACAATTTCCAACCTGACTTGAAACTTAATTTTTGGCACGTTTCCATTTCTCCAAGTCCAATTAAATGACAATTTATTTCGAAAATTTAATTACAATTAACTGATGTGTTTTTTCTCTATTGTTGCAGGTAAGGAAACACAAACAAAAACGCTACTGATGCATTTTATTGGGATTAGGTGAGGTGTCTAATATATTTCAAATCATTATAACAAATTTTCAACTTTACAAATTGCGGTTCAAAGTTTTCTACTTCGCTGATTCTCGCAGCATGGAAAATTTTATCGCTTTCCTTCTTGCAAAGTATAAGTTATCAAATGTTCGAAGTTTTGCCTAATTAACTTCTAAATGAGTCGAGGGATCCTCACAGTATTGCGATAGGCCTCTCATTGACAGAGTTCGTGGAAATTTTACGATAAATTACAGCTGAACAAATATCGCACAGATAATTTCAACCCTTTTCCATCATTGAACGCCCAAAAAAAAAAATTATCATTTTTCTTTTGTGTTGAAATTTTAATTAAATTTTGCACTTTTGCAAAGACGAAACGTTGTTTATGGGAAGAATTGCACGAGTAAATGCGTGCGACATGCAATTTTTGCCGTTCGACGTTATCACAAGTGGAATTCGAAATAAAACATGCACTGATGTAAACTTGCAAAGGTTAAACTGTTCAATCTGATTCTGCCGATGGCAAATGGGCCGAAAGCATGTTTCCATACGTACATTGTGACGTCATCCACTATGCAAAATACGTTTAACCCTTCTGCAAAAAGGGTGGGATAATAATATTTGCGACCATCCCAGGTAGGCATTCGCCAAAGTCGATAAATTTACAAATGTTCATTTTAACTTTTATCCAGCTTTTGTCCGGATTAATATTATTATACTTCACATAGTACCGTTTCTCTTTTATCTTTGAACGAATTCCAGTGCTAGCTGGGCTCCAAAAGCATTTGCATTACAAGAAGGACTTTATCCTTTATTTCCTACCACACAACTTTATCTGTTTAGCGGCTGCTGCATGCTATACTTTCAACTAAAAGAAATTATTTAAATACGATTTTCTATCGTTGACCGGAATGCTCCATTTTTGAGCGACAGTATACACTTTTTTTTAGAAAATAAAATCGCAAATTGAATTTTTCTCGAAATTTTCAAGTTTAATAAGCGACTCCGAGCGACTTGTTCTTCATGCGGACGGTCGGACGGTCCGTCCGTTCGTCCGCAGATAAACAAAATCTTACATAATCCTAAACAAAATGTTACATAATCGATTTTTTGCTTGATTAATTTTTTTAAATTTTATCTTGTATTTATATAATTACTAACAATGATCTACATCACAATCAACAATTTCCTTCACACGATATCGTACATAATTTTGGAAATCCAACCAAAATATGTTATCATTAAATTCCTCAAATATATTACATAAGACTAATTATATTAAATTATTTTAAGGCTGTTGTTGGATAATTATAATTAACCTCAAGATATTATCAGAAATTCAAGTTTTGAATGTTAAATAGTTTTCTATGCATGTTTTAGTATAATTTAATACATATTATACTTTGTTGCTTCATAAAAGCACAACTGTTTATATTGTGGGATGCAACATCTTATTTATTTTGAAAATGTATATAAATATACGATTTTTCAATTCTCAAATTGGAGTTAATAGTTTACAGTGAAAATAATCTCAAAGTCAATCTCCAAATAAATAGATGCATGACAATAATCTAATGAAAAAATATTCGGGCACGGCTGGGAATCGAACCCAGATCTCATGGTTTCTAGCCAGGCGCCTTAACCAGTTAGGCTATCGAGCCACACTGATTTCGACGTGAAATCTGAGAACATAACTCACAGCCGCCCCCGAATACTTCCCCACTAGATATTGTACTTGGTAAATATTTGAGTTCGTCCTATTTTATTTGGAGATTGACTTTGAGATTATTTTCACTGTAAACTATTAACTCCAATTTGAGAATTGAAAAATCGTATATTTATATACATTTTCAAAACATTTGTCAGTCAGACTGCTTGTATCAAATTTAATTTATATGCACAATAGAATAACAGCGTAATTTGAACGATGCCTTTATAGGACGAACTCAAATATTTACCAAGTACAATATCTAGTGGGGAAGTATTCGGGGGCGGCTGTGAGTTATGTTCTCAGATTTCACGTCGAAATCAGTGTGGCTCGATAGCCTAACTGGTTAAGGCGCTTGGCTAGAAACCATGAGATCTGGGTTCGATTCCCAGCCGTGCCCGAATATTTTTTCATTAGATTATTGTCATGCATCTATTTATTTGGAGATTGACTTTGAGATTATTTTCACTGTATCTTATTTATTTATCGTCCAACATATACAACTTGTTGCACAAAAAAAAATTTAGCTTGTCTGATAATATGAATGATATTAAATTAGGAACGATAAAATGTGGGAAAAAAGTCATAAAAAGTACAAGGAACACAATATTTTATTTATTACATCAATATTAATATAAAATTTAATAGACTTTTGTAGACCATGTATCGATTGTATCAATTTTTTACAACGTTCAACATTAATTGAGGATTAAAAGTTATGTTTGCTTTAACTAACAGTTATTACCTTGTCAAAATATAATATTAATAACCAAATTGAATATAAACAACTTGAAAGAAGAACAACTAAATCATATATTAATGGGGCAGAATATGAAATAAATTATTTAATGATGGAATTAAGGGAAAGAAGAAAAAAATGTCTTTTAAAAGGTAGAAATATGTGAAAATGATTTATATGCTTCGGGGACAGACATTTAATATTTAATTCACCGAATGTACAAACGGCCGCACTGAGCTCCACTGTATAATGTACTCGTAAGTCCGTTATTATTTAAACAGTCACGTCACCGGTGTTTTATTAATTAATTTATTTATTTCTGCGTCTTTGATGTTAGTGGGATTCATTTCTTTTCGTTCGAAAAACATTGAAACGTTCGTGTCAATGCACAATTTAATTACAATTTTTTTGCGCTGATTTAATAATGATAATGCAATAGATCTGCAATAGACAATTTCAATTTGGGTTTCGAATATATTGATTTGTAATAAAGCTTGCAATTACTTTTGACCCATGTGTGCACGATTCATGAAGCGGTCTGCAAACAAACTGGCAAATGCACTGTTTGATGAATTTGTCGTAGAGTGCATGCACGACATTGTTATCCAATCAGAGTTTGCATATCTGTTCAGTCTCGTGGTTGTGCCATGTTTGCTTTTCCCATACTATTATACTTGACTATTACCATGACTGATTAATTTAAGTAGAGAAGTTGTTTTATTCTATCATCTCAGTGCCAAAATTAACCAGTTCACTTTAAGGCAATTTATTGAATATCTCAAAATATTTTAAAGATAAAACGAAAACGTTTTCACAAATTATAAAGGATTCTTTCCTCTTTCCAAAAGTACCATTAGATATTTTGTAGGGTCTATAGAACATCATATTTAGGCATTTTGAAATTGGTCTCGCTGAGCAGCTAAGCTACGTTTCGCGTCTATATACAGTCAAGTCGCTCCCTTATTAAGATACCTAAAGAAAAGTTTTTGCCGTGGTTTCTTTAAAGACGTAATAAATCTTGTTTTATTTTATGTTGCAAAGTGAGAAAGTTGTTGATATTTTGGGTAATAAAATGTAAATTGTTAATTATTTTTTTAATAAATGATACAAGGGTACATATCTTATGCGAACTAATGTAATTAATTTGAAATATAGATATGTGCGGGGGCGTTGTTGGCAACTTCGAAACACCCTTAAGTACGCTAAAGGGATTAAAAATTTACAAGACGAGATCCATTGCAAACACAACATTCAAAATTAATATTTAATTGTTCAATTGGGTTTACAATACAAGAATCTACGAAATTTAGATTCGCGTGTAGAAAAGTTCGGCATTATTAACGCAGATAAATAAATTGTTCCAGCAACAATTTTAAAGTAATAGTATGTAGATTGTCGCTCTATTCAAATTACATCCTACAATATTGCTTAATAAATATTGTTTATATGCAATACAAATGTAATCAATGGTGCGTTATTTTTCAGCGTTTGACATAACATTGAATGCACACACCAGTAAAATTCCATCAACTCAAATCGGTATACAATTCAACTCTATTGTACAAACACAACAAATTTATTTCCAAAACGTTTGCTCGATTTTATAAACTTCAGCACGAATGTAGATATTTTATTTTATATACAAGGTGTTGGATTTCGCTGGGAATTCCCAGAAAGTGAATGTTCTATTCGATCTCGCTATATTTTAATTTATGGGGAATTATCGTAAGGGCATACAAAATTTTGTGTTATGGCATTAAGCAACCCTTAAGGAGATTATTTTGTTTATTTAAATAAAACACCTGCTTTTGTGTGTACACTTTAAAAGAATTATACTCACGCAAATAGATTACGATTCAGGGTAAATATTATTCAGATGATTCTGAGGGCTGCAACAATGAATTAAAGAATCATGTTTGTTGAAAATGAACGTACAAGGCAGATGGTATATTTTAGAGTTTAGTAAACAAAAGGCTGTTTGATTTCTAAATTATATGCATTTTGCATATTAAGAGTATAAATTACGACTAAGTAAATAAACGGGTTTATTTACTGAAATATTTAATTAAAATTTAATGAAATATCTAAATAAAAATAATATTTAATAAAATACAGTTTCAATACTATTGAAATAAATTTGCATTTGCCTGCAAATAAATTTCTACTTTTAAAAAAATTGACGGTGCATTTTAATTAAATAATAACTAGTGGGGATTATTTCCGGTGGGGGTATCGGATAAATATTTTTTCTTTATTGACAATTGGCGAAGGATCCGGTACTTCTGAAGCGTTAGCAGAACTGAGCTTTTGTCCGGGTGCCAAGAACTTTGGCCTCGCAAAGCTTATTAATAATGAAATGTGAGAACGAAGTTTTTTTAGCTAACTAATTATAAATCGTAGATAATAATTATAAAAAGTTTGTAGTCGCTTTTAATGACAAAAGAAAATATACGTCAGGTTTTTCTAAAACTATTAGAATATTTACATTTTAAATGGTTTACATTAAAGGTGGCGTAAAAAAATTGTGTTAATAATGTAATTGACTTTTAGTGCAGCAAGCATTATTAAGGGCAACAGTTAATGGGCAAGATTAGTAATGCAAATGAAGTCGTTAGTTAATGCCACATAGCAGTAGTAGTGGAAGTAAAAATTGATCGTGTTAAGTTTGTTATTTCTTTTGTCTCGACCCGCGACCGAGTCGGTAAACTGTATTGCGGTTGCAGTTTGTTTAGTCGAGCGCTGCGCTAAAAATAAACGAAAATTAAATCAAAGTGAGAAACGCGCAGCACTGGATGGTTGAATAGGAAAAAGAAAGATATGCATCACACGCCTTGTAAATTACGAATGTTAATCTCCATCTACCACGAAATATCTATTTATTTATTCTTTTTTGTGTTAGCAACTTCATTTGTTGGTGATTATATTGTGTGGAGGATTTATGTGCGGCATTTGTCACTGTCGCATGGATATTTGGATGGCGATACCTGGTGGTGGTGGGTTCTTCTGACGGATGGCTCTTTGACACGTTACGTGTCGAGTGGCCTGCGGCGATTCACACTCGATTACTAATGTATCCAGATACATTATAAAGTTTTATTATATGGCTGTTCCATTATCTCGCTCGCCTCTCTTGCCATGCCATCATTATTTGTTTTCCCTTTATTATACGCCCTTGATGCGATATGTGCCGGTAACTAATCTGGCGTGATTGCACTCTGGAGACGTACCCGGCAGAGTACTCTTGCTTGATATTAAGAGTCTGATGCCTAGACGATGTATAGATTGGCTTTTCCTGATGCACTGATTGGCTTCACTCGCTCATTCTCGCAATTCATGTGAGGATGCAACTTTACCGCCACAATGCATAATGTATTACATCAAATTGAACTTACTACATAATGTGGAACACTCGCTCATTCCAACACTGAGATCATTATCGCTTAATTAGCAATATACACTTACTTATCATTCAAATTAGTAGACTAGCAAATTAGCACCCGAAAAAATTTGTGCTTAAGTTTTGCAATATCCGAAGAACTTCCGAAACAAAGCTTTTCAAATTGATGCTGAAAAAACGCGTGTAATTGGCCGGTCCGGGGTTCGAATCCCAGCGCGTCCATCAATTTTTTATTTAATTTGTTTTGTATATTTATTTGTTTTTTCTACCTTCTCCTAAGTAACAAGCCCTGTAAATTACAAAATTGATTCATCGCTGCGGCTTAACTGGAAATAAATCAAGTTTAATACTATTATCCCTGCCATTATCTAACAAAGACCAAATGTAAATGTTTTTTATGGTTCGTTTTCCTTTTCCGATTTGCCGGTGCAAAAAACAAGCGGAATAAATAATTGCTTATTTTCATTAGCCGAATATAGTTGATTTTCAGATACATTTTATTTAATCCTAAAATACTGTTCTGTGAAAATGGGATTTATTGTTATCATATATAAATTACCTAGTCATTAATCTCTGCTTCCCTAGCAATTAATTTAAAAACACAAAAAACTACTATCAGCTTCCACTAATATGTTACTTAATAGACATTGTTTTTCATTCCGACTATAATAGACTTAAATTTATACGCAATTTTGCTATCCATAGTCGATTATTCGAACACTTTGAATTCAAATCAAGCATTTTCCGATGAGGTAACTTATCATGTAAATGAAATTATAAATAAAATCGGAATATGATTGAAGTTGTGAAACTTTTCTGATGAGAATATGTCGCAGTGTACGATCGTTTGAATATAAATGACAAAGTGCACATGCGATGCAAGTCGATGACGCAAGATTGGAAACTGATCAAGATGAATGAAGTTGCCAATGAGCTTTTTCTTTTGCCCTATTAGACTTCCTGCTTGCTTGCAAGTCTGATTTATAATCAAATTCCGAACATATGGATAAAGTCTTACAAATTGCAACTAAACAAAAGCTTAGCTTGACATACATTTTACTAAAATGATATTAAATTGAGCTCAATTTCAAGGAGGAAAATTTTTATACATGTGGTTTTCCTCCCTTCTTTAATGACGAGCAAATTGCAATTTAAAATAGTCTGATTGGATGGCAAAAAATAGTTTTTCTGTCGGCGGTTGTGAGAGGAGAAACATGTTCGAAGGTAGAAGTTGTAACGAGGCGTTCGGAAGCCCTTAGGGTTGTTTTTAATAATCGTGTCGGCGCCGCAGCTGCGCCCCCAGCTTCGACGACCCGCTGCTTTCTAATATACCCAGACGTATATCCAATCGATTAAACAAAGTAAAGCAGAGCATAATTATGTCCACGAAACCATATCATACAGTGTACATGTGTGGGACTGATGATGATGATGGTGGATCGAAACGGTGCGGGTGGCCCGCCTCGACTATAAACGTGTATCAATTATTGTATTATTACAAAGGAGGTACCCAAGGAACCATGCTTTATTATCATTAATAATATATTGTGTACCTACGGTGTAATCTAGCCCAGGATGTTGTATGTAACTTGCACAACACAATTCTATCTAGATCGTGTTGTTTTAGTTAATTCTTGCAATTTAGATTTTATGTTGCGATTAATAATAAACGCACAAGTTACCATGTGCTTCTTATTCTAACTGAAATAAATCATTTTAACAAGTAGCAATTTGTTTTATCGATCACTATTGCTGTTTACCTTTTTATTTACTTCTGTTTATATTAAGATATACGCTGATTTGTTATTATATTTACATTTATGCTTTACCTTTTCGCTTTCAACTTGTTTACCAGCTCACGGGTGGTTTTAGCTGATTTATTTTTTATTATTACGTTTTTTGTTTAAATAATACTTATCAAATCTATATTGCTTCAGCATTTCGATAACTCTGAGCTACAACTCTTTACTAAGTTTGGGGGCTTTCTGTACTTCCAAACTAAGCCAGGCTCTAAATCTGAATCATTTTGTTAAAGATTCTTTTAGGTTCACTGCATTTCTTTAGAAGCTACTTTAACTTTAGTTTTGTGTATAGTGGAATCTATAGATTCTTAAGCAAACTGGAATTTATTACATTTCGGGCATTGATTTCGAAAATTTTACTTATTGGAAGGTAGAGAGAAAGTTCTTATAGGATTTATTTTAGTAAGAAACAAAAGTATTAACAAAAACATGAGAAACTCATCAAACAAATATAAGTGTTTCATATAAGAAGGATGTTCAGAAAATCGGGATCCTTAAAGGACTTTTTCGAAATATTTTATATATTGGAAGTAATTGTTTACTGGGCCACTTTAAAAGATGATTTTGTGCCGGATCATATTTTATCAAGTTGATATAGTATATATTTATTGTTAGCACTTTTGAAAATCAAACTATATATTCACATTAAATGGTTGTAACTGCGTTTAGATATAATCCTAAATTATGGCCAATACTTTTTATGGCATCCTCCACTAGATAAATTTTATCCAGAGATGAAAATACGCCCCATAGCTAATAATATATTATTTACAATGCTTCTTTAAATCGTTCAACTTCCTCTATGATAGTGATGCCTTTATTTCCAAACCCTAAATTGTAATTTAATATCTTGTTATCTCTTTCCAATTCCGAAACAATCTTCGTTTTATTAAACATATCACAATTTCAAGGAATAAATCCAATTTTTTATAATGTACCAGCATGCCTCTAAGTGTAAATTGATATTTTATTTAAGTAGTGTATACAAAATCTTGGGGTTCTGATTTCTTGCACTTAAAAGTTGATCCTTCTGGCAGGGGGTAGACGATGTAGACGATATAACCGTAATGCCTTGTTGTAACTTAATAATATTTAAATTACTTTCCGCTACCCCAAATGTATAAGAAAACTGTAAAATGTTAAATAGTGCAAATCTCTAGTAGGGATGTTGATAACCATTAACTGGTATCTGTATGATCCCCTGTGAATTAACCTGGCGTGTGCATTTTTAAGGGCAACAATCGCACCCTTGTATACCGCGTACTGTTATATATGTATCGACAATCGCAGGGGAGATTCTTCGTCGTGCATCTCGCTTTTTTCCGAATCTACAATGTGGTTTGGCACCCAGACCGACCCCATCATTGCCGAAGCCGTCATCTTGCGTTGACG
Source organism: Cryptophagus acutangulus (assembly GCA_963556235.1). NCBI lineage: Eukaryota > Metazoa > Arthropoda > Insecta > Coleoptera > Cryptophagidae > Cryptophagus > Cryptophagus acutangulus. The sequence continues at coordinate 4,435,527 of OY744564.1, forward strand.
TAAATCGGGAAACCTATAAACTGACACCCCCTAACAACTATCTATTTTTCCTCGCATCTCGTCTTCTTGATTTTGTTTGAGGGTTGAACACAACTTTTTCGATATATTTATGCATAGTTGGTCGCATGCGTTCATTTTTTTTTTGTTATAAAAAATGCATGCCGAATGAATTCGATTCAATGCGCCCGCCGTTTCTTATTGTCTTTTAAGGGCTGTTTGATGTTGGGATTTTTTTATTTATTGCCGCATTTATTAAGCAATGCCATTTTCCGCTGGGGAGATTTTAATATTCAATAACAATAAAATAATTTCGGGAAAGCAGAAAATTTATTTCTACGGCGTGCTATAAATGACATGTTTAAAGGGGTCTGTTCACTTCGCTAAAAAAATTATGTGCAGACATATATAAAAAATTCCAGCCACTTATTTGTATGTGTATATCTCCGCTTTTTCAAACTATGATTAGATATCTTCTTTTGTCTTCATTAATAAAGTTCGGTGCTTTAGAAAAATATTCTCTCTGGCCATTGGAGCTGTTTCATATATAGATAGACTTTATTTAGTATGGGATTGGGAGTGGAGATATGTATCGGATAGTATTTTTAATGAATTTCCTGAAGGACGTGTTATTTATTTAGTGGACGTTTGTATGCTTGAAAAGGCGCATTTGAATATATTTAATATTCCATCTGCAGAATTGTACAAGTGTTTATGCGACTGCATAGTGAAATGAATAGCATGCAAAAGCAAGTAACAAATTATATTATTTCTGGTCTATACATGTGTAATATTTACTAATAACTGTTAAAGTGTTCCTTTGTTCTGTTTATTTATACTAAAACTGGGTAAACCATGTTGACATTTATAACGCTTAAACAACCAACATGAACCGAGAGAATCTCACTTAAATAAAATTTAATTTAAAACATATAGAGCTTTTGGCTGCGTTGCTGCTGCTGCTGCTGTAAACAAACGTGCTGCACTGAAGCCATTTTTGTTTATGGCTTTTCTATTCATATTTTATAACGTTGTTTTAGTATTTTAGCGCCCGGTTTAATAATTTTCACACTTTTTTTCGTTTTATTTAATCCATCACATCATATGTGTGAAAATATTTACATCGAAACTCATTTTAAATAACTTTATGTTTTCAATTTAACGACCAGTCTTTTAAATGGATTCTATTTTCCAAATATTCTATTCGAAATATAATCAAATATTTTTCATTATTTTCACAAACAAATAGTACAATCAATAAGCAAGCGAATATGAATTTTTAACATTTTTTGGTATAATATCGAAAATGTAGATCATTCCTCTCCATCAAAAGTTTGATAGAAATTTTAATTCAATTTTTTATCGATACCATTTTGACAATGAGACAAATACAAATTTTATCAATTTTTTTTAACGAGAAAAATTAAAAAAATAATCTTTAGTTGGCCAGAGTTTTGGAACACCCCGTATCCATTTATTTTTATTTATTCCAATTACTTTTCATGGCTTTCAAAATAATTTTTTTATTATTTCAATTCACCTTGTTCAAAAATTAAAGTACGTACGTGTTTTCAATTTTCGTAATTTGCAGCCCAACAAAATTATTTCGTTTCCAACCGCTTCCTTTCAATAAGCTCAAACACCAATCGATTTCGAAAACATTTTAATTACTTTGACTTATTAAGCGAATATTGTTTCAAATTGCACAAATGATAATTTAATTAGAATTTAAAGTTGTGTAATTAATTAACAAAAAAATTGTGAAAATTGAAAAATTCAAGCGCAACCCTGGGACCTCACATTTGCCATACGCTAAAGGTCAAAGTTACGCGATATCTTTTTTTAGCAAGCAAAGGACTCGACAATGAAATAATAAAACGGCAAACTAAATTTAGTTGCTGGTTTCTTTAATGAATAACATATGCGTGAATTTTCCGACCACACACAATGTATTTGAAGTTTATTTCGGTTTGAGCGCAATTTGTAAGCACGATGACCAAGTGCATCAGTACAAAGACTATGCAGCAATTAATCGAAAAACCATGCTTGGCACGTTTCACATTGTGTATTCAAATAATATAAAATTAAAATCGTTTTGTTTTTATTCCACTAACTTACCGATATAAATCTTTTAACACCCCGACAATAATGATTCATCAATGGTCTTGTCAGCGGAATAAAATATGTAAAGGAAAAGTTAGTGATTAATAGCTAGCTATTTGTGGTATAAATTTTTATTTATTAATAGAATCAGAATATTTTATGACGTAAAAATGGATTTGCTGACAATTAGTCGAACAAAATAAATTTAAAGTAGTTTGTTTCTCTTTGAAGTTTGTGTTAACACGCCATCAAAATAACATATAGTATTAAATATTTAGCGGAAGAAAAAAGGCTTTGGAAAAATATCGAAATTGACGACGAGAAAGCTTAAAACAGATTTGCAGCATTGTATAATATAATTTTGCGAATATATAAAGTTGAGGCAAACAACGTTGGATGTTTTTAAAACAGGCCGCCAGCTTTTGTTCCTGCAATTTATTATAATTGCACAAGAATAAAGAAATGTACTGTGCTGCTAGTATATACGGATGGAGAATAAATACCAACATTATTGTTCTTTTTACCGCTTTCTACACAATTTTCTGTAAATATACAGTCTAAGCGATTGACTCGAAAAACTTCTTCTCGTATACGTACACAATGATTTCAACTTTATTTTATAGCTTTTTATGGACTTGCACAACTTTAAGCTCCAGCAACAACATGTGGAATTTTCAGTTTCATTGATAATCGCATCCCGTTTCCGGTGCACTAAAATTATTACTCTCATCATTTAGTTTAGCTTTTATTCCAATGCAAGTCTGTAATTTTTTAATTCTTTTTGTAATTACGTATTACAAAAAATAGGCATTTATGTTACAAGGATCGTAATGCGGTCATTACGGTACTAGTCGTGAAAGTTCTCCATTATGACACACAGGCAAATAATAAAGTTTATAATTTTTAAAAAAAATAGTCTCCCTGCCCATATTTCACAGCAACTCGCCCTCTTAAGATAAATCTAAAATTTCCATAAGAATATTATAGATGCATAAGTTAATTCCATTGTTGCTCGATTTGAATCGCATCCAGCATATTGAATATTTCATCTTTCATAAAACCTAATCTAGCATTATAGCTTTTGAAATCGACTGGTTTGTTGAAATATCGTGGTGGTGGTGTGAATATTGCGTGAAAGGGAGTGATATTACTAAACATGGCGTCTTTAGGATAGCCGGAAAGAAACAGATAGAGGGCGGAATTTCCGATAAGAAGACTGATAAGTGTGTGTGTGTGTGTGGTGATCGACTTGGAAGTATTACGGAAACGTGGACTTCTGCTGTGTGGGACACAGCACGCAATCCCGTTTTGTAATCAAATTTTCAACAAACACAATATACAGTAGCGTAGCGAGCAATGCAAATTTACAAAACAGATAACTTAACTAGTTCCTTTGTTATTGGTATTTCTAATACTTATGTAGATTAAATCCGAATAACTTACCAGGGAGCAACAAAAGAAAAATCAAATTTACATTAGATTTCATTAAAGCGGGAATAAAATCAGCCGAAAGTAATTGTTCCCTGATGGTAAGGAAAGAAAAAATACTGAATACGGTTTGCGGGTGGTCGGTCGTGTAATATATAATTCGGCCGCCGCTGGAGTTGATGGAGTATCAGAAAGGGCAACTTCTTAAGCACGCGACGCGATCTTTATTATGGAAATGCATGATGTCACATAAAATGCAACGAGCCGAGCTTTGAAACTGGATATCGTCGTCCTTTTCAAAGGTTGCCCGGTTTTGTGGTTTTGTTAGTTATATACCTTAGGAACTGCGACCAAAACGGTACTAGTGCTAGACAAATGCATAATAATAGTTCTACTGTGAAAATATAAATGTTCAAATTTATGTCACCAAGTGAACTGTGGGTTAACTTAATGCTACATGCGATCACGTTACCGTTTATATTCAAGTCTACAAGATTAGAAGGCTTAATTTATTCGATATTTTTGTTAATCAAGCGTACAATTTATGCTTTTATGATTTACATATTTACATAAAATGTTACGAAATATGGTCAAGACAGAAATGAAAGTTGTGAAATTGAGGGGTAGATCTTGAACGCTACACGGCCGCCTTGAGTCAGAGGCGTAACTATGATACTTATTTTTATGTGTTGGCAAAATGTACCCAATTTCCGAAAGCCGGATGTTGAAGACCCCATTGAATAAACACTAAAGAACTGGTGAATTTCGGTTTCACCCTACGTTTTTGCATAAAGCAAATTTTATAGAAAGATGTGCACTTCTTGTAACATCATTAAAAAAATATTCAACAGAAATGCAACATACAAAACCGCAGCAGTACTTTCTTTAGAAGTTAAATTGAACAAAAGATCTACCAGAGGGTCATTGCTAATTAAAGCTCCATATCTATACAGATTTCGATGTAGCTTTCCCGGATGTAGTCCAAACTTTGTTACGATTCCCCATTCGGTTTGGGTTGGTTTTTTTTTATGTTCTTCAGCGCGTATCCTCTAGCTCGCAGAAGTTTTTAATTTGACTAACGTAAATGAAGCCGAACTTGAAATAAAATTCTCCTATTCTTTGCGAGCCACGCTGAATAGGTACTTTATTAAAATATCTCTCGACGACTCACTCAAATTCCATTGTTGTTTTAATTGAACTTGCATAGAGCAGTTGAAAATTCGACTTAATAAAATTACTATTGTTAAATTACCAACTTTTTTCATTTGCATGTTTAATGGCATTCGACTCATCTTCCTGATCGAGTCTGCATATTTTTATTAGCAGTGGTTAGGTCGAATGGAGCCACTCTTCCTGAAGAGTGTCGTAAAAAGCATCTCTCTTACCGGTGGAACAGCATCATTTGCTTTTCATTTTGTTTATTGTATAATTATCGTAACAGTGTGTCATAAAGCCAAATGGGGTTTAAATGGGTCTGCAATAAATAATTTATTACCGAAATGTTATGAATGCAGACATACTTTCTGGAGCACTAAAATGATTTGATACCATTTCTATTGTATTGTTTATTGTCGGGGTTTTTAACTAATATATATGTAAGTTAATTTAGCAAGTTAGACAGCCCTGTAAATGTTTTATTTAAGTTTCGATTGAATTTCCAAATTAATTACAAATATTTAACAGGCTAGTTAATATGCAAATCTGCCGTAATCATTTTTCGCGCTTTTAATAATTATTTTCACAAACGGAATTTAATTAAGTTATTTGAATATTTTATGCGGGATGAAACGGTTTCGTCTTCGCATTTTCATATTCCGATAAAAGTGCATGATATGCGTGTCTATAAATAGTTTCTAGCTTCCTGAATTTCACTATGGATTAATACATGTCTTCCAAAAGTATAAATCAGTTAATCTATCGACTTTTTCGGTAATTCATTTTTCCTATGCACGCAGCACTAAAGATATTATTATAATAAATAGGAAATTAATTTCCGTTGTTTTAAATCTGTTGATATTTTTATTTAAATAATTTCATCACATTATTGATAAATGAATGAAACGTTAATTTAATAATAAAATCCGCGATCGATCGACATGTTGGTTTGCACATTTCATCCCCTAATAGGAGTGCTATTTACATATGTGGCCTTTGAGGCATGTTAAAATGTCATCTGGTAATGTTCATAAAAATGCATCTGGTTTTTAAATGCCTACATTATTATACTGCTAATAAAAAATTTGCAATTATACGAAATTTATAGCAGACGTAACACATTTTTTAACAATGCGCAAATAAAAATATTATTGTTTCAAAACACTAACACTTATGTAATGACTGTGTGTTGTGTGTATGTAACATATTTAGTAAAACAAACACATAGCGCTCATTAATTAATAATTGAAGATTTGCAAATATAATTGCGCACGTTATCTGCTGTTATTCACTTGATGCGAATTGAATGAATGCTTTTAATTAAATTTCGTCTCTTAATAAAATTTGTGCTGCTGTAATTCAATATTGCGTGAGCAAAATCGATAAAAAAGATGCGATGCGTGCATTCCCTCAAAAAAATCATTGTACCCTCAAGTCAACAAGAATGCTAATCGCTAACAACAGATATAATGAAATTTGAGGATTTCTGGAGTGGTCCACATTATACAATCTTGCTCTACCTTAACTGAAAACCCTACAAATGTTATTTATTGTAAAGCTCCGATAAAAGGTTCCACATTGTTATCTTAATCCCCTTAAAGATGCTATTTTGACCTGGCTACCAGTAAGCAGTACCCCAAAAGGAAAAAGGCCCACAGTGTTGGGCTAGCTGGCGTTGCGTGCAGAGCAAACCCGCCGTTCTCTTAAGTTAAGCACCCGCAGCAGTCACAATGCCCCACAGTAAATGCAATAATTTAACATGAAGAATTCGCGAGTTACAGTGCCGTGTATTGTTTCAGGTTGTTTGCTAGACAGTGCACCGCGTCCACCAGATGTGCCTCCCAGAAATCCAACAATGAGTCGACTTAATGGGAGGTTAGCCTCCGCTCCACCAGCCGATCCCAGTCAGGACTTTGAGCCTTCGTGTCTCGTACGGACTCCATCCGGAAATGTGTACATACCCAGTGGCACACTCAGTGAGTCCAATTTCTATCAACCTATTATTAGTGACCATTCCCTAAGTGAACTGTGTTTGAGTGCTTCGAATCAATTATGCGGTGCTGGACTTCAAGGTAGTACTTTAATCAAAAACTTATTACTTTTCCTTTACGTAGATTTCGTATGAGTACCAATAATGTACTACCATCTCAGGACCAACTAGTTATTATAACTTCTTCATGCGTTCTATTCTAATCTAAAATATCCCATGAAGTTTGTTTATTAATTTTAATCTTGTCCGATCTATCGTCCGTCCTATGTCTTCTATTTCATTTTCCAAGAAGAAAGTCTTGGTGCGTCTTTCAGAAAACTGACCAGATAAAATCAATTATTTCTAAATTTCGGTATGTAGCTTCTTGGGTACTTATTAAAACTAAGTACCAAGATATTAGTCATCTACCCATTTTCTGAGTAGGTACCATTCTGATTGTTATCCACACGAAAAGTCTTTTGCAGAAGACTGCTTGCTCTATTTAAATGCATTCGGTTTGGAATGTAGTAGTACCTATGTAGTTAGAGACATGCATAGTTACAACAACAATGCTAATCTTCAAGATTCCTTGCTAAACACGATTCTAAACAAATGAGGCTGAATATTTTGCTACTGAAGTACTATCACATTTTTATTGGTATGCATATACAATTATTGCTTTATTAATCTTTCAGATCCATTGATAACATTCACGTTGATTTATATTTGAATTTTTCCTTATGCAAATTACTACCTCTAGTACTACCTTACTCGTACTATGTAATTGTCTCTACTGAAAGGTAATGAATCTGATGATATAAAAGCTATTTCTCAAGTACCTCATAGAATATTCATAAATTCTTGTTGATTTTTATAACAAGTACTAGTACTACTATGTCTTGGTAAATAATCTGCTCTTGTTTTTAAAACTTAATAATATCATTACAAACATCCCGATAAATCAAAGTACCAGTCAAAGAAATATTAAGTAGAAAAGTTGCTCTTAACGGAATTTCCGATAATCGGAGCGAATGTTATTGTTGATTTTATTCTTCGATCAGATAATGTATATTATTATTATTGATAGGTGCGCAAATATGTATGTGGATCCAAAAGATTGAAATAATTTTTACAGTCGGACAAAATTCAAGTACCTCGTAAATACCAATTTAAAGCTGCGCTTTGTTGCGTCAATTAATTTTTTTATGATAAACGACCATTTAGGTTTTTTTTTGAACGACTATTCCAAGTCTTTAACGCTTTTTTTGTTTATGTAACGACAACTTGGTACTATTTTGTCTCCTAGCATATTTATAGCATCATTGTTTACTTTCAAAATATCTGTGCATTTAAAAGCCCACATACTCGAACCGTTTTTCGCCCCCCAAAAAAGGCCCAAACAATAACACATAAACCAGAAGCATATGGATCAAAATGACACTCTCTGTTTTGTTTACCATTAACTTGAAAACCTACAAACTGGCATTCTTCAGCGTCTTCCGAGGCTCTTAAATTAAACATATGTCTTCAAATAGATAAGAAGATAAGTGTTCGAGAAAGTTGGGACTGTCACAGTCAGTGCGTTTTTAACTTAATTGTGTCTTTAAAAAATATTTTTTATGATAATTATGGTCAAACAGGTAAATCTGTTCTTGGCGCTTGCCAGCTGATTGTGATTGCCCAAAAAATCGTGACATGTGTTGCGTTGTTAATTATTTACGATTTTTTTCTTCTTCTTCCAGATCACCCGAAAAACTCGACCATTGATTACAAGTCAAACTCATCTTGTAGCAGCCCATCGAAAGATATGAAGAATTCCGACAGATGCGGCATGCCATATGGTGCCCAGGTACCTGTTCTGCCCGTCCGTAATAATTTGCGCCGCCCCAACTCGAGCCATTTTCCACAGGCGAGTCGGTTTCATTTTCGAAAAGGACTGACATCGAAATGCACGTGGAAATGCACGGCGATTGTATTCATTATGCTGTCGGTGGTGCTCACAGCTGCCCTTTCCTACATCTCAGGTAAGCTTATTTTGCATGCCCGAATGAATCCTGTCTAATTTGCTGATCTAGCATCGAGCTTGCTGAACTGGTCATATCAGAATACGAAACCGTGCGCGGTGATTGTTGGCGACACCCAAGTGGTACCTGTGCCGAAAACGGCGACACCATCCGAAACCAATCTTTCCACTTCGAGTCGGCCCAAAACATCAGCGCCTGGAGGTAAATACTTTGTCTATTCCAGAAAACGTAGACAAGTCGATAGTAATAATAAAACGCATGCTTCTGTGTTGTTTGTTTCCAATGCTACCACAACTAGCACCACTTTAGTCAGTACTACTGCCGAGCATGATAGGTCTAGTAATAGTACTCCCTCTATCTTGCATGATTTCAACAATCTTACCACAAGTGGACCGCTGTCCGATACTTTTGCGCTAACTAGTACTAATAGTACCGATATTGATACATCGACGACGAGTAGTACCATTTCAAATTACGACGATGATGTGACTACTGAAAGTAGTACCGACGATATTTCCGAAGTGGAACCACCACCAGACGAACTGGAGGATATTTTCAATTCGTCCGAAATCCAGCACGATGCCCCGATTTTCACCTATGGAGAAGACAGCATCGAGATCATCAAGTTGAAAAACGAGCAAAACTCGAAAGAACTGACTGATGCCAACTTGTCCGTAATGCCCGTCCAAGATTTGGAGTTGCGCTCGTTTGTTAAGCAAGCCGCATTTAATGAGCCTGAGCTAATGCATAACCAAACTAATAGTAGTACCGCCGAGCCGCAAGCCGCTGAACGAGTTAAAGTTATTCATGTGCCGCCAGTAATGAATCCGAGCATGAATAATAATTCCAAGCGTGTTCTGATCAATGTAACAATAGCCACTGATCCCGATCACAATAATCCCCATTTCACTCATTCCGTTTACGTGCTTTCCGTTTCGGTACCAACCGATGGTGGCGATCCGAACGATGGTGGTGTTAAACTCGATACGAAAGAAACGCCCGATCAATCGGACAAGACATTCACCACACCGTTGGTGGAAAAGTTGCCACATGGTGGTGGTTGTGAATGTTCTTGTCCGTGTATGGAAAATGCCTTTTCAGACTCTAATGACGATTACAGCGACGATTTTGTTGATAAATTGAACGGTAGTAGTTTGAGCGGATTTTCCAGTACTACTGAAATTCCGTTTTCGTCTTCGACGACTGAAATGACGGAGGAAACGTGGCAAACGGCGTGTGCGGAGACTTCCACTAAGTTGCCACCACCACCAACCATTCTTATCCTCGAAGGTAGGACTTGCAGTTGAGGTATCGAAAAAATACTGAGGCTTAGCTAAATTGTAAAAAAGAATTCTTAACAGCGAGCTAAGCATTTGAAATGAGTTTGTACGTTCTTATAAATAATATAGTTAATTTTATAATGCACGGGAATTTAAGTAGCTGTGTTTCTTGCATGTGTATATTGAGTATGATTGTGGTATATAATTATATGGTGCAGGCAAGAGAATCAATCGATAAAATTATTTAATAGTTTTTAAACTTCTAAGCGTATAATATTAGCTGGCTGGTAGCTTTTTATTAATATTGCATTCGCTTGGGAAGTAGTAATTTAGAGGAAGGATTTATTGATTGATTCCCAGACATTATTGTCTTTTCAGCTTTTTTCTAACTCAAATATGGATTTGATGAAAGCTTTCTGCAATTGTACGTTTTAGTTCCAGTTTTAATCCAAACGGCCTTTTACAAAATTCATGCTTCAATCAAGAATTAAATTAGGAGCTTCTAAAATATTGATAGAATCCCTAAATATAGGCTATTTCTGATTGATCTTTACTAAAAATAGTTTCAGTCAATCAACTCAAGGAAAAAAATTGTAACTTTCAAAACTGGAACACCCTGTACATTAAACCAAAAAAAAAAAACTAATGAAAAAACCATGAGAAAGAAAGCCAATTTAAAATTTTAAACTGTTTCTGCAGGAGCACGCACATTTCCGGCGCAATCATTCCCACCAGATGGGACTACGTTTTCCCAAGTTTCATTGGGACAGCGTCTGTCCAAAGAAATTCCTCCCTACGGATACTGGAATATGCAATTTTATCAATCGGAAGCCGCCTATGTTAAATTCGATTACAACATCCCTCGTGGCGCCAGCATTGGTGTGTATGCGCGACGTAACGCATTGCCCACCCACACCCAGTACCACATCCTCGAGGTGCTCAGCGGATTCAAAGTGCGGACGACTCGAGCTTCACACGTAAGACCTCCCACTTCCTATCCAGATTCGATTTTAATAATTTGTTTGAACAGTCCTCGGTTAAAAAGGAAGTCACCCACTACATGGAACAGGGCCACTGGTTCCTCTCCTTGTACAACGACGATGGCGATCCGCAAGAAGTGACATTCGTGGCCGCCGTCGCCGACGACATGACGCACAACTGCCCGAACGGTTGCAGTGGTAAAGGCGAATGTCTGATGGGACATTGTCAATGCAACCCCGGATTCGGTGGCGACGACTGCAGTGAGAGTAAGTTCCTTTCTTTCATCCAAACTCGACTAACTCTTCTTCAGCAAATGAAATGAGCTAACCGAACATCTTTGCTTGTGAATCGCGGCATGTGAATGTTATTTTTTTCTGTCCATTCATCAGGTGTATGTCCGGTGTTATGCAGTCAGCGGGGCGAATACATCAACGGTGAATGTCAATGCAATCCGGGCTGGAAGGGCAAAGAATGCCAGTTGCGGCATGACGAATGCGAAGTACCTGATTGCAACGGGCATGGTCATTGCGCGAACGGCAAATGCAATTGCATACGGGGTTACAAAGGGAAATTTTGCGAAGAGGGTGAGGAATGCTTTTTATTAACAAACAAACTCTTATTACTAATAATTTCGATTTATTGTTATTATTTTATGAAAGTAGGCAACTTAACATGCACTTAATTGAATTTTGCGTATGACAAGTTGCCTATACGAATTTTCTCAACAATTATTTTTATTTATCTAGCTGACTGTCCCCATCCGACTTGTTCCACTCACGGATATTGCGTGGAAGGCACCTGCCTCTGCAAGAAAGGCTGGAAAGGTCCCGATTGCTCGCAAATGGACAAAGATGCATTACAATGTCTGCCCGATTGTTCCGGACACGGCTCCTTCGATTTGGACTACCAAACGTGCACATGCGAGCCGCGATGGTCCGGCGAGGATTGCTCGAAAGAGCTGTGCGATTTGGATTGCGGTCAACATGGACATTGCGTGTCCGAGGCCTGTCAGTGCGATCTGGGCTGGTCGGGCGAGTTCTGCAATATGAAGCAGTGCGATTTGCGATGCAACGAGCATGGTCAATGTAAGAACGGGACGTGTTTGTGTGTGACTGGATGGAATGGTAAGCATTGTACGATGGAAGGCTGTCCGAGCAGTTGTTCGTCGCACGGACAATGTCGCTTCAATTCGGATGCGATGTGGGAGTGTCGGTGCGATAATGGTTGGGATGGACAAGATTGCAGTATTTTATTGGAGCAGAATTGTAATGATGGTCGCGATAACGATAAAGGTAATTTATTCGTCTATGTTTAGATTTAGATAATCTAATTTATGTTGTTGGTTTTTGGTAGATGGGCTGGTTGATTGCGAGGATCCAGAATGCTGCACGAATCACGCTTGTCGCAGCAGTCAACTTTGTGTGTCGTCTCCGAAACCAATTGATATTCTTTTGCGAAAACAACCGCCAGCAATTACTGCGTCTTTCTTTGAGCGAATGAAGTTTTTAATTGATGAGGGAAGTTTACAAAACTATGCTCGTCAGGAAACTTTTAACGAAAGGTAAGGAACTTAATTTCCGGATTTCTCTCTTTTTTCTCGTCCATTGCGAAATTTATAAATTGTACATTTTGCTGTTTTTTCTATCTCGCTCTTTGTCATGTACTAATTTAAATTATTAATAATGTGTGTTTTTTATTATATATTTTTATATGTAAAAAATATTCTAGACGCATTGTTCTGTTGTGCCCCATGTGAAAATATATTCCCTTTATGTAACTTTACTTACTGGAATTACTGTCACTTTTTATTAACTTTATTTTACGTGCTTGTTTTAACTAGTTGGTTTCTTTCAGCGCAAATCACATTTTTCCTTTAAACGCTATTCGACAAAAACGCTGAAATAAATCAATTATAATTGATTGTCCAATTATATAACGTGTGCCAACCCGCATTAATAATCAATTAGGAATATTTTACTAAAAAAATGCTTATGGGTACTTATGCGCATGCGTATTTATTACTGCGCATGCGTATTTATCTATATAAGGTTTGTTGGCCAATTAAATTTGACGAATCAAAATTAATGGTCCGCATAATTATTACGGCTGTATAAAGTAGGTTTAATAATGTGTTGATGCCAGTACGCCTAACCACTAATTTAAATCCGGGATTAAACTTAGATGTACATTAGTATCACAAATCTTGTTAATTGATTACACAGTAAACGTGGAACGCACTGCTATATTCAAATATAATCAGGTTCTGTTTTATGACTGAATAACGATCGTGCTCTAATGACGAGTCGAAAATGAAGAGTGCTAATCTTTGTAGTAATAAACAAGAAAGTTAATTAATGTTTAGCTAAATTTTAATTGAATTAATTAATGTTCTTAACAAATTTGGCTTTTTATTCTTGCTGCTCAGTGTATTTTGGAATCACTTCAACACGAGGTAAGGCTAAACAAGTGCCCAATGCTTGTAAATTTAGCACTTCATAGATTATATTGTATTGAAAAAAGAAACTATAGGTTTTTTGGTGTTTTCGTGTGAATTTTTATTATTTTTTTAATTATGTAAATCCACTTGTGTTTTGTGCTCTTTTTGTTCAGCTTCAGTTTAGTAGCTAGTCTTAAGTAGCTTTAATGTACTTTCCAACTCCAACTAAGCAAAACTAATCGTAACTTTTTTCCCTAGTCGTTCGGCAGTAGTGCGAGGTCGAGTAGTCACCCAAATGGGTACCGGCTTGATGGGGGTGCGCGTCAGTACCAGCACTCCGCTTGAAGGTTTCACCCTAACACGCGACGATGGATGGTTCGATCTGCTAGTGAACGGTGGTGGTACCGTCACCTTACAATTCGGACGGTCACCATTCCGCCCACAAACCTACATCGTCTTCGTGCCCTGGAACGAAGTGGTCATCATCGATAACGTAATAATGTCCCTCGGCGAAGAGAAACTGGTGTCGCTTCTACCGCAACCCTGCAGCGCTCACGATTTCGATACAATGAAACCGGTGGTACTCGCGACTTGGAAGCACGGCTTCCAAGGCGCCTGTCCCGACAAAAGCGCCATTCTCGCCGAATCGCAAGTAATCCAGGAAAGTCTTCAAATACCCGGCACCGGATTGAATATTGTGTATCACAGTTCAAGAGCCGCCGGTTATCTATCAACAATTCAATTACAATTGACGCCCGATGTAATTCCATCAGCATTGAAATTGATTCATCTGCGGATAACAATCGAAGGCATCTTGTTTGAGAAAATGTTTGAAGCTGATCCGATTATTAAATTTACATATGCCTGGAATCGATTGAATGTTTATCGGCAGCGTGTCTATGGCGTTACCACTGCTATTGTGAAGGTCGGCTACCAGTACATCGATTGCAAGGATATTATTTGGGACGTGCAAACCACGAAGCTTAGTGGTCATGATATGGGCATCTCGGAAGTGGGCGGATGGAATCTGGACATTCATCATCGGTACAATTTCCATGAAGGTAAAAATAAATATTTTTTAATAATTTGCAACCATAAATTAACTAAAATTATTTCGCTTATAGGAATCCTTCAAAAAGGTGACGGTTCGAACATCTACCTGAAACACAAGCCACGCGTTATCCTTACCACCATGGGCGACGGACATCAGCGCCCTCTGGACTGCACGGACTGCGAAGGCCAATCCGGTAAACAACGACTTCTAGCACCGGTCGCTCTCGCTAGCGCTCCGGATGGTTCCTTATTTGTGGGCGACTTTAATTTAGTCCGTAAAATCACAACTGACGGCAACGTTCGCACTTTAGTCCGCTTGAACACCACAAGAGTGTCCTACCGGTACCACATGGCGCTAAGCCCACTGGATGGCACGCTTTACATCTCCGATCCGGAATCGCACCAAATCATCAAAGTCCGCAATACTGAAGACTTCAACGATCCCGACCACAACTGGGAAACAGTAGTCGGTTCCGGAGAACGTTGTCTGCCAGGCGACGAAGCTCATTGTGGGGATGGCGCGTTAGCACGCGATGCTAAATTAGCGTATCCAAAAGGCGTCGCAGTTTCAAACGATAACGTTCTCTACTTTGCGGATGGCACCAATATTCGCATGGTGGATCGCGATGGTATCGTAACAACCGTCATCGGCAATCATATGCACAAATCGCACTGGAAGCCGCTACCGTGCGAAGGTACCCTCAACATCGAGGAAGTGCATCTGAGATGGCCCACTGAGCTGGCCATCAATCCGTTGGACAACACTTTGCACATCATCGACGACCATATGATTCTTCAGTTAACGCTAGACGGACGAGTGAAAGTGATTGCTGGTCGACCACTGCATTGTGCTTCGCCCAGTTTGGGCTACGATATCGAATTGGCCACACACGCCACGCTGGTGATGCCGCAAAGCCTTGCGTTCAGCTCCAGTGGTAATTTATATGTGGCGGAAAGCGATTCGCAGCGGATCAATCGAGTGCGAGTGATTGGCACTGATGGGAAAATTTCCCCGTATGCTGGAGCCGAGTCGAAATGCAACTGCTTGGAGCGCGGTTGCGATTGCTTCGAAGCGGATCATTATTTGGCCTTCAATTCCAAGTTCAATACGATTTCTGCGGTGACTGTGAGTCCGGACGGACATGTCCATATCGGCGATCAAGCGAATTATCGCATCCGATCCGTTATGGCGAGTATCCCGGACGCGAGCATTTCGCGCGAGTACGAAATCTACTCGCCGGAATCGCAGGAGATTTACATCTTCAACCGATTCGGCCAGCACATTGCGACGAAGAATATCCTAACTGGTGAAACGACGTATCTGTTCACGTATAACGTTAACACAAGCAATGGTAAACTGAGCACCATCACTGACGCCGCGGGCAATAAAGTGTTCTTGTTGCGTGATTACTCCAGTCAAGTGAATTCAATCGAAAACACAAAGGGTCAAAAGTGTCGATTGCGAATGTCGCGAATGCGGATGTTGCATGAGCTTAGCACTCCGGATAACTACAATGTAACATTCGATTACCACGGTGCTACGGGCTTATTGAAGACCAAGCTCGATAGCAGTGGTCGCAGTTACGTGTACAACTACGATGAATTCGGTCGGTTAACTTCAGCGGTAACGCCAACTGGTAAAGTAATTGGCCTGTCATTCGATTTGAGTTTGAAAGGAGCGACCGTTAAGGTCAGCCAGAACAACAAACAACCGGTTTCAATGCTGATTAAAGGATCCAGTGTGTCCACAAAGGTTGATGAAGTGGAGAACCGAATTATCCTATTAGCCGATGGTAGTGTTTCCAGGACGGCTGCTTGGTCGCATAGCACTACGACCGATACGGTTCCTTACAACGTTTTGGCGGATAAGGATCCACTATTGGGCGAAAGTTACCCAGTACCCGCGAAGCAACGCACTGAGATTGGCGGCGATCTGGCTAATCGTTTCGAGTGGCGCTACTTTGTGCGACCCAATCAGAACAGCAAAAGCAAAACGTTGAATGCGAAAAGTATCTCGAAAGTCGGACGTAAAATGCGAGTGAATGGGGAGAATTTATTGACCTTGGAATACGATCGGGATACCGCTTCGATTTCCGTGTTTATGGATGACAAAGTTGAGCTTCTTAATGTCACTTACGATCGATCTGCCAGACCGGTTAAGTGGGGACCAAGGAATGGGATTTTCGCTGAAGTCGAATTGGAGTATGATCGGTTTAGTCGGCTTAGCAAGTGGAAGTGGGGCGATCTGAGTGAGAATTACGGATTTGATCGCGCTGGTCGGCTCTATGAGATCAAGTATGGAGATGGATCGTCTTTGGTTTACGCGTTTAAGGATATGTTTAGCAGTTTGCCCTTAAAAGTGACAACCCCTCGAGGTTCCGACTATCTTCTCCAATACGATGACGCGGGCGCTCTGCAATCCCTTACCACACCCAGAGGACACATCCACACATTCTCCTTGCAAACATCGCTCGGCTTCTTCAAGTACCAATACTTTTCACCAATGAATCGCCATCCTTACGAAATCATCTACAATGACGACGGGCAAATCTTGGCCAAAGTCTACCCGCACCAATCTGGACGCGTTTCCTACGTTTACGATTCTACCGGTAAGTTGGAAACTACCTTGGCGGGGATGAGTTCAACGCATTACAACTACCACGAAATACTCGATTTGGTGAAGAGTGTAGAGATTGTGGAGCCGAATTTCGAGTTGAAACAGGAGTTCAAGTACCATGCTGGTATTCTGAAGGATGAGAAGTTGAAGTTTAATAGCAAGAGCGCTTTGGATAACGCTCATTACAAGTACCAGTACGATGGCAATGCCAGATTGTCGAGTATCGATGTGGATATCAATGGAAAGGAGTTGCCGCAGTTGCGATTGAAGTATAATCAGAATTTGGGCATTCTCGAAGGAATTAGCGATCTTCGAGTTTATAGGAATACGTTCAATCGGTCGGTTATGCAAGATACCAGCAAACAGTTCTTTACCATCACCGATTTCGATGACCATGGCCGAGTTAAAACCATATTGATCAACATTAAGTCCTTCGATGTATTCCGATTGGAAGTGGAGTACGACACGCGCAACCGAATTAAAACCCAAAAACTTCTAGTAGGACGCACTCAATTCATGGACCGGATTTTGTACAACTCCGATGGTCACGTTTTGGAAGTACTGGGTACCAGCAACTGGAAGTACGTCTATGACGAAAATGGTAACATTATCGGAGTC
This sequence comes from Cryptophagus acutangulus, assembly GCA_963556235.1. Taxonomy (NCBI): domain Eukaryota; kingdom Metazoa; phylum Arthropoda; class Insecta; order Coleoptera; family Cryptophagidae; genus Cryptophagus; species Cryptophagus acutangulus. Next base: position 4,453,189 of record OY744564.1, read on the forward strand.
ATCAAAGAGAAGGATAAAATATCGCTTGGTTACGATTCGGGTGATCGCGTGGTGCAATACGGTGACGTCGAATTCAACAGTTACGACAATCGTGGCTTTGTCGTGCGCAGAGGTGAACAAAAGTACCGATATAATTCCCGCGGTCAGCTAATCCACGCTTTTGAACGAGACAAGTTCCAAACGTGGTACTATTACGACGATAGAGGTCGCTTAATCTCTTGGAACGATGATAAAGGAAACGTTACGCAGTACTTCTACTCGAACCCCAGCACGCCCAATTTAGTCACGCATCTACACTTCCCGAAATCCGGGCGAGCGTTCAGATTCCTGTACGACTCACGGGATGTTATCATCACCGTTGAGACGTCAGAGCAAAGATTTTATGTAGCGTCTGATCAAAACGGGTCTCCTCTTGCTCTGTTCGATATTAACGGAAATTTGATTAAGGAGTTGAGACGTACACCATTTGGAAACATAATCCTGGACACCAATCCTGATTTTTATCTACCAGTGGATTTCCATGGTGGTATTCTGGAGCCCAATACGAAGTTGATTTATATTGAGAAGCGATTGTATGATCCCGTTTTGGGGCAATGGATGACACCAGCTTGGGAAAAATTGGCTACTAAGCTTACAACTCCTACGGATGTGTTTATTTATCGTTTCCATAATAACGATCCAATCAATTCGAAGCTGTCCATTAATTATATGACGAATTTGAATAGTTGGTTGAAGATGTATGGCTACGATATGCATAACATGCTTGGATCCGAGTATATTAGTCGAATGGTGTACAAGCCACAGGCTACCGTCACTGCTCCACAACTGGCTCCAGATTTTGGAATCATGTCTGGATTGGAATGTATTGTTGATAAGGTACGATTTGTCTATCAAAACATTAATTAGATGTTAATTAATTTATTTTTCGTTTAGGTGAATGAGAAGTTCATGGATCTGGGCTTCATTCCGAAACCTCTCTTGAAGATGGAACCCAAAACGCGCAATCTTCTACCAAGGGTAGCCTACCGTCGATCAGTCTTTGGCGAAGGCGTCCTCATCTCACGTGTAGGCTCCCGCGCTCTAGTCAGTGTAGTGGAAGGCGTGAACGGTGTAGTGCAAGACGTGGTGACATCCGTCTTCAACAATTCATTCTTCTTGAACATGCAGTTCAGCATCCACGATCAGGACGTGTTTTATTTCGTTAAAGACAATGTACTTAAAATTCGTGACGACTTAGAAGAACTACGTAGACTTGGTGGTATGTTTAATGTTTCAACACATGAAATCACCGATCATGGATCTTCGACGCCAGTCAAAGAATTGCGATTGCACAATCCAGACGCTGTAGTTATTATTAAGTATGGTGCCGATCCCGATCAGGAGACGCACAAGATTCTGCGGCATGCCCATAAGCGTGCGGTGGAAAGAGCCTGGGAGTTGGAGAAGCAGCTGGTGGCGGCTGGCTTCCAAGGACGCGGCGATTGGACGGAAGAGGAGAAGGAAGAGTTGATATCGCATGGCGATGTCGATGGATATGAAGGTATCGACATTCACAGTATTCACAAGTATCCCGAATTGGCTGACGATCCCGGAAACGTTGCGTTCCAGCGGGATACGAAACGCAAGCGGAGAAAGAGTGGCGTCAGACGTGGCAGAGTTCATAGACACGAATCGTGATTAAATTAAGTTAATTAATTAGCGCAGAAAATATTTTTATGTGCCATAATTACAATAATAACATCAAATCAAATCCTAGTCGTTCTTATAATAATAATAATATTAATACGTAACATAAAGCTATTTTTATTATTGAAAAAGTAAGTAAAGAAAGAAAATCGTGGCTCTAAATATTTTACTAAAAAGAAAATCCTATAAAATAGTGTGTGAAAATGCCATGAACTGTCCAATAAAAAAAATAATAAAAATTATTGTGTTGTGTACAAGCAATCAAAAGGCCTATAAATAACGAAGGACGTGTGCTTCTCTCTTCACAGGGTAGCCGAAACTTTATTCTGCTCTTAATGAAAATTAAAAATGGAATTATCAGACATTTTGCACATAGATTACTCTAGTTAAGAACTAAAACAAAACTGTACATATTATATCAGAAGCTTTTTATATGGGAATCTAATTAGTGAAAATTGCTATGAAATGAGTAAGACTAGTAATATTTGAATCATTTTTATGCTGCAATTTCTTATGATGATTTTTATTCAAAATCAAGATCATTAATCGTAGCATCGACTGAACTGAAGAAATAATAATGAATTAGTTCATAGGTATTTTAATCAATTTAATTTCTTTGTTGAGTGTCGCATAGCGCCTCTTTGTTCCGCTATCGAAGCAAAAGATGCGCTAAGCGATATCATCAAAAATCAACTAGTTGTACATATTACATGATATATAATTTATTTATAATTTTATTAAGTTTTTTATATTTTTATCTTGGTGCTTGTCTCCATCAATCTATAATAGATCTGGACCCTTCTTAAATCGTATAAATATTAGGTACATTAATCATTAGAATAGCGTACAATGAATTATCAAGTAAATATTAAACGATAATATTATGCATACATAGAATCTGTAACTCGCAAGGTAAATCTCACCAAAATATGTAAAAAAGTCTCTATCTGTCTGTCTTTACGTTTGCCATAGCTGATAAAGTGTATAATGAAATTTTAGGTACAGCTGTTGTAATGATAAATGAACTTTTCAAAACTTTGTTGTATAAGTGTAAAGCGATCTCTATCTGTATTAATTATATTTTCATTTTGATTACATATTATTTGGAATGAGAGAAACAGAAAAATAAATATTATATATATATTGTAAGAGTCGTTTTTAGAGTACTACTAAGTAAAGAGAATGGAGTTGAAGGTGCGATGCGGCGGCGGCACATTCAAGCAGCGATATGCCGAACGTGGATAAGTGATATTTTTTCTAATGTGACTAAACAAACAAAGCAATACTTTGTATCTTATACGTCTTAATTATTATTAATTATTATATTATGTGCAATTGTTGTGGGGGTTGTGAGAGGAACACAACCAGCACTTCCAGTATGCATTTCAAATTGATATATGAATGATATGATGACCATATTCGTAAAATATTCAAAACTGATATTTTATGTGTGTAAATATAAAAATTTATTGTGTATATTGTTTTGATATGTAAATATAATTTTTGTTTTATTCAGTAATATAATCGTTTATTAAATGCAGAAGTATTTATGAAGTAACAATTGTTTTATTATTTTACCCATTCATCTATTTTTGAATTAGTTAATTATTTAAATTTATTTCAAATTTATTTAAATAAAAATAAATAAATTTTATTTTTTTGAATTAATATTTATTATTTGTGGAAAACATTGCAAAAACATTATTTCCACATTGATCACCTTTTTTCCCCTTATAAACACAGTTTATTTTATTCTACCTTTACTAGTTTCGGTATTAGAACAAGAAAATTATTAAATATTGTATTGCTGGTTGCCTAAAAATAACCGAGAATGAGTTTTTTTAATTAAATGCAGTAATTAAGCATAAAGTGTTAAATTTTCCAATCTACAATTATAAAATAAACTACAATAACTACAAAAAAATATTAAATGTTGCCATAAAGTGCCAAAAATTAATTAATATTTATAAAAAAAAATATCTAAGATAAATTAAAACTAAACTATTTTGATATATCTAAGATAGTTTTTAAAAAAATATAGCAAATAAAACTTTAATCTACCTTTGTTCATATTTTGAAATCAAATTAAATTTATAGATAAACAAGTGTTATATTTAGCCTTTTAATTTCCTTCACTTTTGCACTATCAATGTTTTTACTTATAATTGAGTAGTGCATTTAATATCATTTAATTGCACCAGAAATAATTAAACTACAGTAAACATACCATTAAATAACTATATAGACAATTTTAAAAGTGTTGTGCGATGAATTTCGTTGAAATTTTTTTGAGTGCAATCATTGCATCTTTCGCCATAATTCTTATTTTCTTCGCTCATCTCAACACCTACTGGAAGAAGAAAGGCGTCCGAACTCCAAAACATCTCCCAATTATTGGCAATGGCTGGGATTTAATTACAAGACGTAAGCAGTTTGGCGAAGTAGTTGCTGATTGGTACAATGAATTCAAAAACGAACCCTTTTGTGGTGGATATATTTTAACAACAAAATGCTTCATTCCAATTGATTTATGTTTAATTAAATCAATAATGCAAACGGATTTTCCACATTTTGTTAATCACGGATTTTATTTTAATGAAAAATTGGAACCTCTATCAGCGCATTTATTTGCATTGGAAGATAACGAATGGCGAAATTTACGCTCGAAATTAACACCCAGCTTTACCTCTGGAAAGATTAAATCAATGTTTTCAACGCTTATTAATTGCGCGGATCAACTTGGACCCGTTTTGGATACATCCGCCAAAAATAATACGACTCTCGATATTGGAGAAGTGATTGCCTGTTACACAACTGACGTAATTGGATCGGTGGCTTTTGGAATCGAATGCAACAGTATCAAAAATCCGGATGCTGAGTTTCGAAAATATGGACGAATGCATTTCGAATGCACTACAATGAATTTATGGCGAAATCTAATTGGAACTGTATGTTCCAAAAAGCTTCTACATCTACTTCGATTTAAGATGATTAGTCCGGAAATATCAAGCTTCTTCTTAAAGTCTGTACACGAAAATGTTGACTACCGCATTAAAAATGGAATTGTTCGGAAGGATTTTTTGAATCTGTTATTGCAGATGAAAGAATCTTCTGGAGATAAGGAATTAAGCTTGACTACTGATCAAATTGCCGCACAATGTTTCGTGTTTTTCTTAGCTGGTTTCGAAACTACTTCAACCACTTTGACTTTTGCATTGTTCGAACTCTCAATTCATAAGGAAATTCAAAAGAGACTACGTGAAGAATTGGTAGCAGTTCTCGCTAAATACGATAACAAAGTTACTTATGATTCTTTGATGGAGTTGACGTATATGGACCAAGTGATCAATGGTTTGATTTAAATTATTTAAGTACTTGAGTTAAAATTGATAAATTTTAGAGACTTTAAGAAAATATCCTCCCGTGCCAAATATACCAAGAAGCTGCACAATGGATTACAAAGTACCCGACTCAAATGTGACTTTAGATAAAGGCATAACGGTTATCATACCCACTTTGGCCATCCATCGCGATCCCGAGTACTATCCAAATCCTGATCAGTTTGATCCCGAGCGGTTTTCCGAAGAAAATAAATATAGTAGGCCGAGTTACAGCTTCATACCATTCGGGGAAGGTCCAAGAATTTGCATTGGTAGATGTTCCTATTAAAAAGAAAATTTGAATAATTATGAGGCTAATTAATTTTAGGGATGAGATTAGCAATGATTGAAACTAAAGTTGGATTGGCGACTATTTTACGAGATTATGAAATTTCGTTCAATAATAAGACGAAAAATCCCATCGTTATTGATACGGCGGCATCATTTACCCTCAAAGCTCAAGGAAGTGTTTGGATTGATGTCCAAAAAATTGGTTACAAATAATTGAAGAAGAACAAATTTTGTAGATTTATTTAATTATTCTAGTACAATATGTAATGAATTCAATAGATGGCAGACGGATGTAAGGAAAGGTATAATAAATGTTTGATAGTATTAAATAATTGTATGTATAAAAGCTCACTTTTTTAATGTATACTTTTCCATATGGCATAAAAACAACTACAAATACATTCCGGTTTTATGTTTAATAATTATTATAATGTTCCAGCCTAGCATTACAATAATCATACATGTATTTGACCAATTAAATAAAATGAACCCATTACTGCGGTTGTTCTTCCAAAGTCAACGGAATATCTTTATTGAGATCTTTATTGAAGTCGTCCTGATCTAGCTGAACTTCTGCATCCCCATCCAATTGTTGAGTATTAAAGGGGTATTTTTGAGTAAAAGGTACATCTACAATAAACATAAATTCAAATATATCGAATTGATGTTAAATAAAATTAAGAGAACCATTATAAATAATATAAGTCCAAGGGGATGCATTATCAAACGCAATATTCCTCTTCTGGATGCGCCCTAATCGCGGACCAAACCACATGCCTGTTTTAGCTCCACCTGCACGTTTAGCATAAGAATCCCCATCAGTTTGCCATGATTTGTCACCTCCACGTCCTACCCTTGGGAAAGCCATCAGCTTGCCATACCGTTTGATATCTAAGGAAAAAACTTATTAGAAATAAATTGGTGCGACACCATTTCGATTTGCAACCGGAGTTTAAGGTGCCCCATCTTGATCTCCGTCCGACTCGTAAAGATGGTGTAATGTAAAAGGACGCCTGACGTTTTGGTACATTGGGTGTAGCTGAAATAAATAAATTCGAACGTCGATAAATAAATCTTCTCACAAAAGCCGATACATGATATATTACGCGCAAATCCTCTACACGCGGATTAAAACGTACAAATCGTTAAATTTGAATTTAATTTACAGATTAACAACTTATTTTATCACTTTGGTTCTATTTTATATTTGCAAACGCGCCAAAACAAATATATTTGATGTTACTTTGATGCGACGCAAAAGCTCCTGACAAGCACCATCACAGGGTTAGAAAAATGTGTGATGCTTATCTCCAAGGATTTTCAAATAAAACTTTGCGCTGTCAGATGTATTTCACATTTACGACAATTTGAAATCAACATTTAATTCTTTATCTGTAATAAAAGTGGTTAAAACAGTCGCTCGGCTGGGAGCGGTTATTAAAGCCTTTTTAATAAAAGTTTCTCGTTCCATAAAATGTTTTTGTTGGCTGGAAAAATTGCTGGTGATAATTACTTAAAGTTTTCCAATCTTAAACTGTTTAAATATCCATAAAAATTGGCATAAAAAATATAAGCAATAAAACATTGAATTACTGTAATTAATTGCGCTAACTACCGCTTTTATTAATAATTATTTATAAAGCTTGAATAATAAAATTTAAAAAAAAATTAACTACATACGAGAATTTATTTTTCAAATATTTAATAAAAAATAATTGAAATAGTAAAAAACTTATTAATGTTAATAAAAAATCTCTTCCAACGAAATAAAATAACGTTCAAGATTTAATTAGTTCAGAAGTTAACAATTTAATAAATTAATCATTAATTATTTTAGTAAACTTTAAGCAGTTTTGTAAAGTTGTTTACAATTCTTTCAAATTGTTTAGAAGAATCTTCAATATTGTTATTAGCGTAATATTAAATAATCAATATCATAAAAGTGCAATTTTCCTATTTCCTATTTTTCCTACTTCCTATTTTTCTTTCAGTCCATAAAGACCCTTATTAACTCTTTCATATAAACTTTAATAAACTCAGGTATAAAATCAAATTAATTTTCTAATTGCATAATTTAATACTACATTCTGATGTATGTTTTATGAGCTGCGGTGTTTAGTTTCTAACCCAATTTAAATTAATGTGTCTAATTGTTAATGTACTGAAAACTTTGCTGAACAAAATGCACAAAAAGAACAATTAGTCTAACAGAACAGTTTAAATAAACAATTATCACACTCTAAAATAATTTTAAATTACGAGTATAATTAAATTTACATGTGTTTTTTGGGAAATACATTTTACTAAATTGAGAAACATCTTCACAAAAAAAAACATAATTAAAAACCTGGAAGGTCTCTGTTGTTTTAATTTTAACAGAAAAATAATAATTTAAATTAAGACTGGATAAACTTCTTCAAACGGAAATTGCATTAGTTTTTTATAAACATTTTTTGACAAAATTATTTCACTTTTTTTTAATATATAAAATATACAGTGTAAAATATTTTTATTAATTTAATTAAATTAGCAAGCTTAAGATATGTAAAGTTTACTTGAAATTAATTATTAAAAATTCACTTACCTGAGACAAAATAGATAATCACAAAGAACTGAAGTAAAAATAAATGCATAATAGAAAAACTAAAAAACTTCATGTTGCACAATTACGATTTGAAAATGAAAATAGCAGTAGCAGTCAGTATTTTGGAGGATTTGAAATTTATGTGCGACAGGTGAGAAACTGTGAAGTGCTACAAGGGCTGTTCTTTTTATAATACGCGCGTATTGGGGTGGTTTACGTCATGCGATTGCGCTTCTGTATTGTGTGTATAAAAAGAAGGGTCTTAAATTGTAAAACAATTAGATAAAGTATATACAAACCGGCAATAAATGAAGAGACTTGATGCCCATAGGGCTAAAGCACTTTCTTCATCATCACCACCGTGAAAAAGCATTCTAGTTTCTTAGTGTTTACATAATTATTTTTTCTAGCCCACGGTATAGAACCATAAAATTGTTTAATGAAACTCTGATTAGATTAGGCTACGTGGATTTTATTAACATTGAATCCCTTCGCGAAGGTGGTAGATTACTATCCGATCTTTATTACCGCTATAATGACATTATTTTTTTCTTCGTTTTAAAAAAATCTTTTTATTACTATTTGGCAGCCAAACTTTAGTCTTCAAACAGCTTGTAAATGGAAAAACCTAAGAAAATTATTTTAAATATGTACTTATTTATGACTATATTTTATTATGTACTTATTTATGCAAGTTGGAATATTTAATACTCTTTAGAAAAACGTTTAATTTATTTGATCATTACTCGGGTAATTATTTTAAAATAGCTACAAATATAAATAATAATTATTGCATAAAAAGTGGAAAAACTTTTATTATTCTAGTTAGTAGATTTATGTCTTTAAAAAGTCTCCACTAGCGTCAATCATGTTCAATAAACAGTGCAATTATCATAATAGGTATTTTTATTAAAAATATGATATACTTTTTTTTAACATAATTAATAACGATGATGTACAATGTTTACAATTAATATAAACCAACGCTGCATTATTGTTGTTACATCAATTTATAATTAAATCATAAATAAATGCAATATATTTAATGCGTTAATTTCTATTATGTTTACAATAATAATAATAACAAAAAATACGTTGGACAATTTTGCCCTTTATTTTGTTAATTTGTTTATATTGGATAAATTATTTTCAGTAACGAATATATTAATTAATTTATTTAATCATCTATATTTTTGTTATAGAACATATTATTTTGTTTTGATTATTAATTAAATTAAATAATATATTATCATAACAAATTATTTCGCTTTGTAAAACTAAGTTAAACGTGCATAATTCGTTTAATATGTATAGTAAGATTACTAATCAGCATTCGTATTTTCAATCAAACAAAACAACAAATAAATTAAAAATCATATTAATTAATATACCACATGTTTATCCTTATAAATCGGAATTTAAATTATCAAACATCAAAGTGCACTGAAGATGTTTTTTGTTATTTACAAAAATCAAGCACCACGCTTAACACGGAAAAGTTTATTTAATTTGAAGTTGCTTAATCATTACACAAAAAGAGAACTATCAATCATTTATGCCAAAATCCTTGAATAAATTATTGTTGTATGACCAAGAGTGATTATGTACATTTTTTTTTAGTTCATCGGCAGATTAGAATTTGTTCATTTGGAAGCAATCCTTTTTTTAAATTAATTTAAACTATTATTGACAGGTCCGGTTACGCAACGTTTTGTTTAAAAGCTCAAGGATGGTAGGAAAGGTACCTACATTTTTGCAGAACTTTATTCGATTTTGTTGAATGGAATTTTTTGATGTTTTTGGTCCCTTCTTTCTTAAAACAATAATCTAATAATTTTAGCCAAAAATTTTTCTCTCAAAGTGGCGTAATAACTTCAAACTTCCTTAAAAACAATTTCTGTTTCTCATTATTTTAAATATTATTAAATTAAAATGTATGAAATGACTTTTGTTTGGCAGGTCCTTTCGAGTGCTAGAAATGTTAGCTTTAGGCTGAGCAAGATATAATTTGTGAGGAGCTAAAACAACAATATATCATTTTTTGTTTGCCATATTTGGTGGGTGGACTTTGTGGGGGTTGGATAAGCCTTCGTATTGTAATCTAGACAGGGAGCCAAACGCGCTCCGTACGAGTTTTATTTGATTCCAATGTCACATGACTTAATATTGAATTTTCGCGTAAAAAGGGTTTGTAATTTTTAGCCTGAAAATTCGGAAAGACTTTAAATGAGTAATTTTATTCGTCTTCTGAAATATTCAATAATATATCATCCATCCATCGTTGTAATTAATAAATAATCCCGTAAAATAGCCCTCATGAGGATGAGGCAAGCACAGCATCACCATCAGTGATGTGATTGACACCAATAAGAGGATTTCGAAATGCAAACAGTAGATCGTTATTCGGATTATTACCTAGTAGAACAATCCGCAGCTACATGTATCAATAAAATATCCATGCATGAGTTCAACAACATTATTATTAATATCATGTCACGTAATAAAATATATCAAAATCCGATTTTTCAAAAAGAACGCACGTATTCCGGTTAAAGTTTCCTTTTTTGAATTAAACACAAGTGTGCGTTCATTTTAATAATAGATTCTCTTTTAAAGTACGCTGGTAAACATCAAAAGCAATTTTTATTCGTCATATGATTTTTATTAAATATTCATTAACTAGACTTTTTTCCTAGTTTTTCGTCGCCGTATGTAAACTTGTCAGAGCTTTTCTATTTCGACGAATAAAATTTTCTCGGCTGTCCTACTCATTTTGCGCCACCTTACTCAACTTGACTTTTGTGTTTTAATTCAACAAAAGTTTAATTAATGCATAATTTTCTGTTTTATTCGGTTTTATATACGTGATAGCAATTGATGTAATTTAAATTTGCAAAATGGCAATTGCTGATTCGTATGTGCAGGACGTATCCGAAGAGCTTTGTCAAAATTAAGTTAACCGTCAGTTTGGCTCCTTTCAAAGTTTCAAATCAACTACACTTCAAGAATCGCTTAATTTTACTTATGTTGTTTTTGAACTTATTTGAATCTCCAAAGATAGAATGCGAAAAAAATTACGAATATGTAAACAATTTGATTTATAACAAAGGTTTCGTGTCACCACTGTTGAATATCAATTTATATCATTGTTTTGTTGATGTGCACCCGCACATCTTCAATTTGATGGTCATGAGGATATTAATATTTATGACCATTGAATGCAATTACTATGCTACTTGAATGTTTGTTGTGTTTATTTATTTTTATACTAAATTTATTTTCGCTTGCAATATATAAGGTAATATTTAAATTATTTATAGTTATTCAATCATTGGTTGTTAATCTTTCAGGTTTTGAACTTTTAATTAAGATGATTAATTGAAGCAATTTAAAAATATGCTTGTTATTTCATTCATTATAATTGCCATGAAATATTAGTATTAGAACTTTTCCGACTCGCTGTTACTCCTACAGTGTGTTACATTGTAAATGAAAAAAAATGTAATTGCACTAATTAAAGAAAATGTAAACAAATTTTAAACAAAATGAATTAGTATAGTTTAAAAAACATATTTAATTGAATTCTACTGAAAACACAGTTCAAGAAAAATTTATTTCATAAAAAAATATTGTCAAAAGCATCCTTTACAATCTTCTTTTTTATATATTGAGTAATTTTAATGAGACTAGGTACAAAATATTTTTTTTATTGTCAAGTGCATTTAACACTTTGCTAAATGTTCTAATAAATACAGGTATTAGGTATTGCATGATTTGTTTATCACCTAACAGAAATTATTAGTGCCTATTAACTTAATTAATGTTAGCAAACCTTCAATAGTATTTTGGTACAAAACTGCGTTTTATTTTTAATTACTAAATTATTTTTAATTTTATTTACAAAATGAAATACAAACTACACGATGTTAAGTTGTAATTATCACAGATATTAAATTATCTTAATAATTGATTTTTGCAATAGTATACCTACTCCAAGTTTAAATAATAAGGCAAAATTAACTCATAAAAAATTAACTTATTCGTACATATTTTTAACTAAATTAATTATTGTATTATTAATTAATTATGGTAGTTATTAACAAATTAGTAGTAGATTATTATAATCGTATTAAAAATTCATTTGAACAAACATATTTCCGCTGAGCGAAATTTAAAGCACACAAAAAATCCTTTTCAATGTCAACAAAAATTACGTTGCTGATTTTTCCTCTCAAAAATATTAACAATTCCCACGTTTCTCATGTGTAATTAATTAAATATCGTTTACGATTTAATGAAATATATCTGCGCTTGATTTTTGGCGCCGTCTTCTCTTACCAGTTGCAGGAAAGCTTTTCCGCTCAGGAAAAATAGATAATCAAATAACGTAATTTTTAATGTATTATTCCATGAAAAAACCCCAAATTAATGCATTAATTATTAACGACAGGTGGTTTGAGTTGAAACAAAAGACCCTATATATTAATATAATGCACGTGTATTATTAAACGCATGCATTATTTTTTTTAGGAAGTTTTTTCTCTTATCTAATCTTATCTCGTAGAATTATGTATGCATAATTTTGCCCAACACAGTTCGAATTAGTTTTTAAATAAGTGAGCTAATTAAAATACATAATATTAATTAATATATTTTCTGTAAATGATTATCACATTTATCAATATTTGTGCATGAAACAAAGTTCATTCGGTTCTTTAAAAAACGTTAAATTTAACTGAAATCTTAATACCCACTTGTTTTTGACGTGGATTAATTATTGATAAGTGACCGTGGCCCTGTGCTGGTAATAAAACCTTTTTTTTTTAATTAAACAAATAATATTAATTAATAATTTAAGATTTATTGTACATTTTTGAAAGAATTCAAAAAGCGCCAATTTTTTTTTAATTTATTTTAATAATTATTATCTTTATTGCCATAAAACAATTGAGGCTATTGACTTCCGTTTTTCTGCCAGCAAGAAATAACAATAAATATCGTAAATATTTATACAAAAAATAATCGGCTATGTACTTAAAAATATTTATATTTTTCGAGATATTTTTTGATATTTTTATTTTAATAACAAAAAAATCTCGTTGACGATAAAATTATATTGTTCCACATCGTAAAGTGATATGTTGATTGTAAACCAAAAAACTCATTGTTAACTTACATAACTTGTTTTTGAGGTGATTAAAAGCATTTGGAAACTTTGGAAGTAGAGAAAAATCCAATCAATTAGTAATATTTCCGCTTAAAATTGAAAAGAAACGAACCATTTGCAAGGCAAGAAAGAATAAAAAAATAAACATAGTTAGAGAAAGTTGCTGATACATTAAGCAAAATGCAAGCAAAAGCAATAGCAGCAAACAGTAATAAACGCAACAGCATCATCATCAGAGGTGAAAGCTCTGGGTACAATTTCTACAGACTACAATATACGTATGTCGAAGTGGATTTAATATTATGCTACTTGCTACTAGTATGATATATGAGTGACTACTCCACGAATCCCCAATATTGACGACTAAGCAAAGCAGTCAGTTTTCAACAAGCCAGCGAACGCGGCGAATATGAAAATATTCTTCACCTAACAGTGCGAATCAGTTTTCAAAAATATTCTCAAAAACAATGAGTACCGACGATATTTGTGAGAATCCGGAACAGGCTCCGTTAAGTTACAAACCCTTGAAGCAATTAAACCGGATTGCGAAAAGACCTCCAATTGATATTGATTTTCAGGATTTGGTTTATTCAGTACGCGATAATCGCAATAAATCTGGTAAGTCTTCTATTTCTATTCATTCAAAATATTCTAACATGTTAGTGACTGTACGAACATAAGGGATGGTTTTGAATTAATTTGGGCTGCGCGAGCATCAAATGTGAATTTTAAGCTACCCGTTGACTTTGATGCATATTAATTCATTTTACGCTATATGTTGCAAATTTTCATATAGGTATTCACAATACGTATACGACAATGCTTACTGTTGACACTGGTGTTAATTATTCGAAATTATTTATGATATAGTCAGCTGTATTAAAAATTAAATATTTATGAAGCATTTTTCGAATTTTCACGATATTGTGCTAAGATTTTTTTTTCAAATTAATATTTTTCTATTTATAAATAAATATCTCAAAATTTTAATGGAGCTACTAAAATTATCTTGAAAAATTAAAATAAACTAGAGATCTTTAAATTTTAAACAATTCTGTGGTCAAAATCCTTAGAAAATGTGGTCATTCCGCTTCTCAACCCGGCTCAAGGACCACTACAAATAATATTTGTTCTTTTTGCCCCACGAACAAGCCCCACAAACAAAACCCTACACGCTAGTATTCGGATTTATTTAATTTTATAAATAGAATATAAATAAAAAATAACAAATTACTACTTTTTAATAATAGACTTCATCAAGCATTTTATGTAAATTAACGGATTGATCAAATAATATAATATTTAATAAAACGCAACATTTTTTAACAGATGTCTAAAATACTAAATTAATATTTTAATTTAAATTTATTCGATTTCCTGCAAAACATCCGAAATTATTCGTGTTGTATCATGAATTTCGCTCAAGATTTATTTACATATATTTATTTAATTAAATGGATGGCTTTTAAAAGTTAAAATATTTATATTATGAAAATTAGCATTTTAAGAACAAGATAAACAAATAGAAATAAATTATTTGCTCTTAATTTTTTTTAAAATCGAACTAGGTCTGACCTTATCCGTATAATTAACATAAATTGAACGTAATTGTTTCGGTAATTGTCAATTAAACTTTTTATAGTTCACTAAATGTTATTGTCAAGGCGATACTTTTCGACTTTTCAAAGTTAGATTTAATTGATTTGATGACTATCTATTATTAATTTCTTCATATATTAATGTAATCGCAAAAATATTGTTTGATTTTGGATTTTAGCAAAATATTGACAATTTTTCGTATTTGTTTTCTACTTGTAATTTTATTAACATAACAATCAACGTAAATATTATTAGAGTCATTCATAATTAAGCCAGTATGTCAATGAAAAATAAAAATGCTTTTGACTTATAAATACGTTTCGTAATTAGCCGTGCGAAAATAATTACAAATTCAAAACGCATAGTGAATTAGCAAAGAATTTGAGCGCACAATAGAAATATTAATTTGTTCTCAAAATTTTCTACAATAGCTATTTATGCAACCAGTTAGGAAATGCATTTTTTTGTGTAACGAGCGGATTTCTGCGGGACGAGCGCAGCGAGTTCTGCAAAATAACGCGAGTTACACAAAATAGCATTTCCTAACATGTTGCATACAAGATTTTTTCTAATTTTTACAAGAACCTTCTCAAAAAAGAGTTTTTTAAACTTATGATATTAATAATTTAGTGAATTTTATCAAAACAAGTAGGCTTTATTCGGAACTTTTCATCACCAGTTGTGAAATATTTTTCATTACATCACCAGTTGCGTAAAATGTGCCGTTTGCCAACTACAATCGATTTTGAAAAGTCACATTTTACATGCCAAAATTAGAAAAATTATTTTTTTCTATTATTTATTTATTTCGAGATTTATTTCCTTTATGGAACATGTGAAACTAAGTATCTTAGACAGCTGGGTCAATGTCAAGTAATTTTTCAGAGAAAAGCAGAAAATATAAACAAATACAAAATAATTTCTCTTATAGTTCACTGATAAGAGATTTTTTTATGAACTTTGTAATATTTTAGTGCATAATTGAGATCTCAATTAATTTTTTTTTACCATGAAGAAATCTTCTAATAAATGCAATAAATTTTCGAAAAAATGAAATAAAAAGGAATTTCTGATTGCAACACGAATGCATTTGGTTTAAGTCGGAAACAGATAAAATAAGTATTGCAAGAAAGTCTTGACATTGATCTCAATTTCTAACATTATTCCGTGAAATACTTTATTAAAACCTTCAATAATTGAATTGATGTTAATAGAATCTATGTTCTAATGACACATAAATTATTATCGATTAACCTTTCATGAACAACTAATAATTTAGATGCATATGTCTAGTAAAGGCTAATTTTAAATTTAGATATGAAAATAAAATCAACATCTAATTCATTGATTTGAGTGCTTTTTTCAGTTTTATTATACCTGGTGCATAAATTGAAAAGGTTATAATATATTTATATAATATCCGGGTTTATTTTCAAAATTAAAATTAATTTACAAATTATATTTCCACAAAGTTTTCCTAAATTAATTTCCTAGAAGGAATAAGAATTTTTTTCGTTATTTTTGCATACTTATATTAGACTTTTAAATTGCATTATAATTATTCTAAAATACTACTTTGCAGGATAATTAAAATAACATTAAATATCTACAGTAATTTTGTTATAAGAAGGAAGCCAATGAAAATGCAACAAAATATTATTACAAATAGTACAAAACCAGGAACCCAATATAAGTAGTATTTTTCCATCGGAATTATTATTCTTTAGCTCCAATTAAATATGTTTAATTTAATATGCTTCACGGTCAATATATATAAATTTATTTTGTAGCGAGGATATTTAAATACCTTTTCCGATTTTTTCAATGTAGATTTTTTTTCTTTTGTACAATAAATTAATTAAATAATTTTATCAAAGCAAATATTATAATTAATGATTCATAATATCATTGAAATGAAGTTTAACAATGAATTTTGAAAAAATACGATTTCCAAGTTCAGTATAAAATTAAATTGATATTCAAATTACATAACAAAAATCCAAGTAAATTAAAATTGCCACAAATGTATTTATTATTCATAAAGAATATACTCATCCTAATTTACCCTGTTGACTATAATTCGCATACTCTCCGAAATGCAATTTCTTTTAATTAATAACATAGCGCACAATAGAATCAAAGGATTCTCTTCATAAAGTATCATTGTTTTGACCTAATTAACAACAAACAAATATTTTAATTTGATTTTCTTTAATTTTTGCGTAGGATGGAGACAATTGCTGAAGTCCATCAATGGAAAATTTCGCTCTGGCGAACTTTCAGCGATTATGGGACCTTCGGGTGCCGGAAAAAGTACCTTACTTAACATATTAGCCGGATATGTGTAAGTAGTATTAAAAACTCACGCATATTGGACTTTTTTTCGAATTAAGTTCATTGGAAGTTATTGACTTTCATCTCCCCTGGAATAATAATCAAATCGGAAAATATTTCGAGAATTATATAATTAAATATGTACTATTTAATTTACGCTTGCATAAAATGAAAGTTACTATAATTGTGCGCGCAATAATTCATGTTTCAGCTATAGCTATTTGAAATTACATAGTTTTTATTATCACATCTAATTATCGGAGCACTAAAATGTACTAAGCTTTAATTTAAACTTCGGTTTAAATAAAAATATTGCGTTAAGCTTGGTTATAATTGGATTTCGAAAATAAATGGCTTCGGTGTAGTATGATTTGCCAATCATGAGAATAAATATATAGTTCAAAAATAATTAAAAATTGCTTACAAAATTTTTTCGGAACAATTTTGTTAAAGTTTATTTTAGTAGTTTAAATTCACACTACAATTAAAGATGTTAAACAATTATTAAAGTGGTTTCTTTAGTACATAATTTAATTATATATATTAAATATTTATTGTCTAAACAATGTATTGTATATTGACTTTCATTTTTCTGCCTAATTTAATTATTTTTCCAATATAACGACTAATAAAAATTCCCAAAGTTAAATTATATTCGACCTTAAACTTGAATTTACCAAAATGATAAACATTTATTTTATTTTTGATTTAATTTTCGAAGGGCTGCTGGTGTTAAGGGCAGCATAAAGGTAAACGATCGTCCAAGAGAAATGAAACTTTTCAACAAATTATCCTCATACATAATGCAGGAAGATTTGGTACAGCCTCGATTAACCGTGCGAGAGGCAATGATGGTGGCTGCCAATTTGAAATTGGGCTCAATGATTGGGCAACATGAGAAAGTTGCAGTGGTAAGTGATTTGAGGCAAAAAAAAATATGTTCCCTTCTCAAATAACAAACATTTAGTGTGATTTGGAGAAAGTAAAAATTAAACAATTTCTTTTTCATATTCGGTATGCTAATGTTGATTTTTTATAATTCTTATTATAGGTAGAAGAAGTTATTAATTTGTTAGGGCTGCAAAAATGTTATGACACGAGGAGTGAATATTTATCAGGAGGACAACGGAAAAGATTAGCGGTAGCTCTGGAATTAGTCAATAATCCGCCTGTAATTTTTTTGGACGAACCTACAACGTAAGTAATTTTAAATAAATAAATAAATTGTTTTAATGAAATGGTTTGTATTAACTTTAAATGTGAAAAACCATAATAATGATTTGAATATTGGATGTAATTAAAATACTCACACTGATTGCATCTAGATTAAAAAAAATTGCACGCTTAAATAAACATTGCATAAAATATTGAAATTTATTAATATTAAATTTTGTTTGAATAACGTTTGTGATATTTGAATCACATTTATTGATTACAATTTTTTATATAGTTTAATAAATAACCAAAACCGACTAAATTCCCATTGAACCAATATTTTATTCACTTCCAAAAGAATTATTGTCTAATAATTAACACGATAAATAAATTTACCTATGGAATTATTTTTTGAACTACTAATAATAAAAAATTGTTTATAATTTTTTTTTATCTTCTAGAGGTCTTGATACCGTTGCAATTAAACAATGCATGGACTTATTACATAAAATTACAAGACTAGGAAGAACAGTCATATGCACAATACATCAACCTACTGCTTCAATATTCCAAACATTCGATCTAGTAATTTATTATTGTTTAATAATTTATTGCACAAATTAATGAACAAATTTATAGGTATATGTTATTGCTAATGGTTGTTGCGTTTATAATGGAGCTCCCCAAAAATTGGTACCATTTTTATCCAATTCTGGATACCTGTGTCCCCAAACTCATACACCCGCTGATTTCAGTAAGTATCTATTGAGTATTTAAATTGCGCTCGGTGGCCGCTTTCGGAACTCACTTCTTCCACTTTACACAAATATTTAAATTAAAATATTTTTCCAGTAATCGAAGTGATCCAATTTGAGCCCGAATGTGCAAACGTATTAACCAACCAAATTCAAAACGGCAAAGTTGACTTGAAAAACGACCAATCTAGTCAAAACTATGTGGAACCAAGTTACACCGACGATTCCATGGAAATCTATCGGGATACCACGCAAAGTAGCGTACAAGTCCTACAAGATGTTATCTTCCCTACCACATTATGGGGCCAATTTCGAATTCTCCTGAGTCGAATGTTCCTGCAAATGAGCCGAAACAAAACCATGTTGTATATTCAATTTTTCCATCATCTACTCTCAGGATTATTAATTGGTGGCATTTTCTTTGGTACCGGAAATGATGCTAGTCAAACAATTTCAGTTTTCAAATATTGTATCAGTATTAATGTGTTTTTCATGTATACACACGTTATGGCACCAGTTCTATTATGTAAAAATATTTGACGGTGGTTTTTTGAGCACATAGTAACAATTATGAATTCTAGTTCCTTTAGAAGTCAAATTGCTTAGACGGGAGTACTTCAATCGATGGTACGGTCTGAAGGCGTATTACATGGCTTTAACTGTAGCGACATTACCGTTACTTGTAAGTAAACTTTTTCAGGAAGTCAAGAAATTTACTAAAGTATCGTTCCAGATTATTTTAGGATTTATGTTTATCATAATAGTATACTTCCTCACCAACCAACCCTTGGAAGGGATGCGATTCTTCTGGTTTGTCAGTATGGGAATTTCGATGGGAATCTGCTCCCAAGGATTGGGCTACGCTATTGGCTCCATGTTCAGCATTACTGTAAGTTTTGTCCAAACCGCTAATTTTGATTTATCTTTGAACCCGAATTTTTTTCCAGAACGGTTCAATTGTGGGTCCTTCAATCCTCGCACCCTTGCTAGCTCTGGCCGTTTACGGGATGGGTTACAAGTCGAACATCGAACCAATAATGACGGTTTTCATGTCGTTCAGCTACTTGCGTTATGGCATAGTTGGTTTTTGTAACGCGTTGTTCAGTAAACGACCGCCGTTGGAGTGTAATGAAATTTATTGCCATTATCGCAATCCCGGATTGTTGATGGCCGATATGGGAATGGCCAATCCTGATCAAGCCATGCAAGTGTACATCCTCATCGGATTCATGTTGCTCTTCCGAATTGTCGCTTATATCGCGTTAAAGTACCGGATGACTTCTGAATTTTCCAATAAAATTGTTTACCTTGCCAGTAAGATTATTAAACAGAAAGACTAGCGGTGTTTTAGTTGAGTTTTTAGGGATTTAAAACAACAGGTATTTTGATGTAATAGATTTTGTTCTATTTTGTGCTTTCGTTTTAATGATATTAATTACTGTAGGATCTATTTATGAGTATAGTATTTAAGTATTTTTAATAAATGTTTATTGTTATTAAAATTTGGGTAGTTTTATTTCTACTTTCTTAAATTTGTTTGATATAGTTTTAAACTATTTATATTATAATTAATAATTTACGTCCAATAACTTTCATTATTGATATTGGAGTTCAATGAAAGTGCCCCCAAAGCCATTTCATAGCAAAAAAAAATTAATACATTTCACGTAGATTTAAAAGAGAAATCTGAATTGGCTGTGCTGACTAATAATAGGTACAATAAATTATAAAACTTTTTTTTTAAGATACTCTTCATCAATAGAATTATATAACAAATTTTGAATAGTGATTTCCAAATAGTAATAAAAGAATAAAAATTGTAAAGAAAATTACAAAGAAACCAATTTGTATAATGATTATGAAACAAGTGTTAATGTAGTGATTGCCTTTTTCATAATAATTAATTGTTCAATTGAATTGTTGCTAAACCAACATATAAATTGGTAAGAAATGATGCCATGTTTGCAAGTGTGTTAAAATCAATAGGTAGTAAAATTAAATTCAAATACTACTTTATGAATACTTAATAATTAATTTTTTTTAAATTTTCTATTATTGTCAATTATAAATTCATACGAATATAGAAAAACACCTTACAAATAAATTGCGTATCTCAATCCAGCAACCTAAAGCTTAGCTGAAAATATTAACCCTCTGATGGCTTTATATTTTTAACTATTTGTATGACACTCAAAAAAAAAAAATTCTTACCAAAAACCAGTGCAATCCAGAAGTTCTTTGGATTCCTGCGAAAGTGCATTAGACCTTCATCAATGGTCTAGTAGCACTGAAATGTTATTGGTTTACAAATGCCACGTGCTTTCTCGAATAACGAAAATGAAGACGCAACCCCTTAAAACCAGGCAACTTAAAATACACATACACTGTGTTCGAACCCCACTTTTCTTCGTGTTGTCAACAGTTTTACTAATCCGGGAATTATGGCATTATTTACCAATAAATTGAAATCAATCATAAACAAAGTTAACCCATTAGTCCTTGCACGTTTACAAGTAAGTTAATTGTTATAAATACAACCAAATTGGCTTTAGAATAATTTATTTTTTGAGGTTCGTCCCTCAAGTTACAACAGTTCTCCATATCTGGAAGATCTCGCTCCACCTGCCACAAAATACCAAGTCACTCAAATTCCAGAGGAATGGAAGCACGTGGAGAACATTCTCCCACCCGCCTTAGTACCTGTACCGCCAATGAAGGAAACTCCTTCAGGTTGGAAACCGCAAACAGCGGATGTGAATTCGCAGCCGTACTTTATTACGAGGACCAAAAATCATATGATACCGGTGTATCTAGCCATTTCACAAAATGGGGTTACTCGCAGGACGATTGTTAAAGGGATCAAGGGCGATATTTGGTTGTTGGAAAAAGAAATCAAAGAGTTCTTGCAAAAGGAATCTATCAAACCAATACGATCACAGGTTAATGAATTTACTTGCATTATTAGAATACATGGCGATCATGTAAATGCGATCAAGTATTGGTTGGAGCAACGCAAATTTTAATTTATAGCAATAATAAAAGAATGTTGAATAGTATCGATGTATTTGTTGAAATCATATTATAAAACTAATATTAGCAATTATTGTTTATATACAGGGTGATTTAGAATTACAATACAATATTATTTTAAGTCAGCACTCTTATTCCCGAGTGCCACACGAAAAGCTAAAAAGATAAAGCCATCATCGGCTAATATTTTCAGCTAAGTTTAGGCTGCTGGACTGAGATACGCAATTTTAGACTAAATCCTTAGTTTAGATCTATTTTTATTAAGGGGCTATGATCCGACTAAATTTCGCTGTAATTTCATTGTGGTAGTTTAGAGTGCTTGCCACTACTATACCATCATTAGATTTCTGTGAATATTTTGCTATAAAACGCTGTTATTTTCGACTTTTTAAAGAAAAGTACTCGGAAAAGTACCACTGCAAGAGTTATGTGTAATCAACTTTCTCACTGAACTGTAATAGAATTTTTTTAATTTTCCAAATTCATGAATTTAAAAATCAAAACAAACCCAAATTTGGAAAATTTCTATTACAGTTCAATATAAAATACTAAAATAATAATATTAAAAAACAAACTATCTTTAAAAACAAGGCCAGTAAAAAATTTGGATTTTTCAACACAGTTCTTAACCCCTTAAGGGAAGGGGAAACATAAAGGGGGGGAGCTATATGTCTAATATAATTATTTCTAAAACACCCTGTACTTTAAAAATATTAAAATACAATTCGAATAATAATAATAATATAAAAATATCAAAACAATTATAAATTACATTGTGCACTACGCACAATTAAAATCTAAACGCAATTTCTTTGGTTTTCGATGGCAGAAATCAATTGTTCCTAGTTCGTTGCAAATCAGTAAAACATAGAAACACATACAAGACCGAACAAATACGCATAACATTCTCCACTAGCTAAATATAAAGCGCAGTTAACTGCAATCAAGAATCTGTATTCAAATTAATAATAGCGACATCGGGTCTCATATTTGGATCGTTCATATTATTCGCCAACGTCATAAGAATATCCAAAATCAAATCTTTAGTTAACAATTTCAAGCGCGGCAATTTCGCCACTTTGGGAAAATGATGAACGATCAAATCTAACGCATACTTTTTCATATCGATAGCATTCATTTTATCAGCCGCTTCGAGAATCTGAATGACATTCTCAAACGTTACATTCATTTCCAGATTTTGTTTGCAGAACGCTTGTAGGCGATTATTGGAAAAGCCGTAGAAAAATGGGGCAGAAAATAAATAGAGCGAATCTTCGGGCGGCATGTTGATGTCGCCGTAATAAATGTAGCGCAACAACGAGTCGAACGATTCGCGTGACGGAATCATTTCGCCAATTTGAATCTAAACAAATCACACAATGATAAAACAGTGCAAAAATGACAGATGTCAAAAATAATGACACCTGTCACAAAAATGTCAAAATAAATGACAAATATTTTACCGCGGGCTATTTTGTTACAAATATTAATAAGTACTTACATTAACTTTGCTGTCTGCGGGCATAAAGGAGCGAAACATAGCTTCAAAATATCCACAGCGCGCTGCTAAAATCGTCTTGTGCGCTGGTATCACATTATCGTCCAGCATCAGATCAATATCACAAAATTCCTTGCCAGTGACTCTCAGAAACATCGCCATGTCCTGCTCCAACGAGCATCCAGCCGTATCAAAATGACTCTCATTATTAACCTTGTTAACAGGCTGTTGCTTCCTGCGTATAATTTCAACCATCAAAGTGCGATCCAGCATCTCGAACTCACTACTCATAACAATCTGATTGTAATTCGTATCCTTTACGATAAAGCGCAAACAATGCTCTTTAATAAAATCTAGTTGCAAATGGTCAGCATTGTGCAAGGCGACTAGTACGTTCTTTAGACAAATCGTTGCGTTCAAATATTGCACACATAGCAGCTCCAATCGAGCCATCTTGAATTGCACGGCAAGACGATAAACGTCCATCATTCGTAGTACGATGCGATTGCTGAACGGGTCTTCGTCCTCTTTCGCTTTCTTCGTTGGATCAATACAATCCATGTAAATGTAATTCAGTACCATTTCGAAGGCTTCCGGATCCGCATCCGGCAATTTCACTTCCAACAGCGGAATGTCTGTGAATGGTACCTTCGAAGTGCCGAACAGTCGCTCTAAATGCTTATCGCGGTTCTCTTTCGCTTGGCGTATTTTATTGCGCAAGTAAGCAGATCGCGCCGCGACTAGTGCCAAATGTGCTAAAATCTTTTTCTCTTCTTCGGCCACCATAAATTGAACGTCGCAAAATAAGCGCGATTCCAGAAGTTTTCCATAATCGTCATGCAATGTGCATTTCGGGTAACTGGAGTACTGGAAGCGGTACATTTCGCCGCTACGAACATTGTTATCAACCGTACCGCCGAAGATAAACATAGCGTCGCCCACAATTGCAGCCGCATGGAATAAGCGACCGGAAGGAACAAACGATTCAGCGTCTGGTAGGATTACAGACCAGGTTTGTGAGTCCAAGTCGAAGCAATGTAGATCATTCGAAACGGTACTATCGGCTGCACCGCCAAAAACGTACAAGTGCCGATCGAAAGCGACCATTGTGTGCCCGTAACGGCGCGCTGGGGGCGGCGGAGCGCCACGTAAAATGTGTTCGGTCGAAATTCGTGTCCAACTGTAACAAATATTTTAGATAAATATCTTATTCAAAATCAGAGTTTAAAATTTTTTTTAACTTACGTTTTGTCCCGAAAATTGAACTGGAATAATGAATTTGTAATTTTAGCGCCACTTTGACCACTGAAAACAAACATGCATTCACGAGCAACGGCTACAGGAAAATTGCAGCACGTTGGAGGACATTCGCCTTTTTGGTCCACTTCTTCCCAACTCCGTAAATCGCCCTGAAATAATAGAAAATTTCATGAAAGTTCTTGACCAATCAGAACAAAATTTGGTACCAATTTTTCTAGTTCCCCAACAAACAGTTTGGCAAAAAAATAATTAAAGAAATACCTAACGATCTTCGCACTAGAGGTGACTAGAGGCAAAAATCTGCATTATATGTATTATGTGTTGCATAACTTTGATCGGTTTCTTTTTACATTTTCAAATAATTTTATATCAAAAACTACTAAACCAATTAGAACCAAATTTGGCACCAATTTTTTTAGTTCCCCAACAAACAATTTGGCAAAAAAATAATCAAAAAATACCCAAGGATCTTCGCACTAGAGGCCAAAAACCTATATTAGAGGTATTATTTGTTCCATAACTTCGATCGGTTCCTTTTTACATTTTCAAACAATTTTATATTAAAAACTACTAAACCAATCAGAACCAAATTTGGTACCAATTTTTTTACTTCCTCGACAAACAATGTGGCAAAAAAATAATCAAAAAATACCCAAGGATCTTCGCACTAGAGACCAAAAACCTATATTAGATGTATTATTTGTTCCATAACTTCGATCGGTTCCTTTTTACTTTTTCAAAGAATTTTATATCAAAAACTACTAAACCAATCAGAACTAAATTTGGTACCAATTTTTGTAGTACCCCAACAAACAGTTTGGCAAAAAAATAATCAAAAAATACCTAACGATCTTCGCACTAGAGGCCAAAAACCTACATTACATGTATTATGGGTTGCATAACTTTGATCGGTTTCTTTTTACATTTTCAAACAATTTTATATCAAAAACTACTAAAGCAATCAGAACCAAATTTGGTACCAATTTTTTTACTTCCCCGACAAACAATTTGGCAAAAAAATAATCAAAAAATACCCAAGGATCTTCGCACTAGAGACCAAAAACCTATATTAGATGTATTATTTGTTCCATAACTTCGATCGGTTCCTTTTTACTTTTTCAAAGAATTTTATATCAAAAACTACTAAACCAATCAGAACTAAATTTGGTACCAATTTTTGTAGTACCCCAACAAACAGTTTGGCAAAAAAATAATCAAAAAATACCTAACGATCTTCGCACTAGAGGCCTAAAACCTACATTAAGTGTATTATGTGTTGCATAACTTTGATCGGTTTCTTTTTACATTTTCAAACAATTTTATATCAAAAACTACTAAAGCAATCAGAACCAAATTTGGTACCAATTTTTTTACTTCCCCGACAAACAATTTGGCAAAAAAATAATCAAAAAATACCCAAGGATCTTCGCACTAGAGACCAAAAACCTATATTAGATGTATTATTTGTTCCATAACTTCGATCGGTTCCTTTTTACTTTTTCAAAGAATTTTATATCAAAAACTACTAAACCAATCAGAACTAAATTTGGTACCAATTTTTGTAGTACCCCAACAAACAGTTTGGCAAAAAAATAATCAAAAAATACCTAACGATCTTCGCACTAGAGGCCAAAAACCTACATTACATGTATTATGGGTTGCATAACTGTTAACGGTTTCTTTTTACATTTTCAAACAATTTTATATTAAAAACTACTAAACCAATCAGAACCAAATTTGGTACCAATATTTTTAGTTCCCCAACAAACAATTGGGCAAAAAAATCATCAAAAAATACCCAAGAATCTTCGCACTAGAAGCCAAAAACCTATATTAGATGTATTATTTGTTCCATAACTTCGATCGGCTTCTTTTTACTTTTTCAAAGAATTTTATATCAAAAACTACTAAACCAATCAGAACCAAATTTGGTACCAATTTTTCTAGTACCCCAACAAACAGTTTGGCAAAAAAATAATCAAAAAATACCTAACGATCTTCGCACTAGAGGCCTAAAACCTACATTAAGTGTATTATGTGTTGCATAACTTTGATCGGTTTCTTTTTACATTTTCAAACAATTTTATATCAAAAACTACTAAAGCAATCAGAACCAAATTTGGTACCAATTTTTTTACTTCCCCGACAAACAATTTGGCAAAAAAATAATCAAAAAATACCCAAGGGTCTTCGCACTAGAGACCAAAAACCTATATTAGATGTATTATTTGTTCCATAACTTCGATCGGTTCCTTTTTACTTTTTCAGAGAATTTTATATCAAAAACTACTAAACCAATCAGAACTAAATTTGGTACCAATTTTTGTAGTACCCCAACAAACAGTTTGGCAAAAAAATAATCAAAAAATACCTAACGATCTTCGCACTAGAGGTCAAAAACCTACATTACATGTATTATGGGTTGCATAACTGTTAACGGTTTCTTTTTACATTTTCAAACAATTTTATATTAAAAACTACTAAACCAATCAGAACCAAATTTGGTACCAATATTTTTAGTTCCCCAACAAACAATTGGGCAAAAAAATCATCAAAAAATACCCAAGAATCTTCGCACTAGAAGCCAAAAACCTATATTAGATGTATTATTTGTTCCATAACTTCGATCGGTTTCTTTTTACTTTTTCAAAAAAATTTATATCAAAAACTACAAAACCAATCAGAAACAAATTTGGAACCAATTTTTCTAGTTCCCCAACAAACAATTTGGCAAAAAAATAATCAAAAAATACCCAAGAATCTTCGCACTAGAGGCCAAAAACCTATATTAGATGTATTATTTGTTCCATAACTTTGATCGGTTTCTTTTTACTTTTTCAAAGAATTTTATATCAAAAACTACTAAACCAATCAGAACTAAATTTGGTACCAATTTTTGTAGTACCCCAACAAACAGTTTGGCAAAAAAATTATCAAAAAATACCTAACAATCTTCGCACTAGAGGCCAAAAACCTACATTACATGTATTATGTGTTGCATAACGTTGATCGGTTTCTTTTTACATTTTCAAACAATTTTATATCAAAAACTACTAAACCAATCAGAACCAAATTTGGTACCAATTTTTCTAGTACACCAACAAACAGTTTGGCAAAAAAATAATCAAAAAATAACTAAGGATCTTCGCACTAGAGGCCAACAACCTATATTACGTGTATTATGTGTTGCATAACTTCGATAGATTTCTTTATACTTTTTCAAATAATTTTATATCAAAAACTACTAAACCAATCAGAACTAAATTTAGTACCAATTTTTCTAGTTCACTAACAAACAGTTTGGCAAAAAAATAATCAAAAAATTCCTAAGAATCTTCGCACTAGAGGCCAAAAACTACATTGTCAAAAAAAATTAATTGATTTAAAATTTGCTAATTATCGTAGAGCTAAAATAAACTTACCGTGAGTGGTATAGTCCACATATCATTCAGTCTCGCATTCCCATCATAGCCAGCGAAAATCCACAGTTTATTATCATAAACCGCTGCTCCATGTGCCGATCGCGGCACTGGCGTTTTCCCTAAAAATCGCCATTCAAGCCATTGTCCCGAATTAAATTTGTACTCAAACAAATCATTTTTGTTCGTTAGATTTGAATTGGAATGAATGTCGCCGGTGTATCCACCAAAAACGTACATGGAAGTGTTGAAAACAACAGCGGAATGATGATAGCGAGGGGCTGGCGGTGTGCCCGTAGCAAAAGCTCGACCCCAGCTTTTTTCCTTGACATCGAAGCGAAGGAGATCATTTAGCATACATTTGCCATTGTCGCCTCCGAACACGTAAATCGCATCCTTGTAGGCCACTACCGTGTGTTTGCTGCGTCTAATCAAGCCATTAATTAATTAGTCGCGAATTTATTACTTATTAAGGATTACGATACCTGGCGCCGACAAATTCGTCACATTCCGGCATCCGTCTCCATCGATGCACTGTTTCAAGGGGGCCAATTTCCAGTGTTAACGCACTAACATCAGCGGTAGTAAGGCTGCTCATGTTTTCGTCTTTTTACACCTCCTGCACAACAAGCAATATATAATTAGAACACTGGGATAATGGAAATGGCAAACCTACTTTGAATTCAATGCATCTTCGATCGGTTTATTGGGAGTTAAAGCAAACAGATTTGCTATCGCAAATCTGCACTCCCACACATTTAAAATTTCAATTTACGAATCAATAAAGTTGCACTTAAAGGAATCGCCATACGGAATGCACAATTAGCACTTTGTTAGTTATAGTTTATAGAAAGACACTGTTTACGAGCACTTTATAACGAATTAAAACTTGAAAAATTAATAACAAAAACAATTGCCAAAGTGATAATAGTTCGAATGACGGCCATCACTTGGCAGATGGCGCAGTAGTTCAAACAAATAAACACAATTTCCTTACAAAATATAATCTATTAATTATTATTATAGTATAAAATGTGCCTTTTATCGTAAATTCGATTGGTTTATTAATATTGTTAAGTTGAAAGTTAATTATTAACGTTTTATTGCAGGATTTGGCTTGCAGCTAACTTCACGCTGCCCCCGGATTTGACAACCCGAAAATAACCTCAAATAAAAATCTTCTAAAAGGCCTTTTTCACTGGCAACAAGTCGATTTTGACACCAAAGTAGTGAACAATGTCGAATCCAAATTTAACAAACAATCTGATCCAACACCAAAATATAGTTTTAAATCAAGTTCCACTTACCCATACCATAATGACAAACGTAAGTGCAAACAACGGTATTCCAGTTGCAACTGCATTGCACGCAAACACAGGTGTAGATCATCAACAACAACAACAACAACAAAGTGAGTGAAAATTCTTAGAATTTATTCCGATAACTAATTCAAATCTAGTACAATCGAATAATATCAACATGCAACAAGCAGCCCCTTTGAACAAGCTCGTCCAACACCAACACCACCCCCAAAATAGCTCCAACTCCGATTCGGTTCAGGTGCTTACGAAACAGAGATTGCAGGATCTGGTCCGCGAAACGGACTCGACGTTGAACCTGGAGGAGGAAGTGGAGGAAATCATTCTGGGCTACGTCGATGAGTTTATCGATAATTGCTTGAATGGCGCCTCGCTAATTGCGAAGAACCGTCGGAATACGTCGATCGAAGTGAAGGACGTGCAGCAATTCCTCAATCGCAACTACAACATGTGGACTCCTGGTTTCGGTACCGACGAACTTCGGCCGTACAAGCGAAGTATGATTACGGAGGCGCATAAAGCCCGAACGGCATTAATTCGGAAGGCTTTGAAAAAGTATTAATTTCTTTTCTTCTTTATTTTATTTGAATAATTTTCTTTCAAGTCGAATTAATTACGAATAATGCAAGTTGTATATATTTTAATGGTTTTTTTAATATGAAATTATCAATCTGGATTTTTTGTTTGTATTTGTCTACCCATTTCGCGATACTCACCCGATTTGCCCACGTTAGACTTTTAGTTGAGAAGATTATTTGCTAATTAATTTGTTAAAAATATTTTCAACTAAATAGTACGCAATGCACATGCAATATTTGCATTTACATCATTTTAATTACTTGCCAGATAAATAGTAATGTATTCAAAATTTTACTACCGAATCGTGTAAATGTAGTCTTGACCTAGTTGCGTTGGCTTGACTGAATTGTCTCTTCGTTATTTGAATTGAACATTAAAGCGAAAGCATTATCTGGCAATAAATTGAAGCGGAATAAAGTTAAAGTTAATATTCTTATCAATAAAATGTTGTTATTAAATAAAAATCAATACAAATAATCTCTCTACGTCTTCATGTAGGTCATCTTAAAAGCAATTTTGCCTTGTGTGAATGGTGAGAGTAATGTTCGGAGTCAGTCTTGATTAAAATCTTGCAAGTGAATGTTTATGGCTTTAACGAAACATGGATTTTTTATTGAATAACAATCGGTAAGTAGCCAATATATTTAATTAGAAATTGTTATTTATGGGCGAATATAAAAAAAAATACAAAACCAATTTAGTTTTATCGCTATTGCCTCGATATTTATGAAAAATGTGCTATAATGCGCAATTTCGTTTAGTTAAGTCTGGTAAAACTTAGCAATTCGAAAACTTGATTTCACTTTCTGTAGGTTTATTCTATGACGTCCAAATAGTTGCATTACAAGTATTTTTTTTTAATTTTGGTCGGCGGATGTGGAAAAATTAGACTTATTTATTAAGTTCAAAATGGCAATATATTTATTGATTATTTTAATTAATTAATACAAAAGAAAATATTTTTAAGTTTCAAATTGAAATTTAAATTCAAAAAAATATTGTTGGGTATTTTGCAAATTACTTAAATAAAAAAATTCAACAAAATATTTAAATAATAAAAAACTCTCTAATTTGTTTATGAAATACTCTCGGAAATACCGACTAAACAAAAACTGGTTCCTAGAACTGGAAAATAAGCGATTTAAATTCGAACGGTGCCAAAAACTTAAATTTGTTTTTTGTCTTGCGGCGACGCACAATTTGCAAAGTACATGTCACGTGGTCACTGACAGATTTAAATTCGAATTAACGTGACAAACACGACTTTAATTATAAAATATTATTTAAATTTTTTTCTCATCAATTCTCAATAATTGTAATTTCACAAAATAAACCCGAGTTTAAAGAGTTATTGTATCGTAGAAATAAAATTCAAAGTCCTGAGTAATCTAATCTATGAACGCCTAGCGGACTTCACGTTGTTGCAGGAATTGTCCTGTTGTAAAACCGACTTTGGATAAATAGAGTGAAGTAGGGTACACATTGGAAGGAAACCATATGATCGTTGTTCTGTTTGTGTCAAAGTCATTGTGTGTTTGACGTTATAGAAGTGAACTGGCATCGTAGAATTGAATTGTTTGAAACGCAAATGAACGATTTTCTGAGTGCTTTCAGTTGACAGTGATATTAGTTTAATTGCAATTAACAATCACTGCATCATTTCCATGTTAAAATGGCTACTGACTCGATTTTGTTGAATAACAGGAGTCCTGGTGACGTTAAAGTGCAAATTACTCCAGCACAACCGAAGACATTGACGCATTTACCGCAGAGGCCCAAGGTGGATTTGGCGTTTTCCAATTTGACATACACAGTACGACAGGGCAAAAGTAAGGATTTTTTTTTACTAGCAATTAAAATTATAATTATGTCGCGATAATTATAGCATGTCGTTTTTTCCAATGTTGATTATGCAGATGCGTTGTTTTTATTTCCACAACAGTGAAAACAAAGTAATCATGCAGTTTTAATTTGAATCTGAGGCTTTTACGAGGATTTACATCCTTTCGGAAGTCCTCGGAAATGTTCGGCATTTTTTTTCAAAAATTCTGGGTTTTATTGAAAACGCACGGAATTTTTATGTGTGGTTTTTTGAAGGGTTAATGACTTTTTAGATATAAAACAAACACTTTAAAATTGACTTTAACATTTTTTTAAATTTATTTTATGTACTTTAATCGAAACTTTAATTTATCTTGGACTTCGGGTTGTTAAAAAAATTGATTGTATTAAACTTGTTTTCTATTATTTTTTTGTGTTGAACTGTAAAGTGTCTTGTTAATGCGATAAAGTGGAGGATAAAGTTTAAAACACTATTCATAAATATTTTGATTAAAAATATCAAAAATTTCCACGAGTTTAATTAAATACGTTAATTTTTTGCAAATTATTCTCTTATTACTCTTTATTAAACTACTATTTTAAATTGGAAGTATTATTTTTATAGACAAAAATATCGTAAAATTCAGACAACAACAACAACGTATTTAACATATTTTATTTTATGATTATTTAAGTGTTTAAAATCCATCATTTCCAGTTTTTGAAGCATGCTGAAGGCTGAAGGAAATGCATTAGCATACTTGTTTTATTGTGCTGCTTAAAATATTGAAATTAATTTTGCGATTAAGCGATATGAGCAACAATTTTGAGACCAAGGTTTATGAACAAACTCTTCTTTCAACATTATACAAACTTCCTTAACTTAAAAAAAAAATAAGATATTTTGAGATAACTTAATCCCCATTGCAAGATTGACATACAGAAGAATATACATTATAGTAGTACTTATTTTCATAACGTGTTAATACTAGTATATTATTTACGATTTTACATTAATTATGAACGACTCATTTTTTCCGCAAATAAATTGAATTTGCATAAATTGTCATTTAATAGTTAACAATGCTAGTAAGAAAACCGTGCCGGATACTATTGTCACTAACTGTAAAATATTATCTTTAGCGGAAAAAACTAGCGAATACATAGTACATCGTAAAAATTGTAAATAATTATTATTTGCTTTGCAAAAGTAAATTGCATTTATCATGCAATTTTCTACAATCGTTAATAATAGTCAAATAGGTACCGAAATAAAAAATTGCACAGCTTTCCAAATTCGGCTCATCATAGTCACACTTTCTTATAAGCATCTTGAGAACGAAATGTTGAAAGTTGGATGGTTCTGGATCCATTAAAGAACCAATTTAATTAATTTTTTGTAATATAAATATTTACAAATTTGAAATAAATAAGTATTTTGATTTTCTTAGAACCAGAAATATGGGTCCCGAGACTAAAGAGCTTCCCGAAAATACCCAATTTATTTTTCTAATTTACTTCTTCAAAAACTATTAGACCAAAATGACCCAATACGAAACTACCATAAATAGGAAGCAATTTTTGGATGAATTTAAAATTTTAGTCGCTGCTTTCTAATTCTAATATTACAAAATTCTAGAGTTTCTATTCAATATTGTTATTCTCGTTTTTTTTTTAGTATATGGAGTTTAAACTACAAAGATTATTATTACAAAAAAAAATGTAGATTGAGAGTGTACGTTTTGTAATAGCAATTATTATTATTATTGATAATGAAAATACAAAATAGATTAAATTGGTTTCACATTGAAGTCAATTTAATTGTATTGTGAAGGTTAATTCAAAGTTTAATTAGTACTTGATAGATAAAATTATAAAAATTGTCATTAGAATTTTCTCAAATTATGTAATTCGTAATTCTAGTAATTTTGTGCAAGCACAATTTTTGATTTATTTTTAATTTTAGGTTGCTTTTGTTTATTCTACTCGTATATATCATTATAATTATACTGAAGATAACTACGACCTTAATTACTCATGTTTTTTGAATACACGTGCTCCAATTTACATTTTAGTAGATAAATATTTTCAAGATGGAAACATTGCTACTCGCATTGCTAGCAATTACATTAATTTTGTAAAAATTATTGATTTTACATTAACCACTCAAAAAAAACATTTTTACTCAATTTATAATTTATGATGTTTTATTCCAACATGTAGTCATCAATGTTTGAACGCAATTATTCATAATCTCAAAGTGCAATTTAATTACAATTCAACAGTTCCAAGAATCCAAACGCAAAATCCTTGTTATTCTAATGAGACAAGAAGAACAAATTAGTGTAACATTTAAGGCACGTAATTAGACATGAAAACAATAATGCTTCTTCTAAATATTTGTTTGTTAAGATGTGCTTAGAATATGTTAATAAATATTAATTTTAATACAAATAATAATCTGTTATCTGTCACGTTGTAAACATTTTTATTGTGTGGTGCATTATCAGCATTTGGTATGTGCTTATCAATAAATTCGAAATTTTAAGAGGCAAAGTTCATAGTGCATCGTTAGAAACGAGAAATTTGTAATTTTCTTTGTCGTTCGAATTTTTTTTGAAACTCATGACAATGACTCATTTTGTGGTTTTATAAAACTAATTTCAAATCACTTAAATACTGAAATGTGTAATCAATTATTTTAAATTTAGTTGTGTTTTTTAAAATATGGATAATCGCACTTTGTGCACTAATAACAATTCTAATTGAACGTTATTAGGTAACTTTTTATTTTGCACGAACTTATATACTTTTTAATATCGCTTGTGTTACAACACAAACTAATTTCTAAATTTGTAATTATAATGATTAAATTTTGATGTGAAAATCTTAACAAAAATTTCAAATCTAATTGAAGCAGTAGATTGAGTTGACTAATTTAATTCTTTTGATCTTGTTAAAAAGGGTCAAGGATCATGCGTCTATCAAATCGATTCGAATCCATAATTCATGCTGGTAATAATCTTGAGTACATTTGTACTGACTTGTTTTATTTTTCATATCCAAATAGAAAATTGTTGATACTTTATTATTTTATTACTTGCTTTCATTTGTTCATGATCCTGTTTCCGGTTTATAATTATGCGCCGTAGAATTATGGTGTGTAATTTTAGATTAATATCATTGTTGATAAATGGTGGATAAATTACAAGGAAAGTTGTTAGATGAAAATTTTCCAAATTAATTGTGAGGGAAAAATTATTGATTTGTCTAAAATTTAGTGTTAAAGTTTTTCTAACTATCCACTATTTTTTTCCAAAAGAATAGTAACAAAATTTTGTGGCAATATTATTTTGCACTCGATTTTGAATTTTTAAATCCATAAATATAATTATTTCTCGATTAATTTAGTTTACACTACATTGAACTTTCTCTTTCAATATGATTTAGAGAGTTTTTCACGAAGATAATTGTATTACGAAATAATGGCTTGTTGAAATACGAAATTGCAAAAGCAAATATTTATTTCTATTTACAGAGTCGATTTTTTCCTTCAACGTTTTTTTTTCTGTGTGTAGAAAAACTTATTGATTCATTGTATTTAAATAATAATAGTGACGACCTTAGAAAATGATGATTGCAGCCTTGTTATAATTGATTAAAACAATCTTTTTAATTTTGTTACAGATGACAAACAAATTCTCAAAAATGTCAGTGGTCACCTTAGGTCCGGTGAACTTATTGCCATTATGGGACCTTCAGGGGCGGGAAAATCCACGCTCCTTAACATATTGACAGGGTTTAAGTAAGTACCATATTTTCTTGTAATTTTATTTTATAATAAATTAAATATTTATTCTACAATCTACAATAACACATTAGAGAAGACTAAACGAACCATTAGATGTAGTATAATGTTTTCAGGGAAAATTTCTACTTTATTTAATTGATTACAAAACGTTCGAATGATGATATAGTCGATTAAGTAGAACTTCAATAAAATGACCTTTGCTTGGGTTAATTATGCACGGCATATATTAATTATTTACGTATTAGTATTCCATTTGTGTGTTGGCTCTTCAATTGTTAACCACATATATTTGTTTATGTGAATATAATATCTAACGACAAATATTAATTAAATTATAGGAATTGTTGCGATTTACATCTAGAACGGAGACATGGTTTTCTAGTTAGTTGCTTATTTTTCCGACAACAAATTGGAAATCAACTAGAAATGAAACGCAATATATCTAATGAAAATAATTGTACAATAATATCGTAGGAAATTATAAACGATTAATTATTTGTCGTAATTGTGTCTTCCTTGCAGCCAATTAGTTTTTTTTAATTGACCCTGTGTGATGGAATGTTTTCCTCATAATTACCAAAAGATTTGTCTGGTTTTTGAAACGGAAACTAGTTTTTTCTTTCGACTTTTGAATTGACCTTGTCTGTTAGTTTTTGAAATTCTTAAAAAAAATCGTTTATCCAAGATCATCATTGGACCGGAACAAACATTTTTTATGCCTATATACATAATATTTCTATTACGTGGTTTTTTATAATAATTTTATTCAGTGGGTAAATTATAATTTTAAATTATATTTATGCGGGTTTTAAGTATATTTTGTTATTTTGCGAAAAAGCAAACTTCAAATTAAACTTGTTTTTTAACAGTTAATTATTGAATATCGGTCATCAAAACATTTTATGGTATTTTTATAGGCTTTTTAGGATTTTTTTAGATAATTAAACTATTAATTTGTTTTTATGGTTATAATAAGTGAATTAAATATTGAAAATAAATAAAATAAATAATATAGATTTATTTTTATTATTAAAAATGTTCGCAAAATTCGCGAAATCGAAGCTTTATAATCCGATACTGGATTTTTATACATCTTGTATCTGTAATAAAAACCAGAATATATTTTTAAAAGGCATATGAAGGTCAATTTTCTTATACCAGAATTGTTTTGATTTGCTTTTTGCAAGGTTTATTTTATATCAAAATATTTTCTATCTAAAATAAAAATAGATAAATCAATTAATTCGTATCCAAATTTTTCCGTTTGGATTATCTTCAATAATTTGCCTTTGCTTGCAGAACGGAGGGAATGCAGGGACAAATCCTAATGAACGGTAATGAAAGGGACATAAGCCAGTTTCGTAAACTGTCAGCATACATTATGCAAGACAATCAGTTGCATGGCAATTTAACTGTGGACGAAGCAATGACAGTAGCTACGAAGCTGAAAATTGGCGAGAAAAAACCGCACGAAAAAGAAGTTATTGTATGTTGTTATCGCTTTTAATTTTGAGCTTCGCTAAAATTCCCAATCAGATTTCAGAAATTCTGGACACATTAGGTTTGCTCGACCATCGCAAAACCATGACAAGTGGCCTATCTGGCGGCCAAAAGAAGCGTCTTTCAATCGCCTTGGAACTAGTCAGCAATCCGCCAATTATGTTCTTTGATGAACCGACCAGTGGCCTTGACTCTTCATCATGTTTCCAATGCATTTCTCTGCTGAAGACTTTAGCGAGCGAAGGTCGCACGATTATTTGCACCATCCATCAACCTTCCGCACGATTGTTTGAAATGTTTGATCATTTGTACACGTTGTCGGAAGGCCAATGTGTGTACCAGGGCTCGACCAAACAGCTCGTACCGTTCCTGGGTACTTTGAACTTGCAATGTCCATCCTACCACAATCCCGCCTCGTATATTATCGAAGTGGCGTGTGGCGAATATGGAGACCAAACTAGGAAATTGGTGAATGCGATTGATAATGGCAAGCATGATATACGAGATGGAAAGGAGATACCCGAATTTAAGATGAATGATGGCTTGAATAACGGCGATGCTTATATTAACGATACCTCACTGATTACCAGTAAGGATACCAAAAATGCGTACAATGATAGTAAAAATTTGCTGATTGCCAAAGATAATAGTGAGTTGACTAATTGGATTAATTAGCTTAAATTAATTTATTTCTTTTAGATATTACACAAGCGAACGATAGTTATGATAAAGTGGAAAAAGCGACAGCGGATTCCAGTTTGCTTGAGAATTCCGTGGCAGTACGCCAACCCCGATATGGAAACTCAGAGTTTCAGCAGTTTATCATCATACTGAAGCGCGCCCTGCTTTTCAGTAGAAGAGATTGGGTTAGTATTACAGCAGTTAGGTTATTCAAAAATGTTCTAATGTTAAATATCTGTATTCCAGACTCTTATGTATCTCCGATTGTTCGCGCATATTCTTGTGGGTTTCCTTATCGGAGCGCTGTACTTTAAAATTGGTAATGACGGTGCCAAGGTGCTAAGTAATTTGGGTTTCTTGTTCTTTAACATGCTGTTCTTGATGTACACTTCAATGACCATCACAATTCTCTCGTTTCCACTGGAAATGCCCGTACTTCTTAAGGAGCATTTTAATCGGTGGTACTCTTTGCGAAGCTACTATTTAGCTATCACGATATCCGACATGCCTTTTCAGGTGCGTTTATATTAAAGCGAAAATTTTACGTTGTTATAATAATTGTTATATTCCAGACTGTTTTCTGTGTTATTTACGTAACAATAGTCTACTTCATGACATCACAACCACCGGAACTTTCGCGATACGGAATGTTTTTGGCCGCTTGTTTGCTGGTTTCGTTTGTGGCCCAAAGTGTGGGTCTAGTCGTGGGAGCGGCAATGAACGTTCAAGTAAGTTACAATTTAAATTGTGATTCAACCTTCTAATTCGCGTGGATTTTTGCAGAACGGTGTGTTTTTGGCGCCAGTAATGTCGGTGCCATTTTTGCTGTTCTCCGGCTTCTTCGTATCCTTTGATGCAATTCCGATTTACTTACGATGGATCACATATCTGTCGTACATCAGATACGGTTTCGAAGGAACGGCGTTGGCCACTTACGGTTTCGAACGGCCGAAATTGAAATGTTTTGCCGAATATTGTCATTTCAAGTCGCCGAACATCACTCTCGAAGAGTTGGACATGAGCGATGCGAGTTACACTTTGGATATTGTCGCTCTGATTGTCATCTTTTTCGTACTAAGAATATCCGCTTTCCTCTTTCTGAGATGGAAGCTGAAGTCTAATCGTTAACTTGTCCTAGTTTTGACTGAAGAAATCACAACATATATGTATTTAATAGTTGATAGGTGTATATGGTTTTTATATTAATATTATTCAGAGTGGATATCTTAGATTTAAATTTTTTTGTACTAGATTTTTGTGTCCAAGCTTTTATAAATTTGTTTTGTTGTTTCGTAGAACGGTGCTAATTTATTTGAAATATAAATAGTTTATTTTTAAAATTCATTTCAATTGACTTTTGTTTCGTTAAATTGTTCTTTTTCTGTTGTGATATCAAAGAGATAAAAAAAAATATCTGTAGTATATAGAGGCTGTGAGAGAAAAATAATCAAATTAGCTTGCCGGTGTAATGTTTTGCCGCACATGGTTTGAGTTTGGAAAATGTATTCAAGAAAACTTGTACTTGGACCAGATAACAGATTTATATTTTTATATACTAAATAAGGGCGATATTTACAATTGTCAATTATCCAATAGAAAATTATTAGATGAATAAACTATACATTATAAAGACAAAACTTTTATATTTAATTTCTCGCATCCCAGTTTGTTCCCAACATATTTATTTTACAGGGGGTTCTTCATTCTAATTGTTGTTGGAAGAGTTCTTGTTTAAGGGCTAGACAAATCCGTTGTATAAGGTAGGTATCATTTGAATATCAAGATTTACTTTTTTTTTATTCACTTTTTTGAAGTGTAAACTGTTTGTCTAATTAATAATTAATAGATTAATGATACGTCAATTCTCCGATTTTGATGAAAGCTAATACTTGATTGTAGACTATTCCGCAGATATCAACAATGCAATCTGTTTGTAATTGGCCGCAGTTTTTTAAATAATAAATTAATAATACAATGTGGTTGTATTATTAAGTTCAATAATTTTAGCTCATACTGGTTCGATCTTTATGAAATTCGGCAAGATTGTTTATTACATAATCCAAAGACAAATACAAACTTGCAACTCAATCAAAATGCAATAATTTATCTACTTTTTGAGTAATAATTAATAGTAGTGTTGATTCTAACCTCAATTAAATTCGCCGCTGTTTCGTTGATTCTAACCTCAAATAAATTCGCCCAGTGGGATCCTTTTATGTTTTTGAGCTCCTAGAAAGGTTTTCTTTGATCCAGGGGCTCCAAAACTATTCAGAAATGCTTCATTCCCATTTTATTTATCACTTTTCTAGTTGACGCATACACTTCCATTGCACTCAAGTTGTCAAACTGAATGGCCGCTCGTCGTATGTATTCGGCAACTACCGTACAATAGATCGTTCCACTTTAATGATCGTTCTCCTTTAATAGCTTGCAGATGCGCTTTAATAGCGGTTACATAATAGGCGGCTCCTGTGCAAGCTAGGCGCCAGTGCAGGTGCACCGCTTAAGTGTTTAGATGCACAGGGGCAATGACCGCAACGTTACCACGCTGACAGTAATTTTCCCACGGTCTGAAAGTTTTATAGATTACAATGAAATTTGGTATAGGTATGTAGAAAAATGCGTAGAATCCGAGAAAAATATCAGAATAATTCTAGGGATTATAGTTTTTAAGTTATTTATTATTTAATAAATTAATAACAAAAAGTATCTTGGTCTAAATTTTTTAGCTCAATCTGCTTGGATCTTTATGAAACTTGGCAGGATTGTTTATTATACCATTACTAAGACAAATACCAACTTTCAATCCAATCCGATGAGCAGTTTCATGCTAAAATAGTATTTATTTTTGCATTTGTAATCGCCTTTTCTATTTTATTTAATAAATAAATAATGTGCATATTAATCAAATTCTATTATAACTAATTTAATTCAAGATGCATATATGTAGCGAGAATACGTCGTTATATCATAGGGAAAAAAATTTTTGTGCGTATTTTAAGTGTAAATAAAAGTTCAATTTAAGTTGTCAATTAGTTAACCAGCATCAATTTGGTTCTGCGCTTCTAAATTATAGTAAAATAAATCGTAATTGTAGAGTATCAGAACGAGTTTACAATCTGACCAACTTTCAAATATCTGCGACAATTAATTACAATGCAATTATTTTTTTAGCTGCATCACGAATAACAAAATATTCCAATATATGAAAATTAATAAAAAAAAATATAAACAATAAGAATTTGTTACAAATTTTTACTGAACCCTATAAATTACTTATTTGTTGATAGTCTGACCAATTTTTAAATATCTGACACTATTAATTACAATGCAATTATTTTTTTATTAGCTCATTGCATAATAAAATATTTAAATATATGAAAAAAAAATACAAAAAATATATAAATAATAAGAATTTGTTGCAAATTTTGACTGAACACTATAATCTAATTATTTGTTTATAATCTGACAATCTTTCAAATTGTTGAGACTATTAATTACATTGCAATTATTTTTATTAAAAATATGAAATTTTGTTTAAAAAAATTCTGACTCTGATAATAAAAATTATGAATAATAGTAATAAACATCTTTAATTTCTAAATATGGAAAATTATGCCGTGACTTTTAAAAATATTACTTATATTAGCTGGTTTCCTGATTGAATATTTATTAGTTATACATTGCTTTTGCATACGAAATTAATATAAAACCAATGGATTGTGGTTAAATATAATCAGTTAACAAAAAATTAAATGAACTGTAAAAACTCTAAAAATGACTAATGAGTATTTGCAAAGTGTGGCAGAATTTAAGAAACTCCAAAAACAATACAAGCCTTCTGAATTTTATATTAAATTATATGAAAATGAACCGGACTTTATCCGAACTAAGCCGCCTGTGAGCAAAATTATAGATTTTTTCAGTGGAAAAACAGTGTTTATTACCGGAGGTACTGGATTTATTGGAAAATTGGTGGTTGAAAAATTATTACGAGCTTGTGTGGACATCAAAACAATTTACCTTTTGATTAGAACCAAAAAAGAAAGGGACTCAAAATCGCGAGTCGCTTTGTTGTTAGAAGAAGAGGTACGATTTCAAAATATGCTTCTGTGACACAAGTACCTAATTGAAAGGAAATTTGAAGATTTTTAGGATAGCTAGAGAAGTAAACCCGAATTATAAATCTATTGTTGTTCCTATTGAAGGTGATGCTGCTGAAGATAATCTTCAAATTAGCGCGCCTGATGCAAAAAGTCTTCAGGACAATGTACCAGTTCCTAATAATAAAACAGTCAATAAATATAATTAACTTGGTTTTAGGTGAATGTAATAATTCATTGTGCAGCAACAGTTCGTTTTGATGACCATATCAGAAAAGCATCCAATATCAACGTTAAGGGTACTCATGACATGATAAAGTTGGCAAAAAAATGTACAAAACTGGAATCATTTGTACATGTTAGTACAGCCTATTCAAATTGTTGTCGAGAATATATCGACGAATGTTTTTACGATCCACCAATAAGTGCTGAAGATTTATACGAAACTCTTAAGAATCATACAGATCTTGAGCTAGAAAAAATGACTCCAAGGTATGTTTTACATTACTTAATCAAACTTTATAATATACCTTTCAATTTGCAGCATGATGGGCGAGTTTCCCAATACTTATGTTTATACAAAATTAATTGCCGAAGATTTAATTAAACGAGATGAAAATAATTTGCCAATTTGTGTATTTCGTCCTTCAGTTGGTAACAATATCAAATTAAATTAATTAAATATAAGAAATATATTGTTTGGTATTTTTAGTTTACGCAACATATTTAGAACCATCAAAAGGCTATGCGACCATATTGGGGGCAGTGGGTATAACAGTAGGAGCATCGCTGGGCATATTGAGGACCATAGTGCATAATGAGGATCATTTAATGGATTTTGTTCCTGCTGATTATGTAGTTAATGGAATTATTGCAGCTGCATTTGAAACTTCAAAAATACCCCTTTCTGAGTAACTAATAGTTTACTTAATAGAATTGCAGTATCAATATAATTTTACTTTAGGAGAACATCTCCCAAAATTTACAATTGCGTCTCAGGCGTGGAAAATCCATTAACATGGAAAATGATATTTACCTCTATAAGAAAGCACGGA
Organism: Cryptophagus acutangulus; assembly: GCA_963556235.1. Classification (NCBI taxonomy): domain Eukaryota; kingdom Metazoa; phylum Arthropoda; class Insecta; order Coleoptera; family Cryptophagidae; genus Cryptophagus; species Cryptophagus acutangulus. The sequence continues at coordinate 4,496,216 of OY744564.1, forward strand.
TTAGTAATTGGAGCAAAGCAGATGCTTTCGTATCCTGATGCAGTGTTTACTACAAATGTATACTTACACTATTTCCTACGATTTTTCCTGCATACAGTACCAGCATTTATTATTGACCGATTACTAATCTTAGTAAACAAAAAGCCACTGTACTTGTTTAGAAATTATTGTGGATTTTTGCCATTTTAATATTTATATTTTAGTTTAACAAAACTGTATACCAAAATCCACGCGGCTCTTGATGCCACATTATATTTTACTCAACGCCAATGGACATTTTCGAATACGAATTATCGAGAATTGTGGAATAATCTTTCAGAAGGTGATCGATTTGCTTTTCCCTTTAGCATGCAAAACTTCGATTGGGATATATACATGGCGGGCACATCAATTGGTCTGAAATGGCATGTTCTCAAAGAACCCTTTGACGATAGACCAGCTACTATGAGAAAATTGAAATTGTAAGTTTTAATTATAATTTATTAAGTATATACTATAGCTACTTTTTTTTATAGATTATTCGTTCTACACAATACCATAAGAATCATATTTTATTATCTGGTTTTATTGGTAATCAGTAAATGGTTTCCGAGTGATACTCTATTTTACATTTTGCTGGGATACTTATTTTTCAACGGTTTGGCATTGCTTACTTTAAGTTCTAATGCCCGATTTATGATAGAACATTTTAAACTGTAATTAATTTAAATAAACTCTGCCGATATATTGTCCTGTTAATCACCAATCCAGTTTTGGTAGCAATTGTTAGATTTTTTTCTAATAATATAAACGCATGATATTGTAATAAAACATATAATGAGTAAATATAAAATTATTGAAAATATATCTTAATATATGTATTGTACATCGATAGTTATTAATCTGTCTTCATCCCATTTGCATTCACCGGCGCATTCGCCATATGCGATTTCCTTCAAATTAAAATCAAGGGGTTCAAGGTCTAGAGTTCTATCTGGCCGCTGAACCGAGCTTTCGCTTATGGCGTCCACTAATTTGGGAAAACGTTCTCAAATAATTTAGCATCACATGCTAAAAACTGAAAATATCACTTTTTTCTGCAGTGATATTTTAATATGAGCTTTTGGGAACGATGCTTGAAAGTAAAATGAATATTACTTAAAAATATATTGACTCAAAGTATACAAATATATTTTTAATAGTGAACAATTTTAATTTCTATTAAAGTATGGAAAATTATGCAATGACTTTCCAAATATTAGTAAGTAACTCAATTTCCTGATTGAATATTAATTAGCTATACATTGTCATTCCAAACCAAATTATTATAAAAGTAAAGGGTCGTCGTTAAATATTACCAGTCAAAATAAAATAGAGTGAACTGTAAAGACTCTTTAAAAATGACTAATGAGTACTTGCGAAGTGTGGCAGAATTTAAAAAACTCCAAAAACAATACAAACCTTCTGAATTTCATATTAAATTATTTGAAAATGAACCGGATTTTATACGTACTAAGCCGGCTGTGAGCAAGATTATCGACTTCTATAGTGGAAAAACAGTGTTTATTACCGGTGGTACTGGATTTGTAGGAAAATTGGTGGTTGAAAAGTTATTACGAGCTTGTGTGGATATCAAAACAATTTACATTTTGATCAGAACCAAAAAAGGAAAGGACTCAAAATCGCGAGTCTCCGCGTTGTTAGAAGAAGAGGTACGATTTCAAAATATGCTTCTATGCCACAAGTACCTAATTGAAAAAAAATAAAGATTTTTAGGATAGCTAGAGAAGTAAACCCGAATTACAAATCTATTGTGGTTCCTATTGAAGGTGATGTTGCTGAAGATAATCTTCAAATTAGTGCGTCTGATGCCAAAATTCTTCAAGACAATGTACCAAGTTCCCAGTAAAAAAATAGCCTATAAATATAATAAACTTGGTTTTAGGTAAATGTAATAATTCATTGTGCAGCAACCGTTCGTTTTGATGACCATATCAGAAAAGCATCCAATATCAATGTTAAAGGTACTCATGACATGATAAAGTTGGCAAAAAAATGTACAAAACTGGAATCATTTGTACATGTTAGTACTGCCTATTCAAATTGCTGTCGAGAATATATCGACGAATGCTTTTACGATCCACCAATAAGTGCTGAAGATTTATACGAAACCCTTAAGAATCATACCGATGCAGAGCTAGAAAAAATGACTCCAAGGTATTTTTTACATTACTTAATCAAACTTTATAGTATACCTTCCAATTTGCAGCATGATGGGCGAGTTTCCCAATACTTATGTGTATACAAAATTAATTGCTGAAGATTTAATTAAACAAGATGACAATAATTTGCCAATTTGTGTTTTTCGTCCTTCCGTTGGTAACAATATCAAATTGAATTCATTAGATATATGAAATATATTGTATGGTATTTTTAGTTTACACAACATATTTAGAACCATCAAAAGGCTATGCGACCATATTGGGAGCAGTGGGCATAACAATAGGAGCATCACTGGGCATATTGAGGACTATGGTGCATGATGAGGATCATTTAATGGATTTTGTTCCTGCTGATTATACAGTTAATGGAATTATTGCAGCTGCAGTTGAAACTTCAAAAATACCACTTTCTGAGTAACTAATAGTTTACTTACTAGAATTGCAATATCTATATAATTTTACTTCAGGAGAACATTACCCAAAATTTACAATTGCGTCTCAGCGGTGGAAAATCCATTAACATGGAAAATGATATTTAAGTTTATCAGAAAGCACGCAATGATGGTTGGATCAAAGCAGGTGCTTTGGTATTCCGATACAATAATTAGTACCAATGTTTATTTACACTATTTCTTACGATTTTTCCTGCACACAATACCCGCAATTATTATTGACCGATTACTAATCTTAGTAAACAAAAAGCCATTGTACTTATTTAAAAACTATTGTGGATTTTTGCCATTCTAATATTTATATTTTAGTTTAACAAAACTGTATACCAAGATCCATGCGGCTCTTGATGCAACATTATATTTTACTCAACGCCAATGGACTTTTTCCAATAACAATTATCGGGAATTGTGGAATAATCTTTCAGAAGGTGATCGATTTGCTTTTCCCTTTAGCATGCAAAACTTCGATTGGGACATATACATGGCGGGTTCGGCAGTTGGTGGTAAATGGCATATTCTCAAAGAGTCTTTTGACGATAGACCAGCTACCATAAGAAAATTCAAAATGTAAGTTGTTAATTATAATTTATTAACTATATACTAACTACTTATTTTTTATAGATTATTCGTTCTACACAATATCGTAAGAATGATATTTTATTATCTGGTTTTATTGGCAATCAGCAAAATCTTCCCGAGTGATACTCTATTTTACATTTTGCTGGGATATTTATTTTTCAACGGTTTATCATTGCTTACTTTAGGTGCTAATGCACGAGATATGATTGATCATTTTAAACTGTAATTAATTTAAATAAACTCTGCTGATATTGTCCTATTAATAACCAATCCAGTTTAGGTAGTAATTGTTAGATATTTTTTTGTAATAATATAATCGCGTAATATTGTACCGAAACATATAATGAGTAAATATAAAATTATTAAAATTAGAGCTTAATATATTTAACACAGTTCTTAAACTATCTTCAACCCATCATCAGAACTATGTCTAGTAGCCGATATGGAAAAGCCCGACTCATCCATCGTTGGATCCAAAATATCCCCTTCATTAAATATCGTCTGGTTCCCCAAAGCTTCCAATTTCGAATGAATATACCCCACCGCATCCATTCGATGCTTCAAATCATCACTTCCTTTCTCTAAACACAACCAAATTAAACCTACTATATTCCTAACTATTAGTTACCACCTTGAGTCACATAAATGCGCTTCAAATTAAGTCCCATCATTTCAATCTGCACATCAGCCAACTCCTTCCACAATTCAATACAACTGAAAAAATAGGAATTTGGTCTGAATTCCTTCAGCACCTTGCAAAGCGTTTCCAGCGAATCGTATCGCTTCTTCTGGATGCTGTACTGAGTTTCTATATGGGAGACATAAAATACAAGACATCTATAATATTCACTCAAATCTAAAAATGTGTTGATGTAGATATTCGGCGCATCCCTTAAAGTGCAAAATAATCTCAACCGCTTCAACCACTTTTCACCCAAACAGAACAATTCATTTGCTTGCTGAGTTGTGTAAATTACACTTGCGGGAATTTCGGTCATTAATTTGATATCTGGGTTTATTTTCCCAAAGAGGAGTTCGGGCACTGGCAGCAAATTTTCACTTTTTGGAGACGCTATGGTCTCAAGGGACTTGGCTATGGATTTAGTTGTAAATTTATTATTTTCGCTATCTATAGGATTCCTTACAAAAACTTGGATTGTTACACATTTTTTCCAAAATCGAGTTTCTGCTGCTTGTGAACAATTCAAGTCCATAACCCACCCAATGTCGGGCTAGATGAGCAATAGCTAAGTTCAACTTCGGATTGGAATTAAGTTGCTGCTCCAATCGGTTCAAGATTGTTTCGGCTGCCACCAAGTGATATCTAATAAGAAATATTTAAATTTAAATTCAAACAAATTAGAAAATTGAGTTACCTTGCAACAATCCAATCCTCCTTTTGGATAAATAAATTAGCAAGATTTATGCACTTCGTGCTCCACATCACAGGATCTGTTTCAACAATTTCTAGCAGTTTTTCGAGAAGATTGTGCTCGACGATACAATACGATTGACTATCGTTCATCTTATTGTACAAAGACGCTAGCATTTCAAAATTGTTTATCAGCAGCTTATTCACTTTCTTCGCCAATTCTTTTGGATCTGATTTATTCCCGCCATTAAAAACATCCTCGATACTATTGAAAATAATTTAGATTTTGATTTTGTCAAAATATTAGCGTACTTGTAAATGGTAGGTGGTTCCTTCAATTCGTTTTCCACGACCTTCTTCAACAGCTCGACGGCTTTCTCTTCCTGATTCGTTTTTGACAATACAAAAGCTAGATAGTTAATAATTTTCAAATGCAAAAATGATATCTGAGGATTAGTGATGTTTCTGCGAATTAGTAGCAATGCAATCTCCAGCAATTCCTGAGCCGATTCAATATCGTTTTTGGCAATACCAATTTTGGCTTTTTCGTAAATTAGGAAAGCTTTGATCAGCGATACTTTGAAGTACGTTTCATTAGTCGGATCGGGATTCACCAATTTTTCCAACGTGGTACTAACTTTGCTGAGAAGTACGTTGAAATGGTCATCTGGATTGCCCAAGTTGGAATCTTGCAGACTTTTTTTGAATTTTTCGTATAATGTTTGGACTTCAGCAACAAAGCTGGTATAATCATTCATATTGTTCAATGTGTATGCAAAATGAGTACTGGAATTTGGATTTTGACATTAATAAGTGACGTGTATGATTTGTTTGCAAAGATCTCTTAATATTTGGGAGTTAAGAGACAGAAGGAAGTTCCAAAAATATTTTGGATATATTTATTTACTATTTACGTATGCCAAATTTAAATACGCATATTATCACGCATAGGTGCGCAATGTATATTCATTAATCTATTTTTGTGCTAAGTTACATCAAAAACCGAATATTTTAAGTCATGTATTATGTATTGCAAAGTTTGTATAAGATTGTTTAATTAGAAGGTGATGCAACAATTGCGTGCCAAAACAACCCCAAAAATATATTAGTAATCATTGATAATTTAGAAGAAACAAATCTTTAGAAAATTAGAGGTAACAAATAATTGGTAGAAGAAGAAGCCTTAATTAATCCATAAGACATTTCATCATTTAAATTAAACTAACACATGTCTACATCTACATTATGCATGAATATATTAATACCACATGAATGCATACAATACCACTTATCAATGAATAATAAATGCGATTGTTTAGAATCAAATTATAAAAGGGCATAAAAATGTATACCCTTAACCCAAAATATTAATTTATTTTCCGAACCTTGATTTTAATTGCACTAAGCCAAAAAATCTTCGAGTAAGAAGATAATATACAGACAAATATCTTCTTACTCGAAGATTTTTCGGCCAAGAAATTTTTTTGGAGGTTTTAAGATCTCTAGAAATTTTAATCAGATCTATAAAGATTACTGACGTCAAGAGAAAAATGTTTATGTTATAAAATGACAAGGAAATATAGATTGTACAGATTTGTAATAAATAAATAAATTATTTAATTATAACATTAAATAAAGTGTATCATATCTTGTTTTGCAAACGATACATTTTAATGAGCTACCGCAATTAAAACGACACTATGTAGTATATACAAGATATTTTGACATTTTCATCTAGATTTATTCAATCAACTACTATTATGTAGTATACTATCTGTTTACCATAAAATTGAAATTAAAAAACATATTATACCTAATCGCATTCATTATGTATGGCCTGTCAATAGTAGAGAGGGTTAGCGTCAATGTGTAGTCTATTTAAACCTAGCCAAAACTCAAAAATTGCACATTAACTCTTATATTTTGTAAGACAAAATATTTAATTTAATTTATTGAAAGTGTTAAATATTTTTTATTTTTATATGTATTTTTAAGTATTTATTGGTTTATTTTTAAAACCATACCAAAAAAAAAATAGAAAAAAAAATTATACTGAAGAAATAATAATATAATATGGACCTTAACAAAGAAAATTCAGATGCACGAGTTCCCAACAAACTTGGTACTGATTTCAGCTACAAATGGAACTACATCTGGATTCATATAATTTGTGCGGTTTTGGTCCATATTGGTGCTATTTACGCTTTATGGTTAACACCACAATTAAAAGTATTCACAATATTGTCGAGTAAGCCAATATAATTTTTTTTTTTTAATAAATATTATAATTTAATTTATTTAAAGCGATATTTTTCGCTTATCTGAGTCATATTGGGATGACTCTAGGAGCCCATCGCCTGTATTCCCATAAAGCTTTCAAAGCGAACTACATTAGTCGATTTATTTTGATGATCCTGCAAACTACTACCGGCCAAGTAAGTGTAAAATTTAAATTAAAAAAAAGTACGTTTCAATTTTTTTTTTAGGTGTCGATTTATACTTGGGCGAGAGATCATAGATTACACCATAAATTCACCGATACAGATGCTGATCCTTATAACGCGCAAAGAGGATTATTCTTCTCGCATATTGGATGGTTCTTGGTCCATAAGCATCCTCTTGTTAAGGAAAAAGGTAAAACTATCAATTTGTCGGATGTGAAAGAGGATCCGGTTGTACAATTTCAACAAAAGTTAGTTTAATAATAATTAATTTTTAAAAAAATATTAATTTTTTAATTATTGTTTTTTAGGTATTATATTCAAATCTATTTGATATTTTCGATACTTTTACCAACTTTTATACCAGTTTATTTTTGGAAAGAAACTCTACTTAACTCATTTTTGTGGTCTTATGTGCTTCGTTATGTATTGGAATTAAATATAACATTGTGCATTAATAGCATTGCTCATAAATATGGAACTCGGCCATACGATAAGTAAGTAATTGAACAATTAAATTAATGAAAAAGTTTTTAAAAAAATAATATTTGCATTTATTATGAAAATTACTATTTTTATTTAATAATAGTCTAGAAGCTTTTAGGTAAAAATCACTAAATTTTCCTAAAAATTGATAATTTTAATTATTTTTTTTTTTAAGTTTAAATTGCTTTTTGAGAAGGATTTTTAACGTACTATGTGGCGTCAGATTCTGGCCTTCTAAAATAGTTATTCAAAAAAGTTTAATAGCAAATTAAATATAATTTATTTTCAACAGTTTTTGAAAACAACTAAAAATACCAATTAAAACGCCAATTAGCCCAAAAAACAATTATTTTATTGCTTAAATTATTATTATGTATTTTGAATTATATATTTGAATAGCAATGCCAAAATATATGACCTTAAACTTTGATGCTCAATCAAATAAATGAATATTTTGAATCTAGGAATGAATTGGCGACCAATAACAAATTCTACTCCTTCTTCGCCCTCGGGGAAGGTTGGCATAATTACCACCACGTTTTTCCATCGGATTACAAAGCTGGCGAATTTGGAAGTGGTTACAATATATCGGCAAGTTTGATTGAATTTTTCGCGTATTTAGGATTTTTTTCCGATTTAAAAACAGCACAACCCGACATGATAGTACGAAGAGTTTTGCGCACCGGTGATGGTACTCATGATGTTGTTGTCCAAAAAACTATTTCGTGAGGCAAAAATGTGAATATAAAAATAATTAGCATAAACTTGTACATAAAAATAAATAGCATATTTTTGAAAAATAGAATTAATTTAATAAAGTATAGTATTAAAAATATTTGGCATGTTTTTTGTAAAAATAACGTTATACGTGGTTGGAGGTATCCAGATTTTTTTTTTTTTAATTTTTAACGCTTTTTCACAATTTTTGAAACTACTTTTAAATTTTGAAAAATTAATTTCTTCGAATACTCTTCCCTTAAACTTTTTGTTTGGAATTTCTACATCTAGATGTCGCTCTGTGTTGCTTTGGGCGCGACATCTAGGACACCCCGTATAAATCACTTTTCTCGATTTTCTACTAACTTATTTTTTTTTCAAATAAAAACCCATAATACACAGTAAATCTTTATTTGTACAAAAATATCTAAACCTAAACAAATTAATTCTTATCGGGAACCGCAGCATTAACCATTTCAGCCAAATTCTCCTTGCGCTCCTTCAATCGATCCCTGATAAGTTCCGCAATTGCTTTCTGAGTCTGCCTTTCCAGCTTCTGCAATTTCTTCGCCACATCACGCTTTAAATCCCAATCAGGCTTACGGGGTGCTAACGAAGTCACATCCAATTGATCAATCACAATTTCAGACTTAGCAGCATCCAACTGATCCTTAACTTGTGCACTCACATCGCTTGGATTAATACTGGGCAAGGCATTTTCGTTCAGCTTTTCGTCTGCTGGCTTATAACTTCTGAATAATGGTTTTGGCAATGCTTCAGCGTCGTTTGCATGTTGTTTGTTATTTTGATCGTCGTCCGATGGTTTACCTTCTCGTTTGCGTTTGAGAGCTTTCAGTTTTTCTCGGCGCTTCATTGCCTCATCTTCTAGGTGGCCGATTTTCGATTTTCCAATCATTTTTAGTTAGTATTCTGGGTGAATTAGGATAAATGAGAAGCACTGATTTGTTTTGAACACAATGATAAAACTAGGGTTATGTACTATTAATTTTCTGACGTTTGGTGTGTATGTTTGGTTGCCTACTTTTAGTAAGTATTTTAAATAAGAAAAGAGCGAGCGGATTTTTTAAATTTAAAAATAATTATTAATTAAGTATATTAGAAATTTAGTTAAGCAATTTTATGCATTGCATTTAATTGAAATAAATAGTGCTATTATATAATTATTCGGTTTGTTCTTATAAATAAAAATTCAATTAAGCAAGGATAAATTTAAAATATTTCTTTAAGCAATAATAATAAACAATACATTATGTTTCGGTAAGTTTTTGAATAAAATGATCATTAATAATAAATTACATGACATTTAAAGTTAAAAAACTGGCCCGATAATTTATTTATAAATATTAGTTTAGGTAATACTTTTTCAAAACATTGAAATTAATTTAATGTACATTTAATTGTATATGTTTCTGCTAATTAATCCTAGTATTTATTACATAATTCAATTACTTCATCGTGGAATTACCAAAAATGGCATCCTGTGCCAAGTTTCCAAATAAAAAAGAAAACGGAAGTACTAAACAATAAGTTTGAATTTTTTCTAATAGCTATCAATAAACTCTCGAACTCGAAAATAGGAAGACAGATAAACATTTGGATTATGCAAAGCAGAAAGAAAGTTCATACGAGATAATTATGTTTTTGCCAATGAACTGCTGCTACAATTAGATAAAAATTAACGAAAAAAAAATGTACCTGGAGTAAGATAGTAATTATTTACTCAGTAGTAATGGAAGTGAGAGTGTCTTGGACTCTTGGAAACCTGCGTATGGTGGTGAAGGAGGAAAAAAGTGAAGGTAAAAGTTATGTCCACGTATGTACAGGTGAGGAATGATGCATAAAGTTGTGAATTGTCGCTGCTGCATGATCGACTTTCACTTATATTATAGGTGTACAAAATTCATTTCTTTGTACACTTATATGTGAACTGAAGATGACCAATCGAAGGTACCATGTGTTTGCCATTGTGAAGCGCGAAAGTGCAGTTTTCATTTGTTATTACCTGTTATTAGTTAGTTTTGCCGGTAAGTGAAAGAATTTGAACGGGTTTTCAAAATCAAGATCAAGGTTTCATTTGAATTAATTAGCTTTTAGTTTGAGATTTAAGTGTGCTAGTTTTGGTTATCTAGAAATTGTTAATTTGTGTTTACCTTTGACATTTTTAAATATAGGACACAAACAAAAGGAAAATAATATTTTATTATTGGAATTGCGGTTTAGTCATGTGGAGAAATTAGAAATTTATTACTATTTTGCAATATCATAATGTCATCTTCGGTTTAATTTAATTGACTTATTTAATTGAAAATTAAATGTCGATGTAATAATTTTTGTAGAAGGATAAATTGTGAGTAGAATAAAGCGCAACTTGCGGCTGCATCTAAATTAACAATGATCTCATTAAATTTTATTAGAATTTTAATAACAATTATATAAAACTATATTAGGTAAATTGGAAAATTGGACTTTATTTTCTCTTTATAATGTAAATCTTGATACTTTTATTATAAGTAGAGTAAAGACAATAATGCATCATGTATATGATTATTATTTATTATATAGTTCAGAGTGACTTTCGCGTTTTATATCAAGCGATATAACTTTTTATATATATTATTTTATAAATTATAAATAATTTTTTTGCAACTCCTACTCTTGATGATTTAATTACACACATGTAGCTCGTTAATTTAAAGATTAATCCAAAACTGTTTGAAAGTAGATTTCTTCAAATTTGATTAAATTGATTCACTTTCCACTTAAAAAATTGCTTTCAGTTAAGTTTACTTAGTTAAAATATTCCAATTAAAAAATATTCTTAAGTAACTTCAGGATTAAATACACAATTTATAAACTTAAATATATTTTGCTATTTTATAAATTAATTAAAATTTTCAAATTTAGTTCAGACTAGGTTAAATACAATGTAACACTGGAAAACAACTTTAAACTATGTTAAATGTGTAACAATAATATATAAACAAACTTATTTAGGTCGATTTTGGATTAAACATTTAGCCTTTCACAATTTGATAAAAGTTTACATAGTTTGTTGTTGCTAGTTTGATGATATTTATAAGCAGGACGACCCTGAATTAATTTTCGAAAAAATGTAATTAAATTTATTTTTGATTTTTGAAAATAATTTTTTTCTCAAAAAGGTTCGAAATCATTAGAATCAATTTTTTGGAAACTGAAAATATAATCCAAAACATATTTTTCCGAGGACAACAAAATTTCCGTTTTGTAATTCAATCTGTTTACACGCCCACAATTTTTTTACAAGAAAATAATATTTCTGTTGAATAGGAATATTAATGAATATAATTGCGGAATTAGTATTCAATCAGTATGCATGTATTATTTAACCTTAAACTATAAGAACATTGAAAAGATCATAGATTAATTTCTAAGTAGTTCATCTTTAGTATTCATAGCGACTTGAAATGACTATTTTATTATGCTAATTCCAATGGTGTATATTTTTCTAGGAATTTATGGCCAGAAATCCAAAGGTAGAAAGAAACCCGAAACTGTTCAGGAATTATTCAACACTTCATCCTGCATACCGAAACCTTACAGATGTCCGCATCGGCAAATTCAGTTTTACTTATACACAAGGTATATTAAAAATCTAATATTTTTAAAATTATGAAATTGGCGCCAAAATAAATCGTGTGGTGCCACAAATTTTTGAAGATTAGGTAAACCCCGAACGGAAACGGATATAAAACTTTGACATATATATTCAATAAAATAGAAAATTGTTGTTATCCACAAATTAGCCATTACAAAAGTACTTACTAATAAAATTAACTATATATTGATAAAATTAATTATACGCTTGGAACAATGCAATTGTATTTCACCACAATCCACATCATATTTATTTACACCGGGGAAAGTAAAAGAAGCAAATAAATACATATGAGACATTTGAATACGAAATTATTTCAAATGTCTATTTTTAATTAACTATTATTATTCACTGTCGATTTTTATTACCATATCCTAACCATTGACATTGTGAACGGAAATTATAGTAAAATTAACGTAATTATGCAATTATTTAAAATGTGCATGTACTTAGCGTTCTACTTACTATGTTTGCAGGCGTACCCAAAATAATCCTGAACTCCTCGACACAAGGAAAGAAGAGTCGCTCTTCAATAGTCAATTTAATCGCGCCTATCCTACAAAAATTGTCGTCCACGGTTTCGGGGGTGGCAGGATTTATTCACCCAGTACTGATATGAGAGAGGCTTACTTCTATCGCGGCAATTATAATATTATAATTGTTGATTATAGTACCCTAGTCAAAGAGCCATGTCTTAAAGTAAATTTATTTATTTAGCTTATCTCTCTATAATTATTTTATTAATTAACAGCAAATGGAATGGGCTCCTAGATTCTGTGCGAAATGCATTGCCCAATTGATTCGATATTTGACAAAACATCCCCGAGGAGTAAAAGCGGACGATTTGCATTTAATCGGGTATAGTGTTGGAGCTCATATTTCTGGCTTGGTATCGAACTATGTGGATCCGATAGTTGATGGAAAACTAGGACGAATTACAGGTATTACACTTTCAATATGTAATAAAACTTTCACTTTCCCATCAGCATTCAAAGAAAATTATTGGAATAATGTTTATGTGAGATGAAGAGACGCGTTTAATTCAAACGTAATAAAAAAATAAAACACTAAAAATAAATAAAATAAAAATACTTAATCGACCAAAAATAAATGCGTATTTTAAACGCCATTTAAATATGGAACCCAAAAAAAACAAGTTGTTAGACATTTTCTTTCTTGCGCTAATTTTGGCCAACAGGATCTCAAGGACAACGGTTCCTAAACTTCTATTGGGATCTTATTGGGATAGCTCAAACTGGTTTTGTCGCAACTTTCGTAAATACCAATTCCGAGAAGTAAAGCAATTTTAAAAATGGCTACGAGTCTATAGAATAAATATTAGAATTTTTTCATTAATCTACAAAATGACAAAAAAAAACATCACTAGAAAGTAAATTTACATCTTGGCCTTTGTATAGATAAAAAATATATATTTAAAATGCATAAAATTACGCTTACCTGAATTTTTTAAAGTTCCTTCATTTTCTATTTAAAATTCAGGTTTGGACCCCACCATAGTCTTCTACATGGGAAAAAACGCGTCTCGCGACTTAGACGCGTCCGATGCCCACTTCGTTGACATCCTACACACCGGAGCTGGAATTTTGGGCCAATGGGGTCCAAATGGTCATGCCGATTTTTACATTAATGGTGGATCTAGTCAACCAGGCTGTGCCAGTGATACAATTTTCAGTAAGTCCTTTACCGCCTTTTATTATAAATAAATTAAAATTATGATTGAAATAGAAACGTTGGCTTGTGATCATACGAAAGTGACACCATACTTTATCGAATCGATCGTATCGAAAAAAGGATTTTGGGCTTATCCTTGTCCGACGTTGCTTAGTTTCATGGTTGGATGGTGTAGTCCTGCCGAAAATGAGTACGTTCTGATGGGTGAACATATTACGCATAAGTAAGTTCCAAATTTTTTTATATTGAATGGAAGTAATTTAATGAGTTAATTCAGAGCGAGAGGAGTTTATTACGTTTCGACTAATCCGGATCCACCGTATGCCAAGGGTTATTCTGGAAGCAGGGCTCGAAGAAGATCTTTAATTGAAAGACTGCAAGGCACCGAGTGATTTACGTTTTGCAAAGTCAATACTGCTTAGTAGAAAGTTAAATTGTATATAGATAGCATAATATTTATTAATTAAATTATAGCGTCAATGGAAAGTTATTTGTAAAATAGGCTTTTAACATGTTTTTTTAATATTTTCTCTCAAAAGTTGATTTGTGCGAAATAAAATTCAAATTTCCAGTAACAGTTTGCTTTATTATAGTATTTATTTTTACATATATAATTTTCAATAACGATCACACTTGGAGAGAAAAACGGAACACATTTATTATACTGCGTATAGATTTCTAAACATAAGAAAAACGGTTTATTTTTTGGATGAGCTATCTGTTCCTTATAATAATAATTATGGAATGGTACACATTTATATAGTTTAATATCTTATACAATACTTCTTCGTAATTGGTATTTTCTTATGCATCCATTATGATGCAAGAGTTGAAGAATTTTTTTCGTATTAAGTTATCACTATTATGGAACACATAGATATGCAGATATTTTAAAAAACACTAAATTTAACATGAATATTTGCATTTTGTTTATTGCCTCTACACTAATGCACTATTTGGCAATAGTCGCTCATTAAAATGCGCTCCTTTGAAAATTTAAATCGAATTGGCGCCGCTGCCGCCCTTTTTTGGAAATCACTTCTTCCACTCACGTGCGTAATATTTGATTGAATTTTGCTGTGCTTGTTTGATAAATTTATAAATAAACAAAATTTGTGCAATAAATAATTGTTCTAGCAGGTAAAAAAGTGCATAATTTTTTGAGTGCAAGAAGGTTGCATGCTGGTGGCCAAAATATATTCAAATAGTCAATAGAAGCATTTTTCAATGAGTAATCATTACTTAGTAGTTTCATAATTTTAATATTACAGAAAATTAGTTTAGCCTATAGAAGCATGTATTGCTTTAAATGAAAAACTACGATACATTTTATACATTTTTTTGTTTTGGTAGCATTCTAACTATAAATGTAATTAAATCAGCTTTCTTAATGCTACCAAAACAAAAATCAGATGCGTATATTGACAAGTTAGAGAGAGATAAAGGGGGACAGATAGAAACATTTAACATTCATAAATTTGTGCATATGGCTTCGAACAGTAATTTATATTTGATATTTAAATTAAGATTCTTTTGCTAATATTTTCTTTTTTTTTGTACATTTACTTTAATACGATTTGTATTTACATGATAAGTTTAATAAATATTAAATAAATAAATAAATAATTTAATATTATTTTCGGCTATCGAGAAAATCTAATTTTTTATAGTTATAAGATATTTATTGAATTTAATTAAAATAAAACCGACAAATATAATTTTAGTGATTCTAAGAATAAATAAATTTCTTTTAGAAAGTAAGTTAGTTAATTTATTAGAAGCTAATAATTATAACGTAAATAATATTATTTTTTCTAATCTCACTTGAATGAAAAATATGGCATCAAAAAGTGTTTTTATTGATGATCTTAATCGCTATCATCAATAAAAGCGCTACTTTGACGCGAGTACACATTATTTTTTCAGTTTTACTGAAATATATTGTAAATTATCATAATTAGTGCATACACATTCATTCCAATCTCCATTTATTCTCAATTCACCCTCAATAAATAAAAGTGCATTTACGCCCTTGCAGTGGGTAGTTATAATTTGTACTTAATTTTCATGCCTGCCATACCGTAATTAGTCAACTTTTACTTTACTTAATTCGTCTCAGATTCATACTTCAAAAACATTTTAAATTATTATCATCATCTTTATTATCAACGATTGTGGAGGAACCGATTTCCAGTTCCACCGATTTATTATTGTCAGCACAGCCTGAGGATTTTTCCTCAAATTCTTAATTATACTTTTTTACGATTAAGTTTTCTAAATTAAAAAAAAATATATGGAAAACATAACGAACCAATTTATTTAAGTGAAATGTTCCATTAGTGTTATAGCTTTTGAACAAATCAATAATTTATACAGGATTATTTTGCAAAATATGTAAGTAATAATAAATTAAGGTGCGAATTTGTGCAAAATGTGCAGTGCAAAATAAATAATATCAAGTACTATACACTCGATTTTCTACAAAATGGGCAATATAATTTAATAGTACCTATATGATAATTTAACTAAGAATAATTTTTGAAAATAAGGGTTTCAAAAATAGCTAGTTATAGAACACACTGTATGAATGGTATTTTTTATAAAATGCTATTATCAATTGAAGTCAACTAAAGGGTTTATTTTCTTGAGGGAAAAATATAAAACAATAGACTTTGCTTTGGAAATTTTTTTGTTTTTTTTTTTTTTAAGAAGAAAAAATAGCTCAAATAGTCTATTCAGACAAAGCCATGTAATTTTGTTAATGACTACAATAGAAAATATTTGATGGTGCTTTTGGAAAGAGGAGATTTATACGTACTTACAAATAAGTGACTCGAATTTTTAATTTGTCTTCTCATTTATCAAAAAATGTAATTTGCAAAAAAGAAATTTTTAATTTAATGAAAATTTAAATAATTTTTTGACGGTTTATCTTTCCTATTGTAATTTTATTTGATCATTTGAGCTGACCATCGAGATTTGAGAGAAATTAAAATTCTGCATTAATGGAATTGATTCTAAGGTGATATACCTACAATGACCCTTTCTCTTTAATTAAAGTGTAAGCTTTTAAATGTTCCAAATGTCTAGAATTAATCAATAATAATCTAATATATACATATAATAACAAATATTTTGTACAAATTGACAATTCATGTATCTAAATATACTTTAGAGAAGTGCTTTTCTAACAATTGCAATTTTCTCTTATAAAATCCTATACATACATATTGTCTTTTATTCATCCAACGCAGTTATTACGCAAAAATATTAAAAAAATCTAACTTTAAATTTTTACAACTTGTCTACATAACGCAAAACATAGTAATAATATAGTACTTACCTTCTAACAAAATCATGATACTTAAGCTAATTAATATGTCCTATCATCAATGGTACCGTGCATGTAAGCATCTTGCGCTTGAGGCTGAACAGCCTCCTGCCTAAACGGATTTGTGACTGTTGAAGTGAACGGATTGCTTGCAGGAATTATAGGAGCTGCGACTGGCGCTGGAGGACGAGAAGGATACTCTTGCGAAAGCTGCGTTTGGGGAGGTGGAGGTCTTGCAGGCAGTGGCGTTTCAACAGCTCCGTAATTTGTGGTGCCAGTCAATTGACGTTGAAGTAAACCATTATTCTGAGACTGTTATCAAAAAATATTAAAAATTGTTGAATAAATTCGAACTATTTCCTACCTGTGATTTTTTGAAGGGTCCAGTTTCGTTCAT
The DNA here is from genome assembly GCA_963556235.1 of Cryptophagus acutangulus. Classification (NCBI taxonomy): domain Eukaryota; kingdom Metazoa; phylum Arthropoda; class Insecta; order Coleoptera; family Cryptophagidae; genus Cryptophagus; species Cryptophagus acutangulus. Next base: position 4,513,542 of record OY744564.1, read on the forward strand.
CTGATTCCACTGTTTGTCTTCCTCGACTTTCGGATCGGCCCACGGTTGCAAATCTCCAGACGCAAAAAATGCGTAGAAAATAATTCCCGCATAATGAATGAGCGCCGATATAATGAAAACCTCACGCCACTCTTCCCGCGTCTGGAAACAAAAATTTAATTTGCAATTTGTCAATAAAACATATCTTTTTGTGCGAAGTTTTGCGACTTGGAAGTTATTGCGTCGCGCATTGTAATCATTTCCATTGCAAACGTTACAGTTAGAATGGATTTGGACGCGCACGGACGCCTCCGAAAAGCTTTCGCAGAACAATGGTATCATATTCGAATTATGAAGGGCGAGAAATGACATGCATACAGCAAGTTCATTTTTGCGGACGCGATCGAATCAGTCGTGTGTGAAACGCAAGGGTGGCTACAGCCACTCCATGTCTGTGTGATTTATCACCACGCTGCAAAATTTATCGTCTTACCTTTGCTAGAACTATTTTGTGCACCACATAGGGACAAATGCAGCCGGCGATCGTACCAATTCCATTCGACATGCCCATCAATATACTCGCATATCTCGGAGCAATGTCTAAATGGTTCACATTGAAGCCGGATATTGCAAATCCGCTGAAAGCTACACCAATTGACAAAGCAGTCATTCCTTGTGTGATAGTTTGCGAATATGCCATTACTAAGAAAAATGTTGCTTCCATACCGAATCCACCACAATTAAATAACTTTCTTACTTGCGTTGTAGTCAAAATACCCTTCTTTCGCAATCTATCGGCAAGAATGCCGCCACTCGGTACTATGATGGTCATTAGCAAATGTGGCAAAGCGCCCAAAACCGCATTCTGCAAAACACCAATTACATTTTGCCTTTTAAAGTACTTAAGTCACTTACTTGCGTCATGCCGGATTTGAAAGCGTCCTGAAAATAGGAAGCTTGAAAGAGTACCAGCAGGTAGAAGTTCCAGGACCTACAAAAGTTGGCCACAAAAATGGCATAGCACGGCATCGATGTAAAGAACGACTTCCAAGGAGTATTCGATAAAGTTGGTGTTACGTAATTCTGATGTTGACTGCCTAACGAACTCTCAATGTAATTCAACTCTTTCGCTTCGATGCAGGTGTGATAGGATGGCTTCTCGAATACCAGCCACAGCCACGAGATGTACCAAAAGATGCCGAGAATGCCGTAAAAGTAAAACGGAGATAAAGTCCCTAAATTTTCTATCAGTCCTCCTGAAATAGGCATTGAAAACATCACACCGGCATAACAGCCGCTAAAGGCAAGTGTTGCTAAGCGTGAACGTTCTAAAGGTGGGGCCCAGTGCCGCATTATTCCATGGCAAGCTGGATAGGTTACCCCCTGCAAAAGTGCCAGTTAATTTCAAAGCAGCTCAACATTTCGCAAAAATACCTCTACTAGTCCTTGCAAAACTTTAATCATAATAAGTAGGTCGGCGTTTTCGTAGATTGCAGGAATGAGTAGATTCAGTAAGCAGGAGCAACCGATTGCAGCACCAAATAGAGTGTTTGCAGGATAAGCGGCGGCTATCAGACCGCCAGGAATTTGCGTTACAAAGTAGCCCCAAAAAATTGCCGAATCGACCGCTGATAAGGTTTCAGGAGTCCAAGTGTTGTTCTATTGAGACAAATTTAGTTACAAAGCTAATTTTGAGATTGTCCTAAATAGTACCAGTTCTAGTTTGACAATTCCCATGCTGGTTCGCATGCCGAACATGATAATGAAGCCCATGCAGCTTAGCACTGCAACTGTGGCCCGTTTGGTGAGACATGGCAGTTCTGGGCGAATGTACTTGTCAACGTGTCTCAAGGGTGGCCTGTCATACTCCGGGAAGCTTTCCGGTGAACTGAGGTCGTCCGCTCCTTCGGCAGGATCTTTTTTGGTCGGAGCATTGAATTCTTCATATTGCTGTTGTTTCCTGATTTATAGAAAATAAAAGAGCGTTTGAAATGAATTGCTTTCGCAGTCGGAGGGGGTTTTCCGGACGACATTCGTCAAATTGTCACGACACAATTATTAATGGGTGGCCATTCTGATCGTGGCGCTTCTTTATCATATAGTCGCGTCTTTCTCGCTCCCCTTTTTGCTGATGACTAAAATACATTAACATGCTTCCCTACACAATGCTGAGCCAGTCATTACATGTTATGAAAGCCAGCGTTAAAATGCATTATACAAGTCTTTTAGGGGACATTTATCATAAAACGCTTTAAACGATGTTGAATCTAATCAGTATATTTTTGTCTAAAATTACCGATGTGTTTTATCCATTTACGGCTTTTTTCCCTTCGTAAGATATTTTTATTGACACGCAACCAATTTGCATGTATGCATTGAAATAAAAACATTAAAATGTAATCAGTTATGCAGACAAATAAATCGTTATATAATATAGGAGTTAAATTGTTCAAATATACCAAAAATTGAATCTGGAGCACCGCAAGGTTCAGTCTTGAGCCATTTAAAAACGCTTGCAACTTTTTTAAAGAAACATCCCTCGTCTTATCGGAAGGATACTAATTTCCTATAAGGGGATGAATCATTCATACATCTTTAGAATTTTAAATGATAGATCTCTAATCATCCTGAAGATATAAATATAGTTTGTCAACTGAGTTTTGTTGCGCCAAGCGAATAAGGAAGGAAGTATTTTAATTTCCGGCGAGGATTGTGAATAGTATTATAGCTATATGGAATCGATCGATCAGTGACGCGATTGTGATATGATTTTTCTGATTGCAAAGCACTTTATACTCTATGAATACCGAGTAGAAGCCGGCAAGTGACGTAAAGTGGTCTCAGATATTGCGTCGACTAAAGATGTGTACTACTTCTCTCGCCAAGGCGACGACATTATATTCCAGACCTTCTACAACTTCAACCCCATCCACTTGATTCGATTTCAATTAGTTTGTGTTATCATAATTATGTCGAATTTAATTAAAATCTACTTCGTTTCGAGAATTTAAATATGATTTACTTGTAAAGCTTCGGTATTTTTATTTATGTTGCGTAACATTTTGAAAAAACAATTCGAATGGGAATTTGATCGGAAATTTTGAAGATTATTTTGTGTTGTCGATGGTAATAAATACATTTCAATTCACGAAGCTGAACGAGAGCTTATGAATAAGAAGCAGAGTCGGTGTTCGGTCACGTATTTCGCATCAGGACTGAAATATGCCACTTACCATTTCTGTTTCTAGCACTAGCATACACTATTTTACGATATTGTTGGATTATTTTTGATCTGCTATTTGTTTGTATTTTATTTATTCATACAACTACAAATATCTACTGCATAAATGAATTTAGTGTCACCAGGGGAGAAACACGACTCCGATCTTGAACTTCTAATTTTCAGGACAAAGATTTAATTGTTAAAATTTAGCCTATTGTGTGAAAATAACTGAAAATCAATCAAAAATACCAGTTTTTCAGCTACCCAAAAATAAAAAAATTAATTAAATCTTCATCAAACCCTTAATGGAAATTACAGAAATTTAAATAAATTATACAAGTTTAGTAATAGGCAAGGTTTGAGTGATAATTATGCAAATAATCGAAAGAGTAACGATCTCAATAATTATTTCACGCATATTTTACGCATTTATTCAATTGATGGTAAATATCGCCAAGGGATTTTTGTGGTAATATGTGTAACAGGTGAAAGTGCCATTAGAAAAGGGAGTTAAATAATAAATATATACAGCAGTGCTGACAACCTGTTGAATTATGTGGGGTGGAAACAGATCAGTGCGAGAAATGCAGGTGCTGAAAGCAGCAGGATGATGTGATGCTAAAGAAAGTTAAAACGTAATCGAGCTGTGCGGGTAATCCTTAAATTAAAATAAACTAGCAAAAAAAAGGAAAAGCAAATTATTTAATTTGGTGTTTTCGCTTCTGGATGAACGTTGTAATTTAATCTTAGTTTACCTAAGATTTGCTGGTTAATCTACATTTTTAGCGTTTCAACACGTTTTATAAATCCCAAATACCCTCAACTTTTTTACTTTTGTGCCTTTTATTAATTTTTCTCATTCATTAAGAAGGAAGAAAGTCAAATTTAAGTTTGCACCTACCTAAAGCCCATTAATGAAACTTGAAAACTGCACTTGACCAATTTATAATAAATTTCTCAAACGACTAATTAACACTATAAATTAGCAGGCCAGACCTATGAAGACTACTTGCAGCCAACAACCCGGAGTCTGGACTATTTTCACTGAAATAAACTCGATACGATTTTCCGGCGGTGAATTCACATCTCGCTTTTTCCCTCAGCACGTCACGTGCCGCCACCATCTCTCCAAATGCCTTTTTTCTTTCAAATTTACATTTTATTTTCTATCCCTGAAAATATAATATTTATATTTTTCTCGTCCTTAGATAGATTGCGAATATGTGGATAATTAAATTTGGAGCAGGCCAGTCTGGAGGTTGATTTGATTTCTGAAATGCAATCAGCTATATAGCGGTGTCCAATCGAGGAGAGAATTGATCTATTTCAATCACTCCTGCTGGTGAATATTATTTTTTAGAAAAAAACTTACGTAAAAGTTTCTTTCGCTATATTGTTGCTTTTATATTTTAATGCATTGAGATATTTATTTTAATGACATCCTTTTATATGAATCCTTTCTAAAAAGAGTCCTTTAAATATATTTTTCCTTTATGATGAATTTTTATTAGTCGAAATAATAATTAAATTCGCCGTTAAAATTGGCCGTATTGTATGTACAGTGAAATAGAAAAATTTTAATTTAGCGTAAGTGATATGGTTTCGTGGAATGAAATTCAAACAATAGGAAGCATGTATTGTTGTGGCGTCTCTCGCAGAGTACGATTACTATACAAAGGGCATCTTCGTACCAGTTTAATCATGTTAATGGAGAACATATCTTTGGAAAAGAAACACTCTTTTTCTTACTTTGCAAAAAGAAACTAATTTTATTTTATGTATAGGAGTCACAATGTGGGACCGGCCATGTTCAATACATTCAATTAAATAATGGAATTAATATTGATTTTGTTACATAATATTATTATGGAAATTCATGATTTTATATTCAGCATTCAATGGATATTGCCCGGACTGTATAAATTGGTAGTAATAAATTTATTTGCTCTATTTTCAATACAAAGCAAAATATATTTGAATAATTTTAAATATAAACCTACAATATTCGATATAAAATTTGTCCTTTAGATCTTGAGCGCTACGTCACGAGTCGTTGTGACGTAGAGCTCAAGATCCAATCGACGCATTTTGAATCTGCATATGTGAGTCCAAAAAAGCAGTTTGCTTTCGAATAAAATAGAATCAAAGCTCTGAAAGGGGAGTAAAAATAGCATATATGTCAAGAAGTTTTCGAGGGGGAGTTCATGAGACACTAACCGCCACTGATTGATGACTAAAGTCGGTGGTGAGTGACCAAGCGACCGACATTTGTTTTCTTTCAAAACCTTTCCGTGTCGGAATGCGCCTATATAAAGAAAATCCTCAACAAAACACAAAAAGTGCATTTTAGCATCATTTTTCTTATTTTATTTATACGTACGACGACGATCGTTAAGGGAGAAAAAATCTATCACACTGGAATCACTTCATCTCGGGCGACTGCGATAAATGTAAATGGGAGCATGGAGTATACTAAATTAATCTAGTTCAAATATGTACTTTCCGAACTTTATTAAGGGATGCGGTCGTAATAATTCTGCATCTCATGTTGTTGAGTGTTTTAATAAAGAACTCGTGCTCGTTGCGTAATAACTGTAATAAAACATTTGTTACAATCATCCAGGGGTCGATCCTCCCCCTCAAATATTACATGTCAAACATGATACACTAGGGGGTTGTATATAAATATATATTTCAGCTTTAAACTTTGTATTTTTGATGTTCCTTGTTCTTGTACGGAAAATCATCAGTTGTTCATAAATGTTCGAGCTGGGGAAGTAAATTGGAAAAAATAGTATCTCACCGATGAATGCTGCCTTTTTGCGATAAGCGCATTGTTCTAATCCAAATCGGAAAATCCATTAAATCTCACATTGCAATTTGATTTTCTTTAAATGGTTTTTTCGACTCCAAGTGTGCGATCAAAGATGCACAAATAAAAATCATCGACTATTATTATTGTAGAGCAAACTCGCAATGATATTCACTTTGTGGAAATTGTATCACATTTATTTGATAGTCGCAAAAGGGTGGCTACACTAAAAGAAACGTTTGGTAAAGCAGAGTGCTTTAAAGCGTTTTCCATCTCTAAAAGCCACGCTCTTTCCTTGTACTTCAACAATTCGATGTTTTATATTGGCGTTCAATGCAAATTTTACTTGTACAGCTCCAACAAAATACAAAGTGGCTTTTGCCCAATTATCAAAGCCATCAATAAAAATAATACCTTTGTTAAATAATTTTGCAAACTTTGGATTTATTTCGTATGGTGGAAAATTAATTTGCTGGTTGGATAAACAAAATGTTGATGACGCGCGCAATATTTTTGCATTACCGTCAAGTATATTTGAAATGAAGCTGCAGTAATGGAAAGTGAAACCCTCCAAAGATGGAAACTAATGTCGGGAGAGAGTTGGTTGCAAATTGAGTTACATCCATACAATACAGTGTTTACATCAAGGGTTTTTAGTAGGAGTCTAAACGCACTCAAGGGTAAACCAGTAATTGATTTCTCAGTCACCAACTTTGAATCCCTATGTTTGCAAATTCACATAACATAATTTCGTTATGATTGAATCAAGCTGAAAAATTAATTAAATTCGCAAAAATTATCTGTCTGTTTCGAATCGGAGATGATGCATGCATGAAAACAGTAGAAGTCAGGGTGGCGAAGGATATTAAACACCGATATGAAGAGCAATGTGTACTCAGGAGATGGATTCGTCTATACGCGTGTTGACTACTCAAATATTTGTTCGCTCCTGCAGCAGAGCGCCAATATCACAGCCTGGGGTCAAAGCATTTATCTCTACCCACTTTATCAACAAATATGGATGGATCAAACTCATTCCATAAGCTTTCATCTCTACGACCCAATGTAAAAAGCAATATTTTTCTAATTATAAAAACTATAAAAGTTGATTTTCGATCTGGTTTTGTAATTACATAGTGTAGAAAATGTGGTGATATCCGTGTCCGTCAATCAGAACCGGAGCGCTGAATCCTGCAGTAATCCATCAGGAAATGATGTGAACGGGGTCTTTCCGTAGCCATTGAAGTGTGACCGCGATAGGCATTGAAGTCAGGCCCCTGGGAAATCAGCTAAACCTCAGTGACTATTCTATATAATACGGCCCACAGACACTCACTCCTATCAGATTTTACTAATGGTTTTTCAAATATATACCTGGAGCAGGAATTATCAAAATTTGAACATTTGCTCATTATACGCAAAATTTTCGATACAAATCAGCGAGTATAAGAAAATAGCTACCAGGCCAGACTAGATTTATTTTTTATTGACTATATTTAATAAGTTTTAAAAACCTTCGCCAAAATTGCAATCTTGTCTGACAATCAAACTGAGTGCTTTGAAAAATATAACAATTTTATTTATGAAATAAACGGTTGAAAAATATTTAGTATATCCCTCGAAAAACGGTAATCCGTATATATTTTGAAAAGAATCCTTCCCATTGTGACAAAACGGAAGTGAATAGAATATAAAAAGCTTCCGCGTAGGATCCAAAACGGAGAAAGCTCCATGAATTGCATCAGCTGATGAGGGAGATAGTATCGTATAAAATGCGCATTAGAAGTCTTAGATACGGAATCAACTGACCCTTCATCGTTTCAATGAAAATACAATCTATGAAAGAATCAGATTTAGATAAACCACATTAAATGGGATCTGCTCAAAATTGTGCGCTGTATTAAATTGAAAGCATCAGGTGTACGTATAGTGATTATCATTACAATGATGGACAATTTCAACAAAATGTTTTAGAGTAATCAATCATATAATTAAAGTTGATATTTGATATATAGAAATAAGCCGAAAGTGTCTTATGATGTAGTTTGATGAGCTGGTGTAAGGGTAGAAAGTTTTCTCGTTAGTCTTCATTAATTAAAATCAATTAGATATGACTGGGTTTAATCTTGCTTAATAGTATCAATAACATATTATAAAATATTACTTCACTTAGATTTTTTTTATTTGGTTTATCAAAAATTCCATCCTAAGAATAAGTGAATAAATTGTCATTGATCGTGCTTGTTATTTTTGATTAGCCCCCTCAATTGAAAAATCGATCTGAACTGGTATTTTATCATCCAATTTCACTTTCTCTTGAACCAGCCCCAGACAACAAGGATGCACAAGAGATAACAACACAGACGGAATAGTTTTTTGAAAGTTTTTCGGCGCCGCATTGTTATTATCCTTCAAAGAGGGAAAACTGCCGGCGCCAGAAACATTGGCGCCCAATGTCTGTCTCAACTATCCAGACGTATATCCCGATGTATCGTAAAATTTTCTACAAATTTAATTATTTGCAATGGGCGATGTTAAAGTGTGACAATTCTTTCATCAGGAGATGGAACGTCATTAGTGTTGAGTTTGTGGAAAGCTGACAACCGCCGGCGAAGATCAGAGAGGAAACAGCAAGCTGGTCTAAATGACGCTGAAAACGCAGCCCTAATCCGACTAGTGAAGAGTTATGCATTGACAGTGACATAGGGGGAAAATGAGGAATAAAGACTAATACGGTTGCCAGGAGCGAGATTTAATGGCCGTGAAACATTTTTCATTGTTCGAATGTGTATTCATTTTCCAAAAAGCAAAAAAAAAAAAGAAAAATAATAACTACGGAAATCAATGCGCTTTTAAATCGGCTTATGAAACAACATAGTCGTACATAAACAATGGAGTCGGTATGAAATTTGAAGGATCTGGACATACAGTATATAATCGAGGAACAACGAGTCTAAATATATGAGTCAGGAAGAGCTCTTGAAACTCCTCTCAACAAGAAAATCTCCTTTATTGCACTGTCGATCCAAGCAAATCCGTAAAGCTGGGTTTGCGATACAAGCGCGGTTGCTTAGTGATGGAGCCTCTACAGAATGCAATGCAGTAAACTGAGCCTTTATTACACTTTTAAGAGGATGAACACGATATTATACACCTAATCAATTTGCGAAATGCTAATGCACTATTATCATGAATACATCGGAATTATTTCTATTATCATATTTATGCATCCGCATAACTGAAAATTTGACGTCAATTCAAACGGATCAAGCTTATTTAAAATTGATAATGGAAATTCGCATAATACATCGGAAAATATGCGATTTTATAAATTTAAATTCAATTTTGAAATGCATTTTTAAAGCAGCAAAATATTTTCAAAAATATAATAATTTCGCGAAAATTAATTTAGTTGATTATATTTCCTGGATCCCAATAAATTATTCTGCGGCATATTCGTGTATGAATCAAATTAAAGTTCCAAAAGACAGTTTTGTTTATTATAGTCATTAATCATTATGTGTCCAATATTCTGGTATAATGAAATTATATCTAAAAATTTGTAATTTGATTTATGAAATCACTTTGCTATTTTCGCAATATTGCAATTAAAAAGTTGGAAAATATGTTACATAATTATTAAAATGCCAATTTGGCGTTTTTACTTTGAGTAATAATCACAATCTCTCGTGGTATCTAACTTTTTCTGTTTTCTGTAGGTCAGGAACCACGAGAGCTTTTTTAGGTCAGAAACCAGGAGAGACATTTTTATGTTTCACAAAATAATTTACAAAACCAAATATTTAATTGGAATATTATGCCAACGAACGAAGATAATTAAATTTACTTCATCAACTTTTGGGATTTTATTACAAAAGTTCACGTAAGTACTACATATTAGTTGCAAGTTGCAGTTTGCAGGAAAACCCCAGCTCCTTCACCACAAGCTTAATATTGGACAACTTTGTAACAAAACTCCTTCAGTTTTTTTTTTAAATAATTTAAAAATAGTATCTTAATAGATCTAGGAGTAGAAATTTATCTTACTTTGTTTCCACTCAAAATGTTGGCCATTTATTGCTCGACAAGTATAACGTAAAGATGACATTTTTAGCGTCACGTTCATACCCACTTAGTAAGTATAATACATAATAACATTGTCGAGGGTGGTAAGTGGGACTGTATATACGAGAGGGTAGAAAGAATGCATCACGTGACCAAATTACTCAATGAACCGCGTATTAGCGTCTCTACCAAAGAACGTGCAAAGAATCAAACTTCAAAACTCCAATATACTACTATCTTTAGATGATGAAGATGGTTAAAGTGCATTTTGGTGCCGTTTATACTTATTTATCTCAAGTTCATCAGACTGGAACACCATTTCGGTGTTCCATCAATTCTCTTTCCGAATCGAATTGTGATTTTTATTTTATTTTTTAAAAGCATTTCGTGTCCGCTTATAACATATTCATCATGTACCAAGAGGGAAAGATTGTTGCGAAGCAAAACGTTTGAAGTGGAATATGTATAATAGCAGGAAAGGGCTGTCTAATATCATAATAGGCTTTTCGTGCGACTGCTTACCGAAGCAGATCCACGCTAATGGCGTGATTAAGAGATTGTGAGACAAACTAATGGACGTTTTCCCTTGTCATCATTCTACAGGAAGGTACAAAATAGATGATGATATTTTCAACATTTTTTAAGCTCCTTTCCTCCTCTAATTTTTAAATCGATTTTGGAACAGTGACGATATTGTATTTCACTTTTGCATCTCGAATTGAACAATTGATGACAGATTTGAATATCGATCTTGCGATGGAGCTGAAACTGCACTTCTATGTGAGGGTATGAGGCAAACGCAACCAGATTCGCAAAAGGGGAGAAATGAATACATTATCATCTGTTAACACTCAGTGTAATTGTTCTGCTGTTCAGTTCAACCCCCAGACGTTTCAATTAACTAAATGTTCCGCGATTTACCTTCTATGTATGCGACCATTTGTCTCAGCTATATCATGACTTTAGAGTGGACTTAATCTAAATGGTAATTTATTTCACAGCGGTGCGTTTCATTGAAAAAGAGTTTGCTATTGGTATGGACCACCACATTAAAGTGTGATTGCACATAAATAACAATTAAATGTTGAGGAGTAAATTTAAATTTAGCCAAATGAAAAAATAATTAAATTGCGTGACAATCTTTTTGCGAAAAAAAATTGAGGAAAAAAATATTGTTCGATAGTAGAATTAGACTACATAATGCGACACTCGTACATAATCCTTAAAAAGACAAAATAAAATATAGCCTCATTCCTATTCATTTTATAAGTCCCTTAACTACTCAAAGCAAACTTTTGAAAAACATTAATAAGCAAAATGAGGCTCGTGACTCGGCTACTAATACACTCAAACAAAAGATTGTTCAGCTTCCAATACTGTCTCAAATATTAAAAACGAAAATTTTGGATGATTATTTTAAAATCCGATTTTGTAACGTGATATAACATCAGTACATTAGAAATGCTTTGCAGGAATTAATTAATCTGCAGGAGAGAACCAACATCAATAGACGAGTAGGTATAAATATCACATTCAACCACGGAACGGTTCTATTCATCGATGTAATGAAGTCTTTAAAGTCAGTTAATTAGACCAAACATTTTATAATAATCAGGACAACTAACGGTTGTAATTACTCAAAGGATGTTTGCAAATTATTTTCTCAAAACTGATACGGCAATATTAATTACGTCTAAATGGCTGGATTGAAAGCTTTTGTGCCAGAGGGTGCACCAAGAATGTCCAATATTAATTATTAAAAATAATGTTGCATAATTTTTTTACATTAACAAAATGTGTACTATGTGCACCCGTAATAATGGATTCGCCATTAAATTCTGCATGCATGTACTTTACAGATGTATGAATAATTTAATTTAATTGAATCAGCAGCCCCTATAAGCGGATTATAATTTATTTTGAGTACTAAACGCCCACTAACAAACGTCTAAATTAAATTTTAAATCTACTACAAAATTCCCTTTTATGTTCAATTATATATAAATTTCAGCAATAAAGATATGAAACGAGAGCGCAGCCATCAAATAAATTAATACAAATTGAATTGTATAAGTTTTACTGATAAAGAATAATACATGAAATAATAATAAATCTGAAAAAGCATTTTGTCATTCTCGTATTTTATTTTGCAGTACTTTATCTTCCTTATATGTCCTCGTTTACTCTCTTAACGGTCTTGTTCCCCTAATCTATGAACTGGGGCTATACAAGGAACAAATAACTTGTTCACTCTTATACATCATAACTGAAACTAACTGGCACGTTTTTATTTTTATGGATTTTTCAGATTTATTACGTGCCATAAATTGTCCCTGCACAAATTCAGATTTTAATTTTATTAACTTGTTATGTTCAATTTAATTACAGTCAACTAATATCCATAGTCATAAATTTTCGAATCCTGTTATCAAAAAGGATAAATAAATACATTATAAAGTGCATGGGTGGAAAGACGACTCGATCATTGGGGACCGATTGCCAAACAGTTATGTTGAACGTTCATCCTCTTTACTGTTCACTGGCTTCGGCTGATAGCAGTTCTAATCCGGGATTTATGTTATTTCTAGATTTCAGCTTCTTCCACCACATACATTGATTGCTTACCAAGATTTTCCTTTGTAGTAGTATTTTCGTATACACACATTTTGTTTATTGATAAACAGAAATTTATTACTCACCAGCCAATTCCCATGCTCTCCGGCGCTTTGGTCCTTAAATTTCCTAGCGCTCCTATGCCCGGCATCAGCAATTTGGAGGTTCACAAAATAATTGACAACACTAAACACTTGCTATAGTAATTTTCACTAAACTTGCCATTATCTGCAAAAAAAATTAGACATTTTTTACACACATTTATTGAATTATTAAAAAAAGATGCGAATGAGCTCACCAGGAATTGTAATGGGCTGGCAAGCGACGTCAGGTCCGGTGAACGTTTGGCTTCCGAAGTAATAAGGAAAAGCGTCCCGGCGCCGGCTCCTGGCCGCCCCCAGGATTGGAGCCCTGCCACTGTAACTGACTATGACGTTCGTCTGCTACTGTATGCCTTGAAATTGTACCACCAACCGGTATGCATCGGGGGCGGGTCTTCCGACCAGATTATACATTGTTTCAATTTTGACTGAGGCCCAAAAAAAAATACCGTAGAACTCAACAGTTTCAGAATATTGTCGGCCATTTTGGAAAGCTGCGTTGATTGTTTTAGAGATCTTATTAACTGATTTTGCTTAAATGGCTTTCGCTCTTGCTTAAAATAAGGTCCTTTCTAGTTTGGCATCTTAGTTATAAACGACGAGGCTTTAATTGATATTTGTTTCTATTTCTTCTTTGATGTAGGGGGATTTTTGGAATAGTATTGGTTGGATAAAGTTATGTTTGAATGTTTGATAAGGTATTATTTAAATAAAATTTAAAATAAATTCACTATAATTTCTGTACAAAAATAATACACTAAAAAATAATAATAAATAATAATATTGAAAGTTTAATAATTTTGAATAGTAATTAGTTCTTTTCAAAATAAAAATTTATAAGTTATTTTGCTGACCTTTGAATAATTTGTTAGCAAAATGTATTTTTTACTTGTCATAAACAAATACGCATTGTTTGTTAAATCATAATAATCCAAATGCGTTAATTAATTTAATAAGTTTACATACATATATAAAATTTACATAATAATTCTACTGAAACAAAGAAAATGAATTAACTACAATTAAAATAAAAAAATTAAAAACACTGAAAGAGGTAAGCTTTTTTGAGCAACTGACTAATATGTTTATAAATTCAAAAATTCTTATATTATTTATAATTAACCATATAAGCGCAGCGCCAAAACTTTTCTTAAAAATCGCCAAAATACGAGATCTTGCAAATAACTTATTATGTTTTAGCCTTTTAGCAATATATAGTAATCGTCCTGGTCAAAAATATAAAATTGCAATTTTCTTCTTAAATATGAGTTTCTATTTTATTTGGAAAATTTGAAACACCAAAATTTGAAATGTATCTATATGATACCCGGACATAGATATTAATATAATAGCTGTAGATTGCCCCAATAAATTTAAAAAAATATTAATTTAAAAAATATTTCTACTGCCGTTAATCCTGAATTTTAAGGGAAAAAATCAGTAGCTTCTATAATGTGGTACCTCTATAAAAAAGAAACGATAAATGTTGTACTTTATGGATAGTCTGTTAAGATATCACCAAATTTTCGCAAAATTTTGTCATTAATTATTTAAAAATGCGATTTTTTTAAATAAATTAGCAATTTTGCATTGATAAATATTTTTGTAATCGGTTATAAACCACCTTTGAAAATATTTATTACATTTTATCTGAAAGAAATCATCATTACATTTTGTACATTTTGTTTTTTAATTAATTATTGTAACTTTATAACAATATAAAATCAATATTTACCCGATTTCGATAAATATATATGCAAATAACTATAAAACCAGATCAGTGCTTTGGTTTACGGGTGTATATATCTACATTATGTGGGGGTTTGTCGCTATGGGCTTGTAGACACCCTCGCTAAACGCCGCTTAGCTTGAGGTGTAACCGTGTGGAAATTATCGCCACCGATAAGTCATACTATGACTTCATCATCTCCGGCTAATAAACTCTGAGCATAGTCATGATTATAAATCAGAATTATATAATCATTATCAAACTTTTATAATATCGAAATAACTCAAAGCTCTAATCCTTCAAGTATACAAAAAGTTGAAAACGATGTATAAAATTACAGACGATTTAAATGTAGAGTTCATTTATTTGGGATTGGTATAAAAAGTGATGAGTTTGCTTAAAGCCCCTTTTGCTCGTTCGGGGTACTTTAGCTTACAGATTAACTTTTGAAAAATGCACCCCTTTGTCGCTATCAATAAAACGATAAATTTAAAAATAAAATATTACTACTAAAACATATTTAATATCTATAAATTAGCTTTGAATTTTAATAACAAAACAAATAATAATAAATGTTTTGTTTGAAAAATGTATTCATTTCAAAATTGGTTTGAATACAAAGACGATTTATAAAATTACATTTTATATTTACAAAGGCTTTGTTTGTTTTTACATAATTAATTTTATTTTACTAAATACAATAACAGTTTCAAATGATATGCATTATGTACATTTAGAAGACTAAATAGGTCGCGGTTTGTCCAAAACAGTAAGTATTGATCTCTCCCCAGGGAGTTTGTCCAAAAGATGCGGTCCTCCGTTTCTCTGTTTGTACACTCCATCCTCTTGCTCAAAAGTCTTCTGTATAGTAGAGGATATTAAATTCTCGCATCGAAAAAACACTATATAATATACCGACGTCATTCACTATAGTGATAAGAGAATGTTTCAATATCTCATACATTTAGTTCCGGACGACTTGCTCCCTTGAATTAAGTTGGCGTCTTGGCAACGACAGGTGAGTACAAGGGTAGCTTCTATTTGGAGCGCTGTTTTGCAACATCAAAAGCCCTCAGTGACTTTATTGAAAAGCTCGTTTAAATTTACTGGAAAATTTAATAATGAGAACATATGCGAATTTTATTAGAAATTCTTAAAATAGTATTTAGTCCTTTTGAAATTTAATTGACTAATATGGACTCGTGTAGGTAGAACTACCATTTGAAATTATACAATTCGTGGGAGTATTGCAAATTTATATAATCTCTGTAACAAGGGCGTAAATGGGGAAGCGTAGGCGGCACCTGCCTAGGACGCCTCCATCCTCTCCTCCAAGCTTAAAGCTCCACCAACTCTTATCTTTTGTATGCCAACTTTTAAAACACATTCAAACTTTTATTTCATTACAATTTGATTTCACTCATTTAATTAGGTTTTTTTCCTGGAAATACGTATTTAATTACGTGCTCATTAAAATTTCCTTTATAAGTTGGATTTATTTCGCTAATGATTAATTTCAAATGTAAAAAAAATTACGTAAGTCCAAAGTAAGTTTCAGTGTTACTGCATAATTAGATCTAGGGAGTTTGATTTAATCTACAATAATCCTATCATTAAATCCCTTCATTTCCTTAAACACTTCATTCAGTCCTTTTGATAGCATCTTGAATTACAGTCTTTTCAATGCTTAATTTCTCCTGCATTCAACAAAATAGAAACTTCAAATCGATATTAGGTAACAAAACGAAAAAGTCATCCTATTTAAATCCTGGATGGTCTTTTATGTGATAGAGTTTGGCTGTGACCAAATTTTTGTCAAATTGACCAACAACTGATACGAGGGTCAAGCACCTGAACTAATTTTAGTGACATTCATCGTGAAAAAAATTGACATTGACAAGAAAAAAAGTGAAATTCATCATTTGAAGTTTTGGTATTGAAGCAGAAAAATATGCAAAGCATGGATCGATTGAATTTAATTTCAGTAGCTTTCGAATGGATGGATGCATGGTTAGAGAGTAAAATCAAAGCGCTAGGCAAACAAATTTTCTCATCAGAATGATGTGCAAATATATCAGTATAAACTCATTTTGACCAATGATTGAGTGTTTTTCTGTGTTTTGATGCATTGAATTTATATTGCAATGTGTTTTCATTCATTCAATGCCATCATGTCAGAATAGTTTGTTTAATTCGCTTTTATTTAATTGAAATGAAACAAAATAAAATGCTTGCACTTTTGAGATATTAAATTATATAGGATTTAATTTATTTGTTGCTATCGATATTTAACATTTTTTACAGAAAATATGTTTGTTTTTCATCGACAAAATATACCGTTTAACTGTTGGTCTTATAAATTATTATTATTATTATTCAATTTTTAAATTTAATTTTAGCAATATTAATAAACATTAGAAATTTTGAATTTTAGTACTTTATGAAAAACGAATTTAAATTTTTTTGATACTGCAAAATGTGTGCCATCTACGTTGAAGTAGATTAACCAACCACGTAGCAGGAATGAATTTCTGTATTCCTGCTGCGGCAAAAATACATTCCTGCTATCTTTATAAATTTAAATTTCCTATAAATAAATTGCAGAAAACATTTTGATCATTTAATGGCACCAGAGTCATCTGATATCAATTGGAACAACATTTTTATCAATTTCCTTAATTAAATAATTAAAATTTGATGAATCAATTTCAATTGTTAAATATTTTATTATCTACTGTTTGAACATATCCTTCATATTCAATCAATTTAGTAAATAATTAATTTTCTCAATTTTACAACAAATATAAAACTGTTTTCTCTAATATATTCACATAACAATTAACACTCAAGAGATGACGCACTTATTAAATATTGTTTACTAACCTAGAATGATAAACTTTATCTAAAAACGTTTTATTTAATATGAGTGTGTTGCTAAAAGTTCTAGGTCATAAACTAATAAATCTAAGTGCATCTAAGATAAACCGAAAAATGTCCAATATAGCAATTTTGAAAGAAATTTTTATCAAATCAGTGCAATCGGTCCAACCTAAAGCTCTAATAAGGAACAATGTAAAACTAGACAACAGCCATCTAGTTATCAATGGAGAAAAGTATCCCCTCTTGAAATCCTGCTACATGGTTGGATTTGGGAAAGCTGTCCTGCACATGAGCGAGGAGCTTGAAAGCATTTTGGGAAACCACTTAGAGAGGGCAATCGTGTCGGTTCCTAAAGGCATTTTCCAGAGTTTAAATTATAAAGTCAAGGACAATTCTAAAATTACATTCTATGAAGGAGCGGAAAATAATTTGCCTGATGAGGATGCAATGAAGGGTGCTTTGGAAATTAAGGAGCTCGTTCAAGGACTGCATAATGATGATTTGTTGATTGTTTTGATATCAGGTAATTTAAATTCCAGTAAACAATCTTGTTTTAATTTATTTTCTATATTCTTTAAAAAAAAAACTATATTTTGCTACCCCGTGATATTTAAAAAAGAGCGGATCGACAATCAAAGGCACTAGGTCAGATCTATCAAAATAAATAGTTTTGCTTGATAAATAGAAATAAACTGTATCGTATCGATCATGTATTCTCACGAAAAATGTGCAAGAATCTCGAAGTTAAAATCTTCTCTAAAAGTTGGCTCTAAAATTGTTCTTCGATCCGCTTCTACCATCAGTAACTAAAAGCCTCTAACTTATCAACACGTTAAATAAAATCTGTAACGTATTTCTGTGATACTATTAGTGTGGAGTCAAGTAAAGGATGTTAAAGGATCATTAGACGATTTTTCCCGTCTTAAATGGTTGTTCTTTACAACTGACATCATCACTAATGGAGCGAATTGAAATATAGTTTAGGCTTAACGGTTTTTTTTTTTGTTATAAATCCAGGAGGTGGTTCGGCTTTGTTGCCTTTGCCCATACCGCCAATATCACTGGCAGAGAAGCGGGATATTATAAAAAATCTGTCCAGAAAAGGGGCCGATATTACGGAATTGAACTGTATTCGAAAACAAATTTCGCTCGTGAAGGGAGGCGGATTAGCCGAATTGGCTTTCCCTTGTAAAGTCGTCAGTTTAATCCTCTCCGACATTATAGGCGATCCTTTAGATTTTATAGCTAGTGGACCGACAACACCAAACATTGATACTCCCCAGGATGCCATTGACATTATAAAGAAATACTTTCTATTCGAGCAAATGCCCGATTCAATAAAAAATGTTTTAGAAATGAGGAAAGCGGAATTTCCCAATAGAGTCACGTCAATTTCGAATGGAAAATACAACCACGTAATGAATTATATTATCGGCAACAATAAGATAGCTGCACAAAGTGCTAAACAGCATGCAGCAACTTTTGGCTTCCAATCGACAATCGTATCGACGGAAATAGATGGAGAAGTAGGCCGAATTAGCGAGATTTACAGCGAATTTGCACGCAATGTTGCATTAACAATGGCAAATCCATCAAATAAACAGCAATTAATTCGGTTCCTTCAAAACAAACAGAGCGACTTGCATGCATCAATTGAAAGCATTAGCCAGATTATCAGTATGGATTTTTCGAAAAGCGTCTGCCTGATATTTGCCGGAGAGCCAACTGTTGTGGTCAAAGGGACTGGCAAGGGTGGAAGAAACCAACAATTAGCTTTAGAGTTTTCCATTCGGCTTAATAAGCTCGAAATAGAATCGACGAATATTTCATTTCTTAGTTGCGGCACAGATGGAATAGACGGACCGACAGACGCAGCTGGAGCAATCGGAACTTCCGACTTGCTCTCTAATAGTCTGCTGGAGCAAATTAAACCTGAAGCTTATTTAGACAACAACGACTCTTATAGCTTTTTTACACGGTATCAACAAGGAACTCATTTGGTTCACGTGGGACACACTGGAACAAATGTAATGGATTTACATATTCTGCTAATTGAACCAAAATCTAATTAAAAAAAATATATTAAATGCATTGGTTTCATTTACCTCCTTGAAAGTTTTGCTTGTTGCAGTAGATTTAGAACCACAGCTTTATTAAGTCCTTTCCTGCAACAGCATTTATTAGATCTATTATTTGAACACTCCAGAAAATTGCTTTGCCAATTTTATTACTAAGGGAGATGACTTTATCCTTGTTAAGAAACTAAAGAACCCATTTAAATAATTTAGTTGTACCTATTGGGAACGGTTTTAAATAATTCAAGTTTCAGTACTCGTATATAGTTTTACCTTTCAAAAAATCTATTTATCAAATCTCGAACTTATTACGATATGTTAAAAATTAGCACTTCTTTTACAATTTATTTTGATTCATTATTATCAATTGCGTGAATAAAATTGTAAAAAATTGTGATATAACATTTTTATCAATATTTTATCGTTTTTTTAAATAAATTATATGTCTCGGAATTTATCTCTTTATTTTTAATTATTTATTTAATTTAAATCGATTTGTTTTTCTATAAATAGAACCATATTTTTCATTTATTAGTTTTCATTCCGGGTTTGTAAAGAATTTAAACAAATATACTCCGGAAATTACTTTACAAATTAATATTGTTATCCAAAAATAATTATAAACTGTAATAAAAATGGATTTTACTCAATTATTTTTACATAAATAACTAGTTTAACATCCTATAATTATTTCTGATATTCTGCCTCGCATCTAAATAATTATAGTTGTAAACAATTAATTATTTACATTTTAATTATACCACTGGTATTATTTATATCAGTTTGTTTAGGTAACACATTGCGAAATGCGCAAATTGATTATTGCTTTTCATAATTCAAATACATTTTTTATTAGACTTCGATCGTTTTCGTCTGTAATCACAAATAATTTATTAATGTCACTGTATTTTTTCCGTATTCCTTTTAATATTAATAATTAATATTAATATCGAAGGTGTCCTTCTGGCTTCTGAAGAATTTATCTTCTATATGGAATATACAAAAGCTTTTTTAAAATAAATGTTTTACAAATATGAAGGAAAGTGGTTATTAAATTTAGATTGCAAAATATTTTATTTTCAAATATAAACAAACATGCAGTTTATGTGAACACCCTCACATTGTAGTCCATTTCTCGTTACAAAGACTTATTTTATTTTTCCAACCAATATTTTCATGTTAACCATTTTACCATTTTGCACAATATAATCCTTACCACCTACTTTATATGTTGATTTGATGATTTATCCCGTCTTGGACTAATCGCACTGAATAATTTACGTGACACAATAAAAATTGCAGTCGCTGATTAGAGTCGGGTTACAGAATATTAACAAGTGCCTCCCAAAGTTCATGACTTTTATGTAAATAGCATTTTTCAAATCCATAAGGAGAAGATGTTTTTTTTATATTTAATTTACTTTTTATTTAATCGCTACCAATATTACTTAATTAACTATCCTAAAAGTTTCTAATAACTTTCGTAGGCAAAGTTTGTCGTGACTGCTTTTAACTTGTTCTTTTATTTGACCCTTATTATTTTATATAGTGATTTTACTTTATTTTAATATGTAATTTGAGATAATGAAATTTGAAGTCAGAGATAGAGTTCTACATCAACTTCACGCCAATTTCACTTCCTCTTTTCAATTGAAGGAAATCATAGGCCATAGCATTTATATACTATATTCCCCTCCAATATTATTGTGCAAAGAGGGGGTTTCTCAATATAAATGGAGTGCACAATTTTTCTGTACTTTTATTTTGCTCCTGCGACTTGTGAGTATTTTTGTTTTTCAATTAAAATGTAGCTTCTAATTTAACAAAGTTTAACTGTGTTTTGTAATGTATTGGTACTTTTAATTCTATATAGTTTAGAATTTAGTTTTCTATTTAAAGATTCCATTAGATGTTTTGATCCTGCATTCCTGCTTCAATAAATATCAACCAACAAGCTCAAGGGTTACCGGATTATGAACTTCTGCTTCTAATGATGAGCAAATACAGCATCAATTGACTACGTCCGTTTGATTAGTGCCAACCAAAGTATATTGAACCGACAACTGCCAAAGTGCTAAGGTAACAGACTAACCAAAAAGGCAAATTGGTAATTCTGTTGATCCAAACTATTTCCCGCTTTTTGAAATTAGTGAGAACGAAACCGACCGGATTCTTCCGAATCAATACCACATGTTGAGGATTCTGCGTGTTGCTTCAATTGCGACCTTTAGAAAAGCGTGTTGCCTATCGGTAGACACCGCACTGTACGAATGTCCCTCCGACTACAATGTTGTGCTCTCGTGACGTCTATTAAAGTCCGGGCTTTTTACGAAAATTACGTGTAAAATGATGACGAACTTCAGATCTTCTTGGTGGACTCATATTCTTGTGTTGCTCGTTTATGCCGGTATTGATCTCACAGACACACAGTTGGTTATAAATGTTAGAAATCAGGTAAGTGCCATTAAAACGTGTTCTAACCTTACTTAATGCACTTTACTAAGTCTGTTTTTTTGTTTATATTTTTTATGTACGTAAATAAATAAATAAATCGGAAATTTACTCCAAAAATTTAGCGAAAAAAACGCGCAAATAAATTTAAAGCAAACAAAATCCATCATTCGAAATTGGTTTAGGATTAAACTAACATGCAAATAGATTTGTATTAGATTAGAGTAGGTTTAAATCAATCAGGTCCAATGTGAAGGAACGGGATTTTAATCACAATTGTTTCAAACACAAGGGTTGCCATGGATGTTAAACCACTCTGAAAGTTTAGTCTAAGTTGCAGATTATTGGAGTGGTTGTTTCGAACACTTTTAGGGAAGAAAACCTCAAGCGATTCATACGAAACAATCATTGAGCGGAAGAACTGGATATTTAAGATTAAGAAAGTCTTAAGCTGGGTCCAGACGGTAACGGCTTGCGCGTTTTTGTTTTTTGGGTGACTTCTGATTGGTCCAATATAGAATATTAAAAAATAGGAGAATTATTTATAAAGAATACATTTTTTACGTATAATCAATAATAAAAAAGTTCGGGGACACAATAATATTTCAAAATTGCGTGTTGCGCATCCGCTTTCCGCCATTTTCAGAACTTTTATTTAAGAACACTCGTACGATTGTTGAAGCTCACATACTCGAAATATAACTAAAAATCCATAATTTTTAATCAATGCCATTCAAGCAAGAGTTCCATCAGATAATAATCCGAAATTGTTACATTGTAATGTAATTGCTTAGAGTTCAATGAGGCTGATTGTCTCAATTGGTATTGCCGATCTTTACTTATCGATCCGCATTCAATGGAAACTATCCAGATAAACAATATTAATAAAAAATATTTCTGATCACTTAGTCGTCCTCGTTAAGAGGACATCCATAAATTGGATGCAATCGAGGATGTATTGATGATCGAGTTTCTAGCTTTAACGTAAAAAGTACGAGTCAACTTGTAAGACTTCTGAAATTTAGGGTATCTACTTACAAGTAAATTTCTAGTTTGCTGAAATTATTTTCCAGCTTCACTAACTTTCTAAAGTAGTTATCAAACTTCGTTATTTTAAATGTGTCACTTTGTATTTGTGAATGGTTCCTCTAATTCGAAGGTAAGTTTATTTAAAATCTTTTGATCCATTTGGAACATCATAATCAATACGCATCAGATTTTTTTCAGGAAACGCCGCGAGGAAAGTATTAATGAGTATTTTTTATACGATAATAATTAGAAGAGCAAACGAATTTCGAAGTTTCTATGAAATCTCCAATTATAATTGAATTTCGAAATAATTATCGAAGCTGCAGCTCTCTATTTATAAACTCTTCTGCAAACTATTCAGCCGAGCATTTCCTATCAGATTGCAATGTTTGTAAATAAAAAAATCGACTTTGTGCCATTTATTATTTAAATCAATTTTTATCATCAATTTTATCTGCCAGTGACTCTATTAGAGTGCATTTCCGGGGACAATAATAAATTAAAGAATAGAGTTCTCCTTTTCTGTTTACGTATGGAATGCAATTGTTGTGCGGATTAACGGCTGAAATATCAATTAAAAGAACAAAAGGTGTTCACAAGTTATCATTTAAGCTCAGCTTTTCAATCTGTATATAGATAGATACAATTAAAAGTTTTAATCTGTTGATCACCCTACTAAATTTAGCTGCAAAGCTAAATCAAATAATACCCCGGCTCTTCTCAAACTTTGGCGGATTTTATTTATAAGAAACTAAATTTAAATTCAATTTTGTATACAATAGGATTCGTTATCTACGTTGATTTGCTTTTAATTGAAAAGATATTAATTGCTATTACGAGTATTCGGAAATATCGGATGCGATGTTATTCTATCAAAAATAGACAAGTTTTTTGATCTATCTTTTATACCTTGAATGTATGCACATGTGGAAAAGCGCTTTCCATTTCCATCAAAGGCTCCATAAATATTAATGAAGTCTATTAAGATAGAATCTGACCACCTGGGGCGTTCAACCGCAATTCACAAAGTGTATTACACTCTGCATGTCTTTAAAATTAACTCGAAAAATTAATCTAGAAACTCTCAAATAGAAAAACATTTCAAGAATAAAATAACTGCAAAACCACACAATGAATTTTTTTTTATTTCCCGTTCTATCCCAAATTTATTAACCCGATATACACTTTTAACGAGCCCTTAAACACAGAAAGGAAAAACGTTATAATTTATAAAATAATAGTGCGGAATCTGGAGCATTCTGTTTATTGGCAACTAAAATTTTAGCAATGTTCAGCGAAATCAATAGCTGGAGATTTTTATGTTATTGGCAAAGAAATTCTTTGCAGCGACGATAATAAATTTCGAACAATAGAAATTGTTTCATTAATTAAATTTTCTAATATTGGAACAATGGAATTAAAAGCGACGAAGCGGACGCTCGAATACGTAAACTTGCTGAAAAAAAAACGACCCTTTGCGACATCGTGTAAAGCTCTCAGTGACAAAAATTCTTTGTGGCCTGTAAAAACGTCGATTTCATTTAAAATTGATTTAACAAATTGACTTCTTTGCTCTACGAGTCTACGCTAACGTAAATTGTATTGTTCGAGCTAAAAATGATTTGTTCATGTGTAATCGTATAATGGAAATCAATTCGGAGAGAGGAACAAATCTGAATAAATTACATCGGTCTGTTGTCTGTAGCCAAGTTTGTCTTTGGTCCAGACATTTCGACGTCGAGCTTGGCGTCACACGAAAGATTCGTCTGAAAGATCGAGTTGTTACATTTTGCTGTTCTTATCTAGACTTGATCTTTTTATTATTCTAGGAGAAAATTTAATTTGGAATTTTATTGAATTTACAAGCTCCTCTTGTTCTTCGTATATTTTAAACAAACTGGCTCATTTACATTTGCTTTCCTTTCTTTATTTTCTCTTAGGTGTATGTTTTGCCAACTTTTCGAAATTTTTTCTCATACATAAATCAGAAACACAAAAACTTCTCATACGCGGTTAACCCCTCGTAAATCCAGTAGTCCATTTGTCGAGATTATCGCGAATACATTAAATTGATTTAAAGACAACAAACGCGCCCTCGTACGTAAACAAAAAATCGGTTTTTATGGGGAAAAAGCGATAAAGAAAGTTCCGTGCTTAACAACAACACCAAAATTATGTTTATACAAAATTGGAAAATTTTCAGCAAGGGCTATAAAAGGCGAATTGGAGCTGATAAAAAGTTTCTTAATTTTAGTTCCGCGCGATGGAAAAAGGATCCGTTTTATTTTGCAAGTCGTAAAATCTGCGTGTTCGCCAGGACAAAATCAAAACAGAATTTACATAATTCGTTTGAATAAAAAAATGAGCATAGAAAACTTTATGGTGAAAATGTGTAAATCGAATATTAAGTGCAGGAAAAAGTTAATTACGTTTTCCATTAGAAGCGTTCGCGGTTTGGTGCGGAATAGAAGGAAGAAAAAAGTATCGCAACATTATTTTGCGGTTTAATTAGTTTAAAATTACGCATAAATTTTGATACTGTATGGGTTTTTGATCTTGCCCGGAGGCTGCAGGTGTTGGCAAATTACGTATTTTATATAAAATGTTCTAATAAAAAGGGTAACTTGATGTTGTAATTAATTTCAGAGATTTTACACATGGTGTAGAATTAGTAATAAATTTTTTTTTATTTTTCGTTTGCGGGTTTTAATATGAATTTTTCCGGATATCGACTTTCAATATGTGCAATATAATTTGGCCGATATATTAAACTCAACTGGCCGCTTGTAGTTGGCTATATTTGCATCAATTTTAAATTAATTTTATTTATATTGGCTTTTGTACACATAAATTGCGTACTACATGCCATTTTAGTTCACTTTTTAAATTATGTGACAATTAAAATAACACTTTTGCAGTTTTATGGAAAAATTGTTAAACGAAAGTTGCATAGAAAGCTCTTGGTTTGATGTTCATTCGGCGTTCCATTTTGGAAAATTCTTTTGGCCGAGAAACTTTTATTTTATTTTCAAATTGTCTACCTAATATAGCACAATTTTGGTCCAATTTTACATACTGCAATGCGATGCAATTTGACGTAAATCAGTTTACTGGCAATTCGACAAGAAACATCGAGTCCATCGCATAGCAGCTCCGATATATAATTGATTGATCAATAGAATGTTGCAGCGGAGCAAAGTATAGACGTCCAGTTGTATCCAAATTGTGAATAAAAAAAATGCACTTCATGGAAATAATATTGCTGGGTGCTAGTCTCGGTTTTAGCTCGATCTAACAAAGAGGAACGTTTGTTAATTGCTTTAATTTTGCAGGAATGATATTGATTTCTTGCAACGGGGACTCGTATACAACCAATCTGCGTATGTATTTTATCAAAACTGGTCCAGATCTCCAGCATCAAACCGTCAATTTAAATGGTTTTAGTCCCTGCAAATTTGCGGTTGTACGGAGATTAGAGAAGCGCGATTCGTTGGTATTTTGGCTTGCTCATTAATAAGTCATTAAATAATTAGAATTTTCACCTGCATCAAAACTGAAAGGACCATAAACATTGACAGTACCCTTATGATTATTTCAGCGCATTCTCACCTTCGGTAAACTCACTCAATTCAATTTTGTTTACGAATAATTAATTCGGATATTTTAATTTTCGTTTCCTTAAAATATAGTCAAATAGATGAACTCATCACGTTTGAGTGCTTCATCAAATTTCACGAGAATTGTAAGTTTTCAGGAGATGAAATTGTGTGAGATGCTATAACATTCTATGGGAATATATGTGGCGGTGGTAGACTTTATGGGATTCCATGTTACTTTAATCGATTTTATGTCTTTTATTGGAACTTTATGAGCTTCAATAAGAACTGTCACTTCACGGTCTCCACGAGTCTTTAAGGAATTTAAATCGTCTGTATGACTTGATATTATGTACCAGATTTCACACATAGTTAGCCTTCTTGCAATCAACATGTAAGGGACAAAAATATTTAAAATAAATTTGATGCTTTTATTTCGGCTTTATATTATTCATTGTTGAAAGAAAATGAAACTGGAAACGGCTTGAATTTTAATTCAAATGGGATGTTTGTTTGAAATTCGTAAATTTCAGCACAAAGTGGATATACGAGAATAAAATCAAATGAAATATAATTTGCAACAAAAGATAATTTGTAGCAAAATAATCGCATTATTCCGAGACGAGTGTATATTCAAATCCACGAATGCGTGGTCAATTATTCACATAATAGGATGGTGCTGCAAAAATATTATATCCAATCTCGCTGGATGGACATGTTTGCTAATGAATCCACTTTCAACAACGAAAGCTGGCTGAAAGCGTACTTCAGCTTGACGATAAGTATAAAAAGCAATGAACTGACAGTGAAAAAAAATGTTATTTCTATTTGACAAAGAAGCGACTTTACTAGGTTGAATAGAAGATACAAATAAATTAGCTTGATCAAGTGGATTTCGTGCGTGTTTTGTGAACGGAATTTATTTGATTTGCAAGAAGCTTTTCATCGATAAACTGAAACGTACCAATGATAGGACACGTTTAATAACTGCCGCGTTTGCATTTCTTATTGACTTTCGTGTGTAGTCTTTCTTCTATAAATATTGTTATTCCGAGCTTCTTTTGATGGAGCAGTTCGAGGAGATATTGATCGAAGTATAATATTTTAGAGGAATATTTGACTAATTGAAAGAATATGTAAATATTGCAGCGAAATTCGAAATTAATTCTAAAAGGCGTCTACATTTAATTTGGGTCAGTTTTTGGAGTTCAGAAATTTTCTTTCAGTTTGGGCGAAGGCGCTATTGTAAAAACTTGAGAGCTTTCTTCCTTGGCAATGTATTTAGCGATATTTGAATGACGGATTCAAATATTGATTTGCTGGTCGTTATATTTGCCGAACCTTCCAGTTCGAAACTTTGGTGGTTCTGAAGCTAATTTGGCATCAATTAATTGATAAATTAATTTGCTTCAGGTCAATGTCAGTCAGTCTCAGTTTAATTACAAATATCTTCAGGCGATGTTGTAAACCTTGTGGAAAAGGCAAATCGAAATTGTACCATTAGACACTAATGTAGAAGTGAAATTAAATTTTCCACAAGACAAATCAGCAATTTCAAGTTGTCCTGTGAAATTGATATGCCAGTCGACAAGTCTGTCATCTATGTTGGATTAAAAATTGGGTAAACACCAGCAAAGAGCTCTAAATGAAATTTTCTCTTGTCTGGCTTTTTTTGGTTTCAAGTCGCTTGATTTATTTCCATTTTTCAGCGTGATTAGATATCGTTTGCTATGTAAATCAGAGGCATTACACCTGTGGCATTGAAAAAGCAATTACGTTTCCATCTCGACGTCCAATTTCATTCAATCCGAAGATATTTAACAGGCATATTCGGTTCAACTTGTACAACCGAGCAGAAAATTGCTGGACGTTCTCTCTGTCTCGTCTCTTTGTCGAGAGATTATGGGTCAGATATCTGCGTAATGAAACGTAATTAATGTGCTTCAACGAATTACGATAATAGTTCCCATCCCAAATAAACAAAAGTTAAACGCCATGAAATTATAACTGCACGTCTGGATGGTAGATAGATATTCATCAGGATGTTTTGTGTTGGCTTGGACAAGCGCCGCACAAATTAAATTCAATCGTAGTAGTATATGGAGAGAGCACTGGGATTAATTTGTGATTTAATGCTGCACCACTGAATAATAAAATTTAATTCTATTCGAACTTTTGAGCACAACTTTCAAACTATTTGGGCCATTTATTATTTATATCGCGTATTATCCCAAACGCACAGACTAAAATGTAGGGCCCACAATTTTCGGTATTTTATTGAACCGCACACACTACATAATTCTAATTGTTGGCATAACTATTGCTAATGGGGTTTGCAAGAATTCGGTACATTTCGTCGGTCAAGTTAAAATTTTACCAATAAATTCAGTGAAGTTGTTCATTTTACCTTAGTATATCCTATCATGTTCAGATCGATGGACTTGAATGGATTTCGGACTTCTTTGATCTGAAACAGAATGAACTTGTTAAAACAATTATCACATATGAAGTCGAGTTGGTTTGATTTCATTATACAATTTTTTACAAAATTATTGAAGTTTTTTCGTTCGCTGACAAACTTCTCAAAGCATTCAATCAATTTCCTACCCGATTTTATTGAAATAAATCTTATCTAGTCAACCCTAAATTGAAGGAAATATTAATTGGTATAATCAATATACAGCCAGCTATTTAATTGAAGCAAATATTAGTCTACGTCCTATCGGATATATTTTGTATGTAAATGTATCTAGTTTGTAACAATATTTTCCATCAGATATTGAAAGCTTCGTAGGTATACCTCTACAAGAAATATTATATATGCATCTTTTATATTTGAAATATCGTCGCCTTTTGCATTAAAATTGAAAATACGTATGGAATTTTTCCACTGAAAGCACGAATATATGTAGATTAAAAGCCATTGTGGCGTTTCCAACTGCTAAAAAGGTGGATGCGCTTGGTATGAAATCCATTGGTCCTCATAAAACCGAAAACTTTTTATCAAGACAAATATACTCTACTTTATGAATCGTGGTTATTCATTACAAGGAAAATATTAGCAAAAGTTTGCTCAAGGTTATTCCATTTCTTCAGCTTTAGAACTTTCTCAAGCTGAAATTAATGGCGCGCTTCCACACTAACTACCAACTATATATGAGCTAAAACTTGAAGATAATGCGAAAAGATACTTCAATCCTCTTATGTATAATTCATAAACTTGACAAAGTTTGTCTAAACACTTTTGCAATTATTTATAAATATTGTATCGCTTTTAGCAGCAGCTTTCGCTAGTCGAATAATAAACCGGAATAATTAAACTTTAATTGAAATTAATATTATTGTAACATTAACTCTATAATTTTCTTCAGCACATTATTTTTTATTTAATCGCAAGTAAATTGGGAGCGTAGAGTTTGAGCGTAATTTTGTTTAAGTAGCGCTCAAGTTTAAATTGGCCTGTATAGTGTAGAATTTCCAGGTGCTTATGTACACATTTACCTAGTCCCTTGGCTACCATTCTGAAGACACCTTCTTCACACCTCAACATCACAAGTATTTACGCTCGCAGACTCCGCTAATCGGTTTTCATAATCTCTGGTCTGTCGGATCCAGACTCGAAACAAACTGTCTAACTTGGTGGAAAATGTAAAATCCAGCATATAGAGAGGAGGCAGTCAGAAACATTTTAATATTTAATTTCAGTTTATACGCGATGCAACAAAACGTCCACGAAAATTTGCAAATTTTATAATATAGCCTGGCTAAAATTAATTAAAAAGTTTGGGATCAAACTGTGTTTGTTTTAAAATTTTATATGAAATTAAAAATAATTTTGTTATGTACTACTACGACTTATAATAAATGCATAATGCAGAAGATGGGATTTAATAAAATTGCTTATTCTGGATTAGGGTTTTCGGGCTGCCAGAATATATTGCATTTTATGAATGAAGGATGGATGTAGGAGGATCATGATAGAAAAACAAGCCCGAAATTGATAGATATGCATGCCATTCGGGAAGATAATGAAAAGAAAACATAAAACCACATATTAATCTTGGAAATTGTTCTTTTATTTGACTATATCGTCGACATTATTCTTTGAATTAGTCTCGACAAAAGAATCCATTTCGAAACAGAAAACCCCATTTCTGATCATCAATTTCTTTTCCATTGTAATAAGCGCGCGTTCTTAATTTAAAAATGCACCGCAATTTAAGTGATTAAACTTCTGCATTGTTCATATTCTTACGAACTACTAAAATACATTATCCATTATAAAAAGCAAGGGGAAGTAAACAATAAAAAGAAAGATTAAATAAGGATACGAAAGCGGTTTTAATTATAATTATGACTAAATTGATAATAAATCTAATTATATCATTGAGATCTATTAACAATTTATTTTTAAGTTATGGTAAGGGAATTGCAGTATAAACGATTATAGTGCCGATTAAATTTAAGTTCAGTCTTTATCTTCTACTCTTATTGCACCAACCAACTTGATACCTTCGCGTTAATTTTAATATTCTCAGCTTTTTTACTAAAAATGCTAATATGGTCGAAACTTGGTATCCAGAGATAATTTTTAAAAATGTTTGAACAATGAAGTCAATATCGCAGTTTTTAATTACTTTTTTGGACTTTTCTGAACAGGACTAAATCATTTTTTTGGCCGATCGAAAAGTAAACATAAAATTTGTACTCAAGATTAGAAGCCATAAGGGATTACGATTACTCTACCACTTTGTAAGGCCAAAATCAATATCAGGACAGATATTTTAGTTCCTTCCCAGCAAGGAGCCAAACATATCATGTTTTTTCCAACCAGCTTGCGTAATTGCAGCCAAGCTTTCCTATTAATATTTGGACAGCAAACAAAAAGCACTTTAACCCAAAGGAAACTATACAAAAGGTAACGTATATCTCTCAAATTTTGTAACACACACTCTGCTTGGTGTTCTTTTGAAAAACAACGTTGTCAATTAACGTTAATTCCAAAAGAGTGACACTGACGCAATTAAATGAAAGTCGAAAGGACTTTAGCAGGAACGGATAAAAACTATACAAACTGAATGCTTTTAACGCTAGCAGTCACTACATTAGCGAAATGTCGAGCAAAGAAGAACTGGCTTGTTAAAGCCATAAGTCACCTGGCGAACGCTTTGTAGCCCACAGCGGTGCATTGATCTAACACAATGGCGACCAATCTCGATCAGACCGCAGTAGACGGTTCTAATACATCACGGAGACCCGCAGGACTATACTCAGTGATAGGCTGACATAAAACCTGGTGTTGTATGCCTTTCTGCTCTATATCGTCTTTCTTTTATAGCACTTTTTCAACCCCGAGTCTCTCTATTCCTCTCGCACTAAATAAATTAGGATACTCTGTAACTTCTCATTACATCGAGATGCCAAATGGAATAAAGCTGGTGCTATTTGTTGCTTTGATCCTTTTCTCCCAGAAAAAACTCCAGAAACGTTTCTTTGTGGTGGAAGATTCTTGATTGGCGCGTTTTATTTAGAGCAACATTTTTGTACAGTAATCTGCAGATAATGGAATTAAATTTACGAGATAATGCATTGAACAGACCACGTAGTGGGAATAACTTGGACGAAATCCATGTTGAAAGCCACGTAAGCAGCCCGTTTGTATGCGGCAATTGGTCTGCAATTATCTAAGGGAGAGGAACACTTATAACTGATTAATTCTGGTGCATGGCACCAGCTACTAAATATTCCACATGTGTTCCTGAAAGTGGTCGACTGAGTGCCATTTTCCACACCGGAATACCACCTAGGAAAGTCCTCTTTATGACCGACAATCGTAAAAAGTAAAAGATAAGAGATAGGAAAAGTCTCGGGACATGTGTTACATTAAATCAGTGACCAGGGCTCATTATATCCGAAATTCGAGTATAGGTCAAATGCACCAACGACTCTCGGCTTTTATCTAAACGAATCCTTTCATTACTTTATGTACCGGGGAAAATTACATTTTCCAATTTATTGCCTCGCTCTCTCTCTCTCTCTCTCTCTCTTGTTTTCTTTAGTGCAGAATGCTCTTTTACAACTTTTTAATCTGCAGATGAATTTAGAAGCTTTTAAACGCAACTTTTACACAATCCGGAAATTATTATCAACTTATTAATATATTAAATTATTAAGGCGGCATTACATTCTATCTTACAGCATTAAATAATTAATGGAGAACTAAAAAGGTGGATTGAAAGCTAAATAAATGTACTCTCGCTGGATGAGTCTTTTTATATCCGGATAATTAAGTTTAAGGGGAGCTTTTTTTTCATCTTGCTTTGACTTTCATTTAATATTGAATCCAAATTAATAAAACATCTCGAAATAACTCATGTATGTAATTGAATGTTGAATACACAAATATTTCAATAAATTCTATTGCAAACCCTTCACACTACAATTTTGAATAGCTATTTGTGTTATTAATATAAATTGTTTTGGTTTTAATTTTAATAATGTTTATTTCAATTACCAAATAATTGCTTTGAGGGAATCAATAATTTTGGTGCGTTGTTAAATTAATTTCGATCAAATGTGGTGTTGTTCCCTTCAAGCAAAATTAGATAACTCATTGATTTAATTGCATTATCACATTCTAAGGTTCTTTTTGTTGTGAAATAACTATTTGTTTAAATTTACATTTATTATAGCATTCATGTATATTATGATTTAATTACCTTGCCGCATATTAAACCAATAAATTCATTGCAAATAAATTAAAAAGAATGCCATATAAATTGTTCGAATTTAAGCAAACCGACCCGAATCGTAAATCCTGAGGATAAAACTTGCGCAAGTACATGGAACTTCATCTCGTACATCTAAATATCTGAGACTTGAAAGCGACAGAAAATGTATGTGTTTGAGATCCAGGTTTATAAATCTGAAAATTTAAATGCAACTTTTTCAAATTGCATAAATTCGTATATCAATCGATATGTAATTCATGGCTTACTTTCGTTATATCTATGATTAATATTATTAATTTAAAAATGAATAACGATCGCGATAACGATATATTTCTATTCTTATACTATTTCGTGACCTTTTCCATTACACAAAGTTTCCTTTGCACATTTCCCAATAAAATAAAAACAAATTACATATAAAACTATAATTTTCAGTCTAGATGGAATTGCATCGGAAATGTCTTTTGCTATTCATTACTTCTTTTCAAAATTTGATTAAAACGTAATTCACTTTGATTTGTTTAAAGCTCTCCAGCAAGCAAAGGCATTGGAATTTCGTATTGTCGTCTCCGAAGTGCTTTTCTTTGACTTGACAAACACTCAAACATCATTTTCACTACTCTACTATACATTTCAATACAAACTAATAAATAAAGTTTATACTCCGGTTTTCTAAAGCCTATAGAAAGACTGTTCCTACTAATTTGTCACAAAACTTTTTAATTAGTTTTAATCTATTAAAAATTGTACTTTTTGAAATATGATCTGTAATTCCACAAGACTTATCAATGGTTATTTTGGGATTTTTTTCCATATCATTCGGAATAAATGTTTGTTTGATTAATGGTATAAGTTTGATGAAAGGATTCAGGGGGAAAGAAAAGCCGCTTGACAAACTTTCACTCTTTATCAGATGCACATACTTTTTTGACTCGCTTTATTAATATGTCATGGGTTCTACTGCACGCATTGTACTCAGATTATAGTTTGTTGGCTGGATCTTGATCGCTACGTCACTCAAGTCTTAAAATCTCTATTCCCATCAATAAGTTTCGGTTTTGGAAAATTAAGTTTTATGCAATCTTATACAATATCAAAAAAGATTTATATTTTTAGATAAAGTATCATAAAATTCGACTCAAACAGAAAATCCAAGAAAAACGTTCTTTCTTAGAATCTCATTAAGTCTAATTTTTATTAATGAAGTCTGGCGTAAAGCAAATAGAAAAGTAGTTAGCACTTCGCTTAATACGATGCTTTTTCTAAAACGTTTATTTTTTTTTGCAATTTAATTATACAGCCAGATAAAGTTCTGAGAACACTTTGATGTGTCTACATAGTTGTAGATCATCCACATCAATATACTTAAAACGTTTAATGAAGTTATGCCGACTGCATCACAGACAAGCTTTACTGCAATTCGGAAAATGCAAAGAAAATAAAAAACCGCCCGTTAAATTGTATACGGCGCTTTTGTGGACTGAAAACTAAAACAGAATCTTTCATAATCTGCAATTGCGATTGCGTTTTTGCCTAAGGTAAAGAAATACCAAGTTTACGGATATGACAGGCGCCGACGTTTGCCATCGTTAAATATCTTTTCATCAAAGAAACTTGAATATTTTTCCTTTTCTGTTAGTGTTTTGTATGAACGCTGAATAAAAAATACCTTTCTCTTTATGCCCTATTCCAACAACTGGCGGAAATTAAAGCAGAGTTTCGATTTTATTTCGTTTTATTTGCGCTTTTACAATTCAAAGAAGACATTGTATTTTAAATTAGAGTATATTAAAACGTATATACCATATTGATTTTAATCGATGCAACTCATTTCAAACAAAAATGGCAAATACAATCAGTTTTGCGTATTTTTCAAATATAAGCATCGGCAAAATTTGATCGAATTGAATATAAAATAAATGTTCCTCTATATTCCACGTTCAAATGCATTTTATTGCGGTGTGACTTACGAAATACTTTATTTTCACCGTAAACCTATAAATAAGTTTTAAAAAGTTTTACAACTTTTACAAGAGAATGGAACAATTACTCTTAAACTCTTTTTGATACACTTTTATTCCTCATACTAACAACTTTTTAAGTGGACTTTTATATTAGTTTAACGCATTATCTTTGCGAAAGTCAACAGCCGACAAACTGTTTTCTAACTGCTTGAACCACCCCATCATGTATTCCGATTTAATTCAATTTTAATGCATGTTTATTTTTATTTTCCAGGGAGGTGATGTAGTTCAGGAAAATATTTCAGCCAACGTGAGCGATGACACCGTCACTTTAGAGTTCCAAAGATCGGATGGCACCCTTGTAACTCAACTCATCGATTTTCAAAATGTAAGTGCGCGTTTTCTTATTTATAAATAATTAAATAGCTAGCATTTTCATAGAGGAGTAAAACTTTGCAATAAGAGTCGAAGAAACTCCGAAGTTTTCGATAGGACCCCAGAGAAATTGTTATACGATTCATTTATTGTATGCTGCGGGTATTGGATTTGAAATGTTCCGATTTATTTATTTATATTAAGTGCTACGAAAAAATTGAATTATGTTCAATTATAATATATTATTTTCGCATCCGTCTGTTGATTAAATTTGAATAATAGTTTCGGTTAGGTTAATTTAGTTCACATGTAAAATATAATTATCATTTCATTAATTCGATTTATCAATTGCATTGTCAACGTTAATTTTGATAACTATGGAATAAATGAAATTGTGATTATATTTAACAACAATGTAATCCATAACATACAGCTATATATTGATTGCTTTGGCTTATTTATAATAATAATTATTATTGAGTGTGCGGAATGTGTGCATAAATTATAAATAAATTCAAATTAACTATTCAAATAAATAATTCACATTATTGTAACAAAATATCATAAAAGTTTAAATTTATTAGAGCTTTTCGCAAATTAAAGTAATTCACTTGATTAGAATGCCGAAAGGGAGTCGAAAATTGCTTCAAATTCGCACAAAAAACTAAGGAACGAAATGTAAGAAGCGAAAACTCCTTGGAGAATAATTCAGCATTGGTATTATATGGGGGCCAAAAGTTAATAGTCGTTTCCAATTTGAAAAATGTTGAAACTAATAAAACTAAGCGTAATGTTCCAGAAAGTTGAAAGAATTGAAATGCGCGAGGTTTGAATGGTTAAGTGGAAAACAATGTTGATCTCTGGCATATACTTCATCATTCCCATAAGTTTGTCTGGAACTGGAACCATGACGCTATTAGCTTCAAAACTTTGCGTTACTTTAAAAATGTCGCCAGAATTTTGAGGTCTTGGTCGAATTAAAAATGAGACTTTTATTCCGCATTTTTTTTTGCGAGCGAAATTTATATTGCCTACAAATTTGCCGTAACTAACAAACTGAAACTATATTTATTGTGCTACGTTGACCCTTTATGCATAAAAGCGAAAGCACTCACTAATAGATTATTTCCGTTTTACTGTATAGGCCTTGTAAATTCAATTTGGTTTCCCACATATTAGGTTATTTGCCCCACTATTCGGGTAATGTGTTTTCTGCATGTTGTATTGCAATCGACCTCTATATCCATGAACATAAAATAGTAAAATACTCCAAGCACATCTTTAAATAATACAAACTGCAATAAAAACAGTCATTCATAATAAATTTTATGAGTGAACTTCTTATTTGAGCTGGCCGTATATTAAAATCAACTTTTTTATTGCATTTGTTGGTAGTTAAATATAAATTGCGGTTTCAAACTAATTAAATTATAACTTCCCTTAAGTGAATTACTGTTTATCGAACGTAAACCTTATCGCTGAATTGCATCGATATGTTTGGAATCTCGTACTGAGTTTTTCGTTCAGAAACTTTTTAGGCATATAGATAAACAGAACACGGGGTTTACTCCTATTAGGAGTGCGTAGTACGTACAAGTACAAATTCCTACAGTAATTGTTCCGTAGTTTTGTTTAAAACGAGGTTTAAATAAAGTATTGGTGATTCTAACCTCAAATTTCTCCGTGGCTGTTGCGGGCCGGCACTATTTTGCACTTCACTTCACATACACTTTTGTCTCGTAAGGATGGGGGCCCAAAAATGTCCATAATGTTTTAATTCCATCACTTTTCGAGTCATTATCACATAAATTTAATCACTTTCACTTACAGTTATTGTTTACAAAACACTTGCTCTAAAGATGGCCGCCGCGCACTGAAATTGACAAGCGCAGTATTTATGAATGAAATTCCGTAGCTAGGATGACGTATAGTAGTATTATAGTAAGTGGGAGGTACTTTCATTCATGGTTTCATTCGTGTGGTGTATTGTGCATTGAGGTGAATGACCCCTGACTTGAGGAACAGGCGAGTTGAGAAGCATGAGTGCATCTGCACCTACCTAAAATTCAAAATTGCATGGATTTTGATAAAATTTGGTGTATATATGTAGAAAAATATGTAGAATCCAAAAATGCAATCGGCTTTTGAAGGAGACGTATAGTTTTAACGCTATTAATTGTTTAATTAATTAATAATAAAATGTGTTTATTTAATTATATTATATTGAGTCAAAAAATTTAGCTTAAATTAAATTTAATAATAATTTTTTTTTAACTTATTTGCTATTTTTCAATTTTATTAATATTGTTCGAATTATTAGTAATGCACGATAAATTCGATAAATTAAAAGTATTTGCTAAGTTCCTTTTTAAAAAGCATGGATTTTCCTACTAGCAAAAAATAACTCTACGTTATTCAAATATATCCGATAAGAAGTTGGAAATTGATTTATGGAACATATGATTTATAATGTTTGCTTACCTTTTACACTAAACTCGCATGGGAGTTTCGCCTTCGAATCAGCATTGCAAAAGTTTCTTTTTATATTAAATATTTGTCGAATTCTAAGATCAACCTGCTTATATTATATCAGTCTGAAAAGTAGTTTTGCAAAGTATCCAGACAAAGCTTTTCAGTTGCATGTGTGAGCTGCATAATATAAAGTGTTATGGCACTTACAGTGTCTCGACTAAATAAAATTAATTCGCGTAGCACTTGAACTTTGCAAAACTTTTGACTTATATAATTTGCCCAGACCAGTTTGTTCATTAAAACATGTCAGGGAGCGGAAACTTTGCTGAAAAACTTTCATGAAAAACTCTTAAAAAATATATAAAAAAAAATCATTCAATTATATAGTGTTCAAGTACTCGTCAGAGACAAATATCAATTTGTTTTAATGAGCGCCAACTTAATGATTGTTTTTCTTCTCATTTAAATTATGAGGTTGTTATGAAACCATGTTTTGAAACTCGATCCTGATTTTACCTTTTCTTATATAAATTTATACATCGTTAAAATACATATAGCTCTGTTATTTTGATAATGGGGCTGGTTGAATAAAATTTCTGCCAGGTTAGCTGAATTTTTTTCCATTTTGTTTGCTGACTCAATTTCTAAAGTATTGCATGTTTGTTACTATAATTGTAACATAATTGAATTTGCTTTTTTCTGTCCGTCAAATTGGTACTATTGAGCATTCAAATTCCGGCGGTGGCCGTTTTTGGAACTCACTTCGTCCACTCACAAAATACTTTCAAGTAGGAAAGATATTAATCAGCTTTTATGCTGTTAATCCATGGATACTATTGCGTATTGACTTTATGAGCTGCCATTTAAACTTTTGTCCATGGAAATGATCAGTGTATCAGGTCACCGGATAATTGGTGTATACGTAGGTAAAGTTCGATTGGGAAGTTTGCAATTGAAATCCTCACAAATCCGTTGCATCATTTATCAAGGGGTACATTCACACGGGGATGTAATTGAAAATGGCCATGCATTTATTGTCTAGTGGAGCCGGATCTCTTTCATAATTACTTCCGGTGCATTATTTGCAGTCGATATATTTGCATGTGTAACCGAATTTCCGTCAGATCATTTTTTAATTACAAACACTCGTCATACAAACAGATCGATCGATTTCATTATGAATTTAAAACAACGGTCGTTGCATCACGTAAATTTTCTTAGTTGTGGTTAGGTGGCGGCGTTAAGGTCCAACCTCATGAATTTCTAAGGGTGAGATAAATTATGGACAAGCTCCGTAAAGTAGCTCTAATTTCTAAGTTGCTAGTCACTTAATCTCAGCTAAAGAGCACATGCGAACCGCCCAAATAAAGTTTCCAAGTCTGCTTGTACAGTTTATAACTAATCGTCTACATTTGGGATTCTTGAAGGTATTTCTGCAATATTTAGTATTTTTTTGTAATTTTTTTGTCTTGAATAGACCACAGAAAATTTAAATTCAAATTATTAGAAGTTTCGGATATTTTTTTTCGTAAGCATTTTAGAGTTTTGTTTAAAATTTTGAAATATTCCGAAGCTGCTTTCCAGGTTCATATATTGCACAATTTCCGGAAAACTCATGCATAGGTAATTGAACCTATTAGAAGAAAATTGCCAGTGAAATTTTCCTCAACTATAAATCCGTGCATTTTATGCTAAAATAACAAAAACGTGCGTCTTTGATATATTCGAAACTATTTACATTGTGGAACACAAAGCTTTGTAAATAAATAATTTCATTATCCTGGACTTTGTTGGACAAAACCGATTTAGAGTCAAGTTTTAAGGGCACTTTTGTAGATTGTTATTAAAATGTAAACAAGGTAAAGCCTTTTAAATGTTGGGATGTTTTATGCAAAATAAATAAAATTGAAATATTACGTTGCAGTTTAGATAAGCGTAATTTGTAATAATTGTGAACAAGATGAAGCTGTCTAGGAAAGTGGGCTAATTATAACTGATAAGAATTGTGAATATCATCTGCACAGTTTCAATCTTGGAATTATCTTGCACGTTACTTGACAAGGGTATGACTTCAGTGTAAGAAGTCGAAATTACTCGAACAAATCCCATAAAAATTTTACTTAGCTCATAAAATTAAATTACATTGTAATAAATAATATAATATTTTAAAACAGTCCTTTGCTTTATAATTGTAAAATATTTAATAAACCCCAAAGCGTTCTAAACTTGCTTGTGAATGTAGCCGTATGATGATGACAAAATAAAAAACCTTTTTCTGTGAAATGCGTTTGCTATATTTCGTATTTGAATAATATATTAAATACAATGTTTTGTTTGTAGTCAGAAATCCTTTGCAAATTTTGTAATAGCAAATTAGCAAACATCGTCTGGCTAAATCTTCTCGACTAATATTATATCCTCAAATATATGCAACATAAATATTTATTTTCATCAATCAATTTGTCTAATTAATTTCGAAGTGGTAACAGCATATTTTACTAGTCTGATTGATGGACGAGTTTTTTGTATCTGTTAAGAGCACAAATCTATCTTTATGGATATTTTCTAAAAATTCGTATGATGACAAATTTTTAAAGAAAATTGGTGCTTAAATTAGTCCAATCAATATAAAACTTTTGGAGCACTATGTCAACTAAATAAACTTTTTAATACATTTTGAAGAAAGTTAAGCGATCAATAATTTTTTTAAATATTTCAATTAATATAGAACTTTTTCAGCACTTTTCTAATAATTAAATGCACTTTGAACGATCTAATTATTCTTATTAAAACTTTAGAAACGCTTTGAACAAAAACTATCAATCAATATTAATTTAATTTTATTTTATACAAATTTTATTAAAATATCTCAAAAATTCCGGCATATTATTTTTATTACTCGACGTTAAAAGCTTCACGAATTTTATCTCCGAAATCTAAATGAAGTTTCTTTCAGGTATGCACTTTATAACTGACGTAAGGTATTTGGTTAATATTGCACAGGTTCCATTAGTGCTAGTATGCATTCATTTTGAATTATTGTTTTGCCACGTTAATTAATTAGATATAATAATTTCCCTGTTGTGTAAAGCGTGTAAAATATGAATAGCTATTTCAGCCGTTAGCGGTAACTCTAATTTATTGCTTTACCAGAAGTCCCATGAGGGTTGGTCCTGCCTGATGCCTTCGTAGCCCCAGCCACCAACCTTTTAACAAGAAAAAAATTAACAAAAAAAAAAGATATAATGAAAATTAAATATTGACCCGTTATGCACGTGGGTTTAATTGAAATTCACATTTTAACTGGCGTATATATGAGATGTACGTTTTAGCTTTTTAAAATAGGAGCAAATTTGTTTGGGATTACGGACGCAAACTTTTTGTCTGAATAACTAGTGAATATATTTCAGATTTGCGTTGAAGAAGGATTCGGAAAAGTCGAAGACTATGGGATCAACCCATTCGTCTTGGTTACTTAAATCCTCTTTTATACTGGCTGTAGTATAAATGATGCTGATATAACTTGGAACTATAAAACAAGACTTTTAAAGCGAAACTTTTCTCTTAATAAAAATACTTAATAATACTTTCTCGTGTTAGTAATGTGTTTGCTTGCTGTTGGATAAATAAATTGTTTAGATTAGATTGTGAATTATGTTTCATAAATATATTCCTATAAACTCGAAGGTAAAACTTAGAAAGCTTTGCCGGTATAAAGCGGGAGAACAAGGAGAATCGCAGATGCAAATAAAACACGAGTTAATGCAATGTTAAAGCTAGAACAGAGACAAAGGAAAATGTAAAGCCTATTATAATCCTTTAAAAGGTAAATTGTGCTACCAATTGGCAAAATGTAATTCTCTCTCGTACCCACCCTATCAAAAAAGTTACGACTCTATTCTTTTCCTCCTTGGGTCTCCCTATCATATTCTAGCCGCCTTACGGAAATCTCCAGCAAAAGTTTATTATTTAACTAAAATAATGGTAAAGTTCCAAAACGAGT
Organism: Cryptophagus acutangulus; assembly: GCA_963556235.1. Lineage (NCBI taxonomy): Eukaryota > Metazoa > Arthropoda > Insecta > Coleoptera > Cryptophagidae > Cryptophagus > Cryptophagus acutangulus. The sequence continues at coordinate 4,555,640 of OY744564.1, forward strand.
GCTAAATTGAAAAACGACGACTATCAAAAACTCATGATTTTTGAACAATTATAGAATTAATCCAGCAGGAAAAGCTAAAATTGTAGAATTTAATCAGCATTCCCCGTCTGTATTGACTGTTCCAACACTTGTGTTAGTACTACTGTTTTATGGTCTTGCTAGCCACAAAGTATTTTTCTTAATTATCCAATAAAAGCGGAATTCATATGAGAACACGAATAGGAGACAATGTATAAAGAGCAGGATTTAGATGTCGTAAAATAGACGCCAGCGAATATATAAAGGTAGAGTAGTGTCATGACATTTATTGCGGGAGACTGTGAAGACCTCAACTTTCGCACCCGCCTACTTGGCATCAGCAGGACATAAGCTTTCTTGTCGGCGAATCCCTTAGGAACTGTCATCATTGCAGGATATGGGGACTGTTCTCCCAGAGCCGACTGGAATATTAAAACACTATGGGTCGTTAATCACACCAAACAGAACGTTTCTTACAATAGAGAGTTTTCTCGATCTGTATTCGGGTATGGACGTATGGTGTTCATATATTCTATTGATTTTGGCGATTTGAGCGATGTTTTTACATCTTGATCTGAGGTCTGCGTTAATTTATTTTGAAATTGTACAATCAAACGAACTTACCTGTGAAGTTCGATTGTAATTATATGTAGCGTCCAGTCCGAATATATCACCCTTTAGTTTGACTAAATGTAGTGTACCTTTAGTAACTTTTTGCGCCACTAAGTTTAAAGATAGGAAAAGGCTGGTGGCACGCCACTGTGTCTCCCATCTCAAGCTCTCCCTCTACCAATGCTTCATTTGTTTAAATAAAGCGCAACCTATGGGATTACGGGAGGGTTGGGAGTGATATATTCGGACTGGACGCTACATATAATTACAATCGAACTTCACAGGTAAGTTCGTTTGATTGTACAATTATATTCCACGTCCAGTCCGAATATATCACCCTTTAGTTTGACTAAATGTAGCTGTTTAAAGATAAAGAAGGGTTGCGCTTGCGTTGCAAGAAAAAACACATATCCCTCCTTATAGACTTTAAAAGAAATAATTTTTTATTAATAAAAGATAAAAAATATTATTTTCAAACTATTGAACTCCATTGCGACTACCGCTCAGAATTGTTAAGGCAAATTCTGATGATTGGTTTATAGGTCTGTTGTAAACTCTCGCAAATGTTGATGATTTGTTTGACCATCCTGCAGTTTGCCTTAATACGTCAATGGACATGCCCTTTCGGTATGCATAAGATGTAGATGAATGCCTGGTCGAATGAGTGCTGAAAATTCTTGTGTCTATCCCTGACTGTGTTAGGATATCCTTAACCCACCTACTTATGGTCTCTCTGTTAGCCTTAAGATGAGGTTTGTTTATGGTTAGGAAGAGGTGATCTTCACCCTCTCTTAAATCAGTTGTTTCCTTAATATAATCAAAGAGAGTCGTTGCAACGCAAAGTTTCAAATCCTCTTTATAAAAAGGTATTTGTAAACATGGTTGTGTCTTTCCAATTCCTGATGTCTTTATAAAGTCAGTAATCAAAATTTGAGCTCCAAAATCTGTTCGAATTACGTTTGATATCTTAATTAAAGACAATGTCTGGATTCTATGACCCGTCACCAATAAAAGTAAAGTAGCTAACTTCTTAGTTAACATTTTAAAAGTTAACATCTTATTATTATTTGTATTTCTACGAAAGTATTCTAGAATCTGTTCAGGATCCCAAACATAGTTATATTTTGGATTATTTGGCCGTAATCTAGAAATACCCTTCATAAATCGTTTCATCATGGTATCATTACCTAGATCTCCGACCAGTATTAATGATAATGCTGACCGGTATGAATTAAAGGTTCCATAAGAAACCTGTCTTGATTCTAGCATATGTTGAAAAAACAGAATGGTATCGGATACATTTGCCTCAAATACTGATATTTTGTGTTCTAAACAATAAGACCACCAAGCTGAATATGCTGAGTTGTATTGTTTGATTGTGGCTAATGAAAGAGACGATATGGTGGTGTCTATTGCCCTACACGGGACTTGCTTTCTAATAAGCGACTCCCGGATAACTTCCCTGCAACCAGGGTAAGTTTGTTTGCCAGCGGATGTGGTTGGCTAAATGGGGATAATAATAATTCCCTATTAGGTCCAAATCTTATTATATCGTCTACTAATAAGCTCTTAAAAATTGGGTACCAAGGTTGAGCAACCCACTCCGGAACTACCATTATGCCCTCAGTCCCTTCCGAAATAATTTTATTAAGAGTTCTTAAAATAAGAGAAAAGGGAGGAAAGGCATAAAAATAAAAATCTTTCCAAGATATGGTGAATGCATCAACCGCTATAGAGTCTGGGTCTTTTAACCAAGAGACATATTTGTCGCATTTGTGGTTAGATTTTGTGGCAAATAAATCCACTTTTGGTTTACCAAAATTGGTTAAGATTCTTTTGAAAGCATATGGTGCCAATGACCACTCAGTGCCTGTTGACAAAACTCGAGATTCTCGATCTGCAATGAAATTGTCTTTTGAAGTTATATAAGCAGCTGTTAACCACAAATCTCTTGCTTCACACCATTGCCAAATAGTTTTGGCTAACAAGCACAGAGTAGGATGTTTAACACTACCCATACGATTTATGTATGCCAATGCAGTAGTGTTATCTACTCTGACTAAGATATTGACTGATCTCAGATCTTTTGCAAAACATTTGATACCAAAATAAATAGCTAACAACTCAAGATAATTGATATGGTTTTGTTTCTGGTTTACTGTCCACCAACCGTGAGTACTGTTATTTTTACAACACGCACCCCAGCCAGTCAACGAAGAATCAGTAAATATTTCTATTTCGAAAATATCATATCTAATTTTATTTTCCGAAAAATCAATATTATTTCTCCACCATATTATGTCCCTAGTAAGTACTGATGGAATATACATTTTTGCATTAAAATTTAAATTGTTTTGGTGTAAGGCTTTATTTTTGATTCGTTCAAAATCTCTTGTATAAAGCCAACTGTATTTTATAGCAGGACAAGCTGATATTAACAGTCCAATAAACTGTGCAAATTTTCTAATTGTGACAGATCCTTTAATATTAATATGCGTTTGTATTGAATTCAGCCAGGATTTGATCTTTTCTCTTTTATCTAATGGCAATGATATAGTTAAGTTGTCACTATTAAATATAAATCCTAAGAATTTACAAACCTTATTTGGTACTAAAGAACTCTTTGTATAGTTTATTATAAACCCCAACGATTTTAAAAAATTTAGGGTTATTTGAATATTTTTGTGACAATCCTTAAATGAATTACCAAATATTAGAAAATCATCCAAATACACAACGCATATGATATCATTAGACCTAAGAAATTCACAAATTGGCTTTATAATTTTAGTGAAAACATATGGTGCAGTTGACAATCCAAACGGCAAACAATTAAACTCATACAAGGTCTCATCAAACTGAAAACGCAAATATTTTCTGTAGCTGTTCTCAACAGAAACTAGAAAATATGCATCCTTCAAGTCGATTGTAGCCATAAAGAAATCCTTCTTTATTAATCGAGATGCCGTTCTATGATCTTCCATTTTGAAATGATCGTTGATCACAAATTCATTTAAACCTTTTAGATTTAAGATGAATCGTTTTTTGCCGTTTGGTTTATCAACTAGAAAATAACTTGAAAGAAACTGATCGGGTAGTGGTTTGCATTTAGAAACTGCTCCAGATCTCAATAATTTCTCAATAGCAATTGACAGTTCCTGTGTATTGCTCAATCTTGGTCTTTCCCAAAAACATTTCTGTATTGGGCGTGTTTTAAAGGAGATTTTGTAGCCTTTTATCCACGACAAAACAGTTTCATTTGATGTAATTTTACTCCATGCATAGTAAAAAAATTTTAAGCGTTCAGCATAAAAAATTTTGTTTACCCCTACTAGTGACGACGTTGGTTCTTGTGCTGATAGCTCCTGGATGTCTGATCCTGATGTGAAGTGCTCTGGCGGGAGGTACTCGGCCGTTGCGGTCCCGCTCTCCTCACAAAGCGGGCCCGGCCCCGATAGTTTAAAGGCTCTGTCACCTTCTTATTAATTGTTGACTTTGGCTTTATTACAGTCGATTTTTGCATCGTCGGTACCATATCCTGTGCAGATTTTTCCATAACTTTTGCCTCCTGGATTTTCTTGGATAAATCGGTTCCGAAGAGCAAGTCTGTCGAAGGATTGTCGCTAACTATATCCTTAACTGTCTTATTTAAAACGGGCATAATTAAGGATTTGCGAGTTTCAGTGAGGACGTGAAACAAATCTGTGAATATGACACCTGCATTGTTTACCAAATCAACATGTGACAAAAATTGTTCCCTTTTTTGTGAAAAATCCTCGTCCTGCAATAATTTAAGCATACTGGTAATGCATTTGCCCAAGGCCGCAATACCTCCTCCAAGCTGGGCTTGATAGGCAACATATGCCGCATCCCTGTTCTTGTATGCCCCCGTTAATACTGACATTATTTCTGGGTTGACCAGGGGAGGATTCAGCGCTTGAAGGTTTGCTGGCAAAAGGAAATTGTTCAACAATTCCGCTTTTTTGTCTGCTGTTAACCCCTTCATAAGAATGTGCTGCCATCTATCACATACGGCCTGATGTAAATTATCACCCGTCTTTTGTGCAATTGATGGTGGCTCCCCGAATATTTCCAGAAGATCGTCAGGTAAGGCGACATCATTGTGAATAATTAATGGAGGAGTTTCATTACCAGGTGTCAATTCTCTCGGATTTTGATCACCTTCCGAAAACTCATTCGGTAAATCGATATCTGCCACATTGCTCCGTTTGTGGTCAATATCATTGTTTTCTGGTGCCGTGCTGCTCAGAACACGGTCGCCATTTTTGCTACGTGACCAGCGACACGAGGCACGTTCAAGACGCGTTTGTCGTTCGTCTAGTCGTTTTAGCAGTTTTATGATCTGCCCCTTCGACATTCGATCGTCCTCCGAACTGGATGATGATGATGAAGATGAACGTCTGCGTTTCTTGGACTTACCCATGCTAAACAAAACTTTGAAAAAATATTGAATTTGTTTTACCGTCTAATAAATGCAGACCAGGGTGTTGTGTGTTGACGCAATGCCCACTAAAGGTAGAATGAAGCATTGGTAGAGGGAGAGCTTGAGATGGGAGACACAGTGGCGTGCCACCAGCCTTTTCCTATCTTTAAACTTAGTGGCGCAAAAAGTTACTAAAGGTACACTACATTTAGTCAAACTAAAGGGTGATATATTCGGACTGGACGTGGAATATAATTACTTGTAATAATGTAGATTGCTTTAATGAATGATTTTAATTAACGTTTAGAAGTGAGGGTTGAGATTCTTTAGACATTTTTTGTATAAAAGGTTTCTTAGGAGAATTTCTTATTAATTAATAATGAAGCGCAATTTATTTGACTTTATGTACATTATGTTTAATTTGGTATTAAAAAAAATTTACAATTTTTAGATAAGGTTTTTTGCAAACGTTATTTTCACCTTAGCGCGGAAAATATTTTGCGCCTTCGCCAAAATTTCGTAGCAAAATATTTTGACTAATTTTAGACGAGAGAATTTTTAATATTTACTTAATTAGAAAATATTCACTATATTACAAAAGTGTGATGTTATTTGATTTCCAAAAATAGTTAAATGTTGAATATAATGAAATTCGAACATTAATTTTAAAATATATTGCTATTTTTAATCGAAATTTTAATTGAATGTAATTTATATTGATATGGAAATTTTGATTAAAAACAACGTGTATGTAAATAATAAAATATATCATATCGAAATGGAAAACGGAACATTAACACAAATATTAAACGAGTGCCTATAAATCATCCAACCATAATTCATGAGAATGTAAATCTGGTAATAAAAAGTGCACGGAAAAAAAACAGAATTTATATGTCAATAATTTTACGTGGAAATTTATTATGATACCGAATACTTCACCTGAAATTCGAAAATGTCGGTATCGGTAAAATATGTAGTACGTAAAGTTTACAAAGTATTAAATAATATCTTACAAATTAGAGCGAAATTGCATCACATGCTACTCGAAAACGAGGCAGCTTGTGTCTAATTCGCTTGATGCAATAATTAATTTTCTCTTATAAGTCGATCATTGAGAATGGCTCGCAATTATTCAGCAAATCAATACGATTGTGCATATAAACCGCAAGCTCTGAGAAACTGGGAAGTGCCGAAATTCTACTGCAATAAACCGCGACCACGAACAGGACGAACAACCATCATTGCCAACAAGAATGGACATCTTTTGCCTGGCGTATATCGTGGAGAAGACAATAGTGCATGGAGCAGTTTCGTTAATACGTGGCATATGCCGAAACGAATCGATCGCAACATGGCAAATAAATTAAACAATTTGTCAAACAAGTCGAAAATTGAATGTGACCTTAAGGTCAGTGGCAGAAAAGATGATGCGAAGGAAACGTCAGACACGAATTTAAGCGTAATTGAAAAGGGTGGGATTGGAAGTGACAAAGGTGTAGAAGGGGATGTGGAAAGTGTCAGACAAAAAGATGTAGAAAATAATGGCGCAAAAGAAACCGGAGATAATAATCAAATTGCATCATGTGAATGTAATGTAATACTAAAATAAAATTGATGAAACAACAAATTTCGTGTAGGATGGCTTAATTTGATTATAAGTCGAGGGTTTCAAAATGATGTCGGATCCCTAAAAAGATTAGAAAGTTAGACGGCTGCTGAACGTTACTTATGAATCCTTATATAAGGGAAATTAATTAACATGATGGAATTTTAACCAAAAATACGCCTTTCCAGCGAAATATTCCTCATAAATCTTTGTTAGGTGCGTTTTAATATAAACATGTGGCTTTTGTGTTACTATTAGACCTTCCATATCTAAAGGATCATCCCTTACTTTATTTATATCGCCAAAATCCTAATATTGCGGTCGCTTTTATATACAAACACGTGTCTTTTTAAAGCAATCCGAATGTTTCCATATAAAAAATATTACAATAACATTTTAATGTAATAATAAATATTTATTTATTCAAATTCCGCAATTACCCGGCATAAAAAAGGCGGAAAGAAAAACGTGCCCGCATTTGGGATTGTCATTTGCAGGAAAATAGGAAACAGTCTTCCATTTTGTGACCGAGTAAGCATAACTATTGCAATATGGCTGCTGACAGATGTTCTTAACAGAACAGTGGAAACATTGCTATCGTGTTAGATTTCGAGACAAACGTGATCGGAAAAGCGAAGGATCGTTTTACTTCTTCAGGACTCTCCCAGTGTGTATGTAATACAACAGTAGTCTCAATTTCGGATAAGTTGTTTATGGAATTGAGTTTGGACGGCCAGTTATTTGTTTCGTAATGGCACTTTGTGCCACACTAGATCAAATAAATATGGATTTTATACGACAGTTATTTTATATGAAAACATTTTACTGCTGTATGGATAACTATGTCGGAAGGATGTGGCAAGTTTGGGGTATTTATATTTTTCGTGCCGTTTTTATTTGATATTTAACGAGATTTTAGTCTTAAGGGTTAAATATTATTTTTATATTTTATAAAGTGTCATCGAATTTCATTTTGTACTACAAACTAAGTATATTCTATAGTACTAAAGTTACATGAAATCTAATAGAATTTTATGAGTTTTATGCAATTTTCTCTAAAGTTTCAAGCAGTCCTTGAATTATTAATCCCAGCGACTCCGCCAATCGTTTAAAAATATATTTTCCTTCAAACTAGTGGGGAACTAATTACGTTATTTTATTAAAATTGATCATATTTGGAGTTTCAAACCTAAAAATAATTTCAATTTCTCGTACATTTTGCTAAAATATGACTAGTCTTGATTAAATTTGTGGGAATGAACAAAGGAAAGATGTATGATAATAATATCGCGATGCTACACACTGTTAGTATAGAATAATAAGCAACACCTTATTCATGAACTTAATCATAACGTATTCCTCGGGAAATTTACTGCTCCCGCCACATACTACTACTGGAAGCGCAAAATAATTTATTAAACGATAATGCTTTTGTAGCTACAAGAAATTTTCCAGCAGCAAACGGCGGTATACGTCGAGATATTCATTCTATGTTTATATAGCAAGTAAAACAAGCTTCTTTCTTGTCTTTATACATACATACTATACATATGTTTACATTGTTTGAGCGTGCATTAGAATATAACTTACGGGCAGGCGTACGTTTGGAAAACACTTTTCCAATTTAAAATGTTTTAGTAACCAAACAACAACCACTTGTTGCCCGAAAAGAAAACTTTTCTTGCTCTGCTAGTTTTGTTCTGCATTCAAAATTGCAGTATTATGGACAAAATTACATCAAAACGTGAAATATTATTGGGGCTCAAAATAAATGAAAAGTAATTTAGGAGCCGGACTAGTTGACCTTTTGATTTATTCCCGTGCAAGTGCAGGTCAGATTGCAATTGACCACTGAAGTAAAACAATTAGTGAATAGTCCTAATTTAACTAGTGAATTAATAGTTTAATCTCAGGATTGCAATTACGTCGCAAACTTTTGCGAACATTTGTAATGCTGGACTAATTCTGACAAATTACGAATAAATTACTCGCAGGATCTTTTATGTAATATATTAAGCTTTTATCGAATGAAATCGCCTTTTCGATTTGTTGGTAAATCAATGCGCGGAAGTACTTTCTATAAATATTTTCCATTGTGTACAAATAGGTTGGTGCATCATTGGTTTTTTTTTTCTTCGATAAAATGGTTTTAGCACAACAGTAGGTAATATAATAAAAAGCAACGTGTTGAGAGATTATGTTTGACCTATATAGATATTCCTTTCAAAGTCTGCATTTCAGTACAGATCGCGTGCTATAGTGCTTTCTTCGTATTAAAATTGAAAGTACCTTGAAACTGAAGATACAAAAGATTCTCTTTACCGAGATTTTTCCATTTAGCAACTCGACATGACAAACAATAACCCTACAATACAATGTAATATTTCGCTTAATTTCTATATAAATTATTTTCCTCTTTGTTCTCGTATTCGTTTGTATAAATTATTTCGTTTTTGCACAATACATCAAATGATGGACTACTACTATATGCCGCTATTTATTATTATTATTATTTTTTATGAATTTTATCTAAAGACGTTTCTATTAAATCTGAGATTCTTAAGAATCCGAGAAATGTTTCACACTCTGTGCTTTGTCTTCAAATTCGTATACATGTTTTTGACGTTAAACATTCAACGTTACCGCAAATTGTCAGCGCCAATTGTAACCACATCTACTTTCACGTCCATCACTCGAAATCCTATTTCGTATAATTTTGAATGCTAATCAAGTTTGCGCAAATTAATAATTGTTTTGTTTCTTTAAAAATTTGGCGGAGTCGCTGGGATTAATGGAACTTTAGAAAAAATTGCATAGAATTCAATCAGATTTTGTCCGTCCAATAAATTGTGCGTTATTTGCCAACTCGTTTTTGAGTTTTCACTTCCGATTTCCCAACAATGTCCTTAGAGATTAACAGACACATTTGGCGATAGAAATTTTTACATTTCTTTTTCCGTGACATCTAGAGACCTTTCCGAGATGGAATCATCCGACCGTAAAGTCCAATCCTATCTAATTTAGGAATTAGATTAGGAAATCGATTTTTGTTCGAAAAAATCCCATTTATTTTCTTTCACAACTATAGATTAGATATTTCGTAAGTTCAACTGGCAATTTGATTGTTATGACGATAAAGTTTGTTGAGATCTCATGCGAAATTATTTATTAAAAAGTGGAACCTATATTTATGTACATTTTGTATGGCAAACTGGGTCGTCAGAGCTATGTTTCTCCCTTCCGGCATAACAGGCTTATCAAATCACCCCAAACTCTAACTGAATTTACCAAAAGTAGTCTTGCGTCTCGGAAAAGCAACTCCCTTAGCGGAAGTTTCATTGCAGGCTCTGATTCAGTTGCTTTTGACAAACCTTCATATACCGGCCGAATTAGATTGATTTTTTAATAAATTGCCAATATTCTTTTTTAGTCTAGGATCAATAATCTCATTCTGTATGGCAGTAATGCCAATTTGCGATGCAATAATAACGTGACGTGCTGGGAATAAACTATATCGAATAAAATTTGATTTTATCCTTCATTGTTATTGTTATTACAGTCGTTTAGAAAATTGTTTGTCGTTTGGATTTGCAATGTGTTATGCAAAACAGTATTAAAATTTTAGTTTAACTAAGTATATGGTACAAGATATGTAAATTCGTTCTTTGTACGATGAGGAATATCCACTTTGTGTGCACATGACATCGATTTGCGATATATACTCGCTTCAGTGAAGGCTGGGGATGTGAAAAGGCAGTGACACATTTTAAAAGGTGTCAACGATGTAGAAATGCTTTGATTTAGTTTTATATTCCGGGCATTCTTTGATAAGAATATCGAATTTATGTACTTTTCGAACGGCATGTGACACAATAATATTACTAAATAATTTCAAATTTTATTCAACTTCACGAACGTTTGCTTGTTGTTTTTTCTACGAATATATTATTCAGTGCATTTTAATAATGCATTCATATTTTCCTGGTACGAACAATGCACAAAAGAAACATTTCTTCTGCATTTTGCAAACACCGGACAGAATTAATATAAATCCATCACACTTCATGCTGTTACATTGGGACTTGACACAATTATTTGTTTATCATTAAGGATTAAATATATCCGACAATCCTGGATGTATGTTTAATAAACCAACAACAGCGTTAATATTTATTTATTTAATTAATTTAGTATGGAGCGTACAAGTTAAATTGGGCGGCAAAGCTCTGAATTCGAATAAGTGTAAAAGGCGGGAACCGCTCATTTGTATGGTCAATAGGTCCACAAATTTGTTTATTATTTATTTCGTTGGATCAATCTTTGCCCCAAAAATATATTTATATCTATAGTTTATGCACGATATAAGGCAATTTGGTATAATTTTTTTCGAGCGCTTTTTGCAATATTTTTATTTCAATTTTAATATAATATAAAAGCGTGTTGCTTCTTATTAAATTATATTATCATTTCGAAAACCACATACCTGAACATTAAAACAATTTCGTGTAATTAAACTTTTCCAGTAATAGATGCAGCCGAGTGTTTATTTGTTTGTTGGTTGCAATATGTGCGTTATTTTGCATATGCATACTATTTGCTAAATTTCTGTTATTACGATATCAACCATTTAAAACATGCTTTTGTAGCTTTCAAATGCAACTCATATATAATCCACCTGTATTATCACGTAAAATCTGTTCGAAAAAGTTTGCCTATTGTAGTTTTGTGGAAATTTGTACTACGCAGTACAAAAATTTTCATTACAAACAATAATAATCTGAAATTTTATGCCTGCTTCAAAAACTTTGTTCATAAATAGCATTATTATTCCCATCTATACAATAAAAGCTACAAAACTGAAATGTATGAGGGCCATGTCGTAACGAGTACATAAAAGACTCTTCATACTTTTATATCCATAATATTCGACACGTTGCTAGTAGCATTTTCCTGCTCATAAATTTCCTAATACATCACTATCTATATGTGAAAAATTCGTAGTTATATAAAATTAATGAAAATTTAATTATAAAACACAATAGAAGTAATTTACATTCATCAAAGCCATTCGAAAAATTCTGGTAGTTATCAGTCGCATTCAAGTTCGACGATGTAATGAGATTATGGACAGCTATCAATCATTCTGATAACATTGTCAATAATTATGCATCAGCTGAATTCAAATTTATGATCAGCAATTTTTGTTTAGATATTAGAGATCGAAAATGTGGCGCAAAATTTGAATACAGTTTCGCTCAATTTTGTATTATCAATACTTACTGTGACATAATTTATACATGTTTATTGAAGCTTATTTTATAGTAATTTGCTGGTATGTAAATTATGCCTATGACCCGTAAATTTGATTAAATCTGAGCAATTTATTATGTTTAATCAACAGTAATTATAGAGAATCAGGAGATTACTCGAATATCCTGCCATGTATGTGCATTTCGATTCGAAGAATTCAATTCAGCGGCAATCAGGATGTACTTTTGATTTTGTCATATAGAGATATTAAATACGACCGTCATGAATAAATATTTTTGCAGACGAAATAAAATCCTTTTAGTTTTTAGTTGAATAGTAAAATAATCAAATTTTGTAAACATATTTCATTAGATTTTCTCTACTTAAGATATCTTGCAGTAGTGATTGAAAGTCGTCCTTAGAAATCCATTCCGTACATTAACAAGAAGTAAATTGGAGCGGCGCATATTATTATGCTGGAGCACAATGGTCTCAATACGGTTCCCATTATGAGATACATTGAAGACATAGCACAAACTCGCGCTATTTCATGTTGAATATACTTCGGGATGGCATAATGAACTTCCTTTTGCAGATTTTCATTAATTTTCCTGCATAACATTCATATTTGGCTTTTGTGTTTGGATAATGTAACAAGCTTGTACATTTACTTGAACATGGTTTGCGGACTTTTTCCATTTTCTGATGCCAACCATAAAAGCCAGGAATGAAAAGCACATATTATACAATCTCACCAGTAACCGCCATCCACTTGGAGCGAAACGAAACCATAATATCACCACCAACGTACATATACAGCAGAGCAGTGAAAGTCATTACGAGAATGCCTTGTGTTAGCTAAGTAAATATTAGGCGTTGTACCCGCAAAGTAAATATTTCGCTCCATTAAGTGCCAGGTTTGGTGAGAGAAGGAAGGATATCAGGCAACAATACCGGAGCGCGTCTTATGGATTAGTCTACACTGGAAACCAACCCTTTTACAACTATTCTTTACCATTAATCCCAAACTTTAGTTACATTTATTTGCACATCCTTTCGACTTACACTTAATGGATCCTGGTTTGTATAACAATCAGACGTACATAAAGGATCTTTATGCAAAATATTTTTCCTCCGGAAATTAACGTGTGGGGCATAATTAGATTATGTCATGTGAAAAATTTATCATAAGGGTTAATTACTTTTTATTATGTTTACAAAATAAAAAATTGGGTTTTGCTTTATAATTATATGAACTAAAGGATTTTGTAGAGATGGAAATATTCAAGTTAATATTAAAACATAGCTCAGAATTATTTTTATAGCAGAACTACACGCAATTCCATCAAATTACAATCAACAAATCATATATAAACTGCTTTATTAATATTTAACAAACTTATAAAGGCAAACTAGTTTATTTTAAGACGTTTATAAATATGCAAATCAAAGTAAACGAATTTCATATATTTATTAAAGATACTTCCGCAAACATTTCAAGAGAGGAAAGATAAATTAATGAGATGTAATTATGTTTATTTGAGCTTTAATTAAAACAGTATGATGTCTCGAAATTCGCGCTAGAAGAGTTCAGTCAGCGTAATTGATGGCATTTAGAATGACCGAATTAATTTCCCAGATACGATTGAATTAAACAACTTCTTCATTAATTTGATTATAACAAACAATTAATTCTGTATTTTTTTGTTTGTGTTGCAGGAAGTTCAAGTGCTGAAAACTCTCATCCTCGGCGAGGAGGAACGCGGCCAAAGCCAATACCAAGTGATGTGTTTTATTTTTCATTTTCCGAAAGAGTCTTTTATCTCATCAGACGCGATGGCGAAGCTGCGACAAAAGAATCCGGGCACAATTCGAACCCCTGAAGAGGATATGGGCAGGACGAATCGCAGTATGGATTATGTTGTACTCCTGCAACATGCAGACCTCATTTCACCCCACATTGCCGATCTTTGTGCGGAGGCTGGTGTGGCGACTTACACGCGACAGGACGACATCACCAAGTGGGCAGCACTTCAATGTAAGTGCACTTTTTTCTATGCAATGTTTTTGTGTTTACGAGCCTGGAAGATCTACGTCTATATTTTTTAATATTTAAACCGCAACCGTCGAGAAAATTAGACAGATGATGAATACCGGCACAAGTCTAACCTCAGCCAGTGGACGATAAATCACTTTTCCGGCGCGCATTCCTCCGGAGACATGAGCTTACTAAATAATCCTTAGACTGTATTATATCATTTAATGTGGAGATAGTGCGTTTTGCGCTAAGCAGCTTCGGTTTAAACTATTACCTCAAATGTTAGAGGCACGATCATTTAATCCTTAGGGAGTCATCATGAGACGGTTACGTTACGGTTAAAATAATCTGACGTAAAGGAGATGGGAAGGGGCAAATTGGAAAGTTACTTTTGCGTGATAATTTTTCGTTTTAACATTCAAATTTATTTTCATTTAACTTTCGGTGACAAAGAAGCGCGGCACGCGTATACATTGAACATTAAAGCAATTTTCAGATCGTATTGAAATAGATATCTTATCGTAACAGCCATAAATTTCTTGGTTGCAAAACTCTACAGGTGAATTATGGATTTTTGCTTCGAACAATTTGCTATGTATATGTAAACTAAAATAGATTTATTTATGTTAATAATTTCTGCATAAAGTTTCGGTTTGCAAGACGTTGGTTTAGTCTGTGATTAATAGTGGTTGCTATTAACCAGCAAGATTATGTACATATTTAAACAAATGCATTAATTACGCTCGCGTTTGAAAGTAGTAATTAATATCCAAAAATTGGGAAAATTCGTTAGGATGCGAAACGCTTTTCCTGCATAATTTATTCAGGTGCAATTAAATTTGAATAACAAAATCTTGGTGTACAAAATAATATACTTATTAACGAAATGCTATTATAGCAATTAATTAACAACAAACAAGTACAATAACAATTACTCATTCAAACTACTAATAATATTCACCTTTAGGGGATTAGAGTAATCTTTCAACATAGAAACTACATTACATTGTTGCGGTTTAACATGTATTGTTTAGCTACCAAATCGGGAAAACTTTAACTTCGATGCATATATTAAGCAATGGATCGAATTACATATTCATAACTTTCGGAAAATCAATCAGTTTTAACGCGAAATAATTTGAGGCGCAATAAGGAAATGTTATCTGATGTGGGTGCAACCCACATCAAAGCCCATTGATTCATGGTAACTGACGCGACAAGGAGATAAATTTCGCGAAAGTTTTGCAACATTTTTAGTTGGTGCAAACTTTTTACTTGATAATGAACATAAGGGAAAAAACAAATTGGCTGCGCTATCCAAACAACAACGGCTATTTCAAATATTCTTTTCTCTTCGCTTGTAAACACAAACTTAATTATCTTAATAAAATATTTATTTTGAATTACACGGTCTGTTTATTTCATGATTTGCAGAAAAGTTTGCCCTTTTGTTTAGACCAAATCAAGCCGCGCATTGAAAGTAATGAGCTTATTAAATTTGCAAACCTAATTAACTCCGCTAAATGCGTATACCTTCAATATACTTTAGCTATTGTTCATTCGAGGCATTGATTGGATGCTCAATGTGTGTATGCATGCAAGCGCAAACTTGTAATGGCAAAGTTAGAGCTAGAAGTAGTCGGTAGGTAATAGCAAGCATTCAGCGTTTGGATGTAATGTGGCAGTTAGTGAAGGGATGAAACGATTACGATTGCCACAAGGGCTAATAGCACACATGCTAAAATTATATAGGTGCTCACATTTATGTCAAATATGATTATTCTGTCATCAGCATGACATTCTCTATTTTACCGAAAAAGCAAAAACATTTTTAATTTCGGGCAACTTTCGGGGGTTGCAATTTTTCTACCCTATCTTCAGCTAACACCATGTCGCTCCAATGAACAGACATGACACCTAACGCGATAACGCTTGAAGTAACGGATGATTCAAAGGTGAGGTTTGGCTTATTTCCAGATTAAACTTTGCTGATGGAAATAGATCCAAGTTTCGCAAACTTTCCAACTTGGAGCTTCTTTGCTTCGCTCCCTTCCATCATGCTTTTCGTCTTGTATATCATAAATATAATTTGGGAATTTTAGATAGTTATCAAAATTAGTTATTTAATAAAACATGGAGCGACTCATTTTTTTTCTGGATGGAAGAACGTGACTGGTAGAACACCTTGTATACATTTTTGTTGCATATGGGAAGGAAATTGTAATTCCAAACAGCTTCCCAGAAGCTGTAAAAGGTCCGTTCAATCTTCCTAAATATTTCAATGATTCTAGCCATGTTGAATCGACCCCTTAGAGCGATTGAGACGAATATTGAGAAGACTATGATGATCGCTTCATAAAAGCAAATTTACATTTATCGAGGATCAGGCATTTTTCCTGCTATATTATTGAAATAAATACTTTGGAACTTTTTGGAGTTCTGAATTAGTTAATTAATTTACGACTAGCTCCCGTAACTTAATTTAAAAGCTGTCGGCTTATAATTTTAGGATAATGTTTTATTACCACAAAGTGCAGTCGTCTTTCCAACTTAAGGACGTTAAATGCAAACATTCATAATATTAATAAATGTAGTTTGTAATTAGACTAAAAAGGGCCAGAAATAATGAGAGTCGCTTAAATTGAGAAAGCATTATGAGGAACTCTAGTATAGCAACTTGGTGCTCGGCGTTTATTATTTTAACATTAACTTTCGAGCAGCTGCAGAAATGAGTGCAACATCATGACATTTGCATCAGCAAATATACGTTATTGCATTTTCTTAATTAAACTTCCCCCGAATGAACTACTTAGTACTAGTTATTACTCCATGCGAATCAATACTTGGAGCAAAGTTGCAAAATATAAGCGAGCAAACTGGAAAAATTTGGCGAAATCCATCATTTCGGCTGAACATCTTGAGTTATGGGTGTACTACAGAACTAATTCGCAAGTTGTCTTTCATATTTTACTAACTTAAAGAAACGAAATGGTGTATGCTTCCAAGTTTGACACGAAATTTATCTTGCATATTCACGAAACTTTCCACCCACTAGTATACGCTTCGACGAAAAAAACTGCAAACGTCTACTTATTTCTTAAAAATTTCGGCATGGAACATGTTCATCCAGACGAAACTTCGGATATATCTTCAGTTTTTGCTGATGAGATCGGAAATTATTCATTATTCGTTGAACTGTGATGGCTCATGAATTAGTTAAACTGCCCGAATTTAATGCTGGAGTTGAAATATTGAGATCTGATGTCCTTATGAAACTTAGAGAGTTGTGGTGTCAGTTGCTGATCAATTATTGGAGCAAGTAAACTATTTAATAGCTAAGGATCTGATTGATGGAAGGAACGTCGCGTATTTTTTTTCATCATCAAAGAAATTTACTGTAAACGTTAGTGCATCAATTACTCGTTGCAATTTGATGAAAATTGCTCATAAATTAGTAAAGCAGCATTAAACTACCACAATTTAGCTCGGCATCAAACATGAGGAGTTCATATCCGTTTATTTGCCATCTGAGACTTTACATCCTCCTTGTATATTCGTTTTAATTATAGTTGTCTGTTGAACTTGTATATAGTGGAACAGATCTAAACTTGAGCATTGCGTAAATGGTAGATTATTTAAGTTGGAAAACTTTAAGTCGGAAGTCTCCTTCCGACTGCATCAATATTCAAATGGGACATTCTGCTGAGTGTATGGTGATTGCCGCCAAGGGAATGTCTGAACTAATATTGCATGTTATACCTTATAGCCATCAGTTGCAAGTGAGGGAGTTTAAGTAATTTTGTATTATAGATTGATCGTTATTGAGGCGGAATAATATATTAGAGATTAGTGGCAGATGTTGCTGCAGCTGAACGGCTTCAAACTTTTTAATGCATCGGCTTTACAAGCACTGCGTTTAGTCAGAACTTTGCCAAACTAGTTAACAAAATTATAGACGAGCTTTTACATACTTCTTCAAAATGTTTATTTTTTAAATAATGCGACCCTTAAGTCGAGGAAGGGTTTTTCAAAATTCCATTATGGCAATGTAAGATTAACATAACGGAAATGAAGACAAACGACTTTTTCCTATTAAGCGGATCAGATAAGAGGCATAATCCATGCTGAAAATTGAACATCCTGCAGCAACCGCAATTAGGGACACACTTCATTAATTTACTAATCTTAATATTAGCGGTGTTAGATTTCATTTTGAGGCGGAGGTTTCGAAAGATTTCTTGAATGCGCTACAAAATGATATAGTTCGCAAATATTCCTTTGAATTCCTACATAATACATTATTGAATTGTTTCCTAAATACATTTTCAACATCAAGTTTGAAGCAGTTAATGAACTATGCATATCTATCGAAGTATTGTCAAGTTTTGAGAGGTTTGTTAAAAGTTTCAGAGATGCCAAAACAACTGCACAACTTTCTGCCGCTGATGTTTTCGAGAGGATTTGAAACAAATATTCGCTACATGTCGATCGAATTTACATCACTTGAAAGTTTAATCCAATTTTATAAAAGACTGGAATTATGTGTATGACAAGTTGCCTATGCGCGGTTCCATCACCGGGGAGTCCCCGACAGTGTATGAAAAATACATCTCAAAAGACTGAAATTATGTGTATGACAAGTTGCCTATGCGCGGTTCCATCGCCGGGGAGTCCCCCACAGTGCATGAAAAATACATCTCTTTAAAAAGTGTTTGTGAACTCGGTTTGTTATCCAGCGTATTTGCCGTAAGATGCAAACTTTTTGCATAGCGGGGTAATCTGATGTGGTACCGTGGAAAATACACGTGCATTAATGAAAGGGGACTATAGGATTACGGAGCTGTTGTGAAGTAATCCAACTATTTACATTGCGCTGTACCTCCCGTGTCAAAGTGGTTGGCTTGCAATTTGTATGCAAATAAAGCACGTCTGCTATCGCTGACAAGTAAACTTTACTACAAATCCAAACCATTACTGATCACGAATCAGACACTAAGATCTTAATATGAACCTCCAAAGTCGCGGAGTGCTTCTTAGTGCAATAAAGCATCACATTTCCACTCATAATCTGCTCTACGTATGTACATTATACATACATGTATGCATATCTGCAGTTCATTATCATCCCACAAGCTAGTTAATTAGGTTCTCTCGTCCTGTTCTACGTGCTCATCTGAGTACTGCATTTATATGCTAATATAGTGCCTGCGAAATTGCAATACGTATCCGGCTTCCACAACACACACCTTAGCCTTATCTAAACCATATCTCAATTTGATCCTATTTTGCCTAATACCGTATGCGAGCTATCTATTAATTGGCTTCCGTAACACTATTAACCACTACAAGGTTGTAGGCAAATTTATTAGGAGCTCGTTAAAGATGCCAATATTGAATACGATAACTCAGCCAATAAATTGGCGCCAATTTCGCAAGTTAAATTGCTCGCGGCAATTTTCCCATCAGACTTCGAATAAAATGCATTTTTCTGTGAGTAAATAAAATTCGCCTACAAAGCGCATTTTATTTATTTATTCCAATTAAATTTGTTTTATCAGCTAATTAGCAAACATAGAAAAATAAAACCCGTTAATCGCGCTTTTACAAATCTTTCTAGTACCTAAAGTAACTCACTTAGAAAAAAAGCAGCGGAATTGAATATACCGGACGGAAATTAACGTCAGAACACTAAACCCTTGTAATAGACGCTTCAATACCCTGAAAGCAGCAGAGTGGAGTTAAAACACTAGATCATAACAGTTGAGAGTGTATGCGAGCATTTGAATTTTCAAGAAATATTACTATACTATACAAAATGCACACATGCAGTCCAATACCGAGATTTATTTGGAAAGTCGCAGCACGTCTCCTTTAATGGGACGGCTCCGTGGAAAATTACTTTTGACTCAAATTGCACAAATTTCGAAATTTCAAATGGATTGCAAAAAAGAAAAGATACGGGGCAGATTAACGACGTGAGATTATCTTGTAATTGGAGGCAAGCGAAATTGTTATTCTTGTTTCGTTTTGGAGTATAATAGATGTATGGATTTATTAAATGCAAGTTGTACAGGATCAACTTATTTTATGCAAATAAAAATAAACAATTTCGCATTTTGCATTAATTATCTAGTAAAAAATGCAGAGGTTTAATTAACTAAGCTTTGTAGAGATTAAATTGTTTCATTTTTAATTGGGCTCTTGCGTAATTAAAGCGTAGGAATATTTTGCGGGTATTTAGAAAATAATTTCCAGTTTTAATATACCTCATTATTTTATAGGTATTTATTGAATATTATCAAATTGCCGATAAAGGATATATTTTCCGTAAACTGGAACTTTTCTCGCACGTAGTAGGTAACTTAGAATTCAACTATTTTCTACATTCGCCTAATGGAAAATCGTCGTTACCAACCTTTTATAAACGTCAATTTAATAAAATGGTATTTTTTATGGACGTGCACTTGATAGTCGATTCGTTAAAAGTATTGCAGTCATATTGTCATTTTTATTGAAACATTATAAAACACATATTACATTCGATGCTACCTTTTAACGAGCCTCATACAATTTTATGTAACCTATTAAAACTATGAACGGAATGCAATTTATTTGATGATATCAAAGCATTTATGCACTAGGTTTTACGATAACGATTGCAAGTATTGCAACAACGGAAATTTAAATACAAAAATTTAATAGGCACATTTATAGTTATTGATTAATTAGTTTGATTAATTTTTCTCCACCAAAAATGTAAATGCTCAACATTTTAATAATAATAATGTATAATGTGGATTAACGCAACAAAATCTGTTTAAATTAAACTTGAATGAAACATATAGTCCAGACAAACTAAGTTTGCACATTTGTTTATAATGTACAGGATAACAAATACATCCCGTGTCAGGATAATTTACAGCGTTTTCCGTCGTGTGCTATCCTCGTATTAAGAGGAAAGCCGTTCCGTTCCGCAACGATGTTTCTATAGTGAAACGTGACAAACATTGCATTAATATTAATACAGGTAATCAAACACGAGCGAATGTAGTCATAAATCAGCGCATGGCCCAGCACTGATCCATATCGCTCCTGTATAATATGCAAAGCAGGCCTCCGATGTCGGAGGCTATCGTCTATTGAATAGCAAGTGCTCTCTGGCTATCCGTCAATGCCGCTCGTTTTCCATCCTATGTTTACAGAACAGATCAGCTGATAGAGATTTATAGGCTTGGCCCTCGCGTCTTATGAGTTATGTTTTCAGCCATTTCGCCTGAAAATATTGATGACCGATTTAACAGTCGGTTGTTTTTAGGACGCGTAGTGCACGCACTGATCGACGAGTGCGCAACATTAGTCTACGGTTCTTCCCAAACTGGACTACGGTCACGAGGCTAATGAGAAAATCCAGCTTTGTTAATAGTTTTCATGTTGATTTTGAGGAATAGAATATGTACATTGTCACCAGGACGTTGTACAATGCAAATATCGCATACAAAAGACAACATTATTGTACTCGATATTTGATCGATGACTTTGCCTCTATAATATGCCAGTGAAAGTTATATAATATGCAAAAGCTTGTCACACAACGTTTGTTGTTTGATTGATGCTTCTTGCGTACACTTAAATTTTTGGAGTTGAAAAAATTGACTCGTGATAAAAGTCTATTGTTTATATTTCATCCGGCATAAAATAATATTCATTCGTTTTGTTTATTCATCCTGTTTATTAATATTTGTTGGTAGTTTTGTGTTAATTAATTAAAAAGGGTCTCCTGAAATAATTAAATTACAAATTGTAAATAAAATGGGGCGGGGGGTATCTATAAATTTCGGAAAATCCTTTGGGGATTTAGTTTGATGGATGTGTATTTGCCATCAATATTACTATCATAAAATTGTCATATCGTGCCAGGATCTAGGGTTGTAATCAGGATAATTACGCAACCCCAACTCATACTCGCTTTATACGTTCACTGCTGGGGTATTAACGCAATATCGTTGCAGCGCTCCACTTTTGATAGAATTATATTTATAAATACAAAATAATAAATTGCTTTATTTGTAGGTATTATACGTGATTACCAGAGTATTTATGATTTATATTTAGCTGAATTAATTTATTGGGTTCATCATGAATAAATTCACATATTATTTGAAAAGCTTGTTGGCAAAACGTAGTTTCGGTTTGTATGTCATATTTTAGGAAGATTTTATCTTATTTGTGTAGTTATATTCCTGGAAAACTTGTTTTAGAAACTTTCCTAGACATACACAGATAAAAGATGTACAACTGAAGCGAAGCTCTTTTATTTTATGCTTTGGCGACAATTTTTGTTTTTCTATTTAGCATAGACAAACATTTTGTAAGGAAACTAGTCTTTTAAATCTTTTCATTATATGAATGGGAAACTAGTTTTTTTTCATATTTAATTAAAAATAAATATAATTTAATTTATTTATTTCAATAAAGCGAAAAATATTTACTTAAGAAGGTGACAAATGTGATTTCGTATGAAAGCAGATTGATTCAATAAATCACGAATATAAAAAGACTATATTTGCCTTAAGCAAACTGTAAATATTGTCCCACTGAAAATACTTCATATGAATAAAACTGAAAAGTTAAATATACATAACCATTATTTTAATTCAACTTTGTTTGCATGCATGAATATAAAAACAGCAAATCGATTAATGCGGTTCTATATAATTATGTAAATGCATCTAAAATGCATTATGAATTGTCACACCAAAAACGCATTCAACTGTTATATAATGTGATTATAGTGAGTTGCCCTGCTAAATAATCCAAAAGCAAAATCGATGCCATTACTGTTTACATTGTATTTTTGCACATAGTTATTTTTAATTATCAATCGAAACAAATCCAATTTAAGCCGACATGAAAACATTAATAAGTTTCGTTTGCAGCAAAAAAACTTTAGTCAAATAGAAACAAACATAATAATTTAAACGTAAAATGCACGTGATTATTTTGGGGAAACTCTGAAACAAACACGAACCCATGAAGTCCCTACGGAAATACAGGACATACTTCCGGTTTGACGACCGGAGCGCGTCTTCCGGCCCATCGTCCTAATGTGTATACTGCCGTCAAGACGGACTCTTAAATAAACTCATTGTCTTCTTCACTTCCAAATTGCACATATTCGGTTTACTTTATACGGAAACTTTTAACAAAGTATTGGAATATATTGCTTAGCCTCGAAATAAACTCGACTCAGTTTCTTATGGTCTTTGACCTTGAGTTCAAATATTCATATTTAATTACTAGTAATGAAATAATTTGACAACGTGTTACTTAGATTGTTCCGTTTAGTTTGCTGATACTTTTTAATTAAAACAAAATAGCGTGTACATGTTGACTTGTTTGTTTATTTGTAAACCGGAATCTGATGAGGGTAGATATGCACTATAGTGGTATATTTGCCGACTTTAATGAGAATGGACTTTTGCATGGTTAATATTACAATGAAGTTTAGTGGTGGCATCAAGACATTTCAATTGAACGATCGTGCAAATTTTTGGACAAACTTGCCCAAAACTATTGAATATTAATTTGCACCGCATTATTAATAATTGCAATTCGTCCAATAGTGTGCAATAAATTACGACTATACAGGAAACAGTTTTCATCATGGACTAATTCAATTTGGTCGGATCTACCTAGGGAGGCATGAAAACTCCACCATGTACCAAAAAGGGTATATTCCGATCCGAATGCAAAACATTCACATATTGAATTATATTTGGTCAAGCAAATACCAAACATCACTAGACCATCGATAATGGTATGTGTGACGGAATTCAATGATCCATCTATGGACGGGTATAAATTCGACGACGGGGTTGCGGGATAATCCCCTATCGGATTGGCGCGATGGAACGTGCGTTGCAGATTGTGGGCAATGTTGTAGACGTCGTGTCTTTGCACATTCTCGCCACATTAATCATGCAGACTTGAATTGTCAAATAGATCAGCTACCTCGGACTTGCTGATGTCTCACATCCGTTTCAGGCTATAGAAACGTTTCGAAATGAACGAGCTGAATTTTCAAATAGTTTCCGGATGAGAGTAAATCAGATTAACTGTGATGTAGCAAATTAGATGTTAACATGATTTCAGCGAATTGCCTTTTTTCCAAATGGAAAAGTGTATTCGTTATTTATTCCGGAAAAACTTTCTCGGTTTCTCGAATTAACATACAATTTGCTGCGCTTTTCGATTAAGCTCAAAAAAAAAATCTGGTATTAAATAACCTTTTCCCTCACGTCCATGAAGTTTAATGTAGTCTGGACTAGTTTAACTAGGAAGCTAATGGAAGCTTTTAAAAATCCGGTAATTATGTCAGTTGTGATCTTCACAAAAATAGACAAAGTGTCTAGGCAGATTAAAGTGAAAAGCAACGGCCATCTAGTGCTAATAAATAATAAATTGAAAATTCGCTGCATCACATGCTGTTTTTAATCCATTTCGCGATGGAAAAATAATATTAATAAATTTTTGGATACATATTATGGCAACAATCGTGCATTTGCTTTATTAGTTTTTCCGCATCAAGCTGGATTTGTATTTTTTTTTTAGGTAGAAAAATATTTATTAAATTTTGCACAGTTTGTGAAAAACACACGGATAAGAAGAGCATATGATATAAATTGATGCTTTTTCTGTCATCTTGTACATAAACGTTTTCTTGTTTGTTCTGTCTGACCAGCGAATGGAAGAGATATATTATTAAAGAAAAATGTTTTCTAAATTGAGCCTCTTTTTCGCAAATACGGATACACTTGCGGGTCAAAACAGGATGCTCTCAAAATTCATCTTAATCTATCACATTGCCGAGCGCACTTAAGTGCAATACATTTTTCAAAAAATGTATCGCATATTTGTCATTACATTATTTAATGTATAAACGACCAACCGAGGATCATATTTTATTTAAATATTGGGTTCAACCCCGACTAAATTATTGATTACTAGACAACAGCTTGACTTTGACCTCACAAAACACGGAAAAGTTTAATTATTCAAAACTAGAAATGCATTATCCTTTATTGCTTTATTTTTAGTGTTCGTAAATTCTACTGCGGTACTTATTTTAAAATTAAAAAAATTATTTTCGTTACGCTTGACGGACAAGTTAATTTTAACTTTAATATCTGGGCGCCTTCGCCAATTATTAAACTACGTAACTAATTTGCTTTTTGTTTCAGCAATACCAGAGATAACTTACCAAACAGCTCTGAAGAAATTCCCCACAACCCCCAATAATTTCATCACAAATGAAATTCACTTTTCAGAACCGAAAAATCTGACAAGTTGTACGAATCTAAAAAATATGTGGTCACCTTGTCAGTGCCATTTAGAACTTTGTATAGGCTGGTACCCATGCGGCTTAAAATATTGCAAAGGTAAAAGCGGCAACAAAAATTTGGTGACAAGTTACCGATGTGGTATCAAAACTTGTAGGATGTGTCATTTGTTTGAATATTATGTATCTCAAAAGCAACAATGCCTTTGGGATGAATGACCATAGAATCTATTATGTACAGATGAAATTTGCCTTAAGATATTTATTTGTTTGGAAATGATAAGATATGGACCAATTTGCCTTAGTGCGCTGTATAACTATTCGATTTTCAAATGGTGATTTATTTATCTATATTTTACTGTGTATAAAAGAGTCTTGACTTTGGTTTCTAATGTTAGGTATAAAGAAGAGAATTAATTTGTACTGTTTGTATTTAAGGTTTTTTCTATCGGCCTATGTATAAAATATTAATCTTGTACATATTCATTTGCGACAGCCAATCATTACTATGAAGTATTCATTGCTTAATGTAGCCGAAAAATGTTATGACAAATACATGTATTTTAATATAATTATGTTGGTTTTATTTTAACCCGATAGAAAAACAATTCGACAAAAAGGTAATTAATTTTGTTTTTTTGTTATATTAAGGTACACATTATATTCTTTTGTGAGATAAATCATGTTAAAAGTATACTCGCTTTTTCCGACTCAGTGATATAACATAATATGATTTGCTATATGACTGGCTTTCCAAGGGAATTGTTAAAAACATCTAAATGGCATCTCATTTAACAAAAAAAATTGACTTTTCTTTCAGTATGGCAACGAAAATGACTGACAAAAACGCAATAATTTTTTATGTTCTTTTTCATCAACTTTGTGCTGTTTCTATTACATTTTCGCTTAACATTAGTATTTTTCTTAAATTGGACAAAGGATTCACGAGAGCAAACCGTTTTTTTTTTGGTTTGTGAAAATATTACTCACTATTAGTCAGTTCTTTTATATAGCCAAATAAAATGTAGTTTTTATTTTCTTACCAAATATTTCCTTTAGATCCTTTCTAGTCCTACACCAGATGAGAAGCTGAACCTGCAAACAGTAAGTACGAAATATAAATTATCGATTCAAGTACCGGGATTCAATAGAGTCCTTCGTTAAAGTAGAACGGCGGCCTCTTTTATAGAAATTATTTATTTGTTATTAGAAAAAAAATTGAGTGAAGACGATTTACGAATGCGCCTGATATTTATACCTATTTTAATTACTCATTTAAATTTTTGATTATTATTTTTATCGGCATACTAAAATAGATAGAACGACTTCATTAAACTTATAGGGAAATTGATAGGAAATTTTGCATAATTTTTATACATTGGTCAATTTACTAGTGGATAGTACATTTCTAATTAATTTATTACGGCCGTTCTAGATCTAAAGGATCGATTTTTAACCCCCTAAATTTTTATTAAAAAATATACCTTTCTAGAAATAAATTAATGCAGCCCCGCTTAAAAATAATAAAATAAAACAATATTGTTTTAATTCGTAATATGTTGCTTTATTATCCGTAAAAATAACAAAACACAAACATCAAAGATTGTTGATTTTGAAAGCTATCAATTATTTTCTTTCCTCTGGAGGAGGAGGTATTAAAATAGATGGATCAACGTCGATACTGCCGCCACCGCCGCCGCCGCCGCTCTTACCACGACCGCGACCACCACCACGACCTCGTCCTCCACGACCTCGTCCTCCACGACCTCGTCCACCTCGTCCACCTCGTCCTCCACGTCTAAAATTCGAATTTTATAGTACTAGTTGTGGAAATGTTGGATAAACTATACGCGTACCTTAATTCAATAGGTTCATCCATCCTGTCTTCCATTTCCAATTCGTCCATCAGGTCGTTTTCTTAATAAAATTATTAATAAAAATAAATATTAAAACATTAATATAAATTAAAATAAATAGTTACTTACCATCGTTGCTCTCACATCTGGAAGGAGCAAAGAAAATTGCACTAAGCAAAATAAATAGAAGCAATAGTTGGATTTTCATATTGTTTTTTGGTTTGTACGGTTTGTTTAAATCTGCCTAGTATTTATACTATTTTTAATTCAACATTAATCATTTTCGTCATTATTTTGATTGACATTTTAATGTTTGATTAAACTTATCGCTGAATATGTAAACAATTTTGTATAATTTTTGTACTTCGGTCTATTTACTAATGGGTAGTGCATTTTTAACTATTTTTAACATGATCAAGAATATCATTTTTCGAGATATCGAGGATATTCCTTTAAGATATCGAAGATAATCTTATCGTTTTTAGGAACAAATAGTTAACTAGTGAAATAAAAAATATTGTTTTGGTTTGCTATGAATATTCCTTTATTATCCTTTAAAATAATAAAACATACAAATCAATGATTTTTAATAGAATTCCATTATTATTCTTCTTCTGCTGCTGGTGCAGGTATCAAATCGGTGGGATCAACGCTTACACCACCTAAGCCGCCTCCTCCACCACGACCGCCACCACCGCGTCGGCGGCCACCTCCTCGTCGTCTACCACCTCCTCGACGTCCACGTCTAAAATTTTAATATAATATAACTTTAAAGTTGTTGAATACTATAAGGCGCTTACCTTAATTCAATAGGTTCTTCCATTCTGTCTTCAATCTCCAGTTCTTCCATTAGGTTACCTATTAAAGAGAAATACATAATAATATATGGAATATTAAAAGTTTATAATTATTAAATAATAATTATTGGCCAAATACTTACCATCATCAGATTCGCATCTAGCAGGTGCTAAGAAAATAGCACTAAGCAGCACAATAAGAAATAATACTTTGATTTGCATTTTGTTATTGCGTTTGACTGTATACCTTTTTTCGAAAGTGTCGGGTATTTATACCCGTTTCACACGTTTATCATTTTCATAATTATTCTTATTGGTAAGTGTCTGTAATAAAATGGATAGCGCCCCATTAAATTTATAGCAAAATAGATAGGAAATTTTGTGCTATTTTGATACCTTTGTAAATTTACTAGTGAGGTGCATTTTTAATTAAGACATAAATTCATGCTCGGAAAAGTTAATTTTTAGCACAATTGTGTATGCAAGCTAAATATTTATTAAGGGGTTGCAATTTTGAGGTACCACAAAACATAGGATACTTTAAAAAAATACTTTAATAAGAGAAACACACATAAAGCAGTTATGGTTTATTCAAATTCAAGTAACATTATATCTTCAGAAGCTCTTCTTAAATTATTCTTCCTCTGCAGGGGGTGGTACAAGAATAGAAGGATCCACATCAACATTGACGGATCCACCGCCACCTCCACGACCGCGTCCGCGTGGACGTCCACGTCCACGACCACGTCCTCGTCCACGTCCTCCGCCTCGTCTACCACCACGTCTACAATTTTTTTTTTTAGTTTTTGCAGAAAAATTAGTTAACAGATCTTATACCTCAATTCCAAAGGTTCCTCCATTCGATCTTCAAACTCCATTTCTTCACTCATTAATTCTAACGAAATTTTCATTTAAATAAATATTTGAAGAGGTTTATTTTACTTACCATTGTCTTCTTCGGCTCTTGAACGAGCAATGAAAATGGTGCTGATGAGCAGGAACAACAATATTAGTTTAATTTGCATATTGAGACTTTGGATAAATTTCGGTAGAACATGTTCCCATATTTATAGCAAAACAGAATACTCATTATAAATTATCTTGTTATTGAATTTTTAATTGTGTTTTTACACTTTTAGTTAAACGGGTAAACAACGAAAAAATTAATATATTAGAAGCAATAATTCAATAGAAGGAAATGCGCCACTTGCTATAGAAGCATTTGCTCAAAAATTTAAAATAATAGTTTGAGGATTGAATGTTGTCCGTGACGTCACTAACGTTGTAATCTTGAAGAAGATTGAAAATCAATGGAACAGACGTTATTATATACGTTTTTTGTCGATTTTGTTAATCAACTTTCAATGTTAAATTGAAGAAGAATTTTTATAATTTACTGTGAATATTTCTGCTTAACAAAAAATCAAAAATATGGTTTTTGTAATTATGTTTATAAAATTTATAAAGGCTTAAAAATAGTCAGATTTAGTTTTGGATTAACACTTTATTAACTCCATACTCATTACTTGTTTGTATATGTAAATTTTAAATATTATTAATATTTGAACATGTACCTACAAGTTTAAAACATTCTATTCTGAATTATTATTTTAAAACTCCATTAGAACTATTAATGGCAAAAATATTGTTTATCGTTTCATATAAGAAATTTTAATGATTTATTTAAAACCCCAATTAATGTCCAAGCTTATATAACGATTTACTTGTTCTGATATTAACAACTAGTAAAGGTTTACATTTACATTTTAGAATAGAAGTGACTCTCCTGAAACATGGTTTCCAAAAAAATTTTGATTATAATGCTGGTGGTTTTCAGCTTATTAATTTTAGTCGATTGTCATGAAAGACATGAAAGACAAGCTGGTAAATGGAAACCAATAAACATATTTTTTCATAATTAAATAATTAACATATATCAATTTTTAAGCTGCTGAAAACCCGGGGATGGTGCAGAAAACCACAGAATTACCATGGAAAGCTATTAAAACCATGTTGAAACCCTTTTCCTACATATGGGAATCAATTCAAAAGTTCTTTAAAAAATTAAGCGGAAATAGAAGAGAAGGTGCTAATTAAAGCATATTTAATTATCAAGTATTGTAAATGTACTGAATTAAACGATACTTATTACCACAAATTATGAATTTTATTTTCTTATATTAAATTATTACGAAACCATAAATAAGAAAATCCTGGAGAAAATTCAATCAATTTTATTCAAGTCTCATTCTGCTGCACATACATATTTATTAGATTCTAACCATAATTAAGTCCAAAATAAAAGTAGAGCATGCTTTCTAAAGCTTAAGATTTTGACAAAACCTGCATTTTTCCCAACATAAATTTTTTTATTTAGAAATATAATAAGTTAAAATGCGACTAAGAGGTAGCACTCGTATGATTAAATTTTAAATTAAATAGCATTAGCATATACAATTTATGTATTTTTCGCATTCATTATTTGGTTAAATACAAGATTTAAGTAGTCATCAAATATTAATATTGCACAATAAAATAAAATATATTTTTATGAGAATTTTAAAGCAGTTTTTCTACAGCGTTAAACATTTAAAAAAAATCCTTTCGTATTTATATCCTAGTTTATTGGGTGTTAAAAAATCTTTATCGCAGGTGATAAACGATTTTTCGAACTAACTAACCCAAAATAAAAGTTGATAATTATAAAAACTTTACATATAAATGAGAATTTTTAAATAATCCGCGCAATAATGGACTTCAAGTTAGTTTTAACGATAGTCATCCTAGTAACTTCCGCTTTTGGTAATTTAAATTTTAAATAATTAGCAACTTATAATTTATTTAATATTTAGGTGCATCGATTTATGAAAACCGATTACAACAAGTGAACGGCGGGTAAGTTTACGTATTTTTGATAATTTTTTGAATATATAGTATTTTTTTATTTTCAAAGATATGGTGCCAATAAACCCAACTTTGCAATCGAAGAAAGAAAAGAAGAGACTTTATATGACACTTTATATGATTTTAGAAATTTGTCAATTGTTGGATTTTTCTATTATTTTTGGGAAGGGTATAAAATTTATAAATTATTTTTCTGATAAATGTTTTTGTAAACTTTTAAGCAATAAATTTAAAAATTAGTAGATGTTTGAAAATAAGGAGCAAAATACTGAAAATTAATAATTAAATAATATAATACTTCAATGAAATTTTAAATCATGAGCATTTAATTACAACGTACCTATAGTTGATAATGACCATGTTATCTAATATTTTTTTTGTAAAATAAATGATATCTACTATTCTACTGAACTAACAGTTTTTTGTTATTATAATAGTAAAGTATTTTTTTTTAAAAATTGGAAATCGCCACTTTCACCTGAGGGAAGGAAGTGAGATAAAAGTAAAAATTCAAACATATTAGGGAATTAAATATTATATTAAATTTTTAGAAATAATAGTTTGAAGTTGGATATATTTTGGTGATCGCGGTTGCAAATGCGGTAGCAACAAACACCATCTTTGCAAAATCAACATGAATCCAACAGTTGTTTTCATTCACTGATAGTAAATAGTAAATAAATCTGGCATATTATCCATTCTAACTCAAATAAATTCAATTCAATTTAAAGCAACCCCAAATTTGTATTTAATCGCTAAATTATAAGCTCTAGTATTTTTTCCGCTCTTCTTTTTTGCAAAATATATGAAACCCATAAGATAAAGTTAAAAGTAATATCTATAATATATATGAAGCGATTTCCAGAGAATATCAGATAAAGAAAAAAAGTTGAGCTTTTTCTGCTGGTGGTGTGGGACAGAAACGGCGATTTGCTGGTTTAATCTTCGGTCGACGATACCGGAAGTAAAATTGATGGTGACTTGAATTACTTTTTGGATATGCCTTCAATTTTCCAACTCTACATTATTTATTATCGCATAACTATGAGATTTTCAGGTATTTAACTCAATAAATAAATTATTTCATAAATTTGGAATTATTATTTATTATTAAAAAAAATCGGAATTTACTCAAATTAAGAATACAAAATTTTAAAACTACTTTTTTGGTATATAGGCACTCGTAACTTGCAGGAAGTAAAATAAAATTGAATTCCCATAAGGAAATAAACATTTTAAAAATGGTTGTGTATCTAAGGAAGCACAGATGCGCTCAACTTACTTTTACATAATAAAACAACGAAATATGCGAGTGCATATGAAATTTAAATACAAAATAAAATAATATTTGACTCAATTTTTTCTATATTAAAAATAAAATAATGTTGACCCCCACTATTCATATAAAATAATAATTCCTTAATTACAATAACAACCCCTAAAAACTGAGTCTAGTAACAATCCATTAGTTTTCGTCGGCATATTGTCTGCACGAATTCGTATAAGAACAAGAAGATATAATAAGAATCCTTGAGGATCAACCACATCTTGTTCACTCTTCCAAAGAATGAACGCCCCAATGGACTCAGAATAAGAGAAAAGCTGTTTAGAAATGCATACAGACATGTTTTTGTTGTACGAAATTCGGCACCATCAAATTTAATTTCCAATTAACGTTCTATTTTAATTAAAAAAAATAAACAAAAATGGACCAGTAAGATCGTCTTGGCGTTTACAATGCCGACAATTAAGGCATAAAATTGAAATTGAAAAAGAAGGCATGGGAAAAATATACCCAAAGAAATGCCAATAAATTTACCATCAATTTTTTAAAATCTTTTTCCACAAATTTTTAAGTAGGATTATTCGTTTTTCTCACACAGCCTAAATAAACTTTCGCTTTCATCCAAAAAAAAAATTAAGTTTATCTGTTGTTGGCTTTATTTCAGAGTCGGATTAAAAGCTGATTTGAAAGCTTTCTCTGAACCATAGTGCTTTAACGTTTCAAATCCTTTAGAAAAATATACATATTTCGCATTCAAAATTGCTCCAAATAAATAAGTGACGTACATACATTATTATAAAAAGGACGACTTGGAAAATATCTCAATTTTCGGATAGGAGCAATAAGTGGTGGCTGATATGGGCAATTTATTTGTCGCATTCTCAGCCTGACAGGCCAATATGGAAAGTTATTGGCATCGGGTTACAGTATGCTTTGTAGAACTTTCCCGAGTTGTTGAAACCTTTTTCTCACTCGGAAGTAAATGATGCAAAAATTATTAATTTATTGGCAAAGTGAAAATAAGTCGAATCGACAGAAGTAAATATGAATAGCGTTTGCAGTGTTCTATTACCACTAAATTTACATTTTTATTCAATTTGTCACCTCCACTGATTGATTTTTTATTTCTTCAATTGCTATGCGATCTATAGAATTTTTGTTATACGTGATGTATTATTTAAGAGCCAATCTATCCCGCATTTTTATGCAAAATCAATATCGCTTTTATAGTTCGCTGGCTTATAATTGAATTCAAACAAATTGTTACAAATGACTTCTGATTTGTTTACTCGATAAATTATTATTATTATGGGGTTTGTTTGATATGGTGAGAGCTAATGGCATTCAAATATTGCGTTACAACTTGAAGATCAAGATTAGTTTTCGTATGTTAACCACCGAGCAAACAATATGAATATAGACAGACTCATCAAGTATCGATTCGCTGAACATACATCTTAATATTAAGTTCATTACCAATTGAGACGGCTAACAAATTGAAGTATTAGTCTAACAATGGAATAATTCTCCGCGTCTGCAAAATAAATAGAAGCGACATAGTAATTGGTTTTATTTACTAATCAAAAATATTGATGAAGATACTTTAAGAAAAGTTTAATTTATTATTATTTTAATTTGTCATTAAATTAATCTTTTCTCTATAAAAAATAATATACCTTCTAGCTTCCACCATTTTTAAATATTTCGCCATTTTTAAATTTGCATTTCAAAAATTGCAAAATAAATATGCTGGCGCCATCTGTATAAAAATCTCTCATGCTAGAAGTTCCACTTAGCAAATTTCTTCTTTTAAGTATTTTTTACTTATCACGCACGTGCGGAAAATGAAAATTTGTGCTGTGAAACAGTTCCCCCTCTACCGTACTGATCCGGCAGTTCTCAGTAACGATCAATGAGAACTCTATAGGAGTTCGCTTGGCACTCGGAGATCTCTGAGCGCTCTCTGGCATCTCTCTTTCACTCAAGGGTTTAAATATATGTAAGAGAGGGATAGCAGATGATCATAGAGTGCATAATCAAACCCTGCTTTTAATTCGCCTTGGGGTGGCCTTATCAAAAAAAATTGTCATCATCGTTAATTAGTGAACATGACTAAATAATTGTTGTAATTCAATTATGATAACTTTTTTAACGAAATTATCATCAATAATGTGTCTGGATAATGCAAATATGTTCACAAATGGCTTTTGTACTTGTTATGATCAATATTATCTTGAATTATCAGAGTTAATTTTTTGTTAAAAAAATATAATAATAAGTATAATTTTTTTTTTAGTTTATAGGTAATTGGATCTATTAAATAACTAGTTTTTATAAAAATAAGTTTTTAGTCGTCGATTATAAATAAAAGGTTGATTGCATTGCTAATCATTTGATGTGTTACAATGTTCGCAAAATCATTAATATTTTTTGCATTATTCGCGATACCCTCGGCGTTACCTATAAATTCAAGCAATCATTTAAATAATGCTTGCACAAATTTTGACAGCTATTTAAATGCTCCGCAAGATTCGGTCCATTGCTACTACGAGCCGGATATTTTTTCGGACAGTGTATTAAAGTACCATTAATTTACTAATGTTATCTAATTTGAAGTGATTTTAGAAATCAATATTGAAAAGACATACAAAAAAATTCGACACTCATGAAGTTACCACTGAAGACGGATATATTTTGACAGTTTTTCGAATACCCAAGAGAAACCCGAAAGGGGTAGTTATCCTTCAGCACGGGTTAATAACGGACTCTGTGATTTGGATTGCTCAAAGTAATGAATCTTTAGGTGAGTACCAAAATTAAATTTTCGTATAGTTGTGTAAAAAAATATTTTAGCGTTTCTGATGTGGAACGCAGGATATGAAGTGTGGCTCCCAAACAACCGAGGAACTACGTATTCCCAAAAACACACCACTCTTAGTAATAAAGACGCTAAATTCTGGGAATTTAGGTAATATTAACTAAAGTCGAATTTAATTTAATTTAAATTTAGTTTCCACGAAATAGGAATCTATGATTATCCTGCAGTAATCCAATATATCAGAAGGAAGACCAGACAAGCTCAGTTGGTATTTATTGGTCATTCCATGGGATGTACAGCATCCACAATATATGCTGCTTTGAAACCAGACGAAGCCAAAAAATCGGTTAAAGTGTTTATACAAATTAGTCCTTCGGCTCATTTAAATCACGTCACAAGTCCGATCAAATATTTAGCACCATTGATCCCATCCATTGATGTAAGTTTTTCAAATATCAATAATACTTTCAAATATTACTTGCGGATTTTAGAGGATCACCAACATATTGAACATTCATTCTGCTTTCGAATATAATTCACCAATTGGGACATTTTTTCATTTTGGAACCAGAACCCCTTTTCAATATGCAACCGTATTATTTACAAATTGGATATTTGGATGGACCCTCAATGAATTTGATCCAGTTTGTTTAGATATAAAACTAAAGTTATTAATTTATTTAAGTTTTTTTTTAGAAGTTAACTCGTTTGGCTGCATCCCTAAACCCTCGTGGTTCTTCTCTGAGAAATTTCTTCCACTATGGACAAATAATTAACTCCCCTGATGGAAAATTTAGGATGTACGATCATGGTGAGACTAAAAACTTGCAACTATATAATTCAACAGAGCCCTTGGAGTACCCAGTGGAAAATATTCGAGTTCCTCAATTTTACATCTATAGTACTTCAGACACTGTTGCGCCTTGGCAAGTAAGATTATTCGTTTGAAATGGTTCATATTCAATAAGTTTGATTTGTTTCTTGTTATTAGGATAGCGAAGAGTTGTATAGGAGACTTCGACCAGAAGCAAAAATTTATGGTAGACGCAAAATTTCTGGACTAAATCATATGGAGGTCCTTTTTGGGCGACGTAGACAAGAACAAGTTAATGATCCTATTTTTAAACTTTTGAATAAAATTCTTTAATAAAATTAAGTAGCATGATTTGACAATTAATTAAGTGTTTAATTTATGGTTCCGTGTAAAATAACAACAATTATTTAATTTATGATAATTATTACCGTAATTATAGAGAATTATATATCTTTGATTGCAATTAATTTAAAAAAAATAATTAATTGAAATACACTTACACACTATTTTCGTCAATAAAAACTGATTTATAGTGTAGCTATAAATTCAAAGTCTCGCTCCCGCTTCCGCTATTGCGCGCCCGCTGAAGTGAGAATCGAGTTATTTATTTAACGAAAATTAAATAAATTTAGTTTAATATGTTAACCGTTCTTATTTATTTCATAATTAAAATATGGCAATAGTATCAATATTTTTATTATTTTATCGGATGATCATAAAGTATGCACGATTATGGAAATGTTACTGCTGATAGGCAAC
This sequence comes from Cryptophagus acutangulus, assembly GCA_963556235.1. Taxonomy (NCBI): domain Eukaryota; kingdom Metazoa; phylum Arthropoda; class Insecta; order Coleoptera; family Cryptophagidae; genus Cryptophagus; species Cryptophagus acutangulus. The sequence continues at coordinate 4,592,182 of OY744564.1, forward strand.
TTGTCATACACATAATTTAATAAATATGCTGAAAATTACAATACTTTATAAGTTGAGATCATAGTTTGTTATCTTGACTAAAATCTTAACCACAAACATTTAAAAAATGTTTGGTAACTTTCAACATATTCACGTTTATTGAATTATTTGTATGACAAGTTGCCTATCATCGAATTTTCACAATATTTTTACGCTCAATTAAAAAGCGCTAAATACATTCAACGGTCAATTTTATTTATTAAAAAAAAAATATATTAAACATATTCATACTTGTTGGTTCATAAGTTAAAGTTGCGCGGCTGTAATCTTCATCCCTTCTTGAACTGATCCAATATTTTGTTTCCAAGCGTGGAGCAAATCTCTAAGCCGTTACCATTGCACTTTTCCGATATTTCAGCTACTAAGCCATTGAAATATGCACGCAGTTGTTGTGCCTAAAAAAAATTGTAATTTTTACAATATACTATTGTTATCAGGTGGATTATAAAAAAATATTGTTTGAAATTTTTTATACCTGGTCTTATGGCGTCACATCTATAAAAACGGAAGGCACCTGCATTTTATTTTATAATATAATGTAACAAAAATTTATAAAAGGCAACTTTTGGGTTTAAAATCTTACGCATCGCAATTATCACTTTTGAGGTTAAATTTTGAATAAACGCAACTGTCAGTAGTCGGCCTTGCACTGAAATTGGTGATCATGCGCAACGTCTATCTATACGGGTGAAATTCGCTTGTTCTCTGGATTGGAATACTACCTTATATGGCACAGAGGTTAGTGAACTCATTGCATAATCATAGTGCGCATCTGCAATTGCATCAGAGGATGACACCTTGTGGAATGTTCAGACGCACGTGGCGATGCACCGGAATTCCTACGCCCCCGCACACTCAAACTTGAATCGATTTCGACCAAATTTGGTACACTTATGTAGAAAAATGCGAGGAATCCAAAAATGCAATCGGTTTTTGAAGTAAGTTTATAGTTTTTAAGTTATTCATTGTTTAAAGAATTACTAATAAAATGTATTATGGACAACAAATTTAGCTCAATCTTGTTAGATCTTTATGAAATTTGGTAAACTTGTTTATTTTATCATTACTGAGAAAATATAAAGGAGTAGTAAAAAAATAGCTAAACACAAACGCATTAAAATTAAATTAAAAACGAAAAGGCCACTCAGCAAAAATAAATATGTGAATCGTCAACATTGCTCACGTCTATTTCTTGTTGGCTTCCTGGTGCTTTTGTAAAAATCCCCTTCTATTATATTTCTAAAAAATTTTAACTGTATTAATTAATTAAGGCATTAATTTTTAAACAAAAACCTTCCACTTTGCAACAGGTATTGGTGCGATCACTGCACGGCGACCTTCGTCGTCGTCCGCCGTCGGTACTGGTGCATTATGAGGAGTAGGACTTATAATCATAGCTGTTCCCGTTTCCGCTAAAAACATTATCACAATTCAATTTAACATCACACAAAAAAATATCCTTCTCCTCACTCAAATCAAAGACAATAGATCCTTCATGCACCAACGTCGAAATGTTAAAAACATTTTCAACAGTCGACCAATAATTAGTATTCATAGCAAAATCGTACAGCTTAACCGGTTGATTGTGATTTTTTTGGTACTCGATTTTCAAAACGCTGAGTACATATTTCAACTTGTCTTTAATATCATCGTCATCCACAGCTTTCCGTTCTTTCACCTCTTCTGGTTGCGATTTCTGTATAACCTCCTTCTTTTTATGTTGAATTCGCTGTTTAGCCACTACTACCGTGGTTGTGGAAACTGGTATCTCCATACCTATTACATCTGCACATTGCGGGATATCAATGAGCAATTGATCGGCATCGATACATAATTCCGAGAGCTGTTCAATCGACAATTCTTGTTGGTTCGATTCGCTGTATTCTGCCTTAAATTGGTTTGATAATAAATAACAATTTAACCGTCCAGCGAATTAAAAAGAAATGGAATTTCTCCATTTCACCTAAATCGCCTAGACTAAAAGTATAGTTACTATAGCCGTCAGAAACGAATTCATATCATAATCCGAGACGGTTTCAAAGCTCGATTTGACGAGCTCCGACAGCATTCGCAATATGCGAACATGTAGAATATGTTCGTCGGGATACTTTATAAAGTTGGCCCTGTCTTGTAAGTACAACAACTCTTTCAAACACGATTGAATAACTTCTGAGTCTGCATGGTCGCCCGAAATCTCGCCTAGTAATATAATTGAATTAGTACGAATTTGATTGAATTGAAGGTTTACATACGCATATCCTCCACACTTTCGTGCAACGCTAAATAGCGATCCCGTCTTTCGACTTTGTCCATTTCGGGCAGCTCTTCCATTATGGATTATTTATTGGCACTAAATGCAATTAACAACTGGAATGTAATGAGATAAATTTAAAATCGCCAACTGCGTTTGAAAATGTACAATAAGTGGGGTTAAGTAATACAAACAAATAATGTATTGCTGGTTGCATATGTTACGTAACTAGTAGAACGTGGTACCATGCGTACCATAGACATAGGTACCCTGCGTAACATAGAAATACGCTAGAAATAATTATTTTTGAAATAAATGAAGACAATAATCGAATTAATTAATTATTGTGCAGTTCATACATTAAATTTGATAAAAAAAATATAGAAGAAAAAAATTACCATAAAAATATTAATAAAAACCGTTTATTTACAAGTATAAAATATTAAACTAATTAAATCACTTAAATACATGTTATAAATTAAAGCATAAAGCCATTATCACAAATTTTACTACCATATTTTACTTAGTCGGCATCAGTTTCAGACTGTTACTGTTCCCGCATATTTTCAAATGTATTGTCACAATCCACAAGACGCTATTCACTAAATAAGAAACACTTGCAATAAATACCATCAAATGTCTGTTAATTTCCCATAAGGAAATGAAATAATAAATCGCCAAAATTAGCATTCCTGTCAACGTTTCTAAAGTGCTTTCAATGTCGCGCCAATTGCTGATTAAAATCATGTAACTCCGTTTTTCCAAAAAGTGGTTGAGCGAGTAACCGAATCCAAAAATCAAACTGCTGAGAATCACCCCATCATTTGCAAATTTCATCGTATAGATTACTAAAATTAAATTACAAGTATTTTAAAAATTAGAAAGCTTTGAACTTACTTGCCATGCTGCTGGCCAAAATAAGCGAACCGAACGCAATCCAAAAACAAGCTTTCGTTCTAGTCAAATTGAAGCAGAAAGGACTTCCAGCTAGTAGAAAGAATAGTCCTGCAAATGCAATGCAGGACAGCATCATCGGAGCTTCATGCACCTCAACATTATTGTTATCAGCGCTTAGTTTCGAGAAAACCGCGTACGGTATCGAACTTAGAAAGATTGTGGCAATAAGTAAATTGCTGGTTTTGTTGCAAAGCACAAAATAAAAAAACGGATTCTTCAAAGCGCAGCAGAGCTTTTCTCTGAAGAACTTTTGAACAGCTTCATTTTTCGGTATCTGCCAATGATTATCAATTGTATCAAACTTTTCAAATACACTTTCGTTACTTCGCTTTGCAACAACGGCGTCAAATAAATTCGTTAAACTTTTCGACTGAGATTTTAGCTCCACTACATTATTTAGTTCTTCTAGCTTAGCACTAATAATACTAACACGATTTGCATTGATCACATTTATATCTTCGTCGTTCTCTTCGAAAATTATGGGCAGGATGTGCACTCCTTTATCGTCAAAATATTCATTATTGGGTTTTTTATTCAAATTATAAGCACGACGCACCAATGAGTCTTCATTTTTTTCAAAATTCGCATTGGTACTGCTGTTTTCAAAATATTCAAAATCGTCATCGTCTTCAAGGAAGTTTCCTTCTCCTTCAGTTTCCAGTTTGTTGAGCTCCATCTCATAATGGCGTTCGGTTTCAGCGAGGGAATTAGTTTCTTCTAGCAGTTCTTCTTCAGTTCTAAATTTAAAAAAATATATTTAAAATTGCGTTTAAATATGTAACAATATTTTAAGCCCCTTTAAAAGCTTCCAGAGTTCCTAGACTCTATAAATAATTAATTAAATATTAATTTAAAGCGGTTTGATTGCGGTTTTCAGTTAATTTTTTTGTAGATTATGACTCTAGCTTTTTAATTAAATATTCGATGAAATAGTTAAAGTTTATTACTTTTATTATAATTAAAAACTTTTTAATGTTTCTCATGAATTGCATTGGCGGCCGATTGTGACCAGTCCGGGAATACCGCCGTAAATTCCTCCTTTTTGCACTACAAGCATCAGCTCAAAATTGCATTCCTGCAATTTTAAAGCTTAATCACCGAATGCATCTAAACCAAAAGTATTGAGAATTTAAATATCGTTTTTGCCTTAATTATGGAAATTCCGCGCGGCTACATTGAAGCGCAAAACTGTTATTTAAATTTCTTTTCATCAATTGGCTAAATTGAAGGTCCTAATTTAAAATAAATTATCCAGCCAAAAACTTACAGGAAAGAAGCATTCTTTAAAGATCGAAATTTCTTCAATTTGTGACCATTTAGCTCGATTAACATGTAAGCCGGTGCAATGCTGCATAAAATTCCGGAATAAATTAAATTAACTTCTAAAGTATTGCGGGGATTGATTAAGAAAGTTAAAAAATGAGGTGCAGTTAATAAACTTAGCAAGCCAACGATTTGTTTCAATTTCGCTAACGTATCCAAACTGTGATGCACTTTAATGGTTTCCAGCAAAATTGTGGAAATTAAGTTGGAAGTGGTTCCTGCAAACCCAAATAATAGCACATCTCAATTTCTCTCAGGAAAAAAAAATTCAAAACGTTTACCTCCAATGATGCCAAACCCCAAAATAGCTGCCAAACGGTTTCCTATGAAACTTATTAACCAAATCTGGCTTAAACTTATTGCGGCTACTGCAACGATGGCTCGGATTATTTTAGGACTCACAAATTGCAGATATCGGCAGGACAAATGCCTGGACCAAGGAGCTACAACTCTCGAAAATAATGAGTGGATTTTTTAAGTAAGAGCATCTTACCTGCAAAATTGGCGGCACTGATGTAGATAATGATCATCCACAAACCCTCGTAGTACGAATAATTGCGATTTCGAACCAAGTCGGATAGAAATATTCCGAATCCATAATATGTGGAAGTAACTAGATACTGCAAGAAGATTTTGTTTATTTTCAAATTAGTTATTGTTAACCTACTCACTTCAACAATAACAAATCCGAGTAGAGTAAATATTTGACGCAAAGTTTTCCGCAATTGTTTGCACACTTTGGATGATGGTTGCTCGATGTAATTTAAATCACATGAATACGTCTCAATTTTCAGCATATTTACTAATTGACAGCGAATTTGGCATTTTTGTGAGGCAGACGACGCATTGCGTTTATTGAGCGCACTACTAAATTTTTCATAAATCTTTTGTTAATAATATATTATGTGAAAAGCACTTGATATTTGATTAGCCTTTAACACAGTTATCTTATCACATTTATATTTCGTTTACTTTATTTGTCATTCAGACATGTAATGATAAGCAGGAAAATTGTTGATATGAGTTTAATTCGCGTTTCGTACGCGTTTTGAATTCAAACTAATAGAAATTTAAAGAAGTGTTTGCAATAATGTGATAGGTATATAATTTTTGCAAAAATTTATTAGGGGGCACCCGGATTTGAACCGGGGGCCTCTCGATCTGCAGTCGAATGCTCTACCACTGAGCTATACCCCCATAAAATTAAGGGTTGAAATGGACCGGTTTAAACTTAAGGCTAAATAAAAGTAAATTGAAATTTCAAATATAAATTAAAAATAAATTGTAAGGATTTTAATTTGAACTAACAATATAAAATTAGTCAATAAAAACCTGAACATAATAAACAAATAATAATAATCTTTATTTAATTAGGCACTTTCATCTGAAGTAATTTGCGTGCGTACATATTTAGTTTAATTTTCGAATAAATAAGAGAAAATGTCCTGGCTTGTTTGAACACCTTGTCCTTTGTATGTGCATTCAGTTTAAGGCAATTTTATTTGGTAATTAAGCTCGAAAACTAAACAATTTACTTAGCACCGCATAAACTTATTTAAATTAGTGAAAATTTATGTTCTGCATGTCTCACGTTCCTTTTTATTATATATTTAAATGTACGTACTATATGAATCTTATTTCAATTACCATAAGCAAATGTGCTTCCACTGTTTGGCTGAAGCAATTTATAAATACTTATTACTTTAGAAAACGAGTCCAGGAATCGTGGACAATATTGCTTTCGCATATTTTATTATTTTCTTCAAACCAATTTCGAAGTCGAATGTGTGACTGCAATTTCGTATTATTTTCATATGGAAATTGGCTGGATTTTCTCTTTTTTATTTTAATGGGCAAAAAAACAATTACGAATACTTTAGCCACATCGTTTATTTATTTATGCAAAATTATAACGAAACCAAACTACGATGGTTGCGTTTTGATGAATGTATAAGATTCGGTGGGTGTCGAAATCTTCGTTTCTTCCTCCATTCCGGCAATATCTGCAACACTTCCTTTTCGCGAATCAGGCTTCGTGAATCTGTACAATTTATTTAAATATTTAATTGGCGCGAACTTATTCGGTGTTAAAAATAATTAATTTTACTCACTCGTACGAAGCCTTTTCTTTTTTCAAAAAATTCAAGCCGCACATTTCCGTGCAGGTCGGCAGGCTATTGTCTGATCAAATGTGAAATATATAATTTCGCTTCAGTTTCAACACCGAAATGAGAAATGTTTTGAAACTCTAAGATAAAAGGTTTACAACAATTTTATCTGTGTGTACAAATATGCAGGTTTGTTGATAGTTTGTTCGCCGTACACAATAAACCATCCAACTGAAAATGATTGCGGCGAAAAATTAAATCATAATATACCTGCTAGGTAATTTCTATTTGTACATTTTGAGTCAACAATAATATTATGCACTTGTATGCCAAGAAAAATGATCTCATTCGCATTTCAGCGTACAAAAAGATAACAAACACAATTTATTGGAGGTGTAAAAGTTAAGCAGCACTAAATTTAATTTTTAGTGTAATTAGTTGAGCAAATTAAGGAGAAGCAGATATTTAAAAATAGCAAGTTCATTAAAATGCAAACTGCAACATAGATCGGTGAGATCAGGGTCATGGCACTACTAAACTATAAATCCTCTCGCAATAAAAATAAACTATTCTAGCACCTCATCTTTACTAAATTACTATAATTAATTATTAGAAGTACTAACTACCACGTGACGCGCAATTTCAATTAGCAAGTTAGTACTTTAAATCCGAATTTAATGAGAATTGTTCTTAAGGTGAAACAAGTTTCACAAATTTAATATCAAATACAAAATTAATTAATTAAATATGTATAGAAAATTTCTATAAAATTTGTCATTTATTCTTGAAAGTGCTAAACTATTTATTTGCCCTCTATTGCGCATACACCCTTAACTATTTGATTTCCCGCGCCTCCGCCATTATTTTTAATCGCGTCATTTTTACTAAAAACGCCCGTTAAAAAATTAAATTAAATTCAAAAAATGGAAAGTACACGTTTTGATATTTATTGCATTGTTTAGCGAACATGTACTTGCCGACATGAAAGTAGATCGAAATTTATATTTTATACACAAGATTTTCAAAACCGCAAACTCGTGGTCAATACAAAATAATAAATAACTAATATATATCCAGAATATAATAGTTTCAGTTCTTCTTGATGATTGGCACAGCATACCAATAGCGAAATAAAATAACAATTCCGTCTGTAATCAAATAAATGCCTTCTCTACGAAAGTGGGTGAAGTAGTGAAATTATTTATACAAATAAGGTAGGTGTGCTACAGTCAATGAAATGCTTTGTTTCAGGTAATTGTTTTAATTGTGACCAAATTTCCAACTTTTTGGTAGGCACGTATACTCAATTTACTACTTTCCTAAAAGGCTGTTTTAAATTACTTCTAACGAATTTACATAATTTAGGATTTTTAGGCGGAATTTCTAAAATTTTTGAATAATTAAACAATATAATTTTGTTACCATCCTTGAAGACTTATTTTGCAATATAGTTTTCCGCTGATTGCTTTTTAGACTAAAAGCCAATTTTGATTAAATAATTTTGCGCAATAAAAATGGCAAATACAATAAAAAACATTTACAAATAATTGGATAATATTCTGGTTTGCAAAACTATACATTTGCATTGTTTATTGTTAAACGTGCTAAATGCAGTTGAATTTATTACGAAACGGGCTGTTGCTTCTTGTAAATTACATCTGAGTCAATTTAATTAAAATTTATGAAAATGTATGTTCACGCTATTTCGTTCGACATTTTTATTTATTTGCAAGCTTTATTTGGGAATTCAATTAATTCTTTCGAGTATTGATTGCTATCAATAATGAAATATAGCGAGGCGAAACTAAAATGCATGTATTTTCCTCTAGTAAATAATTAAATTGCGCTTTTACGTAACGTATATTAATTTAATAGCGAATTTTTGTAGTCGCATCGAATTAATCTGTAATGAAATTAAACGCTAATCCACTTTTACTTGATAGCTAGGCTAGCTTTTTAAATAAAAACAGGAAATTAGTCGATATTTTGACGAGTAATTGCCTTCCTATCGCAATTATTACACATGCAATGAAAGTGCATTTCTAAATATGTAGCGAAGAACTTGTCAACATGCAACATGTTATGGAAAAAATGCATCTTTGCCATAACAAAACAAGATAGATGGTATGCCATCAGGTGCACCAGGTATATAACATAAACGCTCCGGAGCATTGAAGACATTCCGAACCCAAAGAGTGTCTGAACAGAATATCAAAAAAATACCAGACAGAAAGTGAATTTTGACGCCACCCCATCAACTTATCACCACCACAGGTACAAAATACCATCAATATGGGTCACTCTGGTATATAATGTCGAAGGCGCTCTTCTTCATAGTTATTTGGAAGCGCGAGAGTCGAGTATAACACGGTCATATTATTGCTTTATACAAATCCCATTTCACTACTTCCGTGCCTCATCCGTTCTTCTTTGATGGTGCTTTCTCTCTAGGTCAGTTTATTTCAATATTGTACACGGAGTGCTTATTCGGCTGGTGCATCCTCATCAATAAGTGCAATATTATTTAAATTTGTGAAGATTTTTGCGATTCATGGATTAATTATCAATTTTGGTACGTATTATATTTATAATCTTAGATAAAGTTAGTTGAACTTATTTTCAAAAATATTAAACACCGCAAATATTTGCTACGTTAAAGGTAAACAAATCCAAATTCTCGTGCTACTTTGCGCGTAATAATTTCATCTGTAAATATTATTTTGGCGCAAAAATATTTGTGCTAAATTATTGATGCTCGTATATTAAAAATCCAGTTAGTTTATCTGATATCGTAAAATATTTATAGTCGTAAAATTTGTCATCATCAATAATAGTTTATTAAACACTTGGATATGAATCGTCAAAATTTTTGCACATCTGTTTGGCTTTCACATCCTCAAAAACCGATAAACGATGCATGAGAGAAAAAATGAACAAACTAGCACGACAGTGAAACTTGAAAATACCATCATCGATTCTTATTAATATGATCAGAATGTTGATGGATCGTATGTAATTAAGTTTATTAACAAAATTCAAATATGTAATTAGATATTTGCATAATTACGATTCTACGGTTTAGATTCAAAAATTGAAAAGCGTAATTATATTTATTTTGCATAAATAAATTGCTTTACGATTGTATAATTAAATTTTGCGATTTGTATTGCTAAAATATTTTAATAAAATATTTAAAAGGACGTCTTGTTTGAAATGGATCAAAAGATGGCATTCAATATGATTGAAGCTCAATCAAGTCGCTTCAATTGTTGGTTCATAATTAGTAGGCTAACAATGATTTATTGTTAACTATAATACTGTGAAGTTAAGAATCCATTGTATACAATAATATAAGACCAAATAAATTAATTTTCTGTTTGAAGCAGATGTTTTCTAAGAACTGACATAAATTCGCGATATACGAAAATCAAATCGAACTTTTAATTAATAAGGAGACGTTTAATAGATTATGAAATCGCAATATTTTCTCATGTGAAAATTTTAATACGGAAATTGGATTACATAAATTGGATGATGTGAACTTTTCTATTAGGTCGATCGATGTAACACCCATATGAAGCACCCACATATTTATTAATTCTAATTGATAATTAGCATTTAAACTCTCACTTTAATTGAAATTAATTGAATTTTGCAGATTGTGCGCGAAGATTATCCTATTAGCAAATTGCTGGAAGATTCATATTCATCTGTATAATGCAGCACCTTAGGTTGTGATCAATAGAAACTTACCATGATTAGATATAAGGTAAGACAGTGTTATTATATTCTTTCTATTTAGGTCTGCATGATTCGTTCCATTACAATCTGCATTAAAATCTTTTATCACAGATTCACGACCATCCTTTGTATGTGGTACAAGAATCTCGCAATTGCTAAACTTTTTCTACGGTGCGCCGACAATAAATGTAAATAGAGAATGCGGATGGCAACATTAAAATTCAAATACAAATGTCCATTCTTCATACAAATATAGAAAACTTTTATTTTCTTTATTACATTTGTGGAATAACGAGAAAAGTTAATTTATTCGGTTCGAAAGAGGATGCGTGACGATGTTGAAAATTGTTCAAGTCGCATCTTTCTATCCGGTGTAATTGAAACGGTATGGAATTGACCACTTTCTTTTCAGCAAACGTTTTACTCAAATGCAAATCATTCGCGATCGGTGCTTTTTTTCTGGGTTAAATAAACATTGAACTTTTTATTATACCTCAACCTGTTTAAACAGCGGTATGTTGGTGATTTTTTTCCCATTTGAAAAGAATAATTTTACTTTCCTTGTGCTGAAATAACCATTTTTTGTCCTCCAACACATATTTCTAAATTAAATTGCGTTCAGTGAAATTTGAGATTTATTAGAAAATCGTTCAAGCAATTGATGATTGATAGATCTGGAAATATATTATGTGATTTAGCTGGAGAGTGATTAGGGGCAATTATTCGCTTCATGGCCTCGTCATGCTACTGCGAGTACAAGTGACAGACCATATAGTGCGAAGAAATAGCCATCGGGTTGTTGTTTAACGTCTCATTCAAATCACTACCGCACACCGTTAAAAACAACTTTTTATTTACTTATCAATTAAAGTAAAAAAATATTGATTTTATTATTTATCAACCAATTAGAAATTATCGTGAATAAGAAAGTTATTTAACATGGTTAACTACTTAAAATAATTTTTCTTTTGTGCCACAAAAATTGCCTCATTAAAAAAGGGATTATTGACTTCTATAAATGATTTTGTAATAATAAGAATTTAATAATAATAATTACTATATGAATTTATTATTATTTTTAGGAAGAGAATTATTTTTTCAAATTAAAAAAAATTGTTAAATATTCCGAAAATCTCGATACAAAGTTAACAATATTTGCAAACAATCCTTAGATAATTATTACATAAATACAATGCATTATTTGCATAATAATTAATTAAACTAGATTTCATTCTAGGACATAATATTCAATTAATTATTAATGAATTTCTATTGAGGCTATAAATTCAATTTATTGCAATATTAATTAATTTTTGCAAATTATTAAATCGTAGTTAAATATTAATTTCCTTATCACTAAATAAATATAAAAAGATCCCGTTACATAAATGTAATTACTTTTCACAATTGTTCATCATTTAAACAATATAGAATATATGAGTGCAATTAAAATATAAATTTCTTTCATTTATCACGGACCAAAAATTTTAGATTTAATTATAATCTGAATGCTATTATAAATTTAATAATATAGTAGTGAAATAGTTCGTTCGTCTTGAAACTAGTATTATTAAATTGCGATCTAGTGAATGAAGTTGTTTAATTCAAATAAATACAATAATGCTTATTGTTCAAACACTATATTTAAATCAAAGTTACTCAAATAGAACAAATTAAAATAAACACGTAACGCTCTTAATCTGAACTTGAAGGACGAGCAAAAGGACGATCCTATTTACATCTTCATTTATTCTCCAAGAAAGAAAGAAAGTAACTTAGTAATTCAGCGATAAAAAATGAAACATGAGGCATCAGTCTGTCTTGAAAATGTCAAAAGATTAGAAGATTAAATCGTGAGAAAGATTCTCACAGTATACATTCTCTGAGATTTATAGGATTCAACATTAGCATTCTCGCATTTACACGAAGGAAACAGCCTTTTACTCCAACTCGGCAATTATTACCACCAATAATAAAGTCCTCTAATAAATCAACGAACGTTATCAATAATAAGCGAACGATTGTCTAATAAAATCAGATTCGGCGAGATAGCGACTCAATTAATTTGCATACAACTACTTTCTAGCCTAATTCATTATGATGGCTTAATTATAATATTTAATAATTATTCCCACGCCGCCGGCTCCGGAACACAGACGAATATATCACTACGTGCTGAATGCAAACATTGCACATACTCACAAAAAAAAAAACACAATTAAGTTTTCTTTTTCCCAAGTCATGACTGAACAAACACAACAAAAAAATCACAAATAATTTAACTTTCTTTTGGTACTTTAACCAATACGTTATGGTACTACTTACATACATATTGTAGGTCATGGCTGATGCTCATCATTCCTTTGATGATAATGAATCAACATCTGCTATTTGTAATTTTATTTATTACAAAAGCCATAATTTATTATTCTTTTGCAGGTTGCTTGTATAATCTTATTGATCTCAATTGCCTATGTGTCTTCTGAGGAATCAATCAGCAAAGAAGCACAGCCACGAATACTTAAGCCACCTGATAAAACGCTACTTAAGAAATCATTCCCATATGATCAAAACAAACCAGAAAAATCTTTTATGTCGAAGATTGCCAGTTGGATATTTCCATTTGGCTCAAGCGAAAGCAGCAGCACCAACACAGATCAAGTGCCAGCTGCCGATGGTAGCGGTGCCAGAGCGCAATATCTACCACCATCTAAAAATGGATTCGCACAACACAGCAGCTCTCAGGAAGATTGCAATCCGTGCAACCAAGAACCCTGGATTCCTATGGCGTCTAACATAGGACATCAAACCGTAATCAAATTCGTTCCTCCAAGCCATGGACAAGACTCGCAATACTTGTCGCCTTCTAGTCATAATAGTGATTTAAGTCATTTAGAACAATTGCATCCACCCAATCCGTTAAAGTTCTATGGAGCCCCTGTCCCACAATTCAAACCAAGACCGCCGAAGCGGCAGAATAATCCCGTTCAATTCTATGGTCCTCCGCCTAAACCCAGTTATGGAGCGCCAGCGCTGTTCACACCTTCAAAACCTCAGGATAATTATGGACCACCTCCTCCACTTCCTTCCAACAACTACGGGCCTCCACCTCAGTTGCAATACGGCCCTCCAAAACCTCACAGTGACTACGGGCCACCTCCCAAGCCCCACAACGAATACGGACCACCTCCAAAGGTGCATAGTGAATATGGACCTCCACCGAAGCCTCACAACGAATATGGACCTCCACCGAAGCCTCACAACGAATACGGACCTCCACCGAAGCCTCACAACGAATACGGACCCCCTCCTAAATTGCATAGTGAATATGGACCTCCACCGAAACCGCACAATGAATATGGACCTCCGCCGAAACCTCAAAATCAATATGGTCCTCCTCCCAATATCTATAGACCTCCACCAAAACCACACAGCGACTATGGACCACCCCCGAAACCGCATAATAATTACGGACCCCCTCCATCAAGGCCTCAAAATAATTATGGCCCTCCACCTTCTCATCACGGATTGGATCATTTTGCACCACCAAGACCTCAAAGTCAATACAACTTCCACAGAGCACCAAAACCAAACTATGGAGCGCCACCTCGAAACAATTACGGACCACCTAAATTTAATCCAATATTTGCACCACCCAGGGCGCCTCCTTCATTCAATTATGGCCCACCTGTTATTCCCACGACGCATTTGAGACCTGTTAATAACCAATATGGGCCGCCAAAATACCCTTCAGTGTCACCCCCTAAAGTTGAATATGGAGTGCCATTTAACACCCACGAGTTTGCACCTCCAACTTTACCAAGCACTCCACATTTGCCAAAAATTGTTCCATCTGATAGTTATGGAGCGCCAGTTACTGGGAATGTGGTCGACTTCTTCCCCAATTACGAGCAGCTGCCGCTTTCCAGTGGAGATAATGAGCAACTGGATAAACCGATTCCGTTACCCAATTTGAGTTCAAGTCCTGTGTTGCCCATTTATAATTCGGGTAATTTTAAACAAGACTTTTCGTTAGCGCGGGATGTAGGCTTTGGATTTAATAATAACGAAGAAACTAGCGTGCAAATAGTGCCGAGTATTAAAGTCGCGGACTTTTTGTCCTCGATTGAACATCCGATTAATGTGGTCCAATCGCCGATAGTGGATTTGTCGGTGAAGGAGGAAGCTTTGAATTTTGAGGAGACTACCAATCCCTCTGTGTATAGGACCAACTTGCAGGACTCTTATGGAGCTGCTAGTATTAAATTGAGCGAGAATCCAATTTTCGTTGAAGATGCTAACGGTGCAGCTACTAATATCAACAGCACTTATGCTTCTCCAAATGGCAAGAAACGGGATAACGAAAAGGATGCAGGCAATCCTGGAACTTTGCTAACGGAAGAGTCCAAGCATTTCGCGCAAATTGAAAAGGACAATGAGATTAATAGTGATTTGCTGAAGAAGCTGTTGCTGGATCATGGAATCCTCGGCAACCCAAATACGAAAATTTTGGATATCACCAAAGGGAACAATAAAACTAAATTCACACCGCCACCGATGGACTACAGCAGTTGGGAGCCAAGTTATCCTTCGTCGTCCATAATGCCGCCTCGGATGGGGCCATCAACTTGGCTAGAACCCGTAAATGGAACCACAAAGAAGCCCAAACAAATACAAATTATTATTCCATACGTTACGAAATCGCAACAGTATGGAGATAAAAATTATGGATTCTATAAGAATCAACCGAGAAAGGTGCCAAACGGCTATCAAGGGTCATACACTACGTTGGTGCCAGTTTATACGCCTCCATTATCAACCGAAGAATCAATTTGGTCCAAGTATATAGAAGATTTTAATATCGCGGAATCCAAACGGGTTACAGCGACTGCTTTCACTCCACCAAGTACTACTTCCGTACAAAACATACGAGATTTGCTGAATAAAGGGAATAAAGATTTCAAGTATGACTCTTCTCAACTGCCGTACGACATCATCAGCTTACAGAAAAATATTGATCATTGGACTCAGCAAGAGTACTCGCGCCTGAATAAAATTAGCACCATTAGCGATTTCAAGAAAACTACCGGATCTAAGAAAATCCCGGATGAATATTTTACCACGCAACCTTACAGTGAGACAACTACTCAAACATCTTCCGAATTGCTTGACGGTATTGAGAATAATTTGATCGTGGATTATAGCACGAGTACGACAACGGAAGCAAATATTAGTACGACTAGTACTACTACAACTGTAAAGCCAACATTAGCAGTGCTAGGCAGTTTTCCAATTCCATTTTCCGTAAAAGGTCAAAAGTCCTACTGGGATGTAAAGCATGTAACCGTTTCGCCGCATACAAAAGAAAAAGTTTATGTTGTGACCCCGCAAAGTTACCAAGTTGAGAGTGCAACGCCTGCAACCGCTTGGAGCCAAGCACCGAAAATCGAGAATGGAAAAGTAAATGCTGATTCAACGTTCACATCAAAGAAGTTCTCAGTGAGGGTGGAAACGGATTCGGATAACGATGAAAATAAAATAGTGAATGAACGATTGAAGAAGGATACGAATAGCACTGTTAAAGTGGTGTACAGCGAATGGCCACATATAAGTAAGTGTATAAAATAATACTTAACGTTAGTTTAGATTAGTCTAATTAGAAATTCCCATTCAAATGATTGTGAGCAAGAAAAGTAAAATTTTCCCAACCACAAGTCAAAAAGTGAAATTTAATGTCTGCTCATTACAACACAAAAAAAAAACAGATAAATTAATTGGTTTAGCACTTTTGCAACTTTAATTATTTTGTAATTAACTTTTTTCTTCCTTATAGTAAATAGTTTACAAACGACGTCGAGTCCGCGACCAACATCCCGACATCCCCTATTTGGGTTAATGGATTACATTCCACCATCAAATGGAACCGTTGAAACTTTCTTTGGCCACTCGAAGGTAACAGATAATTGAATTTAATTTATTTGAAGATGTAGTAGAAGAATGTAATTGACATCTTTTCCTTTCTAATAATATTTTTAATTTTTAAATGAGATGCAAAAAGGACGGATTTTCTACTATGATAGTAATTTAGAATTTTTCACACTCATAATAATTTAATGTGATTATAGGTCAGATGATGCACAGCGAACACAAAAAGCTGTTAATTGTGAACGATGTATGTATAATATGGCAGAGAAATTGCATTATCTTATTGTTTTATGGGGTTAGCAGTTCGTGAGAGTCTCCTTAATTATTATCCGCACAATAGGTTTCAATTTTGTGCTCCAGATGGAACTTTATTTCCTATTTAAACTATTACTTGCAATAAATTAAATTTCGTTTCTGGAATTTTCAAAAATATCTTGTCTTGTACGCATTATTCGCATAATAAATATTAATTTTCTTAAGACGGCGTATAAAGTTGAATATTTTTAATTAAAAATAAAAAAGATAATTCTTTTGTTCTTTATAGTTGATGAGCATGTGTGAATTTTAGCACTTTAGCACATTTAGTTTAATGACTTTAGAAAATTTTGAAAGTGTTTGTGCTTTTTCTGTTTTTATTGATTATTAAATATTTTTTAGTCACTATTAAGAAAAATTTCTTCATTTTCTCTTAAACAGTCGCTTGAGTGGTAGAAATAAAGTCCAAAAATGGCTACCGCGAGGCGCCAATTGGAAATTCAAATTCTCAATAGGCAACCAATATAACCCTATTCTATAGGCAACCAATTTAACTTCTGGTTTTAATTTTAACTTTCTATTTTCTAGGTCGTTTCAGTAGTAACTCCATCAAATAGGCAGAAACAAATTAATTCCACAACGCCCTCCAGTATTATTTAAGTATTGAAAATGGAACATTAGTGCAGTACAACTAAAGTAATTTTGTAAATGTTAAAAATTGATTTGTACATATATTTTATACTTACCAAATAATTATTTAAGTCTTACTCTATGATATTTATATTTTTCATTATTATTATAGTGCTACTTAATTTATTATAACACTTTTAAATATAGGGGATTTTTTTATAGGCAAAAATAAGTTCAAGATATTATTAATGTATATTTATTGTAATGTAATAAATAAATAAAAAAATCAAACAAACATAAAACTATAATATTTCTTTCCTGTACATATAATTAATATAATAATTAATAAATTGATGCCCTTTCGTTGGTGGCGTCATATCACAATCACGTGCACTTCTCACTGGTTCATTTTTAACTCCCCATCAATTATAAAAGTGGTTTTCGATATTGCGGTGCCAAGTTTTCACCGATTTGCACACAGGACCACAATCTGGTCGGCGGTGTGTAGGGTAGCAGCTTGGCCACCTGCATCGAACCCTGAAACCAAATTGTCGCAATTAGTTGTGAATTCATTCCCAAAAACAACATATATAATTGATGGATTTTTGGAGGCCGAACTAAATGAATAATTCATCCAACATGAAGCCCTAAATTCTGCAGTCTCGTTTTTAAAATTGGGCTACAATAAATTACGTCGAAAGCAGACTATTAAGCCCGGGCAATGTTATAAATCTAGTTCGGTCATCACATCGGCGAGTGGAAAATCAGCAAATAAACAAGCGAGACACCAGAAATAAATAAAAAAGGAAGCGCAGCTGTAAATTGCATAAAGAAAAAAAGGAAGCGTGTATGTGGGCTTTGACCCAATAAATTATCGATAAGAACTGATTTACCAGAAACTTTTTTTTCCTGCCCGGCTCTTGTCTGAAGTAAACAAGGGCGTCCTGAGGGATACTGATTCTCGTCTGATCATTCCCTGGTGTGAGGGAATCGAATTGACTCGGCTGACAATCAAGATCCAGACGCACGATACCACTGTTGAAGTCTACAGAGACGGATAACCATGTCCAAGCTGAAATTCAATGCAATTGTCAATGAACCATATCTATTCGAGTCCCGAATTTAAGTTATCACTAGGATATTTTAAATTTGGCCCGCCAAAGTTCCGAGTGGAACCCAATAAGCAATTTCATGCAAATTTCACTCGAATATAATTATTGCATATGACAAAGTTTTCGACTATCTACAATTTCCCTAATTTGCCAATTTGAATGGCTCTAAATTCGTGAACGTCATTAGAGTAGGGCTTGTTTTTGCCCTTTATTAGATTTACCTCAACGTTTCCATCTGTGTTATATCACATAATTAAATGTGTGCATGCGATAATGTGTACTTTGTCCTACAAAATCAATACTTGTTTGATCATTGAACATGTCGTACGAAGGCAAGTTTAATTTACTTGGTAATTATACTTAGATACTTAGTTAATTACACGGCGTCATTTATTTACTCGTTTTTGATTGGAAAAAACCAGACAAGGATTTATTGATCATCGTCCATTTTTGACATGTTTTTAGTTCTTGGTGCGCAGGTCTTTAAGGATTTTGTAATTTTTTTTCCGCCATTCTCTTCCTTACAGGACTAGATAGAAATGTTCCAAATTTAATTGAGATGAATGCATCAGTAGTTTTGGAGTTAAAGAACAAAATAATTCAGGTATAAACTTGCTGACTTGTTGTTGAGAACGCCTAAAATATTCATAAACCAATCAATAACAGTTAATTGGTTGGAATCGTTTCACCCCATGATACTAAATCTTGTATGGAGTCTGATGCGAAAGTAATGGAAATATCTTGGGGCATCAATGCATAGATGTTTAAATCCATATTTCATCAGAGCAATTTCCGCTTTTTTGTTAGAATGCTGGTTCAATTTCCGACTATGAGACGATATTCAATTATATTTATATCAATCTAACAAGGGATTTAATCCAAGAATATTTATGTTTTTCAATTAGAAAAAATTTGTGAAGCATTTTAAAGATATTCAAGTTTTTGGATGTGTATAGTCATAAATTTCCCTCCTTGAAGAAAATAAGAGTTGCGTGTTGGAGAATGATAAAATACTTCAGCAAATACCAGAAGGAGCTATTGAAATTTGGCAAATATTTATAACTACACGAACATTCCAAGTGGAAATAGAGAAACTTTGAGTTGCTCTAAACATCTCATACGCCTCACGATCTTATTATAACATAAGGGTTGAAGTTCTGACAAATATGCGAAACTATTTCACAAATGTACAATGCAAGTATGTTTAAGAACAGTTAAACATCCAACAAAAATTACAATTACTTACCCAAGGACCATAAATTGCGAGCAATTTTCTATCTGAAGGATCTCAACATGCTACGGAAATATAGCGCATTAAGAGGAGGAAACAGGTAAATTTATATGAAGTTCACTTAATATTCTTATGATAAACACGCTAAAAATTACAAAAATAAAACACTATGGCCTTTGAGATATAAAGTTTCGCTCGACAGTTATATTTTCCGCAAAACAAAACAAATCAATTATCAAATACTTTGTTTTCAACGATAATATTAGTTCTTGTAAAGTTCACTTCCAACAGCAATCTAAAAATAACATCCATTTATGAACTATTTATCTCGTTCATTCAGTTAACGGACTTTTTCTAGACGTAAATTCAGCAGTCAAAGTGAGCGTAAAAATAACAAACTTAGATCTATTATTATTATTGTTGGAACTTTGCTGAGGACTCAATTCGTTTTGGGCGGACAATCTTCAGACGCTATTAATTGAAGCAATAAAGGAACTCAATACTTTCGACAAGATTTAAAGTTTTTATTTATTTTTAAAAACGTCCTTTTTCACAATTTAAAAGAAAAACCTGTACTCCTTCATCAATATCAATGAATATTCATTTCATGCACTTTCCATTAAAAGCACTTTTATTGAGCCACTCGGATCAGAAACTAGAATTTTTGCAGACAATTAAAAAGTCCTAATACAGCAACATGTAAATTTATTAAAATCAAAATTAGCGTGCTGTTTGAAAATAAATGAAACACGATTAATGAGACTTTAGCGAAAAAAAACGTCCATCCTTTATATTTACGAACAAAACTTTGCTTCGCATAAAAGTTGTTTCCGCTTTGCAAAACTTAAAAATTCATGAGCTTCTACATGCAAAGCTCCATATAAAAATCCTTCTGTACGACACCATAAATATAAAATATTCAACCTATCGTGATTCCTGTATTCAGTCAAGCATTTCGCATTTCAGTAATTCAGACTTGCACTATTAAATAAATATGCAGACTCGTCAAAACCACTCCAACAACATAAAATGTTACACAATTTTTACTGTTACATAAAAGTTCACTTACCGGCCAATGGTGACTTTCGATGATGTTTGGGCAGGTTCCAATCAATTTGCCGAATTTTCGGGGAAGCTTGCACGCGATACTTTAAGCTCAAGAGACCCGTTTTGGAGTTGGAGGTGAGTTGGAACCAAGGCGTCAGACGACCCGGCGAATTCACCGATAACAACGTGCCGAGATTGTTCTTTTGCTGTCGGTACAGAAAGACGACGCTAAACCCTTTCGATATATTCATAGGTGTTGTAACAACTGTTGAATTGGGAAGGGGCACATTTCCATAAGGGAGGCGGAATTTGTAAGCAGGAAATTTGCTTATCGGCCCTTCCACGAGCGAGACACCTTGGTCTTTCGCTGATATATTCATCAGCTTAAGAATATCGACCTCATCTGCAACAGCACAGACGATATCTTATTTACATGCAGTGGTTTTCCGTGTAATGGATTAGGCGTTAAATGTGGAGTTCGTTTAAAAACGACTCCTTGTTGCTGTAATTACGAGCTTTATTGAACTTGTCAGTTTCATTATAATGTAAAGCTTTCAGCCACAACCAGCCGCGCTCCTGCTTGTGCTTTTAATATTTTACTGCATTGCATTATTACTGTAATGTGTCAAAGTCAACTTGTTATTCATTACAGTCAAAGCAAATAAAATGCAGCGAACCATTTGCGATTTTATTGAAATGAACAATTGTAGTGAAGAGATATTAAATTTTGTAAACTTACTGAACAATATACTGGCAGGGGATTTGGGAATCGGATGAAGAGTTTTATGAGTTTGGTGGGTAGATATTTCATTTTCCGATGGATCCACTGCCATAATTCCTAAAAGACAATAACACAATCCAAGCGATGTCGTCAATAAAACCCTCTTCATATTGGCTGTAACAAAAAATTTATATTAAAAATTTTGTTTGCCAAACTTCGTTGTGATTGTGGGGCAAATTAAAATAATCAAATATGTATGGCAATAATGGAATTCAACCAAATTGAATAATGCATTCATAGTATTTATTAAACATATATTTTAATGGATACCTGCGGCTAAATAAATAATTAATTTATACAAAATTGTGTTATAGACGAAACAAAAAATTCGGTATTGAATAACTTTATATTATAGTAGGTACTTTACATAAAATCATATTTCATTAATCAATCTCGAAGGCTTACCGCCGAATTTAGGGTCTTCTCGAAATGTTCGCATGTAATTTTTCATTTCAATAGCATCATACAAAAGACTAATCATCTTTTTTTGTGGGGCATAGTTTGAAAGGTTTCGGATGCCAGGATTTTTTAAACTACTATATAATTTAATTAAAAAATATAATAAAGTTAAATATCACAAAACAATTTAATATTCATGATTGGCTAATAATACGCAATTCTTTGCTCGTTTGAACTTTCATTAAATTGCATCAATTGTTACAGCAACAAATTTCTAATAAATATTAACTCAATCGTTATTCTAGCATATAAGATTTCTCCCTCCTTCATTGCATCTAATAATAATTATTCCACCCTTCCATCCAGACCCCCCCTTTCTATCTCTACTCTGAAATTTTATACGTCTTCAATGAGACAATGACATAAAGGCAATTTAATCTCGCTGTAGATTAATTTGAAGTTTCCCAAAGACTGTCTCAAATATATCGTAATTAAATGTATTGTCTACATGGGACATAAAAGTGTTTTGCGAAGTTGCTACAGAGCGTAAATGGCTCATTAGGAAAAGTTTCCATGGAAGCAAATTATTGTATCTTCGTGATTTCATTCTGATGAAATAATACACATAGAGGAAAATCTACACGAGGCGCAAAAACGCGCACACAGTAAGTCGAAAATTAAGCAGAAATCAATAGACTATAAATAATAAAGTTGTGAAAATTGTTTTTGAACTGGCTATTTATGTGCTGCTAAATCGCAAGCAAAAACTTGCAATTTATTTTCTATCGACTGCAGTACATTATAGCGTAATTTTGGTCAATGTGGACTCGACAGCATTATGAATTATAGTCGATTGCAGCACATTTTATAAATGTAATTCGCGCAAAACGTATTTCATTCAGTCAAAAAGGCGTATCTGGTCAATAAAGTTTTTGGACTTCAAAAAATTCGAAAATTAAAAATTCAACTACATCACTTTCAAGCTATATCTCCCAGCTTTCTAAAAGTACCATAAGATAGTTTATATTCTGTGCATTAAAGCAGTGCCGTGCTTTGAAAATCCGGTCTCTCTGACCATTTAAGCTATGGCAAATTAGTAATAATGCACCTAACGTCTTCTTTTCCCAGCAAATGGCTTGGCAGTTTAATTCTTAATATCCTGGTATATTTCAGAAGGTGTCACAGCTTTCAGGCTGAAGTTATAAAGCTGCCAAGCTAAGAACAATAACTTTCCATCAATCCCAACTTGAGCTTAATTCTTGTGAAATATAGCAGCACAACAAATAAATATTGTCTGAACTTAATAGTATGCGACATTTTCATACGTAAGGTGAAACTTTTCATGGCATTGTGTAAGTAAATGGTTATTCATGAAACAGTAAACTACAGTTACATGTTTAAAAGTTTGTCGAAACTTTGTAGCTTGCTGAAATACTTTAATCGCTTGAATAGCTACACCAACCGGATGTATTTAGCTACCTTGCTACGTAGCTGATTTTTTTGCAAGTCTTGTTAGTTTTTATATCACTTAACTTTTTAGCTTACCTGCACTAATGCGAACTGTGGAAAAAGCAATAAAATTAGTGCGCCGTCCATAAAAAGACCAATAAAATGCGGATAAATTTATTAAATACGGATATAAAATTCATTAATCATCTATAAATCATTACACAAAGTAGCATTTAATACAAAAATATTAAACAATCGAGCTATTTGTATTGAATCGAAAATTCTAACCTCAAATTACATCCGTGTTTGTTTCAGACCGGCTCTATTTTCCGCTTCCAGCTTCGAAAACCGAAGAAAAGTCGTTTTCCACCGTAGAGATGTTTTTTCTATAATAGTGAATGCCTAAAGAATATTTACGCTAAAAGAATATAAAATCAAATAAATTAAATTCCATGTAAAATATAGCGAGTCAAAAAACGCGAAATTCGACTTCCTTAACATAAAACGATAAAAATATTTTAATATGCGATGATGGTATTTAATTTTAACATTTTATGTTTTAATAAAAATTCTATAGTAAGACAAAGTAATATAGGCAAAGAAAAAGTTCTTCCTTTCGTTATATCATTTCCAATCGGATATATTTTGGTTGATGACCGGTCAAAATAGGCCCGAAAAAATAACCCTTGTCAAAATCGCGCTTGTTAATCAATATGATATTGCATTGACGTTTATTTTTGGAAAGCACACATTTTGCTAACATCTATTTCGGTTCTTTCTTTATCTTTGTTATACATCAGAGACCACACTACAAATCAAATGTGTCAAATTAGACCAAATATGTGCTATATCGTATCGAAGATGAATTATGCAGGATTAGGTAGATTAGATTAAGTAAGATCAATTACCTTCGACCGTTTTATGGTTGACTTAAGTCAGGTCACTTTAATTAGAAAAGGAAATTTGCTTACAACATTTTTGCAAATAAAAATGAAACCAACACAAATTATGAAACGCAACAGCGTAAAATTCAATTATTTAGAAAACAGCGAATCCGTTTACACGGTTATTAAACTAATGAATAAAACCAACTGACATAATATTTATTTATACCGTATCTTTCTAGCACAATATATAATTCAGATAAAAAAATTGTTTATCAATATAGTTTCTTATAACTTATTGTTTTTGTCATAAAATCTATTTATAAATAAATTTATGTTACCATTGCAAAAACTGCATTTAATTATGCCGAGTGTGATTGCAAAAAAAACGCTAATGAGCGCTGGTGATTAAACAGCTTAATTAGCGCAAGCTGTCGTTTTTGGTACATTCAACTTGCGTTTTGTTAACAAACGACAAGAAGAAGAAGAAAAGTTTAAATAAGCGCTGATGTTTGTTGTGTATCAGTTTATTTATGGGATCTATAAAATAAAAGTTAGTATGATTAAGAAGTTAAGTATCTGAATTTATAATTCAAAAGATACCCACACCGTGCAGGAAGACTACTTGGTGCACTTTGCGTATTAGCTTGTTATACAATTTGAAATATTTTAATTATGTTTGTATAGAACTGCTAATATTTGGAAGGAAACTATTATACGTGGTAAACTAGAGTTTGTGTATGTAATCCGAAAGCTCTAAATAATGAAGCAGCATTGCACCTGATATTCGTAGGCGGAACACATCTAAAGGGCTACCCCATAAATAGAACAAGGGAACATTTTATTAGCTTCGTAAAGCTGCAATTTGTTTTGTTTGGGGAAACTTTTATGATTATCGAAATATATTTGATTAGTCAAGGGTTAGTGAATAAGGGCGATTTTAAAATCAAATCGTAACATAAAGAATTTTTTATTTTGTACACGAATAAATATGTAACAATTTAAATATGGCAAAGTAAAATGTTCAATGAATTGGAAGGAATAATAAGGAAAGCCAACAGAAAGCAAGTTTTCAAACAAATTCATAATTTGTTCCCCCTGCACAATAATCGGAAAAGTTTGGTGGCGACCAGCGAGTTCACCCGCTCCTTCGCCAAATTTTTACATTTATTACGAAATACATTTTTGCTAGATGGATATTCGAAATTTAAAATTTTCTTACAATTAAAGCGATATAATAAGTCTACAGTATTATAAAAAATGGTTAGAACCATCAGAAAGATCGGCAAAAATTGCTATTTAAAAACCTAAATTTAAAATTGCTATTTTTGGCAGACTTACTGAGTTTGTTGAGAAAATGAGCGAGAAAATGTGAATTGTTTTGGTTAGAAACAATGACGAACGATGCAGCACATGGTGTCGTAATTAGATGCAAAGTGCAACTGTCTCGAACAGACACAAAACACCATCTGTGTTGTGGAGCTCTCGGATCCGACTCCCTAACCTGTCCAACACGCGAAAACGCCGAGGCGCAAACGCTATTTCTATCGACCTCATCGCGGTTAAATAAGTGGAAACAAGTGATGTTAAATACAAGCTTATGTCGCAAATTCTTGTCGGCTTGAATTCTATCAAAACTGAATGCCACAGAGAAAGAGAACGATCGCCAAATCGGAATTGAGATATATATTCGAACTTTTGGTCATCAACTTTAAATAGTTGCGTTTTTGCGGGTTGCGTTCCTTTTTTTTCCTCGGCAAATTTGCTCAATAAGTTCCTGAAAGCAATCTAAATTTCGTCATAGATTTTCTTGTGTAAGGATTAAGGAGGAATTAATTGGAACGACTTGATGTTTATCTTCCAGATATTCCGCCAACCCCACAACATAAGTATTTGTTCCTTTTTGGTATGGAAGATTTTGCTTGAGATAATGGATATTGTTTGTTTATGGAAGTTAGAACTTGGAAATGGGTTATATAGACTCTATCCGATTATCGGTGTTTTTCTTTTAATTTAATTAATATCTACATCTATTACTTTGTTCTTAAACAGGACATGAAGATATAATAAAGTTGTCCATAGTTTACACTTTACAGACTTCTGAACATAGTACAACTCCTCTTCAACTACTAAAGATAATTGACATAATCTTCAACAACTATTGTAGTAATTGTAGTCTCGTCTGTTCAAGAATTTAATATCTGCACTTGCTATTTTTGTTTTTTAATTAATTTTCTTGCGAGTTAACGCAATCTTGCGTGATAAAAAAATACTTTCCAGGGAGATAGAGATACCTTATCTTAATTAGATTTTTTAACACAAAATTACGCTATTTAGAAAAAAAATCCTGGAATTAACTATTTAATAATAAATTTGTACACCGCGTTGACGCTTCATGATTATATTTTTAATGACTCTGAGCGTAAACCATGCGAGTGACTGTGCTGTGACCAATTCACTAATGTGAGTATTTTCAGTTTTCACAAATGAAAGAGACAAACAGAATCTTATTCGAAAATTTAATAATTGCAAACTTTTCTTCATTAAAGCAAACTTTTTTTCAGTAGCGTAAAATTGTATTATTAGAAAAGTTTTTTGATTTAATGCTGTTGATTAGGTCTCTATATGTAAATATTTTGGTCCTTTGGGCATTGCACTGATTCATCATTTTAATGTGAAAACGCGTCCCCTGATTGTGCTATTTATTTATAGTAGTGTTTCAGTTCATTTTTAATAAGGGATGAATTTCATTGATTTTCTTTTGAAACTTATCCAATTCCCTGCAGTGAGATAAAACGTAAAAATCCTGAAAAACAACGTGAATACCAACGAATGGCTATTCTGCGAAATAAAAGAATGTGTTTTTCCCTGCGAAAGTGAATTTTATATCTGTGAAAACTAAACCGAAGTGAGATGCGGAAAGTCGAGCATGCAAATGAGGGATTTAAAAGATTGAAATGTTTCTTACACACTCACATAGCATCACAAAAAAGCTTCTCCTCCTGAAAGCTGATATCTGCTTTTCGGCGTTTTCCATTATTGCCAAGATCTTGGCTCCGACTATAATTTATATTCAAAATTATTCAATATGAAGACCATTAAGAAAAACTGCTATATAACACTCTTGCACAAAAAATTCTGCAGGTCTTTGCAGAATCTCAAGTTGCGAATCTGGGTCACGTTTTAATAGGGTTGAAGGGTCTCTAATAAAGTTACACGTTATTACTGACAAGACACAAAAGGCGGGGGTGCGACATGTAGGTATAGAGAGTGGAGACCATAAAAGAGTGAAGGACAAGTTGGTTCATTATAAAAGCCACTGAAATTTCTCGAAAGCCCCACCAGCAAACTTGAAACCGTCCCAATGCGTTTTAACGCTTAATTAGAATTTAGAATTCTCCAAATGCTATTAAAATATAAAGAATGCTAATGTAAAAGTTTGTCTTCTAAAAGCTCTATTTAATTCTCTAAAGTTTAATGAACATTTAATTGGTGCTGACATTTTATTTTAATTAAATGCTTCCAGCTATAGAACGAAAAAACTAGGTACACTTTTGCATAACAAATCATAATAATTGTTCCAAAAGTTCCTAATCAGATTTGCGACGTTCCAGAAATGCACCTGATGTAATCTAAACTTGTAAAACATTTATCCTCAATGACAATCAAAAAACATGACTAAACTTTGATAATTCGACTTTCAAACTACTTTACGTTTTGTCGAAATTAGTACTTGATTGGATTCTTTGCTCAAAATATATATTTTTTTACACATAAAATTTAATTTTTGTCAATACGATTTCACATTTCACAAGGACACAAATATTTATGTTTCAAATTGCCTGATTGCTTTTTGCTCCAAACTGAAACCTTCTAGTTGAATTTCTATATTAAAAGAACACGCATCTCCTTGTACAAGTTAATTTCCTTCAGGACTATCATGATTTCTATCTGAGTACTTTTAAATTGCTTTGCTGTTGGTCTTATATTTAAATTGAAAACTGAGATATTACAGCCG
The DNA here is from genome assembly GCA_963556235.1 of Cryptophagus acutangulus. Classification (NCBI taxonomy): domain Eukaryota; kingdom Metazoa; phylum Arthropoda; class Insecta; order Coleoptera; family Cryptophagidae; genus Cryptophagus; species Cryptophagus acutangulus. Next base: position 4,620,332 of record OY744564.1, read on the forward strand.
AGCGACGTTATTTACAAAATCTATTCCCTAATTAATTAGCTAACTTTTGTGCGGCGATTGTTAATTAATTAAAAGTAAATTATTTAAAGAAAATAGTACAAAATCTGTAGTTACCGAAAATTTATTTCGAATGATCAATCAACATGATATTGAATGAGTTCCATGAAAGCCAGACCTTTCGGAATTTGTTTCCGATTTTCGAACTTCTTCGATCTTGCACTTTGGCTTGCACTTTCAGATTCATCACCAGATGACTTTTTCTCAGGCATAATCGATCTTTGTATGGCTCCCTGCTGAAAATGGAATAGACATTTATTTATACATTTCGTCTACCATTAATAAAGTCATGGAAATAAGTGGTCCACATTTTTTTAAATCAATATCAACCCGTAGACGTAACTTAAAGAAGCAAGTTTCTGCAATTACGAGAAACTTACTTTAAATTGAAAAGGAGACCACTTTTCCAGAGTCCATAACTTTTTTAATAGGGGCAGGAAAAATGCGTTTTACAACTATTGGTAATTAAATAATGATGACTTTTCCCTTAAAGTTCTTCATTAACAAAATTACTGTCCAATTTAATTTGAAAGGCCACTTTTTGAACGCTCGACATTTTGCTGCATTAAAGACCCGCCCCATAAATTCAACAAAAATTGATTGATTGATATTAAAAACGCAAGATTGAGATGGAGCGGAATTAAATCACTATAAAGATTAAATTGAATTTGAATTACAGATTTCGATTCCTGCACGTCTTCGATTCGAACACCGGGTATCACCACCATTCGCCTGGCAGACGGCATCGCTGACATGAGTCGGAATAGATGAGAAGCCTCATCTTTCATCTTCGAATTGGCCATTAATTTTACAATTTGCTTTTCGCGCTTCTCCAGAACTTTAAAGCCGAGTCCATCATCGAATTCGACAGTTTCAATTACTTTCAAGCACTGAACAAGGTTAATTCATTTACAATTAGCTGCAATACGTGCGCTTTATCTAAACTCACCCGGTTCAAGTATTCCTCCAATTTGGCATCTTTCTGCTCTTTCGCAACCTGCATTGTTCGCGTCAACTGATTCTTTGCGTCATTCTTATTGTGCTGAAGTACACTTATTTTAGCGAGAAGCATTAAGCCATTTACAACCCATTTGAAATTATCACAATGTCGCCCTTCGGTAATGCATTTTTTAGCGTACACCCTCGAGAGTTCGTAGTGCTTTATCTCACAATGGTATCGCGATAACTCATGAAATAATAAAGCCATTTCGGCGTGATCCATAGCATTTCTTAAGCGGTTTTCGTACAACGCTATCTGCTTTCTACAAAGGAAGAAGACATAGTATTGTGACGTAGCGCTCAAGATCCAATAGACCTACTTATAATCCAAATAAACCCCTTGAAACTGCGAAATGACCGAATCGGTCGACGGTTCCCGACTAATGGCCAAACCAAACACCACATAAATTCGTTTATTTTGCATCGAAGGCATTTGCTTCTTATTCAATCGATAGACATCATAATGTGCCTGGCAGACATTCTTGTAGATCTGCTGCAAATAATAACCGCGATCTGGAAGGATATTAATGTGGGTGGTTTCACAATACAGCCTAAGCTGCTCAGCAATATCGAGTAAGACTTTCAGTTGTTTCTCGAGCAAAGCAATTTCAATTTTATTCAACAAAACATCAGCATCCCGTTTTGCTGATTCCCTTTGAAGATGTAATGCGGCTTCTTGGCGCAACTTTAATCCACCGGCAGCGGTCGCCTCCTGGTTTTTAATGGAATAGAATGGTTTCCTCGTGCGTAGCAGTTCCTAGCATTTGAATAAAGCGTCAATTTAATTAAATTGAATCAAAATATATAAGAATTGGTTTTCTGGAATACCTGTTTGTAGTTGACGGTTTTAAATCCATCGCAAGCGAGCTTTCGGAGCTGTTTGGACCCCGCGACGTTGGGGCAATTAATTCCAGACTTTAGGCGCAATTTCTTCAAGAAGATTTTATCCAAATACATGGAATCTAAATATTTTTCCGCCATGTAGTTTTCGATGTTGGTGGTGTAGTTTTGGGATGGCTTGTAAGGGAATGGTTTATTAAAAGGGGGTATTACATTCTCTTCAGTTCGATGGCTATGAAGACTATCACGTATTTCTAAAATTAGCTTAATTATACGCAAAAAATGTAGTTTTTTGGCCACTCAAACCGCATTCCTCCTCGAAATCATTTTTCTCGTCCGGCTTCTTCAATTTCAAATTTAGAAGCGCCTTCTTCTTCTTAGCCTTACCCTCAAACACCGGCTCCTTCTTATCCTTCAAGTTTTTCTTCTTCTTATGCCTAGTTTTGGGTTGAAAAGGCTTCTGAGCCTCGTAGTTTCTTTTCCAAGCCAATTTGCGAATTATTTTGAAATGATCACGCAAAGGACGACCCACTCTTTCGCCGATACAATTCTCGATCGCATTCGAGCACTAATTTTGAACGCATTAAATTTGAGAAGACTAACAACAACTAAATAAAACTCACGTCCATAACACCCATAGTAAAATTATCGGGTTTGCTCCGGATGGGCACTAAACGGGTGTTTAGCACCAAACCTTTCTCGAACTCGCAGCTCAAATAGGTGTTGAGCGCTTTATGCGCCAAAACGACCAAATCATCTGGATCCAATTGCAATGCTTTGTTAATATCGTTCAAAGCTCCTTCATATTCACAAGCTTTCGCTCTAGCTCGAGACCGCCCAATCAAGGCCCGCTTATCATTCGGGGTCTTTTTCAGTGCCTCATCAAAAAATTTCAGCGCTACAATCAAATCGAATTAGGAAATTAGTGAAATTGAGTGGAAAATGATTATTGCCTCGGTTGTATTGTTCAAGTCTCGTAATGTAATAGCCAATTTCACGATACAAGGTCTGAAATCCATATATTTCATCTTTTTTTCCGTATAGCGCAGCTGTTGCCGTCATATTGATAATTATTCACATAAAAATCTTGGAGAATAATATAAATGTCACAAAAATGTCACGCTGTAAATTCAATTTAAGTGCTTGAAATTCGCCAGCTCTGACCCTTTCATTATTGAACAATTGACTGGAACGACCTGTGCACTTTAACGATATTACATTGATGGCTGGAAATTGCCTTAACTTATTATTGTTGGTTCTTTTTCCGATTTTTTTTACAATTTTATGAGCCAGAGCTATTGTTCAAAAATATTTCCAATTGTTAATTAGTCATTGTACTTTAGCGGTTATTGTTGCTTTAGCATTTCAATTTCAGGTCAAGAGTCTACTTATCGAAAGGGTTTCAGTGCTAATGTTGAAGGCTGAATTTATACAATGCTGGTACAAAATGTTGATTGTTTGCCGTATAAGAGTGAACAAACGTTCATTTCATATATGAAGCCACTTGGTTTAAAAATAAACATTTTATTCTTTACTTTAATTTAGCAGGATAAATTATTCTAGGCACTTGGAACTACTCTTGGGACTTTTCTTTTTATTCTTTAATCTAGAAGTAGCACTCAGTTTATTTAATATTTATCAAAAAAAATACTTTATTTAGCTTTACTTTGAAACTTTTTATTAGTTAGTTTTGAATCCAATTTTGAATTTTTGTTAAAAATTTTGTAAAATTGCTAAAATTGTTATAATTGATTAAATTTTAACTATTATTTCAAATATATTACAATTTATTAAATTCAATCTGAATCTTTTTTTATCTAAAGCTTTAATAATATTTTCACGTGCCAAGTTTTTTCCTGATCCTCTACTCCACCCTCTAGGTACATGTAGACTTTCATCAAAGCTGAAATTGCATTACATAAATTATACTGTACGTATAAGTAATAGTAATAAAAATATTATAGTTTTTTGAAATTGAATTGAATAAATTTAATGCTATATTTAAAATTTATGTTGACTTTTATGTACATAGAAACTCAAATAAATATTAAGTTTTTAATCCAATATTCTGTTACTTTGATTGAAACTGCCAGATCATGTGGCGTTCTTTAACCTTTGCTGCGTTTTTACTAACAATTGGTAAGCATTACATTTTTTAATTTTGATATTACTCAACAATAAATTATTTAAGGATATATCCATGCGAATTCAAAATCATGGAGCCAAAATATCATTTTGGGAAGCCCTGATACTCTGGCACAAGAATTATTGTACTTTAATGAAGCAGAGGTTGACTACGCAAATTTATTGGGATTCCAAACACAGACTGTAATTTATAAAATTAAATTTTTTAATTGGTGCTTACATTTGTGACTTTAGGTGACGTACAAAGGCGAAGAACCCATCACCGCAATTCGTGTGCTAGATAAATGGCAAAACGGTACCACTGGCTGGGTGCAAATTGAGAAGGGTGGACTTGGAAAAACTTTTGTTACATTCAATTTTAAGAGCCATTGGAATCAAGGTTTCGGCTATGACATTCAGGTTTATGGTAGATCTAATCCATTGAAACCTAGTTTCCAAAGTATTTATTTTGACCATTAATAAATATTGTGGAAAATATAACGCATAGTTAAAAATTAAGCCCTTTATTTCTATAGTAATATTATAATTGCACACATAAAAAAAGTAAACGAAAATAATATCATTATTTTTAATAAATATGTTTGGAAGAATATAACTAATAAATTATACCATTTTTTTTAATATAGAAATATTTTAACAAGCACCAGCTTTTATAGAAATTTTTATAAAAAATTTCAACATTAATAATTTATATTAATTTTATAGTACCCTTAAATATTATTATTTATAACTATACTGTGGTGCTCTATTTCGGTATAAACCTATTTATTAATATATTATTACAATGACTAGATTTTGATATGATTTTTATTAAATAAAATCATAAAACTAAATCTTAACAGGTACATAAAAGTTGTTCATTTATATTAAAATTTAATAATAAAATGGAAATATTGTTAAAACGTACAAAACATTTACAACGAGGAACAATTTGTCTTACAATTAGCTTACAATTTATATTATTAAGAAATATAGATATAATACAGATTTAAATATTAATATATTCAATATTAATTTAATCTAGTCTACAAATCGGGTACATCTGGCGGATGACAAGTACTGTTGACTTGAACTTTTAATTTTATATTTAAACATAAAGGCACAAAGTACAATTTAATGCAAAAGACAATTTAAATTCGAATTCGAATTTAAATTATCCTTAAATTGTCATTTTTGAACTGAAATTCGTTGTATTTTAAATGCAACTAAAGGAACGATAATTTATGAATACGAAAATAATCTATTTAGTACTATATACTATAGTAGTTAAATAATTTTTGTAACATTTATACTGTTTGTTAAATTTAATGACAGTTAATTAAACATTTATACATTTTAGAAGGCCACCACGTATTTTTAAATAATTTTAAATTGAACTAAACGTTTAGTTTAGTTATATTTACTATTTCAATGAATTTGTCAGCTATAAATCAATTTTTAGTTTTTATACTTTAATGACCCTGTGATTAATGAATGGTCGGTAATAAATATTTATTTGCAAACAATAAGCTTTTTGAAAAAACTAAATATGTTTTCCTTTATCACATATTATATAGTTTTATAAATATGGACATGTTACAAGTCAATATTTAAATTTTATAAAAGAGAAATTGGTATTTTTTCAAAAAGCATCACTTTATTAAATAAATTTATCAAAGGTACATCATGAATGCATCAGTATCTGCTCCATACACCAACATCTCTTTCTCACTTATAATGTATTCAGTAAATATAATAAAAGTAGAATTTTTTGTAGTCTGAAAATTTAATAGAAATGAGAAATGCTTTTCAAAAATGTGTGTTATATTCATATCAATCTCAAAAACAGTCAACAATGTCAATTACAAATTTATAATTAATAAAAATTATCCACAATAGAATTTTGCATTAATTGTAATTAGTTTTATAATTTGAAATTGCATTAAAATACACATTTATGTAAATTTCCCATTTCGAAATTTTAATCATATTTGCAATATATTGTAAAATATTTAATAAATACCGAAAAATATAATATCTGATTGGTTTGATCGTAAAACAAATTTAAATTATAAACAATACCCGTTTGCATTATTAATTTATATGTTATAAAATTAACTCTAGATTAGCGAATATAGTCAAACAAAATTAATATAAATTTTTGAAATACAATAACTTGGAATGATACCTAATACACATTTAAAATAATTTTTAATCAAGTTATAATTAATTGGTATATTGTTATAATTATTAATTTTTAATACTATATACTCTGTTTTACGAATTCGCCGTAAAGCTCCGTCTTCGAAGCTCCGCACAATAATAATTCTATTGGTAAATTAAATAAAAATTATACATTTTATTGTATGAAAATAATTTAAGTTTACAAGTTAAATAAAATAATGTAAAAATTAAAAATATAAGATTACTTTAGTTTTAAATTAAATTAAATTATTTGTAATAAATATTGAAAGTAACTCCACTAAAATAAATTCACAATCTAATTTAGAATATTACGCTTTTGTGTTACGCTATAATATATTTATTTAAATATTCAAAGAAGCTATTTTTTCAATGTGTTCAAATTTATTTAAAATTAATTTAATTCTATAGATGCAATAAATAAATTTAAATATTGACTTTTTAATTACCTACCTACCTAAAATGACTTACCTAACTACTTTACAAATATATCTAATCCTCCAATCAAAGTGAAACTACAACCAACCGCTTGGTCCATTATGCCCACTTAAAGGAATAACTCCGGGCAATTTAGGCAATGACTGCGAATTAGCCGTTATAGTTGCTTTAAAATCATCCTCCGGCGTTTGTGCAGATCCCGTATTCGCATTACTATTCGAAGACGAATGTCCCAACAATGGTTCTCTTGAGGACACACTAATAGGCATCACATTATTCTGTCCAACCGCCAACACACTTTCCTCCGTTGTTGACGGAGTCAAAGTCGGTGGAGCTGATGTTGGAACTTCAATCGAATCCTGCTGCGACTGAGTCTTTTCATGGCGTGGAAGTAATTGGACCACTTCAGGAACCCTTGTTGGAACACTTGAAGCTCGTTTTAACACTTGTGGTATCTGGAAAAAAACACAAGTAATCATCGACCCACTTAATTAATATCCTGGCAGACCTTTTTGCAACTGCTTGCTTTCTTACACGAACTTTCAGCAGCTGGCACTACGGGGCTAGTATTTCTGGAAGCTGAGAATTTCTTGCGTTTCTTTTTCAGCAGAGCTAAGCCATGGGCTAGGCCATGCAGTTCCGGTTCAACCGGGACGTCTAAGCTAGGATTCGAGTCGGAAGGACTTTCCGAGATGTTATCTTCAGATGCTGGACTGTTGCTGTGCGAATGCGAGTGATTGTGACCATTGATCTGGCAATTGTTGCAAACCGAGTCTTCAGATCTCGAACGTCCAATCAATCTGGACACTTTACCGGTTTTGGCGGCTTCGATCAAAGTGCCCCAACGGCGCTTATGCGAATGACTCCTCTTCATATGCAATCTACAAATAAATATATTTTTAATTGGAAAAATTGGTACAAAAATTTACCGTCCAAGTCCTCGATGGTGATGATGATGGTGCTGCAACCCTTCATTAATACTACCTTGCGATGAAGAAACTGTGCTACTATGCTGGTGCAATTTACGCGGATTCGAATTGAAAATCCCGGATAAGGTGGAACCAAAAAAGTCGTTATGATGGCCTTCTTGATGATGCTGCAAGGAAGCGATGAATTCGGCGACTGGCGGCAAGGATCCGGAAGCTGAGGGTTGAGGTCCTATGTTGAATCCTTTCATTAGTCTTCGCTCTTTTTGTCGGTTCTTTTTTCCACCAGTTCCTAAAGAATTGCCTGTATATTAAAGTTGAGATCTGCTTTTGGTTAGTTATGGTGCAAACAGATGGAAATGGGTTTAAGGGGGTGGTAAGTAAATTAAAAAGCAACCAATTGAAAATTAGAATTTTGTGATAAATAAGATTGGTCTACTATAATTTATTGTTTGATGGATATTGAGCGTTTATTCAATTATTAACCAATCAGTCTTTACGTTATTGACATTGCATCGGCCTTTGCAGTAATTTCACTCCGATAGGTATTAATCCTATTAATTCTATAAGAAATATCCCGACGCCTAGTGAATGCTTCCAACTGATAAACTAAATTGAATAAATATTGATGAAGTTTAGACGTTCAAAATAAAAATAACGCGACTAGAAAAGCAGGACCAATAAATAAATAAATTATTATCAAAAGTTTGTTACCCATGCCACTGTGAGCCGTAGACGTGTTCATTCCGGAATTTTTGAGTATTTCAATCAATTCGAAACGAAAAGCAGAAATGTCCTGTTTTATTTCGTTCACGTCGTCCTCGGTGACGCCCTGGTTCTCTGCTTTTCGTTGTTCAACAGTGACATATCGACGTACTAAATTCCGCATAATACTCTAAGGAATAGAAAAAGTCCATTGTTGGTTAATATTTTTTGTTCGTATTGATATACCTACATCTCTTACCTGGTATCGGAAATCGCGTTCGCTCGCTTGCTTGACTTTCCTCTGAAAAAAATGATCAATTAGTTTGCGAAAAATTCGGCAAAACAAGAGTTTGCACTTACGCGAATCGTTCGCATGTGTTCCTTTTTCGCCGCTCTCGAGTGACCGCAAAACTTCCTGCGAGCCCATTGTATCACATACCACACACTTTTTGGTGTTGGTATGATGTTGAAAGGCGGTGGAGCGGTGCCGCCCTCCTCAAAGAAACTGATCCACAATTTGCTCCGTGCAAATTTCCATTCGGTATCCGCTCTTTCCTGTAAAGCAATTTCGGAGGCAAATTAATTGCCGTCTAATTGAGATATGTTCCACCCCAGCCCTTTTGGCTTCCCGCATTGATTTCACGTCAGCTTAAATACTAATCAAATGATAAATAATTACCGATATCAGTTGATATGAATGATTCATCATGGCAATCAGGAGATTCAGCAATACGACGATGTTGATCACCGAATAAGTGCCAAACATTAGCATGCCCCAAAAACGGGTGAAAATTTTGATCTCGTTCAGTTCGAAGCTCTCCAAATCGACCAAGCCGAATACCGCCCAAAATAGCGTTTGGCTCGTTTCAAATAAGCTGCACAAAATATTTTGTTACAAATTTAGTTAACTGTTTAGTTTAATGCGAGTTACTTTGAAAACCGCCTCCAAATTGTGCAAGCATTCGAATCGTTTGCGTCTGAATTAGCGCCGCTGTGTTCAGAAGGACATCGTCGCCTTTCAGCATCAGCGTAATACCAAAGCAGTTGATTTAATCCTGAAAATTCAAACAAACAATTTTATTGGACGCTTTTAAAAAGCTTCCCCATTAAATTACTGCATTAAAAAGTTATCAAGAATTTTTTTATTTATTTTTGCGGCTTCTCAAATAATGAGCGCTGCGATAAAACCGATCATTAAGCTGTACAATGCGCCAGAATTTTCTTTCTTCTGATATTTTTTTGTATATAAAATAAGGAATACGTACCACATGAAAATGCAAATAATACCAAGACGTATAAAAAGAAAAACTTCATTATATCCATGACCATTCGTGACAAGGAAACTTGCAGTGGTCCCAGATGCGGATTTACAGAAAATATATACACAAGCTTCAAGGAACTGAAACAAAAAAATAATATTGATGTTTCGGCGGATCTGACAATCATAATTCCTGCTGCGAAGAAAAATCCATAATACATATTTTGATTTGTAACAATGTCAGGTAAAATATTTGTGACATGAATTCCGAATTAGTTATTTGCATAATTTAATAATGAACAGCAAGCAAAACTAAAAAATTGATAAATATATTATGTGTTACTAAGCTTTGAGCTCCAGACTCCAGATATAAACGTAAAATATCTTTTATTTGATTTTTAACAGATTGAAAAAAGCGTGACTGGAATGTTTGCCCAAAGATTTGAATAAATTCATCAAAATTCGCCTTCAATAATAATTCTCATACGGTTTTAATCATAAATTATATCATATAGCTAACGATCGTTAGCAGCTCCTGGTATGATGGAGCGCCAATTCAACTCGCCTGTCATCTGTACATTATCCGCAGATATGATATGCCCGTTTATCCTAGGATTTAATTTACCATTTGTAAAGTTATGTCTGGTGTCTGTTGGTATTTTACAATGTCGCGCCTGCTAGGTATTCGCACCAAATAATTAATGGGATGGTAAAGGCGCAAAAGGCGTGAGTAATCCTTGTAAATCAATTTTACGCACCAATCATAAATTATTAAAAATTCTTCTTGTAAGTGAAAAATGCAAATAAAACGAAATTGATGTAATAAATAACTCAGTTTGTCATAAAATGAATTTAAAGACTGAAGAAGTACCGGCAAAATGCTTATGAAATACTTGGAGCGAACGAACGCAATTTTGCATGAGTGAAATTAATTGTTCGGCTAATATTTTAAGTATCCGCTAAATTATTTTCTTGAATTTATGCGTAAATATACTTAATAAATTAATATTTTATTTACTTCAATTTTTGGTGGATGCGCCAGTTATTGTTTGCTTTCCCATAGAAAGAATTAAATGTTTACAAATGTTATGATTTTAATAAATTTAATATAAGCACCATTAAATGCCAATTAATTTATCAAATTTTTTATGCAAATAAAGCATAACATAAAATTGAAAAAAAGAATGAAACATTTTTCGAGTTAAAAGCCTGTCGGGAATATGAAAATTCGCGTATGTAGATGACATTTAATAAATGCGTTAAATGAAAATATACGTAAAGAAAATGCGAAGAAATAATGGTAAAAACTCGGAGTAAAAGTAACCCTCATCTTCGCACTCATATATCTTAAAAATCTCTATCATGTAGAAACATGACGTGTATAGCGGTTGTAATTTGTGCACTATATAAAACATAAAGCAAACAAAAATACGGAGAGTACGTGTGAGAATGTAATATAGAAAAATTGCTGAAACTCACCTAAATATATTTGCCGCTGAAAATAACCCTTCGGAGATAAGCATTGGATCCCAGGCATCCCAGTCCTCTCTTTTTATAACGGCAGCTTCCGGATTTTGGTGAACCTGTAAACGGAAACCGCACACATTCACATACCTAAGCTAAAGATTCTTATCTGGAATGTTATAAAGTAAATTGACGAAATAATGAAACCAGAAGATTCCTGGACAAATTGTTGTGTGCTATAAATTCTACTTTATTTGTTTGCTTAATAAAATAAAATTGAAAAAAAAAATAGTAATTTTACCGCGGAATATGTTGTTTAATAATTAAACTTACTTGGTACAGAGAAACCACCCTTAACGCGACAGTGGCTACATATAATGAGTTTGTGATAAAATCTATCACGTTCCACATATCACGTATGTACTCTTCCAAACCAACATCCCATAGTTGCTTTATTTCGCTCCAAATTAAACCTAAAACAGCAAATTTACTACTACAATTTCGTTTAAACTTTCAGATCGATTCACAATTAAAACGAATTATTTGCATTTTGTTCTGCCGCTGGTTCAACAGAAAGAACAAACATAATTTTGGAAACTTTACCGAAAGTCCAAATTGATGAAATACTTCACTTTTATGCAAATATTAAATCGTGTTCAAATAATTGTGGCTTTTGACTTACCACTAACATACGATAATATTATCCATTCTACTAAGGACGGTTTGGCATCATGTTTTGTTGATGCATCTATGTAATCTTCGAAGAATAGAGTTTGTAGGTATTGTCTTTGTGATGCTAATATCAGCATGACTGTAACAATTTAACATACTGTATAGGATTTATCCATTGTCCGAAATTCAATTTCATTCATACAGTACGAACTGAGTTAAAAGGAAAAGGAAAATAATATTGGTGTTTCAGAAACTTGTATTTTTGATATGGTGCCTTTGTTGCTTCAAACTTCTGAAATACATGTTTGGTTTCAATTACTGTTCCTGCTAATTTTCTACACAGATTTTTGGACTAGAATTGCTGTTTATTATATTTTTTTAATAAAAATTGTTTAGCCTAAAAAAATCCTGCTAAGGAATCACAAATTAAAAATATTTCCTCTTTATAAATGAGAACATAAATAATACCGTCAAAGTAAAATCAGCAATTGATGTTGACAATTCAATTTCCACTTTATTTACAAAAAAAATTAATACACAAATAAATCGGCGTAAATTGGAAAAATTCCGGCAATTTAAAATGTTTTTGCTCAATTTGATGCAAATCAAATATTCGCTTTAGTTGCGCTCTTTTAACCCCGAGTCATTTAATTATTTATGTTCACGAGAACACTGTGTTTATGAAATTTAAAACAAAAAAACTTTTTTTCTGTAAATTTAGAACATTTTATTCGAGATTTTATTATACTTTGTTGTTTAGCAAATTATATAAGTAGTTAAATCCTTTAATTGCACCAGCAGGAGTACTATTCTACAATCACCTGGAATATGACTACATGTTTTCTTTGAAGCTGCATTATAAATTTCTGCATGCAATTATCATGTTATGAGTCTTTAGAGAGCGTTTGCTAAGAACATGAGTAAAATACTAAGTTTTTGAAATATATTAAATCAGTGTTGCGAATTTTTTTTCGCTTCGGCTTATTTTATTTTGCATTTTTTTGAGAAAATAAAATGCAGCATTTATTATGCCTATTTTGCAAGAATATATACTTGGAAATAATAATGAATATTAATTCAGATTTAATAATGAATACTTATAATAAAATTAGAATGCATTATGTTGATTGTGACCCTGAGCGCAAGTTCCTAGATTTTTATAAATTCTTATTATTACTAATTTATGTATTTTTTTAAATAATAAATATTGTTCTAAATTATTAGCTCCAAGTCAATTTATTTATTTTGTTCAACTCCAAAACAATAATAAATACTTGCAATAATATATTAAAAACAGGTTTATTACTGATTCCATATTGAACGTATATAAGTAAAATATTCTTGCAGAAAAATCCATTCTAAGTATTACTAGATCCACAATCACAATATGAAGATTCTGTTATCCAGTCTTGTTTTGTTCAGCATTTTTTTGGTGGCGTTTTCTGATGTGAAATTTATGATAAACAATATACCAGTAAAAGTAGTAAGTTCCTACACTTCAATAGTAATTTTATTATTAATGATGGAAAAATTATTTACAGAATTATGACCAAACTACACCCTCGACTAGAACAACTACAGTACTTAATGTTAAATGCGAACCTGGACATGCTAGAGTGGTATACGAAGGCAGATCTCAATGTAAAAAGATTGAATAAATAAAAATACCTAAATTAAATAAGAACAATTATTTTTTTTATAAATTTTATATCGACTATTTGACTTTACAAATAAATTATTTAGAAAACGGGATTATTTTGTCTTCTCCAAAGATAGACCTTACGTAATAAACCAATAATTACTATTCATTATAGAACCAGTTACTTATTAATCAATTATTGCTATTTTAAAATATGTGCATTTTGATTTCCTAACGATACTGTCACTAGCCACGTATAAATTTTTCTTATTCTACACAGTAAGCAATATGAAGATTGCGCTATCATTTGTTTTAATATTTAGCTTCTTTTTATCTGGTTTGGCAAATATGACATCCACAACAACTAACGATCCGTTAAACGATTACGTAAGTACGATTCATTATTTTAATCAAATTATATTGAAATTAATTTCAGATAACTAAACCTGCGGTGTTTGCCGTTCCATGTGCAGCTGGATATTCATCTATCACCACCAAACACAAAATCGAATGTAAAAAAATTGAATAATTAATAATAATAATTGTATAATTGTATTGAATAAATTACAATATAATAATAGGAATTTGCAATCAAAAAAAAATCAAAAAAAATTAAATGATGATTAAAACGAAATCTGCCGGTAAACAACAACACTAGAATTATTTACTGCTGCAAAAAATAATAACAAATTTCATATGTGAGTACTTACATAAAAAAGTGAAATAGGATGCAGAGTGACATATGAATTTGATGAACGGCTTCCGCATAGTCTGACCGATGACCGAATGCGGAGCTACAATGTATGCAATGGAGAAAAATGGAAACAGGATGCCTATTCTAACGATTTCTAAAGCTTGCAGCACCATGTTTTTGCGTCGGAAGCCCGGTAGCCCTTCGTACCATATGGACGCCAACAATTGTTGAACATTGGAATGTGCCACAAACTGAAACCACAAAGAAAATCATCATCTTTTGCTGCGCTAATTGCCTCTGCAAAAACAACGAAATGAAGCACGTTTTGGACAAGTTCGAAAAAAAATAAAATTAATAGCTTTCTTGCTAATTTATCAAGTAAATTTGATAAAAGTTTAGTTGGACAAAAGTTTCGCACAAAAAGTTAAATCTGAAAGTGTTGAGCTTTTAAACGAACAAAAGCTGAATTTCACGAAATGAAAATGTATTTACGATTTGAAACAAAAGTGGTGTTCGGCCAAATAAAAAAAGTTTTCCATGTTGCATAAATGTGTATATCATAGATTGGATGCAAACGAAAATTGGAATGAAAATTCAAACTATTACATGCACGTAAAGGGTGAGTTATAGGCGCGATAAATCTGGAGTTCATTGTTCGAAATTGCACTTTTATGGACTTATAATGAATGCAATTTCTTGAAGGCACGGCACCAGCAGGTACTTTTTGAGCAAAGTGTGTCAGTCAAATGTTTGGCACACTTTCAGGTTATTCCCCTTTGCATCCATCCTCAAAATACGAAAATCCGCCTACAACAAAATAAAAGTTTTCACCTTTTTCTGCCGTAATTTGATAGCGAGCTTCAGTCTATTTAAGTGCATTCGGTCCCCGTGCTCAAAGGCTGGTCCTGTCGGATCATGATTTAGCAGGACTTCCAGTTCATAGGAACTTCGAGTATGGTCGAGTAAAGCTGTCGCAAAATCCTGACACTGTTTGCGTAATTCCTGATATTCGCTTTTGAATTCATGCTCCATAAAACTTAATCTGCAATAACAATTTTTCTTAAATCAAATGCATCGTGCAGAAGAATTGATCTGTCTAAGGCAGCAACGAGCTTTCTTCGCGTTATTAATTCGAAATTTTATTTCAAAACAGTAAATCATTTTTAACGAGATTATAACGATTGCCTTTTGCGTATTTTTTTGCAATATTTTATCGAAACTAAGGAGATTTTGTTTTAACCCGCTTTTCCTGTGATAGTCTTGAGAAGTTTTCGTATCGGTTAAAGCAAATTGAAAAGTGCACTATTGGCGAAATGTTTTGTTAACATTTTAGTTGCTCACCTGCGCAACTCCCATGAGAGTTCAAAGGCTGTAAGGATGGGGTCCTTCGAGGAGAGTGCAATCAACGACGGTGAAGCTAAAGCCCGATATGCATTTATTCGACTCCTGGAATGCCGCAGAGAGTCTTCCATACGCGATGTAACGCATTCGTCACATCCACATCTACAAAAATAATTATTTAAAAAAGTATAAAAGGATTAAAATTAGCCTGGCAGATTGATTGATAGGAAAAACGAATATTTATCCATATAAAGTCAAAAATAAATCAATAAATTTTATATGCTCCATTTATTCCCATATTGGAGCATAATACTTCGATTTATTAGTGTCGGGAAAAAGGCATATTTTATTTAAATTTGAAAAGACACACAAGTATTTATCAAAAAAAATTGGTTAAACAAGCTAAAAGAAGGGTATTTATTTACAAAAACCTCTCACCGTAAAAAGCTTTGCAGATTAAGTGCAAAAATTTTAGAAGCTGCAACAAGGATAATTATCCTAGCACCTTATGCTTGTTAAATTTCTTATACATTACTTGCTAAAGTATGTGTATATATTAATTAATATTAAATTACGAAGCTGAAACCTGATAGTTACTTAAGATTAAAGTCGTCTAAACATGCAGAGAAAAATAGACTTTGATACTTCTTACCTTACATCATGAGGCATGGGTAAAGTTGCTCCCCGATCTAGCAGGATTTTGATAATTTCATAGTTGTCGCGATGTGCCGAAAGAATAAGTGGCGTAATATCCGGTGTGAAAGTGGCTGTATCAGGTGGTAAAGCCTCCCAGCTCTACACGATAAAATACAATTTTCAATAAACTAAAACGCTTTATTGTGCGTTACAATTTTAACATCCTTTTGTACGACGATATCATAAAAATGTCGCTTGTTATTGTTAAGGAACTCGCAAGCTTGACATTCTGACAAACAATATGAAATAAAATCGTCGTCTTTTTGCAGATAATGTAGTCTCATGATGTACTCGTTCCATATTTCTTGTATTAATGAAACCTGTCACAAAACTTTTGTCATTTAGCATTATTATGTTCAAAATATCTTTTCTAGGTATCTTGTCATATTGTTTTTCTCTTCGGCAAAGCGAGCACTATATTTTTCCACGTGCTATTCAAATCAAGATATATATTCAGGCGGTTGTAATAACTCATTTTTATCTTATCAAGGCGCAATTCTTCAACTGGAATTACATTATAAGGATTTTTTATGAAGTTAGTTGCGAGAAAACATCTTCTTATTTTTACAAAAAAGGAAAAAATGCTAATTTAATTTTGATAGTGTTTAGAGAGCTTTATGCGAGCAGATCCTTACAGATTAAAAATAATACTGCAGATAGATCAACATAACAAATTAAACTCATTTGGCTCTATTCACAAAAGCACTATCTAAAAGAAACTTTGAGAATTTTTTTATTATCCTGCAACATAAGATATCGGAGCCCAAAGGAATTCCCATCAGCTACTCCACTAATTTCATTTAGTGCCGCTAATCTAATTTAGAAACTTTTCCAAATGAAATATATCGCACAGATTTTTCTATTAAACTTTCCAAATTAACAATATAATCTAACACCAGTTAAATAAAGCTCGAGTGCAACAGTCTAACTAACGCGATTTGGCACTGACTGAAATCATAACAGTTCGTCGAATTGTAAAAACCATCGAACCGAACGCCTATATGCATATTTATCAATAATTTCAGCAAATTAGATTAGACGACTATAGTGTAGCCGTATATTAAATTTACTTAGCATTAGCTTTATTAAGCCCTGTCAAGCTTCGCATGATACGTTAAGTTTGGAATGAATTAGATAACGAATAATGAAACAACTAAGCGGAACTTTCTGCAGCTGAAACATGGAAAATCCTGTAGATGATTGAACAAAAGCGCCATCAAGGGATTTTTGAATTATTAAAACTCACATGTGGTTCTCCGATTTTGTGAATTGTCTCTTCATGATCGAGCAAGACTTCAACGGCTTCGACAAACTCCTCGGAAATCGCGTGCAGCAAAGCATCTTTCGTTTCGACACGATGTTCAATTAAAAGTTCGACCATTTCCAAATTTTCGTTATCAATGGCCATCAATAACGCACTTCGGCCTAAAGGGTCCACACAGTTGATGTTGATGTACGCGGTTTCTTCAGCGCGTTGGAGCATACTGAAACAAATGCTACGCATTATTAGTAGTAATTAAATATAAATAAATGGGCAATAAAATAATGTGGCACCTGAGGGTAGGTATTCATGTTCTGAGTGCATTACGTTAATTATGTAGATAGCATCAATTTAATTCGATTATATCAGTTGGAAATATTTTTTTACTAATTTTTATACTCCGCCAACTCTCGTCCTCTTACTTATAAATTGTAATACTGAATCGATATGTTTGATTTTCGTTATTCGTATTATCTTGAAGAGCTTCGCAATGTTTGCTCAATTTGATTGGAATCGAATACAGAAATAAATCCTCTAGGTAGTTAAAGGAAAATGTCTAGATATTTTTATGAAAAAGATGGATGAGTTTAAGTAGTAGATCTAAGCAAGTGTGTGCCTTTGTGGTATACAAAGGCGACGTTTTATATTACTAGTGAAATGGAGAATTCGATCCTATAAATTATTTTTACCGATTTCATTCCGAAATGCAAAACCCCACTGCTCCCGCCAAAATTTCAACTAGAACAGTGTAGCACTAGAAATTGACTTTTTTCTATTACAAGATAAATATCTCAAATCCATTGTGCTTTTCACGGTCTTGTTATTCAGATTTATCTCTGTGTTGTATAAAGTAGATGTTGGCGCAGAGGAAAGTATAATGCGAAGTATGTTTATACAAATGTATTTTCTATTTCGGTTTACTTATCTTTATTCATGATTCGGCAAGCTTTTTTAGAAATGCTACGCTTTTATTTATGAATTGAAAAGTTGAGTAAGTCAAAAAATATGATAATTGTATTAGGGCTACCCAAAGTTCTAAATCGTTAAAAAAAAATCACTTACCGTCTAGTTGAGGCCACATCTCCCCGTTCTACTGCCAATAGAAACTTCTTCTCTTCCAAGGATAACTGCGCAATTTCTTGATGTGGTCTTATCACATTTTCTTCCTCCATCATGCCATGAATACTGTGTCTCTGTTGGACAAATATCATATTTAATAAACGTCTCTTTGTCCGTCCGATACAATTCAAATTTCTCCACACATAATTGACATTGACAAATTTTTACAATTTATTTTGGCTCGTCCTTGTTGTGTAAAACTGACACCGTGCCACTGCCAATTACACATTATTGACACATTTGCCGCCCTATAGTTGATGACTTTTATTTTACAAGTTTGATTTTCAACTGTTTTAAAATTCATATTTTAAACTTGTTAACTTGTGTATGGTAAGGGTTGCGTTGAATAAATTGATTTAAAATATTTATGGAGAGTTTTACGTAAAAGCTTTCGAATACCCAGAGGAATTTATCAAGCACGGAACTAAGGAGAAGACAGGAAAATCTTTGGGGAATGTCTCCATCATTTGGTTGAGAGTACATTTTTAACTTAGTACATTTTAATTTGAAAAAGCAATCACATTAACTTCAGTGTCGTTAATAGTAACACAATTACATGAATTGCAGCTCAACTGTTGGAATTGGAAGAGAAAATAAGTTTGACGCTAAAATATTGCGCAAATATATTACGATATTTAATTCACATATTTAAATAAAATATTCACATACAATAAATTTTTAACGATTCAGCCACTTTAGAGTTATGAAGGAATAAAACTGAAAAATGGCTTATCTGAAATTAAATTGAAAAAAAATTGTACCCAGGATTAAGATAAAAATCTAGGTATACGATGATGTTAAAGCCTCCGAAGAGGTCAACGAAGTGTACAATGGTGTATAAAAATTGCTTTACACAAAATAGAACATAAAATGAAATATGTTTACGATATAAAACGGAATTGCCGATCAGAAGAATTTTTTTTCGAATATTGGCTTTATAATTTATGAAACTTGATTAGTGACATAAGCTAAATCTTGATGAATTTATTTTAAAAAATATTGTCTCTTTTAATCATCCTTCAAACCCTCATCAGCAAATTACCAAATTTACAACAAAAAATGGCTTTACATTTTTGTTCGGTTATATATTTTATGATTTATTAGCTACCATATTTTATTAAGGATTGTATAAAATAAATCATTTTGTTTTTTGGGTCGTTATTTTATTCTGCTTTGTTATCCTCGGTAGAATCCTTTATTTCATGTAACCCTCGAATTTCAGAAAGTATCCATAATTATTAGATGGCTAACGTATATTCGTACGCATATGATGAATTTTTCATACGTGTGACTAATACGCTTAAAAATAAAATGAAGGCTCCCAAAAAATTAAAATTGCGTGGGTGCATTTTGAAAGTGCATTTCGGTGGAAATGCTTCAAAACACTTTAGTTTAGACAAACAATTCGCTGTGATGTTTATGCAAAATATTTGTACAGGGTGTTCATACACAATACGGATGCTGGATTATACACTTTTAAATTCTGAGTCAAAGTTTTAATTTTGCTTGTTTAAGTTTGTTAATTAAAGTCGAAATTACTTTATAAAATACTGATGTATTAATATAGCGACAAAAATATATTAAATAGGTTTGAATTTAGATATATCTTTTTATATTTATTAGCTATTTAAATGCAAGCGAAATTAAAACTTTAAGGAGTAATTAAGATTATTCTGTATAAGCTAAAAAGCTTCTTAATTATTTTTTGAAAGTGCATCTAAATTTATTATTAAAAATGTTTTAGAGAAAAAATTTAAACGAACAATTTAGGAGAACAAAATACATTACATTGGTCAAGAAAGTAATCTTCAACAAACGTGATTTGTTACTTGAGAAGTTTGATTTTCATTCTTTACATGCACGTGCTATTTGCCGTAAATGTGCCCTTTTCCATATTTTTCAAATATAATGCTGTGATCTAACAAACGCATTTTGCTTTGATAAGCACGTTTTCTTTTAACCTAGAGGACATTTTCACAGCCAGATAAAAATATAAATTATTACAACAATATACTACTATATTATGGAAAAGTAGATACTACAAGTTTCCTTAATTTCGAGCTTTTAGTACAATGATCATTTTACGCACTATAAAGAACGAAATTGCGCAATTAAAAATGCAGATTAAAATTTTGTTCACTTGCATCACGTCTCACATCGCATTCGTACAATGCGAAAGGAAAATGAACCTTTTGAAAATTAAATTAGTAGGATACAAATTTTCTGAAAACGAAATGCAAATTTCTCGATGTGCATGAAGCTAACACCCATCGCCACAATTTAATATTATTTCGCATCAGAGAGTATAATTTTGCTTTCGATTCAAAGACAACGTAAATGGAAAATATCCACAAGCGTACTTTTGAATAATGCGGTACACTTTACCTTTGGGTAAGGTAATAATTAAATTATTGAATTAATCACGAATAGTAAACTTAATTCTACTATTATACGAAAATACATACAAAATACTTTCAAAACGCTAAAAAATAGAGAAAAAAGCAGGAATGTTAATATGTTCCGGGATGTTCAGCAAGATTTATAGCCGGCTTCACTAAGTCTGGCTTATTTAAACCATTTGTTTGTTTATCTTGTACTTTTTCCTTCATTTATATGAACGTCGTTAAGGTTGTACATTAGTGGAAACAAAAGTATTGTTGAAATGCAACGAAGCTGAAATATTTCAGCCCGAGCGCCACATAAAATATATCAATCAAGTCTAAAAATAATTTTAATTCGTACTTGGCTGGAAAATCAAATAAAAATTATTCAGACGTGAAGATAAAAGATTAAAAGAGACACCAAGTTGAAACGAACTCTATTCTATTTTACAGCGTATCATCTTCTTAATTTCATACTTCAACTTTACTGAAATAGCTACAGACTACAGAGAGAATGAGATTATTGCTTTCTGGTGAAAAGGAAAAGTTCTTTTATGTTACGGAATTATTTTCGTAAAATCTGATATGGAATACTTACTTTAACTTTCTTATCAATTGGCGGTTTCTCCAAGAGATATGTGGTGGTTGTTGTTTCAGCTTTCGGCATATCGATGCAAGTTTCAGTGCCCCCGGATTTTTTCAGGGACACCATTCCTTCGCCCGTTTCTTCCTCATCCTCACCAGCACTCTCTGAAATAATTCGCAAAATAAATACGTGGATGTTTATAAATAAAAGAAACAATGGAGCTACGAAAACATTTGGCATTGGGCCCAATCAATCTAATGGTAAATCGATTCTATTTATTTTGGCCAGTAAAAAATAACAATTAGCGATGCGATTTTAACGGTCATTTAAATGTATAATTTCATATCTTTTAATTGAACTTTTCAAAATTGTATTTTAATGAATAATTTTTTGTGTTTCTATTTTGAGTTTTTTGTTTAATTTTTTGGCTCATCTTTTACCGACAGCCTGTATACTTCGTAAAGTTCAGAATAGTTTTCCAACTTATGACAAGTTTATGAAATATAGGTCAGAAACTTGACTTTTGCAGTTTCTTCGAAACATTTTGCACTGATAAAAATAATTAGAAACTTTCTTGCTATTGCCTATCATGACAGTTTACAAAATTGATTAATTAATAGTGCACTTTAGCCAGACTTTTTTATTTGCCACAAAAGTCATCAATTACATCAAAAATAATTTATTTATGGTTTACTCAAAATTATTAATAAAATATGAGTTCATAAAATATATTTTGGCCAACTTTTTTAAAAAAACTATTCGTTATAATTAATGAACGCCTATTTTACTGAAATTTTATTAATAA
Source organism: Cryptophagus acutangulus (assembly GCA_963556235.1). Lineage (NCBI taxonomy): Eukaryota > Metazoa > Arthropoda > Insecta > Coleoptera > Cryptophagidae > Cryptophagus > Cryptophagus acutangulus. The sequence continues at coordinate 4,642,539 of OY744564.1, forward strand.
ATCAGCCAAATAGACATTTTATCATTTCAGCAATTATAGTTGTTTCTATTTAACTGAAATTTATAGTTTCCATTGTATATCTGCAGAAACGCATACATTTCTTCCGATCCACTTTATTTTCAGTTGTGCACGCTATTCCTTCAGTAGCAGCACTAAATTTATTGCACACTCCGCTCTTTTGAAGTTTTATCTCTTGTGCAGGAAGCGCCGTTTTTAAACTTACCATAATATCCAAACATTTTGCTGTATGTATATTTTACAATATGTAAGACCCCGGTCATTATTGTACGGCTGAAGAAATAGTTTTGAAACCGCGCGAATTGAAGATCACATTGTGACTGAAAATATTGATCAGAATGCTGGATATATGATCGAGAGGAGCAACTTCTGTTTATGTGTTTTTGGTTAAAATAATATACACAAAAGTAATATGCGAGATGTGAAATATTCGACCTAAATATACCACGAACTTGAATTTAATTTCCAGTTCGCAATATGTTTTACTATTTTGTTTATTCCTGAAAATTGCTCTATGAGTATTGCACCTATATCAATTTTCAGTAATGCAATTTCATTAATTTGTTCATTAAACTGGCTAATCAATGACACCTGTGTGCCAAGCCTCAACACTAAATAAACCAATTATTATTGTATCGTGTAAAAAAGGGAAAATTAACTTCCTGCTAGCTAGCGAAAAGGAAACTCATCAATGAAAACCCCGTTCTCTTATATTACCTACTAAAAATTCAATTCACGTGAAACCTATTTTAATTAGACTGTTTTGATATCACAAAAGTATTCATTTTTAAAATAATTTTTCAGAAAAATAATATTTCTGAAGTAGAGGAATTTAATTAATAATTTTAATTAAGCTTGTCTATTTAAGCTGCATTAAAATGTGTTTTAGTTTTTTGTGTTCGGTATTGCGGGATAGGATGTAATTTACCAAGCGTGAATAATAAAAATAACAAAATAAAATAACAGACAAAAATAAATACTCGAAACTTTTTAAATATGCTGCCAAAATCCTCATGTTTTATTTGAAGCACAGAAAAGCAGAAAATCCTACAACATTATGCAAGTTGCTTTCCGCCAAATCATTTTCCGGCAATTGCATTTGGAAGTGGTGCACAAAATATTGCTCAATACCATTCGATCCTAGTTATGATATCGGGTACAATACTGGAATTTCAAATAAACGCAATTTTCAGCGCTTGTGGTTTTTATTCAACTCGAACTTTTAATGAAACTTACTTCTAAAAATAGCTATTTGTATATAATAATTATATTAATACACACATAGAGAAATTATTAAAAATAGGTCGACTTTAATTCGAATGCGGTTCATTTCGGTTTTGATTCGAAATTAAATTATAATTTCATTTCATTTAGTTTCTAAAACTAAAAAGTTACCCAATTTAGAAGCAACCAGCTATATTTCCTCTTACGATAAGTAGAATTCCTAAAGATCTGAAAGCTCCAAAGCGCAATTGTTAATTTCCAATCAAAACTACTGCATTACCGAATAATTATTCCCTACTTCCACTAAATCTGCTACTATGGTGATACAAAATAATTCAATTTGCGGTGGTTTCGCTACACTCACAAAAGTGCCAGATATTCCAAGCAGACTGAAACCGTTTTGATCCAGTACATTAATCATTGTTGCATTAGTCAAGCACGATAGACTAACTTCTTCCATATAGTCTGCATTGCATTTCGAAAAACTTTTATCGGGCACACAAGGAACCATTGTATCAATACAGGCCAAATTGGTATCGAACTGACATGGTACCGTTGCCGTAACATTCGAGGAGCACATAATGGTACCATTTGAAAAACATATCGATTCGGTTTTGAATGGACATAGAGTTATGGCATTTATATTGCAGACTGTTAAGGTGTCGCTGTAAATGTTTGTTTCAGGGATGATTTTTTCAGTGTTGTGACCGTAATGTCGGATTTTGTAGGAGGAGTGTTGCGTGTTGATGCGTTTTGTTGCGTATCCCAAATAGTAGCCTATTGTTGAATCATCTCTTCCGTTGTCGTTGTAATTTGTGTAATAATGCTTTGGTTTTTCCCATAATGTTTTATCTGCAGTAAATAACAACGTTATTAAAAAATATTAATATTTAATCAATTGAACCTTCATGTATTTGTTGCGTATAAAACTCTAAGTTATTTTTAATTTTCTCTTTATATTCCACTTTTATTAATTTCCCATTAGTTGCAGGTGTTAAATAATTAGCGTCACTACTTTCAGATATCGAATTATTGTTTACGTAATTAGTTAAAACAAAATGTGCATTGATTGACAATACCATGAGTAATAATTTCATTTTGTTAATGCTATTAAAACTTGTTTACTGTAAACTATTCAAATATATAATCAAAATATTGATTACAAATTACAGAATCGGATTAAAGCATTTAAATCCAATTTGAATTGCGGTCCTGCTGGCGCGGTACTTTAAATACTGCTCTGACGACTAGAAGTCCAACAGTTCAATTCCTATCCGATAAAGAAATATATTTTGTATCATAATAGATTAACGTAAAATTAACTTTTATTACAAAATTACGAAAAATTGTGATCATTAATTAGTTCAAGGAGAAATTAATTTGTAGCAGCAGCAGGAATATTTTTCCGTTAGCCTGCATCGCAGCGAGATTTTCGAAATTAAGTAGGCGCTGTAACGGGGCTTTGATCTTCTTTTAGCAAATTTCATAGTTATAGTCATTAGTTAGTCAAGATGCATCAATCAGATTGCATCCCGTTCAACCAGCTTACTTCGCACTTGAGTAAACATCCACTTTCCTGCTAATTCTTGTAATATGATGACGTATTAATGACGACGTAGACGATTGTGTGACTCATTCCTCCTACCAGCAACAAAATCAATGGTCATTTTATAAACCACAATAAAATACAATACAAACTGAAAAAGAGCTGGTCCGAGAATTTATCGCGTATCGCGGTGACCTATGACTTGTCGATGATGGTAAACATGTGTATTTTCGTTCAAAATTCTCGTAGTTTTGGTGTTGTGATTTAGATTAAACTATTTGATCATATATAAGAAATTAAATTTTACTGTAGTGTTAAAAGTGAATTAAATATGGTGGAAAAGTTGTGCAAGATTTTTATTGTTCTTATAGCGGTACTTTCGATTGAAGTGAACGCTGGCAGATATGGCGGAGGCGGCGGAAGATCGAGAGGAGGTACTACGCTCTATTTAGGCACAATTTAAATATTAACAAAAATTTTATAGGTGGCTCACGCCCTTCCTATTCTCGTCCATCCTACCATCCGTCTCCAGCTTCTCGCCCGTCTCCAGCTTCTCGCCCGTCTCCATCCTCACATCCTTCGCCGTCATCCATGTCCTACCACCCATCACACGCTCCAGCCCCATCTCCATCCAGCAACATAGGATGGAAACCCCCAGCCAGCAGTAACACACCGCAAAATTCTCATCCATCCTCATCCAGCAATATAGGATGGAAACCACCAGCGAGCAGTAACACCCCGCAGAAACCCGTAGGATCAAGTCCAGTAGGTCCTCCAATAAACTCCCAACCAGTTGGTTCCGGAAATGTGCGACCAATTGGTTTCCAACCACCTGCGAGTCATCCGTCTTCTGGATCTGGAAGCCATCAAGCTTCCGCACCTGTAGGACCACCCGTGCATAATAAACCACTTGGGAACGCTTACTCGCCAGGTAGATCTGAAGACTAATATTGTAGACAAATGATAAGACAGTATTTTCTTAGGATCAGCCAATCCGCCACCTTATAATCCAGCTTACGGAGGCTACGCTCCACCGGCGTACAGTCCAAGCAACGTGCACCCTCCAGCTTACCACGCTGGAGGCTACCAACAACCAGGAGCCCATTATCCTCAACAGCCCGCGTACAATCCCGGAGGTGTCCATCCGCAAGCTGGCGTGCATTACCCGCAGCAACCACCAGCGTACCATCCTCCACCAGCGTACCAGCCGCCACAAGGGTACCATGCACCGTACCAGCAACAACCCCATTCCACTGGAGGCGTAACAGTGATCAATAATAATATTAATAATCATCACGGGGGTGGTTATGGAGGCGGAGGATACGGCGGAGGATACGGTGGGGGATATGGTGGGGGTTATGGCGGAGGATTTGGTTATCCGAGCTATCATTACAGTTCTCATGATACGGGAAGTGGTACCGTTGGTTTTTTCTTAGGGTACTCCTTAGCGAAACTTACAACTCCGACTTATCACAGCTCGCATTTCTATGATGGATATACTCCAAGATACGACCATTATACCGTCCACCATTATTACCACAATAACAATCCTTCAGACGTTCCAAAGCAGAGTGTCATCCAACCAAACACCGTTGTTGGATGTGTGGGTGATAGCAATTCCATTTGTCCGACAAATACGGTCGGATTGTGTACAACAACTGGTAGTATTATGTGTGTGGCCAATAAGGCCAATATTGCTCAATGCACTGGTAAAGATTGCGTGAAGACCGAAATCCCTTGCGTTAATAACACATCGCCAGAATGCCAATCTGGAAAGCAGAACACAACGACTGTTGATTTGCCTTGCATTTCAACAGTGAAGATTTATGGCACCGTTTCGTATGTTAATAATAGTCTGATTGCTAATGCTACGAGTGTGAGTAATGGTACGATGATTGTTGGGAATAATACTTTGAATTTGAATGGGACAGATGTTTCGAATAGTACCACGATCAGTCCGATAACTACTACGACGACTGCGCCTACTAATTCGAAGCCTGAAGAGTTTTGTGTCACGATCCTCGCTTTGCCCGCCAAAAGGGAGCTTACCGAAGGCGAAAAGGTCTATCAGCAAGGGCAAAGTATATTTTCTAAATTTATTGTTAAGGCTTTAGGGATAAGTTAAATTATCAACTTTGTGATATTGTAAATATTTTAAACTCTCAAGTTTTGTCTCAATGTGCGTTTTTGTTTAATAAAAATTTGTTTGCATGAAAAGTGATAGGCGAGCGTTATTTATCACATTTTGGACTAAAGCACCCTATATTTTATTTTGTAAATCATACATAATTCAGTGATTTGAATATATTTTATGAATTTCTCAGGGTATTCTTTCATACATAAATATTTTTCAGGTGCAAAAGTTTTCCTATGTTTTGTTTAACTTTTATCGTTTTGGGCATCCAATTCCGCAAAGAAGATTAATCTTCTCTATAATTTTGTAAATGTTATATCGATTCCAATTTTTCAAATTCAAATTAACTCGTTTAAATTGTTAATTAGCAAAATCCCAGATCAGAATCTATTGTCCAGCTTCAGAGAATATTAGCGGATTTAATATAATATAATTTTTCATTATTTTTCCTCGCGCTTCAGGAATTTTCCAATAATTCCATTAAAATGCAAAAAACTTTATTAAAATGTATGTTTTCCTAATTCGCAAAAATAATCCGTTTAAAATGCTAATTTTCGACAATGAAATTTAGCAGCATAAATTCAAATGATTATTAATTTCTTACTCATCGTAATTAAGTTATTCAAATTAGTGTTATTAAATTGAGCAGTTACCAAATTGTCTACCATCCATAAATTACATCTAGTATTTGTTTTGTTATGTACGAGTACATCGCATTTATTTTATCCTCTATGCATCATTTGCTGAGTTTACCACTGCAATAACATACAAATTTTCATATTATACACAGCAAGTACAACCGAATGCAAAATTTATGAGACTACTCCCTAGAAATCCATGCAAAAATAGACTATTACATGTCTGGATTCAAATTTTCATATATTTTAATTTCCAAGTGGATAAAACTGAACCCATAAAAGCTTTACAATTTCAGTATCTAAATCTCAATTACAGTTTCCTGAAGAAAATATTTATTGCCCACAAAATTTGAAAACGTGCAATTTAATAGTTACATTGTATTTTTGCAGTCAAACGAATATTTGCGGCACTAAAACTCAACTTAATGACTCACCTATATCAGGAATGCCTTTGTCATGATCCGTCCATTCGGAAAACTGCAAAATAAATTTTCCAAATTAGAAATTGAAATGCAATTTACTACTTGACTAACATCACACGGAATTAATCATACTTTCGAGAATTATTTATATATTAATGAGACGCGATACTACGTACATTCAAATCTACTTTCAAGTCGGGATAAGTTAGGAACCTCGTCGTATGTGCAGAAAATACTTGATCTAAGTACGTCTGCTCTGGAAAAGCATCTAGATAGAAGATCGATATCTAACCAGAGTTTCTTTTGTACTCATACACTCTATGAACTATTCATACATAATATTGTCTCGTACACCGGAAATTCTCAATAGAAATGCGATTTCCTAGCAAAATTTACCCCTTTTTTTCACTTTTCAAAACAATTTATAAACTATAAATTAAAAAGAAACATTCTGCTAAACAAAGTTGGGTCGGAATTGGTTTAGTTGCCAAATTTCTTCTGGTATTTCTACTCTGAAACTACAAAATTGATTTATTTTGCAAGTTTTTTGTCTCCGCTTTGTATTAATCAAGGCTTGTCAGTCTTCAGGGACACATTGAACATTGCCAATTTTTGTTCCGGTGGTAATCTCAATTTGTATTCGAGCTAAGTGAAAAATGATTTAATTCTGCAAATATACAATTTTAATTTTGGTGGATTCGCCGGTAATATTTACATTTTTTAGGCAATAAATAAATTGTTGGACAACTTTTGAACAAACCAATTTTTCTCAGTAAAAAATTAATGTGCGTATTAATTTGAAACATTATTGTTTGTAAAGATAAATGTTGCACTCGTTTAGCGACCGTAATTGCAGCAATCGTTCCGTATTAATGTCCAGAGTTGGAATTGCTAACATAACATAAATCTTTCATGATCCTGCTTTTTCCTGCTAATAGCAACAAATCACTAGCTCCTGAGATTTAGAGGTTGCTTGTCAAAGATCGAAAGGATGCCCTATTTAGCACATTCATGGCAAGGCGAAAAGTTTTATAAATCATTTTATTCCCAACTGCAGTTTATTTGTTTGATGGGCTTTTTTTATGTTCGCGAATCTTAATATATTTTATAGAAAAAAAAATGGTTCACAAAACAAGATTTTTATTAGACGTAAAACCTATTTCTGTGTATGCACACTATTGCAAACTAAAAATAGTTTAATGCAGCTATTTACTGGTGTAAATTACTCAAACGCATATAAAATTAAAATTTCCAATTTACAAATATATAGAAGTGTTATTTGTATGGTTTTCGGAAGTGGTTATTGGATTTTATTGTGTGTTTTAAGTTTAATTCCAAGACCTGCAGTTTTTGCAACAATTGCCACGTCAAATGCATTCCCATTTTCATAAAAACTGCCCGCATTGCAATTACACTGCAATTACCATTGGGACTTTTATAGTTTTTGTGGAGCGGAGAAAGATTGTGTCGTTCACCCCGACTTGAAAATTACTTTTCTAATTATATATTTTCTAATTAAATTTCCTTCTATTCAAATGTGCACGTAAAACTACTTAATGGATAATTAATAATTGCAAGTTGGCTGGATGACAACAATAAGGGAGAATCAACCAAATGGGTTCATTGGGTGGAACTCTGCAGAAGGCCTATAATATAGTACTGTCATAGAGCTAAAGGGCTTTGTTCTCTAATGACTATCGTTACAGGATTTCTTTCAGAAAGAACTATTTCAAATTTTATAAGCCATGTCGCTGACCGGAATCCTGTCTGAGATTTATCGCTCTATTTTATCGTCCTCTATTTGTATCAAGCTTTGCAAAACTTTTCATAGTAATCATAATTTTTATTTTTCTTATTTTATGAGGCTTACATGTTAATAAAATAGCTTACAGTTTGATTACATTTGAGTTTATACTGATAAGATCGTCTCGATAAAGTGGATGCAATTAAATTAATATACACGGAGCACTGAAAGGAAGTGAGTGGTAAATTATACATTAAGCATTAAGTATAATATTCTTGAAGGGGAAATCAATAAGTTCTAACTATAGAAAACTGCAACAATAACATCCATAAAATATCGAGCCATATTTAAATACTGTACACTTAATGACATACAATAATAGAAAGGTTGAATGACTTGTGATTAAATAAATAAATCATTTTCAGTTGTTCAAAGTTGTTAAAAAAATATATAAAGGTCCTGTCTGTAAGTTTAAAATAACCTTAACTTAAATGAACTTACAGATACAATTTCGAGCTTTTAAAAATGTGATTAAATTTTTAATGACTAAATACTCAAAAACTTCAGATTTTTTTCTTACCGCGCGTGAAAAATGCAAATATTTGAACTTTTTAAATCAATTACCCATTCTTAGCAGCACTTTAAAACTTAACAAAATTAGAGTTGTAAATTTAGTTTTAATTATGCATGTGCAGTATCTGCGCTTTCGTCCTTTACTTTTACCATAATGACAAAGGACTTAAAGTTAAACAAAATATTGTCATGTAAATGAATAAAAACATTCCAGCCTCGTGTTGATTATAAAGTTGTAAAGTAATGCAAATGTTTTGGTGCTTGTAAACTTAGCGCAATCGGTTTTAACGTAAAATTCATAACTCATGAATGTATATTTCATGACAAACTCGAATTTATGTAAATACAAATCTGAATGTGGCGGCGCAAATTCCGGAATGAAAATGTTGACTAATTATCCCACTGTGATGTTTTGTTTATCGCTTATTGAACCAGGGAAATTTTTATCGAAACCGCATTAATCTGCATCGAGTATTTACAGGAACAAATGAACAATCAATATGCATTTTTTTATCAAAAATATTATTTCCTGCAAAATCCGCATAGAACAAAATAAATTTTCTTTTCGCAACTTATACCAGAAACAGACTGGTGTCGATTTGCTTTTCAAATTTTCATTTTATCATGAAATCGGAAAAGGAAACGCATAAACCCATCTGGCGCTGAAAATGCAATTTGAATAACAAATTAAAGAAAAGAAAATTGCGATTTGATTCAACTGAGTTGGTGCTGAAATTGTAGTAAAAGCGTATTATAGTGACAATAATTTTGTTGAATAGTAATGTCCATCAAGGGGTTATGAACGGGGTTAATGATGTTTTGTGCACGGAATAGTCGAGTCCGGAACACGCCAAGTTGTAGACACGCCAACTGCTCGATGTTGCGATCCGGAACTCCAGGTTTATGGGTAACCGTGACGGTGCAGTAATCATTGGGTCATGGTGTCAAAGACCTTTATGTTTGCATCAAGGAAGGTAAGCTATAGGCCATTGACATATATATGAATACTATATAGAAAAACGAAGGCGTCGGGGGCGGTTTTACTTGTTTGCCACTCGAATATGAATAAAAATCTGAGCGACAGGAAATCATTAAGAAATAAAAATACAAAGCACAAGTGTTTACTTTTTCAATTCCATTATTGTTAATTTTTAATTAGATTCTTTTGAATTTAATTCAAATGATGGGCATTGAGAAATAAATACTCCCTCCAGATTAATCTAATCAAAACTTATCGATCTTAGCGCAATATAAATTATGGATTATTGCAAAAGATATTTGGTCCCGCAGGAGTTACACCACGTAAAATTTTTGTTATGTGCATGGCTGTAATGGCTTTATTTTGTTTCAACAACAAATTGATTAAAATGGGCTTTCAGTATTTTTATACACCATGCTCGGGCGACTTTATGTTTCTATTTCCAATATAAAATTCTGTAAAATGAATATTATATTGAATTTCCCATAATAAAATGAATTTGGTAAAAGCATAGATGGATAAACGGTTTCTGATGTGTTAGGCAGATAAAACTAATCTTCAAATATAAATAAAATATTTTTTACGTTTGTACGTTAAATCCTACTTTATCATCATCAATAATATAAAAATTAGCTATATAATTAAACACTCAGTATACTTAAGCTAACAGCCATTAAGAAAAGTTGTATTTTTTATTTTGTAAGGAAAAACGATATCAATCAATCTTCTAATGACATCGAAGTCAACATTTATTTTTAATTTATTATCCTCTAAGGTTACACTGTGACCTAAGACAATAAATATATTTCGCTAAAACCGGATCAGGAAAGTTCGCCAAATTGCAAAGCAATGGGAAAATATTGAGACCTTTTATAAGTCGAGGGACTGGATGCCAAAATAAATTCAATTCTCCTGAAATGGATAAATTCAGTGGCTTATCTGGATATGGCTTTCTGAAAATCGAATGATGTACCACATACTACATCGAGAATAAAGATAGTTTTCACTTTACATTGTAATTCCAATTGACACTATACATTTAAATTAGCTTCATTTACCCCCAGGGAGGCTTTATATGAAACGTCTAATTTAAGATAAGGGAAATGGGAGCTCATCTATTACTTTATCTGTATTTCACGCTCATTCTTATATACATAGTATTAAATTAAAGGGCAAACACAATCTCGATTACGAAATATAGTCGATCATTTCATTACTTTTGAGAGTTCTTTGTGCACATTTGCTTAACATTAGTGAGTTTGCCAAGTTTTAAGTGCAAGAAGTAAGTGTTCAAATACATCCGAAAGAAAGAACAAAGCCAGGAATCTTCTGGCCAAAAAGTTTTACATCGACGAACATCCCTAGAATATCTAAATATTTGCTTACTTCAACTTTCTAAATTGACTTCTTTTTTGAACACTTTACTATAAAATAAGTGAGTAATTTCTATAAAATCCAATTATTGCATAAACTTCCTCATTTTTATGTGTTAACTGACAATTAATAGTGCATCGTACACACATAAAAGCCAAATTTCTTGGCATCTAGCAAATTTTCATAAATTTTTCAGCACACCATTGAACGGAATCTAAATATTTACGTGCAACTGCGCCAAAAAAAGAACCATTAACCATCTAATTCAAATTTTCTTTCCACTTCAACAATATGTTTGTTTTATTATTAACGGAAATACTTATTTATTGAAATAATGTCAAGTCTTCCAGACGCGAAAAAACCCTTAATAATGTATGATGTTGTTCGGCAGGCAAAAAATATGATAAATGCAATAAAATTTTGCAAGACGGTTCATGAAATTGCATTTTTATTCATGATATGCAAACAGCTGAAACACTTACGAAGAGTATGAAATTTTCTTTCAATGTGAATAGAGCAAATCAGCTGAATATAGAAGATTAGATCCTATTCGTGTTGATTCTTTGAAATCAAACTTTATTAAATCATCAGACGATACAAAAGTCTATATAATTTCAAGCTACATATAAATTTCCTTTTCAAGGATCGTATTGATCATAAAGATTACGGAATATGTTCTGGACCAATTCTTTTCGCAATAGTTGTTTAACAGATATGTCAAAGTGGCTTTGGGAAAGATGATATGGGATAAAGTGTTTTGATGAAATTGATGTCATTCAAACTATTACTTTGGCTTGGATGTGATGCTGAAAAATGTGGGAGATATCCTGAAATGTATGGATTTAAGTTTGAATTAATTTCGTTAAGAGATGTATCTTTAAGAAACTTTAAAATACAAAATGTAAACTGTAAAGGATACTGTTCATTTATCTAAGAGTACTTCTTTTGATGCGTTTCAGGATTTCAGTGCAACTACGCTAGATTATAATATGTTTGACAAATACAAGGATATTTTCTTACTGAACTAGAATTAATAATGCTTTCAAATTTAAATTTTTTTTTGTATCCTTGATGACTTTTCGTCATTATTCTATTTTTCTAAAATATTGTAGAGTGAATTAGTCTAGCAAAATGCCATTAGCACCTCTGATTGCACGACAACTAATAAAACCAGTGCTAAAACTTTTACTCGTACAAAGTTGAATTTGTCGTAAACTTTAACAACACATAGTTCATCTTGTTTAGGTTTGTTTTAGATCTAAAACATTGTTCAGCACTTTTTCAAACAGACTTTTTATTATACGTTATTGGATCCTTTTCAACTTTTAACCGGCTCAAAATAATGCGATTCAAATGCGAATAGCGCACCCAAAAGCGCTAATTTAAATTGCAAAGTTATTTAGAAAAATGCATTTACAAAACAATGCATTGTACAATTTAAATTTGCACTGGTAAACTGCAATCCGATAGTATTCATGTAGAAAATTGCACAAGATTAACTAAATTATTTACAATTGCATATTTGTTTATAGATTATTTATTACAATGTGGATTAATATCAGTGCAAGTTGAATATTGTACGATAAATTAATTCGGTTTGCAAAATTATTGTTGAACTTTATAATACGCTCTAGTAACTAGTTTAACTTTATTGAGAGCGAATTTAGAATTAGACTACTCAGCATTCAGAGTCAGTACAAAATGTGTTTGTAATTACAACTTCTAATATTGTAATGTCACAAGCAACTTCCAAGTTCTTATGATTTAGTAGAACAACAGTCGTAAATTTGAATTAATTTTCAATATTGAATTTTAGATTCATAAATCATGCTGAATTATTCCATCGTTTATTGCTATAATTATGGTTTTATGCATATTGAAACACATATCGCATTAATTTATTAATGCAGTTGAGGAAACGTTAAATTATTGCATTATTGACTAAATAAAATTTAATTGCACTTTTTTCTGAAAGTTTAAAACAATATTTGCATTTTATAAGCTCGTGCGGTCCATTTATATTGAACTGTATTTGCGTTGGTAAAATATTTATATGCAGTTCAATACTTTTGTATATTTTTGTAAAAGTTTGGCAAAAGTACAGTTAAGGAAATCTAAATTATTAATGAACTAGAAATGTATTTCCTTAATATGCGAAATAAATTTTAATCTTTACAAAAGTTCTATATAAAAAATCGCAAAATGTATAAAAAATGGAACATAGGAGTGTAAATTCTTCCATTTGTAATTTTTTGTAAATTTATTTATTCATTTATTTTTGAAATAAAACCGTTAATTGTTTCATTTGTAGCGTTTAGTCTAATTGTAGGTACACATTCTCGTCTACCTTAATTGTGTAAGCATTTATTTAAATAAATGCAACATTTTAGTCCTTTATGCTTGTTTATGCATTTTTACTCCTATTTGGTAAAAGTTTGTTTGACTATTTTTATTCTCATTCTAGAAACATTTTCAGCTACTTTACGTAAATGCCATTTATTTTAAATGTACTTTTCAGGTACCTATTAAATACAAGTAAAAGTTTCATAAAGTTATTTAAACAACTGTACCCTTTATTTCAAGACAAAAAAATTCCCCGAAATTAATAATTGCAAAGCCGCTGGCATAAATCTTTAATTGGATATGCGCATTTGATGAAGCAAAACAATAAACATAAAGTTTAAAAATTAATTTGTGCCTTCACGCAAATGTGCTTTATTAATTTTCCGCTTATTTCAAGGTTTGTTGTTTCTGCTAATTTTTTAGCTTTGAAATAAATACAAGTCAAATTTAATTGCAATAACGTTTTCCAATTTCAACTTCGATTACAACGGTTTCAAAAATAATTAATTAGAGTTCCTAATAGAACATATAATTTCAGTAAATTTGTTTCCTATTAAATTGAAAATTAAACTAAAAGCTTTTCACAACGTGACACTTGGCACATATTTGCAGACGGATGTTTGCAGATCTATTGTATACATAAATTGTAGTAATTGATTTATTTTTATCTGATAGTCATCATATCTATATAATTGACAATTTTCTACAAATATACATATTTTTGTGAGGGAAACATTTCGATTTATTTAAATGTGCCGAAATAAATCATTTCACCAAACTTTTATATTTTGTAATCATTTATATTTTGACCAATATTTTAGTTATACAATAAATGGCTTACAAATATCTTTACTTATAATAAATAAATATAAATTAATGGATGGATCGTTAAATCCAATTATAATAAATTCTTAACGTAAACAATATAATTAAACAAACCCCCCATTGTTTTATTTGCCAACAACAGGACAGACTTTTATATACTACGTAAACTTTATTTAGTTTGCAATATTGTTCCCTAAATCTAAAAGTTTGCTGTAGACATATGTATACATAAAATATCATACAAATCTACAAAAAGTTTCTATTAAAAGTTTAATTTTTCCAAGCACAACATTCAACCCCAAAAATGAAACAAATGTTTACATGATGACGAATGTAAACCCATCAGCTTATTTACTTTCAGCCGAAGGATAATATTTGAATAGCTGCATATAAATTTTAATTTAATTAATAAAATTGCTGTTTTATGTTGCGCAAATATATTTTTAAAACTATGAGGGTTGAATAAAATGCCAATTAAAAATTGTTTTAAAATACATCTCGTTTTGCAATCATTAAATATTTTAATTATTGATGCTATATATGTCGCATAAAAATTGCTTTCAATTTTTCAGCAGAAATTGATTCATAGCTTTTTATTTTGTCGACGAATATTTTGCTGTTAGAAATTAAAAAAATGCAATATATTAAAAATTGCATGTACCTCTAAATAAATTGTTTGAAGTAAATATGCGTCTGTAAAACCGAAATTGCTTGAAATGTTCTTGAAATAAAATTCTTACTAAATATAAAAATGTTTACCAATTTCAATAGCATCCACTTTGATTCAACTTCTATTTAAAAATCTTATTAGCTACCACATTATACTTTTGGAACATATTTTAAATTATGATTTAAAATAAAGCTGGTGATCAAAAGTGTGTGATTCAATTTGCATATAGATTGATTTTATAATTATCTGGTTCATGGTATGCTATGCCTATGGTTAGCTAGCTTTCATTCATTACCCAAAACAATATTGCATAGGAAAAGAGAAAAATGACTTCACAGTAATGTGACTTTCGGATGGCCGATAAAAGGTTTGGAAATTAATTTAAAGGATATGTTGTGTAAGTCTCACTGAAGCTTAAAGATAAATCTACCCTTAGTTTTCTGGGTCCGACATCCTTATACGAATTGGTTTTGAAATTAATCGACGGTCCAAACAACAGTTCTTGATAAGACACCCTTTTAATGATTATTTACGCACCGAACGCAATCAAACTTCAATCAAACTAAACTAAAACGTTTTATTAATTCCTACGACTACTTTCATAAATTTCCGTAATTCTATTGCACTGGTCCAAATCGCCATTAACAGTTGAAACGATCTCGCAAAGAGTTTTCTTCTGACATGCATCATCGCACAGGATTTTTGAAGCCGTATCACTCAAACGGTGCTTAAACCTGAAAGTTGAAGAAATTGAAACAAACGAACCAAATAAAATTAATTAAGTGGTTACTGATCGTAGACGTTGATAAGTGAATGATTTTGTGCCATTCTCAAAACAAGACTATCGATTTCCACCGGATCCAAACTTTGCAGTCCATAAGTATCCTTAAACGAATATAACTTATACCAGTCGGGTTGAGCGTCACCGTTTAAATTGGCAAGTGTTAAATTGAACGTCCACTCGTCAATATCGTTAATCGTCTACAAAACAAAATTTAAAGACGTCCGTATTTTCCAAAAAAATTGGCACACATACAAACGTTCCCTTAGCAATGCTGTAAATTTTGTAACTCGGATTCGAGTCCTGATAAGGAACAACAGAAGCCCCATTGAAAGCCACGCTGACTGGTTTTGTCGGATCCGACTGACTATAGTACAAAGCAAACTGGTCTACGTGTGTGTGGCCATTAAACTGACCAGTTATTACACCAGCAAATCTGAAACATCCAGTCAGTAGCGCAAATACTCGAAATTAATTAATATAAACCTTTCGACAATACGATTATATTCCCGGCTCCAAACGTGCAAACATTCATGACTGCCAGATGGAACATGCGACAAGATGTGCACCGACTCTTCATTTTCTTCAGCTAGCAATAAGGTTTGCACCAACCAGCTTAATTGACCATAGGGGTCCACGTTAGTGTCAATCAGCCACCTACAAGAATTAATTGCATGAGGAACTCATTAAGAGCTAACAATTAGCTACCAGTTGAAGGTGTAGCAAACATTGCTATTAAGGACGATAATTCGGAATCCAGGTTGCGGACTAACTGTGTAAAATCCGCCTTGCAAAATAGTGGCTTTCGTGTCTTCTGGTAACCAAGTTGACCATTCTTCAGCTACCAATTCGTATAACCAACCCGTTGAGGTTGAAAGGTTGCTGAAAGTTTCATTCTGGGACGACCAGCTAGAGAAGGAAGATTATGGAGTGTTCTTATTGTATAGTCTGAGGAATTAATCTTGTCCGTGACGTCACAGCCAACTTTTATTCCTCAGACTGTCAGCATTTTGCTTACGCATTTACAGGATGCGGCTCATGATTTCCCAAAATAGGATAGACGGGGACGGAAAAACTTTCGCGAAACTTTTGGTAAACTTTCGAGATATCTTCCGTATTATTAGCAACACTTGTTTCCCATACTTTGTGGCTTATCACATCGCCCGTGTAGTAAATATAATCGACGTCCTTTAAGAAATATTCAATTTGTGCAATTTAATTAAATGAGAAATCCTTGAAAGGATTTGAATGTTTGCCTTACATGGGTCTTAACTTGTCTGATTAATTCCAGCACAGTATGCCAAGGAATATCCGACTTTTTGTATTCGGCCCAGTAGCCACATTGTCCTTGTCCATCAGTGGGATCAGGACGATTCGCTTGGCAACAAATCGGTTCTGCACAATCTGCATTTTTGCCGGGGGTGTATGCGTTATCGTAGTGGAAATCGGATATTTGCAAAATGTGGATATCTCCATCTACACCACTTGGCTAATCAAACAAAGCAAACAATACTTTTAATAATCTTGACAAGTTTATCGATAAGTACCACGGGTTTATCATCAGCTACTGATTTTTTAGGAATCTCAATTGTCCAATCCACCTCGTTATCGATGTCACAATTGTAATTATTCAAAATCACATTGCAAACATCTTTGCCCCCCAATTCCGGATGTTTATCGATAATGTACATGAATATATCCACATTGGCGTCGATGGTACCACGACAGACTTCTTCGGTTTCAATGCCGAGCATCGTACAGACAAACGTAACTTCCGTCACAAATTCATCTCGTTGAGTGCCCAAATATTTTTGCGCTATGATTAAATCCACTAAAAGATGACAAATTCCGCAAACGGGTTCACTTTCAAATGCATTTACGTTGTCGTATGTTGGACGAAATAAATGCGTCAATTGGAATGTTTTTAAAGCTTCTTTCAAATATGGTGGAGTTTCCTGGGTGCGGAAATATTCTTGGATGCCTCGTTTTGTCGCTTCGTAAGCGTCGTCTTCAGACATAAAAATTGTTAATTATTATATGGCGTTTAATTGAAATGCTTTTTGAATTATAGCTTTTCAACTTTTTTAGTGCGCAAAATTGAGAGCTTTTAATATATTTTTATCTCTTTGAATTTATGTCTCACTAAAAAGGTTCAATACTCAAACGTTACAGTAGAAGAATTATTTGAAAACTTTTTCAAATAAATTCTTATTATATCAAAATTGCACTTAGCTGCCTAGTAGTATCGTAATACATATTTAATAAGACATAAATAATTATCGTACTTACCTTGTTCTTTAAAAGAAGGTTTAGCTTCTACACAAAAGCTTAATAAGCTTATCACAAGAAAACTTAAAAAAACGTGTAGGCAAATCATTGTTGAGTTCGGATATAATTATTATCAAAAAACTGCTGTTATATAGTTAAAATCAAAAAATTTATCAAGATTTTCAAAATGATAAAGTTGTTAAGTACCTATGTGAAACAATGTATGTTGTAAAATCATGTTTATTAACATACTACTATTTTTTAAAAAAATATACAACTAAACAGGATTTTGTAAACAATAGAGATAAAACTTACTGGCACTTATGATTGTTCTAAAAATTAAATGTATTGTTATTTATCAACAATTTAAAGATTTGCTGATAAGATACAAAATTTGTATTTGATGAAACACATTTCAAAATAATTCTTGTTCATTTTACTAAAATTACTTTAAGCAAAATAAAAGCTCGCAACATTTTAGAACAATGATACGAAGAAAGTTGGCCACAAGAAAATTACATTTGAACCCATATATAATAATAAACTATATCCCTTGGGATCAAATAAATTACTTAGTTAAAGCAATAGAAATTTGAAGATCAGAAAGACAAAAGTTGGTGCTTTTTGCAACAATTTGCATTAAATTAAGGAGTCTGCTTCATGAGGATCCTTATAATTCTAGGATTAACTTGAAGCATCGGAATCAATATTAATTAAATTGGAATTGGCTGCTATATTTTAAAATAGTCAAACAATTACTGAAGCTTTGAGATTAGATTTGATTGATGCTGTAAACATTTTTTTACAATTGGGTGCGTTTGATTTTAATTTGTTGTGTACTATATTTTATTTATTTAGATAAACTTATTTTTTATATTATCCTGCAAGATTATCATCGCCCGGTTCGTGATTAAATGGAAATTCGAATTTAAGTAGCATTAAAAAGATTGTTTCAGTAATAGGCAATTTACAAGTTGAGCAGCTTTTTGCTCTATTGGCCTTAAGGTTAAGAAATTTACTACTTTGTATGCATGATAGAAAATAACATTGTGTACTCTCTATAAACCAAATTTAACCCTTCACCCGGTAAATTCTCTTAACTCATCCGGAATAAGATATAAGCGCCCAAGTTTGACTAAACACTGTCTGCAGCCAAAACTTTGCAGGATTCGATATAATTTACTGTAATTAGTAAAATAAACTGTTCATACCTTGACTTTTTTGCCGCGTTTTGCGGCGATAGCCCGTGACTTTCTCCGTATTCTATCCAGAGATAACACTTAACGCAAAACTGTTGAAATTATTTCTTCAGCCGACACCTTGATCAAGGACTAAATACTTGTGCTAAATTTTTTTATCGTCAGTCTGCTTCACAAATTAACTGAACTTTGCTTCTGATTCGCGTCAGGTCTTATAGTTAATTAATTTTCAACTTTAAACAATTTTTTGCCCTCCTTTGAAAAATTTGCACTTCACTTAATTTTTTTTCTTAATTAAAAGTAACTTTGTTATTTTAATTCAGCTGCAAAAATTGTAACATAGTTAAGACGTTACATGAATAATTCATACATTTTTTTTAATTGTAAATTAAAAGACAAAATTGAATTAAACGCAAAAAAATTAAATGAATTTATTTTTGCGTAATCCAAAACAAATACCGATAATTACGTTTTGATTAAATATTCGCGATACTACGGCATTTTTAATTAATGGTAAGAACAGCAGGTAATTTATCATTAATATTTGCTACTGATAAGTTTGAATAAATCATGCAACTAGCGATAAACAGCTGATTATCGAATGCAATTAATTACACAAAGAGCGATGTTTTACAATTCGAATTGAATTATTCACCTGAGAATAAAATTAATTAAAAATATTCAGTGATACAATTGAATTTTCATTCATAATCGGTTAAATCAAAACTATGCAGAAACGTATTAACAAGTGCGCGAAGCTAAAACACGGAAGTACACAAACAGTTTCGTTCAAAGGGGCGCCGGTTACTGACGCCAAGCGTCGATGATAATCCTCCAGACGCCAACCGTATTCGCTTTTGCAAGTCCAGACGCAGCCTTTGCACACACGTTCATATAATTTTTATCCATGATTATTGTACACGCGTATATATGTGCAATAAAACAATCAAATTAATTTTCTATCATGTCGAATGCATGCTATACATTTATTTATAAGGATAATAGCAAAGCGATCTTTTCAAATTGAATTGCTAAGATAAAACAAGGAAATTATTATTGGATGGATCAATATTGATTGTCAATGGATTTAATCGAAATGGGCAATTGTCGCGTAAGTTTAACTATTAAATATTCAATCCCCTGAACAATCAGATTTTAAGCTCCCGGGAGCTTACGTATTATACAATAGGCTAAATAAGATAGTTACTTAGTTAGTCTTCTGGATCTGAACTGTTAGATATAGTTATGATGTATAATTATAGTTTAAGGGCTAATTAACTGAATCTAAATACATTAAATTTTATAGTCATTTTAATAGGATAGCGCTTATTCAAAACAAAGTAGCTGATGTTTTATTATACATTGTTTAAAAATGTATATCACTTCATTAAGGAAAGTTTTAATATATTTATATTTTAATATTTTTTTGTGCCTTTGCCCAGTGAAGAAAACCATTTTTAATATAATATTCATTAAAGCTCTTATAAGCAATAATGCGCTTTGATATTTTTTTAATTAAAATATAAAGCAAGTTTTTAATATGTTCGTTTATTGCATGTAAGAGCAATTTAATAAAATTGAAGAAGATTTGGAAAAAACAGCTTTTGTGCTTTATCACACATGTGTTTTTTGAACTTTCGAATAGAACGTTGACCGTTGAGTTAGAGCTTTATAAACTCACTTATACCAAAAGCTCTATGAACAACATTTGTAAGAGTCGGATGTAAATGTAATAGAAACTTTTTGTGTTCAAGCCAATTTCAGTAGTTTTCTCCATATTCTTTCAAATTGCTTCCATGGCAAATAAAAGTTAATAAAAAAATTGAACTTTTTGGCGTTTTTAAGAATACACTATTCCTCATAAAGCAAACCTGTGGTGGTAACTGTTTGTTATTTATTTTCTATAAGAGAAAATATAAAAGTGTTTACCTTTTATAGATAAAAATAGCAAATTCTATAAATGAAATTGAAAAAATAAAACAAATTCTAAAAATAAAACTGAAATTTACTGAAATTTGTGCCCTATTTTATTTTGCGCACTCGATACATAAATAAATCAATGCGAAAATCGGAGAATTTACATATTTAATTAACCCCATAATCTGTTTCTGGTAAACCAGTAAACAATCAATAACATTTATTTGTTTTGTAAAAACAACTAAATTCAATGAAATTGAAATGCTATTATAATTAAATTAATAAATGCAATGGTTAATGGTTCATTTTTCAAATTTAATTTTAATGGTGCATTTGAATTGAAATTGCATTAAACTAAAATATTAAACAATTAAAATCATTATAAATAAAATAAAGCCGCATTATGCAGTTTGAACGGAATTACAAATAATAATGAATTCGAAATTAAATGAATAATTAATATTAACAAAGGTTTTTAGAAAATTAATGAAAATCCTATATTTACGTTAAATCTATTAATTAATTTAAAAACTGCAACATTATACAATAATATACAAAATTTCATCATTCACGGATTTGGAACATCATTATTACAATGAAAAACAAATATGTCAAATTAATTTCTTGTCATGTTTTGTATGCATTTTGTTGCGACATATAAATATCAATAGCTATTTAAATATAGTTTTTTGTTAAATAATGCGAATTTCTTTTACAAAATTAATGTTAAAATGGCTGTTAACCGAGTGCAGAAACTACTTTTTTCCGAATACTGCGACTTTGAAGATATGGTGCTAATCGAAAGTCCTTTTGCCCAAACGACAAAAGACGGAACCGGAATACGACAAGTCCATATCGGTTAGTAAAACAAACTTTTAAGCCCCATCCAGCAATTGTCATTAATGTCATAATAAAATCGCAGGATTAACCGAGTCAAAGTTGGTGTTAGCAACTGATGTTTTGCCACCAGTGGATCTGAGCAAAGTTACTTATATACCTGGTTTAGATCCGGAAATCGAAACCTTCGAACTGATCGCTATTTATCCTGTCGAGTGCGTCAATTTGAGCATCTACAGACGCCGAAGACGACAAGCACTCAAAGCACGATTCTGCAACAATCGTGTCCTTTATTTCGAATTGGGCGGATTTGAAAAACGAAAGGTACAAAGCCAACCAAGTGTGAGACATTAATTAACTCCTTGTATCCACCACAGATGTTTTGGAATTTGTGGTGCGAAAAAGTGCGGTTTCTCACCCCTGAAGATGGGGGCTCTTCACATTCCGAAACTTCCGTAGCCACTTCGAGCACCGGCAGCACTTTATATCTACTTGACAAAAAAATCGTATACAACAACGGATTGAAGCAATTGTGGTGCAGATTTGGACCGAACTACGACAGCAATAATGGTAAAGCAACGGTAATATAAATTCGATTCCCAATAAAATTGTTCAACCAACTTCTTTTTGCGTTTAGAGTGTGGTGAAAAAATGGACGGACAAGCAATTATTTTTGGGGAGCAGTCATAGCGAATACAGGCCAATCATTCATCCACCTACGTTTCAGGAATTTGTTAAGCCAAAACGGCCTAAAATCAAAAAGCCCAAAAACCTACCCTTAACGTAATAATCGAATCAATACATTAATCTAACTTCTAACAACTTTCCCAATAGTAAAAAAGAAAACGAGAAGCTGATGACCGACCGCGACATAAATTACGGAGACACCCTACACATTAACCGATTTGGCCAAAATATCTATGAAGGTTGTAGCACAGGATTATACCTTCCAGTAGAAAACTACAAAGTCCCAGATTATCTTAGTGGCGTCTATTTCGAAGACAGTAGCGAAGAGATCCGTAAATCCTACCATTTACTGTACAATGATCAAAGGGTCACCGTGGAAGAACTCGCTGAAGCCGCTGTGCGACTTTGGGAACTTTACCGAGAAGCTGATCCACAGAAGATTAATTTACGACATCGAAGACGTTATGGAATTCTTCCACAGCCACATTTTCTGTACGGTTTAGGTCCTTGGACGACTATAAAAGGAGATGAGTTTTCGGTGCAAGTAAAACGAGCACCCTCGATGGTTACAATAAGGAGACAACCAGTGGAACCTGAACTTCGTCTACCAATTTCTAAACGGCAATTGGTGGCTTCAGTTTCTTGTGAGATGCTTAATTCGGAGAAGACTTGCTGCAGCAATAATATTACGTAAGTTTGCTATGATTTGTTAATTGGTTTTAATAATTTGGTTGTAGGAATGTTACGAAAAGTCCGATAACATTTTTCTGGACTCCCAATTATTGGTATAGGCCCCGATCTGCCAAAGACGCCTATCTTCAATTACAGACACATTTGAGCAACATTCGTAACTATCATAAAGTCAACAATACTAAATCTGGAAGTAATTATCATTTATTTAATAATTTAATTAAGCTTCCTAATAGCATCGTGTTTAGGACGAAAGTCTAGGCGCAAGTTCCTAAATAGATTGCAACTGAATAAAAAAGAAGAAAAGGATACAGATGAAGAAGACGCACTTTTAATGCAAAGTAAAAAGTTGCGGAAAAAACGGTCGAAATTTGTGTACAGCAATTTATTCAACAGCCGGGCAGAAGAACTTTCGGATGTTGGTAATTTGAAAGGTAATTATTAATTATAAATTAGTACAAAGTGGAAAATGAATTGACGACTAGTATTTTGTTGCTGGGTTACTTCTGCAGAACCTCGTCGATTACCAAAAGAAACATCGTTACAATACATGAAAAGACTTTTGGAGTTGGATGTGAATGTAACTGCTTGGGATTTTAATTCGAAAACATTAGCTGAACAGTTAACAATGATCGATAGAGATTTGTTTTTGAAAATCAATACAACTGATTGCGAAATATTGGCTATAAAACGAAATTCCAAGTTTGCTCCGAATATCTTAGCACTGATTGCCTTTTCTCATCGGATTAGCTGTTTGGTTACAACTGAGATTCTACGGGATGAGTCTGACAAAGTAGGTGGGATTTTGAGTTTAGAAAATTGGTGATTTTTTTTTTTTATTTAGATCCGTGCAAGATTGATGGCGAGGTTTATAAATGTTGCAGATAAATGTCACAAAATGTCGAACTTTCAGTCCTGCAAAACAGTTCTTTCAGGATTACAAAGTCCAGCGGTTTATAGATTGAGCAAAACCTGGGCTTATGTGCGGAAACGACATTCTTCCAAGTATATGTAAGTATTAAAGGTATTTTCAAAGGGAATTAAGTCACAAAGTGATATTCCAAGGAAATATATGAAGAAAAATTTTAATAAAGAACTTTTTGGGGCTTAAGTTAACTCCACAAGTCTTTTAAGGATTTTCTTCTAATTTTGTTTGTATTTCTAGAATTTATGAGTATTTGTGTCGATTATACAAAGATCCTCGATCGCCTAGATATCAAAAGTCCTTTTTTATTGCAATGCAAAATTCGCAATTTCTACCATGCATAGGAGACGTATTCGCAAAATTGTTAGATCGAATTCCCGAATACAAAATTCAAAAAGCGGCCGTAAAAAGTCAAACTAGTCTAAGTAATTTGATTGCATATTTTTGGGGGATAGATGCGGTGTTTATTGATTTTGTCGTATTTTTTAGGTTCATTTCAGTCGGCTGGAACAAAATCGTTACCAGACATAGCAACTTCGCCGCATAACAACTTATTTTCGAAATTATTCAAAGTATTTAATACGAATTACAATTGCGTTGAACAGGAAGCAAAATTAGCTACAAATAACAATAATATTCCAAAGGATTGCAAACGCATAAGGACAACTGGGAAATACAAGCATCTATGTGATTATTTCAAACCCCTACATGAACATGAGGACAATCGGGAAGAGTGCTTGAAACATACGATCGAATTTTTGGAAAAATGTCAGCTTGGTGCAATTAAATATGCATTTCATGTTAATGAACTAGCTCGAAATTATTTACTTAAGTCTAGGTATAGTGAAGATCGAGAGAACTTTTACAATTCGCAAAGTAAAGAAGCTCCACTGCATAATTTTAATTATACAAAATAAAGCAATCAGCGGCTTTTATTTCATTATCGATTAACATTTATATCGCCCAACTAGTTAAATATTTGCAAAAAAGTGCACTTTGCCGCAATGATGCAATTTCAGCAGCATAATTAATTAATTTTTCTAATCAATGGATTTTCTTACCTTTCATACGTCCCAATGAGAAAGTCCTTTATTTGTCCTTTGGTTTTCACTTTTCACTCACAATTATATTAGATATTAGCAAATATATTTCGTATTCACTATTTAAAATTCAAATGTACTTTTTTAGGTTAGATTTATTTGATTTACAGTAGTACATTGAGAGACCACCAGGCTTTTTGAATTTTTGAACTGCGAGATAGGCAACCAAACATACATCCTAATTTAACTACACAACTTTAATATATTTCTAATAATTGATTTAATTTAAAACTTTTATACCAATATTAATTAATTCATAACTATTATTGTATACAATTCAAATAATTATTAAAAAATCGATCAACCTCTACTCATTTTTTCCGAATATAAAACGAAGAAGAAGAGTAGAAATCAGTGTTTACCTAACCTTAAATGCGTGTCTACGTCGATTTATTATTTTAATTTATTTAATTACATTTAACTTAAGCTACAAAACAAAAACAATGTCAGACGAAGAAATGGAAAAGTTTGAAATAACAGACTATGATCTGGACAATGAATTCAACATGTTTCGACCTAGAAGAAAATTTACAAAAAACCAACAAATTTACGGTAAGAAACCCACTAATCCCCAATTAGCAAACTAATTACACACGAATCAATAGGTGTTTGGGCTGATGATAGTGATAACGAACCCAGTGAACGAACATATACCAACAAAAAGTCTTTCAACAAACACAAAAACACTCCGCTAAATTACACGAACCCGATTGGATTTGTGGCAGGTGGCGTTCAACAACCCGGCAAGAAGAAAGAGAACGCCGAAATCAAAGCAGCAGAATCGGACGACGACGATGAAAAACCAACAACTTCATTCAAAACGCGGAATAGTTCCAGCGAATCCGAAGAGGAACCACCTGTTCGACAAGGTTTCGGGGCTGCACGCAAAGCGCAGCAACATCAAGCGACTGTTACGGAAATTACGGGCGATATCGCGGGAATGCGGACGAAAAGCTCAACGAATCCGAATATGGTTCGGCAAGGGGTGGGTAATTGGGAAAAGCATACGAAAGGAATTGGGGCCAAGTTGCTGCTGCAAATGGGGTACAAGCCAGGGAAAGGTTTGGGTAAGGATCTGCAAGGGATAACTGCACCAGTTGAGGCTCATTTACGGAAAGGCAAGGGGGCTATTGGGGCGTATGGACCTGAGAAACCTGCCAGTATAATTAAGAAGAAAGTAAGTATTTTATTTACTAAAAAATTATCGTTACTATTAAATTGTTTGCTAGGATCTCGAAATTTTGGGCGATGATGATGACGATCAGGAAGATACGAAATGGAAGAAAGACGATTTATCGAAACGGAAAACGCGATATTATTACCGAAGCGTTGACGATGTAATTGAAAAAGGTAAACGTCCTGGAAGTTATAGAAATGTAGGAAACGCCAGGTAAAAGCAACCAGAAAAACTAAACTAACATGGTTAGCATTTCCAATATTTATTCTAATCATTCTATTCGTTTTAGCGAGTGCACTAAAGTCAAGGTAATTGACATGACTGGACCGCAACAAAGAGTTCTGAGTGGATATCATGCACTTAGCGGATTAAAGGCACCGCCTGGAGTCGAACATTTTGAAGATGTCGTTCATAAAAAGTGCTCAAACTTTGCTTTACCTGAAATACAACATAATTTGGACCTACTTGTGGATATCTGCGAGCAGGTGAGCAGTATTTAATTTCTTACATTTGTAAATAGCCAAATAAATAATTAATTTTTGAAACGATCTTGATATAATTTATGTTGATGTTAATTAGGATATAATACGAGTGGATCGTACCAGTCGACAAAATCAGGACCGATTAATCGCGTTAAAACACGAAGAATCCTCGTTGAAAGCTACTTTGAAGAAGGAAGATGAATTATTTGAAACGCTTCAGCATGTGATGGAAGTGGTCGATAAATTAATGGATCCTGCGCAAGGATATTCACTATTCCAGATCAATCATATATTCAGGAGTTTACAGGTAAATTAATTCAAACCATTTTTTTATTATCAATTTTTTAAATATTATTTATTACAGGATGATCATTATGAAGAATATTGCCGCTACGAACTGGGCGAACTAGCGCCAGGTTTAATAGGCCCACTATTAACGTCGGCTATGGCCAATTGGCAACCGCTTTCGGCACCCGATCAATATTTGGATGTATTCGAACAGTGGAAGGACATCCTGGATAAGCCTAAACAACGTGGGACTCTAGAAGGTAATAATATGGGAGTACAGCCGTACGATAGTCTCATATGGCACACTTGGATGCCTCTTATGAGATCTTGTGTTAGGTAAGTTACTTAGATTTAGTTTGGATTTTAACAGGATTACCAACCAGTCTAGGAATCTGTTTTCTTGAGTTCAGTTTTTTCATCATCACCCACATCATTTTGTTTTCATAATTTAATATTCATGATATTTACGAGGCGACAAAAAAGTTTGGAACTTTTTAATAAAAGCATAATTTTTTTAGTCAATTTTTATTATTTTTGTTTAAATAAATGCTTTAGTCGGAACTAAAAATTCTATATTTACAATTGTTACTAATAATTCTGTACACTTTTCCATATCTCAAAAATTTACCTTCTGAAACTTTTCTTACAGTGAGTGGAAGGCTCGCGATTGCGACCCATTGATAATTTTCCTGGAAACGTGGCGCCCTCTACTACCCACATGGATTTTCAACAATATCATCGATCAAGTGATAATGCCCCGATTGCAGAACGAAGTGAACGCGTGGAATCCGTTGGTCGATACCGTCCCAATTCATTTGTGGATACATCCCTGGATTCCGCTGCTGGATTCCAAGCTGCATACCAAGATTTATCCGATGATTTTGGAGAAATTGGGAGCAGCGTTGAGTAAATGGCATCCATCCGATCCATCGGCGAAATTGATGTTGAAGCCTTGGCAAGGCGCTTTGTCCAATGGGGCTTTTATGGCGTTTTTGATTAAACATGTGGTGCCCAAATTGCAGGTTTGCATGCAGACACTTGTTATTAATCCGCATCAGCAACATTTGGGTATGTTAATTAAATAAAATTATTTTTGGCAAGTTAGTTAATACGTTTATAATTTTTTTATCTTCAGATTTGTGGAACTGGGTTATGGATTGGACAGACATGGTATCAGTCGGCAACGTGACTCTGATTTTAGATAAATTTTTCTTCCCACGTTGGCTTCAAACCCTTGCGGTTTGGTTGAACCACAATCCGAATTACGCACAAGTAACCGAATGGTACACGGGTTGGAAAGGACAACTCTCCGAAGAACTTTTAGCTCAGCCCACAATCAAAAGTAATATTAATTCTATCACTTATGTTCGCAATTAATTAATTTATATTCCAGGTAGCTTTCACAAAGCACTAGAGCTGATGAGTAGAGCGGTGAATATCGGTCAACAACCAGGCGCCAAAGAATCGATTTCGTATTTAACGAATATCGAAAGCAAAGCGCCGCCAATTGTTACCCCTCCAATAAGAGTTGAGGTATTTAATATTAAAGTTGCCTAAAAATATTTGTTTAATAATAGCGTTTGTGTTATTTTAGAGTATGGCGGAGGCTCTGCGAACCGCTGCAAAGATTCCACAAGGCTTTAAGGATCTGGTGACCAAACGGTGCGAAGAACGAGGCATTTTGTTTGTGCCAATACCGAACAAATATTACGAAGCAAAGCAGGTATATCGTATTGGTACTAACGGTGTACAGTGTTATATAGATAGGAATGTTATTTTTTATTCACAAAATAATTCCACATGGATTCCCACGTCGCTAAACAAATTACTTGATATCGCTTAGAGACAATGCGGATATTGTTTTTTATATTCTGTATATATTGTGGATTTTACCATTATCAAATGTTTAATAAATGGTTTTTATTTATTGCACTTGTTTAACAATCATTTTCTTGTAGAAAGTAGTTGCCGGTGTATCGCTGGTTGCATAAATACACAGCAAAGTAAATATATAAACGTTTGCAATTTTGTTTCTTATTACGTTTATTTAGTGTAGTAAATTACAATACTTTTCAATCGTGATTGAATTACCTATAGTTAATATACAACCCAATTTCCATTCATTCATTTTTTTATCACAGTAAACTTTTTAAATTTTTTCACAATAAATCGAGTCGTGAAAACTCTAAATTAAGATTTAAGCTCGACAAAATAAAAACTAACCACCCCGAATTTTCTTGTACTTAAACTAATACCAATTATTTTTAAATTAATAAATTATGTTGCCATTAATTAAGTAGCAATACTTTGCGACTCTACGTACAATAGTGGAATACTTAAATTAACATCACCCGGAAGATATTCTAGTAAAAAGGAAGAATAAGGCATAGAAAAAGCTCTCTACCTAAAAACTTGTGCTTATTTGTAATGGAACTATGGCCAACCTGGAAGGCAATCACTAAACTAGTCTACTAAACCTCTAATCCCGGAACGAAACCATTAACCAGCGGTTTTTCGGTTCTAGTATGCCACACATACACTTTCGTACAATTATCGGCTAACGGCTCCAACTCTTCTTTCGTAGTGAAATAACTGAGGAACTCACTTTCTTGTAAACCTTTTTCCATTTTGTAGGAAAACAGCGAATCTTGTTTCGCTAATATGAGGTCTAAATGAATCGCAAAACCGGCCATGTCGATCGCAAATGGTCTATCTGGTTTCCAACCACTTTTGTAACCGGTTACTTTATTTGTAATCGGATCCAAAATTGGCGCTTCAGCGTTCAGCCCGCCTACTAGTCCAACGGGCCAGACGCCGACTTTTTTCACTTTCGCTATCTATAAATTAAAAACATCAAGATAATAAATTAGCCTCAGCCTCAAATCTGTTTCTCACCTCGTCGAACACCTTAACATTATACGTGTTATCATCATCCATAAAATAAACCACCCCCGAATCCACGTTAAGCTTCAAATTTTCCCGCAACCATTTCAGCGCCATATTTCGTTGTTCGACCCCTCGATGCCGCTTCCACCGAGGATTATTATTGCGTAGTTTCTCAAACAGCGGCGTCTTAGCATTTAAATGCGTGGTATACACATTCGATTCCTTGATCAGATTTCGGACCAGTTCGCTTTTCACTTCGGAATCCTCCACAACGATCCAATGCACGTTCGGCACCAACTTCAACGTCTGCGATATTCGTGTAAGTTCCGCTTTTTGTACGTAGCGCCAATACGTAGGCGTTATCGCGTAGATAGTGGGCAGGTTTTCGGAAACGGAACTGAGGCCAAGCGGGTGATCCATTCGGAGCAGTCTTTGTTGGGCCAGCTGCAACTGGTCCTTCTGTATTTCGAGTAGTTGATTTAGCGCTTGGAGCCTATCAACTTCTGTTGATGCGGTACATACGGAATTATTAGTAGTAGTAGTAACGTAAAATTGAAAAACTTACCTCCAGCGATTACTATCAATTTCCATATTATTACGAACACTGATATCACAAAGAAGTATAAGCAGAATCGGTTTTGTCTTGTACTCATAATGTCTTTAGTCGATCTCTCCATAAAGTCGTAAAACAGAAAATTAAAATATTTTTGTAGGTTAGAAAAATAAATCACTAGTCCGAAGTTAGTCAACGTCAACTATCATATAAAGTGCTTAAATTGCAATTACTTTTAACTTATAATTAAAAATGTTATAAATTAATGCTTTAATTGTCTCATTACTAATTTAGTTTGATTTTATAATTATTACCAATTTATTTGAAATAAATCAAAACAGCTGATTTTGACGTTTGTCTAAATTGAAAAGTGACAGTAGGTCAAATGACTAAAGTTGTGATTCCTTAGTTTCGCTATAAAATCATATTAATTATGGATAATCAACTCCCTACAGAGTTCGATTTAATTATAGTCGGAACAGGTACACTATACTTTATTATTGTACAAATATGTGGTTAATTACCTTGAATTTCAGGCCTGATTGAGTCGATTTTGTCAGCTGCGGCCAGTCGAATTGGAAAAACAGTTTTGCACATAGACAGGTACCTAATATTTCTTTAATATCCTCAATTTTTTGACTAACATTCTGATTAATTAGTGAGAAATTCTACGGTGGACATTGGGCTTCCTATAATTTACAAGACATACAAAACATTTGCGACAAAAAGGGGCTCAGCGCAGAAAACATCAACATTAATGATTTCCTGCAAGAAAATGAAACCAGCGAACGATTTGGCAACGATTTGTTTGAAATTCAACATTTCAAGCAATACTGGCACATTCCCGAGTAAGTTTTCGAAACGTTTATCGCCAATATTCAAATAATAACACGATAGAAATTATAGCAAGAAAGAAGAAGCAAAAGTTGGAGCGGATTCATTCCCCGTCGTCAATGAAACAACAACGAAAGCTCCAACTGAACAAATCGATAACACAGACAAGCCGTGCGAACTTAAACCTAAAGTCGAATTTGATCTGAAAGAAAGCGAACCGAAATTGAAGCAACTCACCAAAGCTGATCTTCCTCCGCGGAAATTCAACATCGATTTGGCTCCCAAGCTACATTATGCTCGAGGCGATATGGTCGAGTTATTTATTTCGTCGAATGTAGCGAGATATTCGGAGTTTCGTAGCGTTAGTCGCGTTTTGACTTGGTTAAATGGCGACTTGGAAATCGTACCTTGTTCCAGATCCGATGTTTTCGCGAATAGCAAAGTCAGTGTGATTGAAAAGCGCATGTTGATGAAATTGTTTACGTCTTTGGACAGCAATGAAGACGAATTAAAAGGTAAGAACATTTCCAAGTATCTAAATTTTATCATCTCTTTAAAAAATATATTTTTTTTTAATTCGTTTTAACGCTACATTTAGCATACGATAACAAAACGTTCCGCACATACTTAAAAGACAAAAAGCTGTCCCCCAGCTTAATCCATTACGTTCTCTACGCAATTTCCATGAGCACTGACGAAACTCCTTGCAAAGAAGGCGTAAAAAATACCAAACGCTTTCTAAGCAGCCTTGGCAGATTCGGCAAAACTCCGTTTTTATTCTCCATGTATGGTAGCGGCGAAATTCCACAATGCTTCTGTCGATTAAGTGCAGTTTTCGGTGGCGTTTTCGCTTTGAATCAAAATATTCGCGATTGCATTTTTGAGGATAATAAATTCACTGGGTTAATTTGCGAGAACCAAAGGATTAGTGCTAAGATGATTGCAATGGGGATTGGTAAAGCACCTCGCAAGTTTATTGAAAAGGCAACTTCTGAATTTATATCGCGAGCTGTTTTTATTACTGACAAATCGATCATGGATAGCGAGAATGAGCATTTGACTTTGTTGCTTTATCCGCCGGAAGGTGGGAAAAAAGCTTGCACTATTATAGAGTTGGGTACTTTGGTTGGTACTTGCCCGAAGGATTTATGTGAGTTATTTTATTTATTTTAGTAAAATTACTGATTAGTAAAATTGTAGTTATGGTGCATTTAACTGCAAGGCAAACTACAAACCCCGAAGAGGATTTTAAGCATTGCGTCGAAAATTTGTTAAATATCGAAAATATTGAAAGCAAATTTAAACCGAACGTTTTGTGGTCGTGCTATTTTTCAATACCTGACTCAAATGAATTGTGTGCTTCCTCTGCTTTGCCCGAAAACGTTTTCTTGTGTCCTGGACCGGACTTGGATTTAGATTACGACAAATCTATTAAGACGGTGAATTTGCCTTTTATGAGCCGTCGATTTTTAATTTAGTAACATTTTATTTTAGGCACATGAATTATTTAAACAAATGTATCCGGATTGCGAATTTTTACCGCGCGCTCCGGACCCAGAAGAAATAATATTCGAGGGAGAAGAAACAAAGAGTGATAATACAATTCTAACCGCTGAAGATAAAAGCACAAATACAGAGCAATTAAATTTTGACGAGAAAAATATCGCAGAAGTTGAGCCAATTCTGAAGGAATTGCCTGAGGGTGGAAAAGGCGACGAAGAAGTGGAATCTAGTTTGTAATTATATATCTATATCGTAATTATTTTTAAAATATTTATATTATTGTTTATAAAAGCTTATAGTAAATTAAATAAATGTAATTTGAGTTATAAGCACTACCTCACTTAATTGGCGATACGCCGAATCGAAATATCACAAAACATGTTTAACTTAACACAAAAAATATAAATTAAATACCTTTGGAGACATTTAGCCCCAAGCTTGCGTTTTGCAATAATGCAAGACCAGTTTTCCTTCAGTGCTGTAGCAATCGTACAGATTCTTCACGATTTGATCAGGGGATGGTGCAAAAGTTTGATTGACATAGAGAAACTAAAAACAACTTAATTAACTAAAATTAATAAGCAATTAAAGCTTACTTACAAGTTTCTCGTGCGGTTCCAGTTTGATATAGCGCTTAATAAATTCAATAATCCAGCTAATTTGTTTATCGCTATCAACCGCCCACTTTTTCTTTTTCATGATCGGAGCATTGCCCGTGGGCTTTAATAATATATCGACTGCAAGCAAAGTTGCACGAATAATAATTGAATATTACTTTGTATTGATCGTTTACATACTTTTATGTTTATCTTGTTTCTTCGATGAATCCTGGTCCAACGAAGTTAAATCCGAATTAAGTTTCATAGACTGCAAAGATTCTTGTGCTTCTTGAACACCATCCACATTAGTATCACTCATTTTGCACTAATTAACTGTATTTAATTGGAAATTATCGAATTTTGCTGGATATGTAAAATGTAAGAACTGTCACGATGACAGTAGTTCAAAAGCTACGTATTTTTGAACTACGAGGGCGCTGATATCACTGCACTTCGTTCAAAAGTCAGCTGTCAGTTTAAAACATGTGCACTTAACCTCACTTTACAAATTAATGTTGTGCACCCTTTGAATATTAATTAAAAATGCCTATCGCACATGTAAGTAATTGAAACTACTCAGAAATGTTAAACTAATAATGCACTTCAGATTGCAGAAAGTGATACCTTCAATGAGAGCAGCAAAACTTTCGTGTTCAAGGATGAGGGGCACACTTTGGGGAACGCTCTTCG
The DNA here is from genome assembly GCA_963556235.1 of Cryptophagus acutangulus. NCBI lineage: Eukaryota > Metazoa > Arthropoda > Insecta > Coleoptera > Cryptophagidae > Cryptophagus > Cryptophagus acutangulus. The sequence continues at coordinate 4,676,445 of OY744564.1, forward strand.
GTGTGTAATTTCGAACAAGTTAGTAGTATTATTTTTTAATTTGTTTCATGCCTACAAGGCTTGCAATATTAATTTAGCCCCGATGTACAATTCTGCGGGTACACCGTGCCCCATCCGGCAGAAGCCAAAATGCACTTCCGCATACAAATGCACAGCGGCAAAGCGACAGACGCCCTCAAAAAAGGTTTGGAGGATTTACTTAAAGTGTGCGATATTATAGAAGATAAATTTGATGAAGAAGTGCTTGCTTTTGATACCAAACGATTAAGTACATAGATATATTATTTTAATTTTTTTCTACTTTCTTGCGTCTCCTTAATAAACGAACTCGCATTTTCCAATCGGGTTTTCGTAATATCCTTCAATACTTGCATTCCCGACGATGTAGTTTTCTTCGCATTCTTCTGACTCATAGTCGATCCATCCGGTTTCGGCTTAGTCCGCGAAATCGCCGCTAATTCCTGCGAATTCAACTGCATCATCCTGGCATCGATTTTCATCCAATCCGATTTCAATACCTTCAAAATGCTCCAGCGTTTTCCAATATCCGGCTCCAAAATTTTATCGAAAATAACCTTGACTTCATCGCTCATCTCCCTCACCTTCGATCGCACGCGAAACCGTTTGTTCATTTGCTGATCGTATAAAATCCGCACATTCGCGTCATCGAACGGCATCGATTTATTCAGCATCACATACAGTATAATTCCCAAAGACCAGACGTCGGAGTATTTTGGCTGGTACGGCGTTCCACGCAAAATTTCCGGAGCCGCATACGAAAGCGAGCCGCAATACGTGCTACTAGTTCCCGCTTTTTTGCCCACGGTGTTCAGAAATCTGGCGAAACCGAAGTCGGCCAGCTTCAAATTGAAGTTGGTGGTGATAAGGGCGTTTTCGCATTTCAAATCGCGATGTGCAATATTCATGTCATGCAAATACTGCACCGCCAGACACAACTGTCGGATCCAGACGCGCGCTTGAGCTTCCGAAATTGGCCCTTTATTTATAATATACTCCAGTAAATCGCCGTTTTCCGCATACCGCATGAAAATGAAGTATTTCAGTTTCTTCTGAAAGATGCTGTGCACGTGAATGATGTGCGGATGGTTGATTTTGACGAGAATCTCCAATTCGCGGGGTAGGAATTTTTTGACGAAGTCTGCGGGTGCTTTGGACGCGTCCACAATTTTGCATGCAAGTTGTTTGTTTTTTACCGCTTCGGTGCCAGTGCTTTCGAATTGGGCCAAGTAGACGACGGCGTATGATCCTTGGCCGAGTTTTTTCGTCAATTTGTAACCGCGGCTTTTTAGAGTTTCTTCTTCGGATGGGGAGCTTTCGATGTCTTCGACGGTCATGGTGTGATGAGATGCATTTTATGGGATTTTTATGGGATGAGATGCATTTTATGGGATGATTTTGAGTTGAATAACTACTACACTGACATTTTGAGTTTTGACAAAATTATTGAAGGCCAAATTGAGATAAAAACAAATTTATAATGCGATTATTTATTTGTTTGTATATGTTATAATAAAAATACTTGACAAAAATTTTTGTTACACATAAATTGATAAATAAATCGTTCAATTATTCCGAGATAATTTCAAATAAAGTGATGTCCTTTATAAATACAAGAAAAATGTTAAAATTTGCATCTAATTGTTGTCAATATAATTATTGTATTTTGTTAATAACACTATTTAAACCTATACATTATGCCCTTAGAATATAATGATTAATTATATGATTTTTTGGTCAATTTGTAAAACGATTTCTAAAACCTATCTACATTTAAGTGGTAACAACAATTATTTTAAAATACCTATAGTCATGAGTAGATCTAAACATTCTTTCCACAACAGCATGGATTAGATAAAACATAATAAATGAAGCTGCCCGGTCCACGAAAATTAATGCAAGTTGTTGCCGAAAGAACTTCGTCACTACCAAAGTAAATACTGCAGTGATACGTCAATATTGATAAGGTACAAAAACTACAATACCGTTTGCCATTCCGCGGTTTGGCACAATTTTCATACAGTCAACATTAATAAATTATGAGATATAAAATAATGTTCGTCAATAGGATTGATATATAATAGATTTTCCTCATGCAAATCTCTAAGGCATTTTTCATGTTTCAATTTTTTTGGGGGAAGACAATACTTTCTAAACATCTATGTCAATAGTATAATAAACGTTCCTTTTCCTTAATACGAAAGACATTAAACATGTCGCAATGGTACTGGTGAATTACCAATCGAGGCTGGTAACGATCGAGCTGCTGTATATTCAGCGCGAAGATAAACATCCTCTTCCTCGAGGTCTTCCATCTTCATCATCTATATTATTAAAAATTCGAAATTAATTATTTATTTCGTTGACTTAAATTAAAGCAACGCCACAATATATTGTGGGACGTTTTGCATACCGAGTGTTCAATTATCTAGGCAAAACATGAACACCCTGTACAAGAAAGCGAAAGTTGAAAATAATATGTAGCGATAATTTGATTATTGTAAGCGAAAATAAAACGTTAAAGTTTCCTACAGAAAAATTAACTATAAGATCTACTACGATCACTATTCTACAAAATTATTATATTAATTATTAATATTAATTACCAAAGACACACCTTTAACAAACAATTGTAACAAGTAACTGTAATCAACAATGAATGATTAAAATCTCCGGAATCTAAAAATCCATAAGAGAAGCATGAAATAAAATGATATTTGATGTAGTTTGAGAATCCCTCCACCTCTCTTATTTTAATCCAAATCAAATAGTTGTCCTATGTTATTTATTAAAATCGGTTAAGACTTTGCTTCCTATATTTTGAACGGATTTGTGTCTTTGTGTTTGATGTAACAATTATAGTGTATATTTTTGCTAATTAAAATAAACTGATATAGTGTTTCTTGGTTTTTTTGTTTTAAAGAAGCAAAGCCTGAAAATGTTAGAAAGTTAGTAACTTACACCCATAGAGCTGTTAAATGCAGAACTATTCAGTTCACCTGAATTTTTATCCGGATGCAACGGGCACACTAAATCCCCGTAATCAGCTTCTCCTTTACTCTTCTTCCGTTTCAACGAAAACTGCGACTTTTTCGCTACCTACAACATCACAAATAATATTTCCGCAAATTTCACACCCAAAAAATTACCTTTAATTTCGACGAAGGAGTTAAAGGAATGTATCCCATGGTAGCTTCAGCTTCCCGCTTTTCCTGAATAATATCCTTGCCAAGCAACTCCTTAAAATGCGTATTCAAATGCCGGCGCAATAAAGTCTTCCCTGGCGGAATGGAAAGTAGAGATGCCAACAAATCGGGGGTGAACTTGGTTTCCAACACCATCAAACCACCATGCACTCCAGCGCCTCGCAAATTTGGCGCGTATTCAGCCAAATCGACCGCTCGCAACCATTCCATCACCCTAAATATCAAGATAATTATTGCAGTAATTAACAAAAAAATAATTATCGCAGTCGGTAGGATTCGAACCTACGCTCCCAGAGGGAATCTGATTTCTAGTCAGACGCCTTAACCGCTCGGCCACGACTGCTTATAAAAATAGAAAGTCGCTGAAACTGCGGTTCCGATTTTGTTTAGCCCGCGGATAAATATAGGCAACTCGTCATACACGTGAAGTAATGTTTAAAAATTAATTAACTTACCTATGTGTGGTCCATAGCGAAATCTGCTTGGGCGACGGTTCGGGCGGCTCCTCCGGTTGCGATCTGCGTTGCAAACATCCCGGCTCGTAATTGTTCTCCCGCAGAACTTGAATGCCCCGCTTAATGCTGGCCACATGCAACATCGACGTGACATGCAACAATGCCAAGTCATCGACGGTCAATCGATGCAATACACGTCCATCAACTCGATTAATCAGGAACGTTTCTTTGTGCTGCGGCAAACCGGCGTCATCCAACCACCGCAACACCCAAGCCGTGTCCAATTTACCCGCTTGACTCAAATACGGATCACTCGAACTGTTCATTTGCGTATCGATCAAAGCGAGCTGGATCTTTTTGCGATGCAGCGCATTTTTAATGTTCAATTCCTTCTCGATCTCGCTAATTGACGCTTCTTGCAGTTGTTGCCCGTTCTTCACCCAGCGTTTCGCCTCGGTGATGTATTGGTCCAAGCTTAAATCCTGCAACCAGTCGCAGATGTTCTCGGTGTCCCATTCGGCGAACGGCTTGTCGGGTCTGTTTATTAAAAATATAATATAAGTCAGTTAGTGTGATGAACTCGATTTACTTTGGCATAATAAGTGGCTCGCTCCAGCCTAAGCGAGCAGCGGCCGTTGCTCGAACGCCCCCTCTTTGGAACTCCCCAATTCCCGGTAGATCTTCCAAATTTCCAGAACCCGACCGCTTCATTCGGCCGAAAATCTTTTTGATGCCTTTGTTTTTGTTGATGGTCAGTGAAGGTGAACCGGGCGATTCGACCGATTCCTCGTCGACTACGATTTTTTCCGTTTCGGCTATGAATTATTTGTAGACATTTTATTAACAGTTTGGATAATGTTTTGCTTTTTAAATGAATTATAAAATTGTTTTTAAAAAAACTAAAAACAATTTAATTAAAAAGCATCGTGAGAACAAACCAGCATGTTATTGATGCGTGATTGGTATAATAAACGTTTCAAACAAGCACATTTAAAATATACGGGGCAATTAAGTTAATTGAATTTTTAAGCAGAAAGCCTCAAAAATCGCCCTGTATATTTTTTTAGAGCGAAATATATAAAGTTTCTGTGAAGATATTTGATCCGTTGCGTTCTTAGTGCGCCACCCTGTACGTTAATCATCTCGATATATCTCGCTCTTCTAAACAGAATTAAATTAATGTTAAGTAGATAGCTCAAGTCATTAGTCATACTAGAATAAAATTAATGAAGTTTTAACCCTACAATAGTGAATAATAAAATAATAATAAGTAGACCAAAGCAGGGTTAAAGTGTACAACATCAACAATTCAAAAGAAAAATGAAACGGTGCAAACAGAAGCTTGACGGAAGAACAACAACGAATGATTGTTGTTAGTTTCGAAAAATAATAATTGATCGTTTTGTGGCATGCGTCGAAAGACGATGAGCTATCACCTAGATTGGGCACTGAATAGCCCCTGTATCTGCCCCCCACCAGAGAAGAAAATCCCCTACCAAAGGCCACCCCTTTTCTTGCACCTCCGTTTGCCATTGCAGGATTCGCATTTGCATCCACTACACTCATTGTACTACCGTTTATAAACTGCTGGCGCGGCAAACTTCCAAAACGCACATCGATTTGCTGCTTGTAATTTGATGAGGTCTACAAATCCATAATCAAAAATTTTGCAAACAGAAAACTAGACGCTTTACCTTGACTTGAGCGTCTTGCAGTACAGGACCGTTGGTTTCGATCCTGCGAGGACTATTGGCGTTTAGCGTTACTGGACTAGGTGATGGTGACATCCGCATACTTATTGGCTGGAAATTAAACTGTGAATTGGTTTGATTGGGAATGATTGAGTCGAATGAGATACCTGATGCTGAACAGGTGTGGATGTCAGTTGCGGTTGTGGTGACATTCGAGGCAATAAAGGAGGCTTTTTCAGGTCAACATTTTTATACTGGCTACTTTTTAATTCTAGATTTTCACGCTCTAAAGCTGCTTGATGTAATTTCAGTTCGCTCATGATGGACATGAGCTCCAGTTTTTGAGTTTCAAGAGAAGATCTTGATAACACTTCCTGCAACCGTCGCAAAATAAAAGGATTGCTTCACATTCTGTAGCATATTTTTTGTTTGGCGACTTGAGATGGGAAGCGGAAATTTACTTACCCTTTGCAATTTATCCTCGGTATCGGATAAAGTAGTCTTTCTCTCTTGCAGCAACTTCTCCAAATCGGTGATCTTGCTGAATTGTGCTTCGATCTGTTCGGTAAGGACTTGGACCTGCAGTTGAAGGTTGTCCCGTTCATACTGGATTTTTCGAAACTTTTCATCTTGTTCTCCAGGCTGGAAAAATGCACCACACAAAACAGTCAATTAACTGATACATCTATACTAAAATTAAGTTATCACAAAGCTGCAGACGATTTTAATAAAATATAGAAATATTTTTCTCCTCGTTAGTAACTAAATAAATTTTGGTCTAACTAAGAATACCTTAGGATAAGGAGGTGGCGTCCACCGATAAGCCCTATCCCCATAAAAGCAACAGGGTGGTGGAGGTGGTGGAGTCATATGAAACGAACAACAACCCCCCATATCATGGCGATAGCGATTGCAATCGCCATAAATATCCGGATGACTACCACGCTCACTACCCCCATATCGCTGATGCTCCATCAACATCGGACTACTTCCATACCTTTGTGGATCTAATCTTTCATGTCTGCGATTAAAGTTCTCATAACAATAGCCTTCCGGTGGATTAGGATTACAACAGTAATTCTGGCATGATGAATTCATGGTAAACTCATCGAGTCTGGGGGGACTTTTCAGAGTGTGAGTTGAACGGGATTTCTGATCGCGTTCTTGTCGATTGCTTGATTGTTGCTGATGGTTGCGACGTCGATCTAAACTGCCAGGCGCCGTTTTATCACCAGCACGTCGCGGGGTTTTATCGCGAACCGTGCGGTTTATCGGTGGTTTGGTGGTGTTGACTGGTGGAAGGGTGGTTTGGTCTTCGTCCATTTTTGGGGGTTCGGTTGGTACGTCTTTAGGGATCCATTGGAAGTCGCCGTTGCAAAGTGTGGAGCTGTCTAATTTGTTCAATCATTTTATTGGGGTATTTTTCAAGCTATCAATTGGTTAACAAAAAATATTTCTGGCATTTAGAATTTGAGAGGGACCATCAGGAATTAAAATACTCTCTACCCAAAAAGAGAATGGATAATAAAAAAATGTTATAATGGAATTTAAATATGAAATGCATTTTTGTTTGCAGGATTATTTTTTGTACTAAAAAGTTTCGCCCTAATCCTAATTCCCCTGCATAAAATATTTTGTTAAATATTGGTTTATAAAACTTACTGATTACTTAGATCACAAAAGAACAAGTTGCCTTAACAGACTATTCTGGAGATGAAGATTAGATTTTATGACCTAGAGCCACTAACTGTGTAAATTGAAACTTCCGATATTTTTACTGAATTGAAATCTACATAAAAGTTCTAATAAATGTTATAGCAAAAAGGCACTTACTTCCTTTATTTAATTTTTTTATTATCCAGAAGCTTTTTAAAGGATTTATGGAGAAACGAAGATAAAAAGAATGTTATGAAAAAGTTAATAAAAGCTCATCGTATTAACTTTATAAATACCAAATTAATTCATTACGGCTAAAATCCGATCGCAAAAATATTTCTTTCGTTAACCGTTCGATAATATCGCTTAGATAAAATGTGATTAAACCTCTGAGACTAGTAGGACGTTCTGAAGATGAAGTTGACAGGTCTGATGTAGAACCCTGATTTGATAAGGTCTCCGACCATGCTTGATGATTGCCCTTTAAAGTTGAGTCATCCTCAAGACTCGAATCATCTCCATCCGGTCCTAACAATGCCCAATAATCATAACATTGTTCTTACAGCAGCGAAATGAATAAATTGTGATAAAATTCTAATACTATTGTTTAATCAATATCCAATTACTCGTAAACAATTATTGCGTTGCTGCAAAAGACATTAACTGAACCGGTGTGCAAATGACAGATTGACTTGTTTATGGAGAAAACAAGTCTGTTTCAAATCGCAACGAAATAACACACCACACACTGTGAAACTGAAAAAACTTATGCACAATACCCGTCAAATGCAATTGTTTGCAAAAATAACATTTACGAGAAGTTTTCGCGAAGCTGGAGGCTGAAGCTTAGCACCGAATCAATTTTCCGCTCTGCAGAAGTAGCATCAGCATCACTAATGTTATGATGCATTCAAACTGCCACTCAAATTCACTTAAAAATACATTTAAAATGTACAAAATAGACAAATCAAATCAAGTTCCCTGAAACATTATTACATTACTGAGTGGAAGATTGTTCAGAGCATTCCTGCCTGGTGAGCATCTTGCATGCATACAAACATCCAATACACACACTTAAAGATGCTATTTGTAGATAAAAGTTATTATTGGCGGCGCTCCAAACATTAGATCCGATGTATTTTTGTATATAAATATCGAATGCATGCACGAGTACCAAAACAGAAAAGCATTAAAATCGCTGCTTCTATAATTGATAATTGGGTCGGGTCATTGTCTAGCGCCAAGTCAATAATCGTTAATAAATCAAATTATGTTGCTGGATACCTATCCTGCAACTGCCGAATTAAATTCACATCTCCAGAATTCGAAACGCGTGAAATATTTATTAGGCGAGCTTTTAAAGTTTATTTTCGAAAATCGTGTACGATGGGACGGAGACAGATAAATATTCGTGTCGTTAGGTATAAAATTATTATGTCAACAAAGTGGGACTGAAAAACGTTTCCCGGTTTTATTTTATTTTTTCAGACTTTCGAAATAGTTTTATTGTAAATACGTAGTAAGTATTTGTAATAAATCAATCAAGAAAGCTACTAACATCTTCTATTTATAAAACGGTTGTTTTCTGGTCCATTTAGTTGTCATTAAATTATTTCAACAGCATCAGCTGGAATAAAGAATTACTAAACAGACAATTTAATAATATTTTTCCTAGTTTATGGTGAGCAGATAAAAATCTGCACAATTAATTCCAATCGCCTTTAAAATTACTTATTTAAAATTTTGGCGAAGGTGGCGGGTTTCCTGCCGAAATTCTATAGCAGATTATAACAAACAGACTTTACTATAGAGATGCAGATTATTTACAAAGTATTGTGTAATTTACTTTAAAATCTCGTTTAAATTCATCCCTTATAACATTCTATCACATTAAATCGTACATTCAACCGAATTGTTTCAAATTTCTAAATTGCCGACCAAACTAAACATTTTAAAGTTGGAATTATTCAATTATCCTCACAATATACTCAAGCCAAGAATGTCTCGGATTAGACAGAGATTTGAAGCTACTGTGACTTTCCCATTAAGGATAGGGGTTGGTTTAGTCATAAACACTGACAAGATTTCTAAGATTGTTTTGCAAATAGAGAAGTCGAGGATAGTTTTTAAAATTTTAATATAATATTGCCTCAGGATTAGCAGAGTACACTAAACTAACTTTATATTGGAGTTTCTTTACGAGATAAATTGGCAAACTAATTAAAATTAAGATGATTAACGCACCTTCTAAATGATTAAGTTTTGCAAAATAATTTGTCGGAATTGAAGCAGAATAGCTATTTGTGTATTAAGAGCGCAAAGTGATACTTTGTCGCGCGAGCCAGAATGTTGTCGTGCGACGCGATAGCGGAGCACGACAATCTGGCGAGAGCGACAAAGACACTTTGCGCTCGAAATACACACAAGATTTTTCCTACAATCGATTTTAAATTAAATTTTTGTTGCAAAAATGTAAAATTAATATTTTGACAACAAATAAAAATGTGATTATATCATCGGTAACCAAGAAACGCTCATTTCTAAAAACAAAAACTATTGTTTTACTGCATTGTTTTGATTTAGCGAGCGGGAAAATCAGCAAAAAGATCTAGAGCGGGAAAGTGACAACTCCTCGGAAAACGCCAACTTTTCGTTGTCAAATGGAAGCACAAAGGCTTACTTTTATATGCGATTGTAGGAAAAAATATTTTTTTGATACTTTTAAGCTCCCAGAAAAAAAATTATCAAAACTTTTAAAACACATGTTCTTTTCCAGTCCAACTGGAACAGATAAGTTTATGCATAAAATTTTACGAGCGTTCCAAAATAAGTAATAAAAATTCTTCGCAGTAATCGCATTTAATTAATATTTTAAACAATTTCTAAAATGTTTGTAAAATTCCTCTAAAAGATAATAACCAAAAGTCCTTGCTATTTATATTTAACTCCATTTAACTAGCACATGTTCAAATGTACAAAAACAATTCCATCATAATAATTTACAAAGAAAAGTCTGTAATACAAACTAAAGCTGAAACATATGTAGCACGTGCCATACCAAAAACACCATCCATTTAATCTGAAAACGCTTCAATCTTTACAAGTTAAAATTTAATCACAATTTATTCGAATCAATAATAAGTCCTCTCAATAAAAAACCGAATCCTACCTGCAAAAGATTGTGCGCTACTCGTATTCCGGTCCTCCTCAGTAATCGTTGGTAAACCCTCATCAATCACATGCTCACGTTCTAACTCACTGTCTGAAGTATCACTACTATCACTTCCATCACTTGAAGAACTGGTGTACTCATCACTTAAACTCTCAGCTTTCGCTGCTCCCAGTTGCACATTGCTGAGCACCAAGTTCCGATCAGCATGGTATGGCACAAATCCACTTGGTTGGTCCGTGGTTGGGCCGTTTTTGGGCGTCCTCTTCAACGAGCTGCAGGCCAACACGATTTTCTGCACCTCGCCCGCAATGCTATCGAAATCTTTCACAGCCGATTTGAAGTTTTCATCAGCATCCATCTGGTCGTCTAAACAATCGCTATTTTTAGGAGCAGCGGCGTTCGGAACAGATTTCCTGGTGGTGTTATTTTCATCAGCACCGATTTGATGTTTGTATTTCGTAATTGAGTCTTTTACGATGTTAGTCGTCGGGTTGGGTGCCGGTACTGTTGAAAAATGACGGTTTCCGTTCATCGTCATCGGGGTTTGCTGCTTTTCCAGCACGGCGACAACAGCCGCCACCACTGTGCCCCCTTTGCATACTTCACGCATTTTCGGTGTTTCAGCTATTTTCGTAGTGAAAACTTTACACTATTAGTTGTAGTGACGAGATATGGGAAAATAGTTTTGAAAAATAAATTACTACAATCGGATTTTTGTTGGAATATTTTCATTATGTTCAGATTACTGAAATACCTGAAAGATACTGGAATGTGACATGGGGTATTAATAAAGCAAATTCCTGATGCTAAAATTGCGTCTGTTTTAGAACGTCTAGTTGGTTTATTTGTAGTGTGGACATTCGCTACTTAAGTTGCAATAATTAAAATGTTCAGTTTAGAAAACATAGTTTTGCGATACATAAACTTATTCCGCTAAGTAGAAAAAGAAGTTATACTAGCTGATTTACATCGTAATTTACTGCTTTCTATGTAAATTGATTTATATTACGGTTGTTGCTTATTCGCATTTATTTATTTAAATAATAGCTATTTATGCAACCAGTTAGGAAATGCATTTTTTTGTGTAACGAGCGGATTTCTGCGGGACGAGCGCAGCGAGTTCTGCAAAATAACGCGAGTTACACAAAATAGCATTTCCTAACATGTTGCATACAAGATTTTTTCTAATTTTTACAAGAACCTTCTCAAAAAAGAGTTTTTTAAACTTATGATATTAATAATTTAGTGAATTTTATCAAAACAAGTAGGCTTTATTCGGAACTTTTCATCACCAGTTGTGAAATATTTTTCATTACATCACCAGTTGCGTAAAATGTGCCGTTTGCCAACTACAATCGATTTTGAAAAGTCACATTTTACATGCCAAAATTAGAAAAAATAATTTAATAATGCGGAGCTTGAGAAATAATAATAAATTTAGTACTAAATGATGCGTAATCTATTCAAATATTTGCTGTATTGTAGAATTCAATGTTATCATAATCAATTGTTTTATTGTATGCATCGCCATAAATGATTAGACATAAAATAATTTCAATTGTGAATTTTATTCTTCGTCAGATATAAAAATCGTATAATAGAAAAATATTATTATTGATAACTAAATAACATTAGAGATAATAATTTTTAAATTATCTGCAATGCGACTGCATACTGCAATTTAATGCTTAGACTTTCATCTTTAATGTGCATACCGTAACTGAATCATAATCGCATACCATTAAATAAACATAAATGTTTAAACAATAATAATATTCTATTTATATTATATAAAAACCTCTTTATTCGCATTTTTAAACACAGTTCCATTATTTTTAAACTATAAAATATTTCGAACAGCAGGATTTGTATTTATGCGTCTCGCGCTTTAAATACGTAAATACTTCCAACTTAAAGAAACATTTCCTGCTAAAACTTTGAATATATTATACATTCAGTAGCATAATCCAATATTAATTTGCTTTCGTGTTTATCAATTTTTCATTTAGACAAAATAAATTTCAGACAAAAACATTACGACTCAAAAATAAATGCAATATTATTGTTTATATTTTTAGTATCGAAATTCCTGCAATTATATTTCAAATATTTGTTTCCAGCTCGAACATACTATGAGATAAATGATTGTCAGAATCAGAAATAGATTCTGTGAGTCAACAACAATTAAAAAAAAAATGTTTATTTTAATTCTAGTAATTATTTCGCAAAACTATCCTCCTATTATAATCGCAACTATGCCTTAAGTCACGTACTTAAAATTAAAAATCACCCCACTTACTTAATAACAATCACTTATTAAGCTGCCACTTGAGAATCCAAACATAAATAATCTATTTCAGTATCTCTAAACACATACATTCGAAAATAATTGAAGCATTTAACACGAAACCAACAACAATGCACGCCCTTGATGTATCTTTAGCGAGTGCACTTAGTTGTTGCACATCGGATCAAGTCTTGCACTGGATACAATAAAAAATGAGTTAACTGTTAACGTTTCACGATGGCGTCTGTCTCAACACTTTCAAGTCTGTGTGGCTTTTACCAAAGATATGCACAACGTGCATATGTTTAAAATCGTCTGGGACAATTTTAAATGACAACGAGTTGAGAAGTTGTTGGTGAAACGCAGTTAGCGCTCTCTGATGTGCGAGCGTAACTTAAAATAAACTTATTTATGGGTGTGCATTATTTTAATTTCAGATGAACTGTTCTGTCTATCCTGCCAGTCGTTGTTGTTTATTCGTAATACGTTTGCGACTTTAATTTAAAAGAGCGCGAATATTTTTTGCATCGTCCGCTCCAATTTCTGGGTTGAATCCCAGTTTAATGGTCCTTCCGGCAGATTATACACTCTCAGAAAACAGCGGTAATTAGGCAGGTATATTTGCACTTTGCAAGATACGTTTGTTCGATTTAATCAACACCCGGTGCCTGGAGGCGATACTCTCTCTAAGCTCATTATTGCACTACTATTAATCAACTAAAAAGATCAATTCACAACATGTATAGACCATAAATTTCGTAACTGTAATTGAATTTCGTAGTAAGATATGTTACGTTTTGTATCTTTGGCTAATATTGGTTTGATTTATGGCTGTTAGCCCCTAGACGAAAATAATCGGACAAAAATATATCGTTTACCCTGGTATCTACAGGATGTTTCAGCATAGCTCATAATTTGTAAGTCCTACCGTTCCGATGTTTGTGAAACAACCGCACAAGCAGTGTTTATTGAATTTTCTCCAACTACTTAAACTCTAGCGTTATTAAAGCCATTGTTTTAATTAAAATAAATTGCATGTACATTTAGTTAAAGCTCTAAAACTCTTAATATATTTCTTTAATTATAAATACGTCTGCAGCTTTTCCAAATAAATTTTAATGTAGGTGTAAAATTACTTACCAAAGCGTTGAAAGCAATATTGAATCACAAATTTAAAGTGTACATACCTGAAACAAAAAAGAAATAATTCAAAATCTGTTTGTAAGATTTTTATATAAAATACAAAACATTCATAAATCGCTCTTATGCCAAATCCGCACTAAAAATGCGTCTGAAATGAAGTCAAAGGCATAACAATAACGCAATTAAACTTGTGCAAAAGTCGAAATGTAATTCGATTAGCGTGACTTAGGAAAATGCCGCTTTTGCCGCTATATATTTCATATTATGCCGGTTAAATGTGATGCAACGGATGTTCTTTCATAGTGGCATGCTCCATGGATTGCAATCAAATAAACGCGAATCTCTCACATTTTTAATTTAATATCCACGTTAAGATATTAAATAAATTCGAGTAACTAACGAATAATTTAAAGAGCAAGTTGCAATTAACGCTATTTAATATATAAGAGAACGAACTGGAGTCTGTATGCAAATCGATAAGATGCATCTGGCGCAAACATATGGGGGTAGTTAGTTAGAGAAATACTCCATGATTAAACACACCATCAACAAAATACTTTACAAACAGACTGACATTTGTCACAATTAAGCAACTGGAAGAAATATGCAAAATAATTAAAACTTGTACAGAGTTTCGCAAATACACAATCCACAAACAGAAATTCCAGACATGCTCGCCTGCCCATTAAACAAAATCCCCTTTTTAAAAACTTCTGTTTAGCCAACAAACTTAAAAAGACATATGTGCTTTTATGGTCACACCCTGTAGGGGATGGATATACGCGATTCACTGATCCTTTTCTATATAAATAACTAAATGAGTGAATAAATCAATAGAGATGGAGTCTGAAAATTTAATCATTATCATCATCTCTATTTAATTGATTTCTTAGCCATATGTGGTCGGAAAAATGATTGGCGGTCGACGAGCAATTATTTCCACAACACTGTCCCACTTTTATAAAAAATATCTTTCACGTGGTTTCGACGTGGGTCAAAACCGCCTGCTACTAGATTACAGTTTAATTAGATCCAGACCACCCCCGCGTAACTGAATCCACATTTGTATTTCGATATATCGCTACTCTAAAACGCATTATTTCCAATTTTCCATTCAATGGAACATACACAATAGGCTGGAACGTAAAAATGAGATATCAGAAAGTAACAGACATAGAAGAATGATATCATTAAGTTGAGATGTTGTCTGCTCGAGATTCGCTAATAATGCAATTTATTTAGTACAGTTTTGTTTGCTGGACACTATTTTAAATTAGGAAAGCGTTTTAAAGTTATGATGCAAAACTAACGAAATTAATTATGCAAATAAAAGTATTCTTTTAGTCCAACACGTTAAATAAACTGAACTTGCGAGTGAATTATTATAAATTACCCTTATTTATTATGTTTAGCTCCTTTACGGTTGATATTAAAATTGTATGAAATATTACTGTAAAGGATATTAAAAAATTTAAATGACTTGAGCTAATGTAATTAGGAGAAAATATTAATAGTAACCGCAGTCTAAGCCAATCAATATCTTGCTTAATTAATATAAAAATTAATTACATAAGAAAATTCCTTTGAGCTTATAATATAGTTAAAATATATGAAAAAGTTTTTGAAATATCTATAAAGTTGTACATCATCCCCTCGAGAATCCATTTATCTGAAAAAGCACTCAAGTCCATCAATCCGTCCCCAAATATGTGATCTCATTTCCAAATCCAATTTTACTAATTATTTTATTTTCTACCTCGCAATAATAGCAAAAAAAAATTGTAAAAAATTGCATTATGCACTATATTATTATTATAACATAATCGAACCCACATAATTGCAATATAGTGGATTCAATTTGTTTGCACTATAGTGGGTTGCATCCGAGGGGCTAAGCACTTAAGAAATCTGGTGTACAACCTCCAAGAAATCTCATGTAATCTCCAGAAATCTCATGTAATCCCAAGAAATATCGTGAAATCCTAGTGAACTCCAATGAAATCCCAAGAAATCTCATAAAATCCCAAGAAATCTCATAAAATCTTAAAAAATCCCAGGAAATCGCAAGAAATCTCAAGAAATCCTGAGAAATCATAGGCTATCTCGAGAAATCTTATGAAATCTGGAAAAATCTCAAGAAATCTTATGATATCTCAAGAAATCTTATGAAATCCCAAGAAATCTTATAAAATCTCAAGAAATCTCATGATATCTCAAGAAATCTTTTGAAATCTCAAGAAATCTTATGAAATCCCGAGAAATCTTATGAAATCTCAAGAAATCTTTTGAAATCTCAAGAAATCTTCGCGTAATTTTTCCAACATCCCTTCCCATAACGTCCTATAACGATCTTGATTTAGACAATCCCACTTCGATTGTGAATTCTTTTGCCGACTACTTTATGAATTCATTTTCTGATGCTCCGGGTCTTATAAACCCGTCGAGCTCTCCAGTTGCCTGTGTTTCGTTGAATTGGACAAATATTTCTGAGGATGAAGTGTTTCAGGGCTTGCGTAACCTTAAAGCCAACATGTCAATGGGTCCCGATCTTGTGCCTGCTTTTGTCATTAAAGACTGTGCCGGTACCTTATCTTCTCCTCTAGCTGTCATATTTAACTTAACCTTAAAATCTAGTCGGTTTCCTGAAGCGTGGAAGTTATCAAGGATTACCCCAATTTATAAGAAAAGCGATCGTTCTAAAATATGCAACTACAGACCCATTGCAATAATTTCAAATTTTGCCAAAGTCTTTGAAACCTTGATGCACAGAGTTATCGCCACACATACCAAGCGTTTGTTGTCAACTCATCAGCATGGTTTCGTATCTGGTCGTTCTACAGTGACAAATTTAACCTCTGTAACTCAGTTTATATCTGAGGCATTAGATAATCGTGAACAAGTCGACGTGATATACACTGATTTTTCGAAAGCCTTCGACAAGCTTAATCACGAAATTCTGATTGGCAAACTCGATGGTTTTGGTCTCTCGTTCCCTCTACTAAAGCTTCTGAAATCTTATCTTTCAGACCGATTCCAGTTTGTTCAATGCCATGGCTTCAGATGCTGCCGTACTCATTTTATCTTTGTATCCTCGTCCCGTAATTGGAGATTACTCTGTGGGATGTTGTAATTTTTAAATAAATAAATAAATAAATAAATAAAAATAAAATCTTATGAAATCCCGAGAAATCTTATGAAATCTCAAGAAATCTTTTGAAATCTCAAGAAATCTTATGAAATCCCGAGAAATCTTATGAAATCTTATGAAATCTCAAGAAATCTTTTGAAATCTCAAGAAATCTTATGAAATCCCGAGAAATCTTATGAAATCTCAAGAAATCTTATGAAATCCCGAGAAATCTTATGAAATCCCGATAATCTCATGATATCTCAAGAAATCTTTTGAAATCCCGAGAAATTTTCCAAAATCTCCAAAAATCTCATGAAATCTTAAGAAATTTCACTCAAAAGAAATCTGGTGTACACAAAAATGTTACGTGGTTAGCCCCTCGGTTGCATCTATAGAAAATTAATGCAATTTCAAAATAAAAATTCCACTAACTTTTGCTATTAAATTAAATTGTTCTATTATTACACGCGAGTGTAATATCACTATAGTTGTTCTATTATGCACAATAAGAAATATTGCAAAGCGAAATCATTTACTAACAGTAAAATCCTTCCAGATCAAGTAAATTTATTTTTTTTTTAAATTAAGCGAATGGATAGATAGAAACTGGAACAAATAATGAAATACCATTTAGCAGACGCTTTGGATTTCAATTTAAGGCTTGCAAATTTGAAAGCCCGTGTAATACATCAAAGGATGCTGGGTGCATGAATGATGATCATTCGCTAAATCAACAAACATTTATATTACTTTTTGCGGGGTAAATACATTTATACCAAAATAAAATATGATTTCATCCCAAAACTGTATAAGAAAAGCTTAATAAATTGTAGTGTCATTATTGTCAACGTTCATTTCCTGGTAGAGTCCAGCATTCTAGCAAACAATAAAAAGTAGGATCATGAAAAATATACGCTAACGGAATTGATGTTTGCATGCACATACACCAACAACCATTTTCACCCCTTAATGAAAAATACAGAACAATTTCGCATTATTATTGCATAACCATTCGCTTGTCAATAATGCATTGCAGCGAAACAAAAAGAAAGCCCATTCAGCCGCGGATGCAAAATAGAAGAATTGTAATTATAAAGATAATGATGAATAGCAAACTATTACGTTCACGAGTCTTGTAAGGAAAAACCTAAATGCATCAGGTTTTAATTAACTTTTGGTTGGTTGTGATGATGGCACTTTAGAGAACAATACCGCAGCATTCCTTCATCCCTATCACAAACTACCATTCGGTTTTGAAACTTGCTGCCAGATCCAACCAGATGCAAAATGCATCATCATGTGGAAAACTGCCTGCAGAATTGTAAAACTGCATAAAACCATATTACATATTATTATACAAGATAAAGGACATG
Organism: Cryptophagus acutangulus; assembly: GCA_963556235.1. Taxonomy (NCBI): domain Eukaryota; kingdom Metazoa; phylum Arthropoda; class Insecta; order Coleoptera; family Cryptophagidae; genus Cryptophagus; species Cryptophagus acutangulus. The sequence continues at coordinate 4,694,576 of OY744564.1, forward strand.
CGACATGATGCAAACCGAGATGCGCAACCTGCTTTGTGGGTTGACATTTAATATTATCCTTATCCACCAGCACCGGAATTCTATAAATAATCCTCCCTTAATGCATTCTGGTCTCGGATAAATTATTAGTAGTAACACGGGTGCGAAAAACTAAAGGGGTTTCATCATAAAGTGCAAAAAGGACACAAGTGAGAGTTTATGAGGTATATTGAGACTCGCAAAAATTTAGTGAGAAGACTGAAGGCTTCACACTATTTTTGATAAAAGCTCCTGATCCTGTAGATAATATTTTATATTTCAAAATATTTTCTGAATCCGTACGACGTCTCATAAATTTCTAACTAAGAAGACAATTATTACTGATGGGTCGCATATAACTTTACTGTTTTATCGTATTTCTATACTACGACATAAAACCGTATTCCAAAGGACTTTATGAGCTTTCCGCAATTAAAAATAAAAACTATTATTTCATTTCGTTCGTAATTGCAAATAAAACATAGAACGTTATATAGAGATTTTCCAGATCATTTGCGGCAATTAAGGACTGAAATAATGAAACTTCAAGTAGAATTATTTCTCTTCCTTCATTTAGATTAATTTTCCAAAACCAAACTGTTTTAATAATAAAGTGGAATTCATACATAGAAAAATTAATAATTTAAATTTAATTAAACCACATGTATTTTGTAATGGATAAAATTAATTAACTGGATAAAATTTAAACAATTATTTTACACAAAAAAAAATGATATACCATGCATTTTCAAACGCATGTTATATTATTCATTGTTCAGGTCACTGCAATCATACAAAAATATCTGAAAAGACCGTTCTTTGAATTGTTAATTAGCTTCATTTATTTCAATTATTTTTTAATTTAAATTGCACTCCATTGTACTTCCACTTGAATGCTTTTAAATATCCATATAAACGCACTGTATAGTTTCTATGGAGCCAAGTCGAACAAAAATATCGCCCGGTAGCAGCCGTAATTTTAGTTTTATAACTCTTTCAAGCTTTTTAATTAAAGTGCAAAACTTTGAAAGCCATTTATATAGTTATTTTCTACCAGGAGCATCCTAATAAATAGATATCTATAAACAATAGATTTAACGGCCTGAAGACATTCCATTAATGCCTAAAGTCTAGCTCTAAAGTGTAAATTAATATTTAAGCGTCTTAGTTATAAAAATATGAATCTAAAAATACGAATTTAATTGCCTATCCAGCTGTAACACAAGATTAGTAAAAAGCTTTCGAAATCGACTAACCCGACAAAGTTCAACATCATCATCGACTTCCTGCGAGTGCTCCCTTAAGAGCGACGTCCTCGGAAGTGGTTTAGGAGGCCTGGTGGTAAGTGGAGGTGGCGACAGTGGGGGTTTTGTCGCAGAATTTACATGAAAACCGGGAGACGTGACCGGTGGCAATACACTACAATATCTGGGCATTAATTCCGAATTGATCGAATTTCGAAAGTGCTGATGACGGGTTGTGAGAATGGGCGAATTCGGAGTTGTAGACACTTCACGAATTACATCTGTTAATGGATACATTTTTCAAGTTACAAAAATCCCTTTTAAGTTCAACCTACCCGTCATGGAGGGATGATTTATAAAGTCTGCTTGATCAACATAGACATTATGTTCGGCGTAATGCAAATTCGGGTAACTCGTGCTAAAATCCGAATGCAACTCAAGTGCACTATATGGCGGAGGTGCCGGTTTTGCGTACCAGAGTAGATTCTGCACAAGTTCTTGTGGCGGTGCCGAAGGTTGAAACTTCGGAGGCAGTGGCGGCGGTTGTTCTTCACGTATCGCATCAAACTGTTTGAAATTGGAATAATTCGAATTGTCATTGCGAGCGAAATGATTTAAACTTCCCAGCTCGAGTGGATTGTGTTTTGAATCTAAACTAAAGCGTCTGTTACGTGTCGGTGAAGCTGTGGGTGACGGGAATTTATTCAATAAAATTGGAGATGCGATATCGCGACGTTCGATCACCACGTCCCATCCTTTCGGCGGACAATTATAAGTTATTTTGTGATCATCATTAGGATGTCGCAGTTTTCTGCGTATTGGTGGTGTCGGGGCCGGTTTTAAACGCAGCAGAAATGTTACCTCATCTTCACTGGAAGCGTTTTCCTGATGCAGTTCATCCATTATTCAAATCGTATGCATAATTTTTGTTTGTAATACAATGCGCTCGTTATATAAACATTCTTTTGTAATTAAGCACTTTTGCATAACATGCATTACAATAATATACAAGTTCGCTCTGTAAAAATGGATAGAAGGATGCCAGAATTCAGTTCAATCTGGTGCACGTCCAATTTATTGATCTAGCCCACTAAAAGCTTCGCGTTTTCTCTAATTAATGATTGGATATACCGATTTCTATATTGATAATTAAATGCGAGAGGAAGGAAATTAAATACCGCTAACTATGTATTTATAGCTCACAGAACCGCGAGTTGCGTCACAACTACATATACAAAATTATGAAATTACTAGTATTAAAGTAATATTGTCACAACACCATTAAAACCATTATCCCACATACTATATGCAAAATAGCAACACACAATTATACGACTAGATTCGAAGCAAAAATAAATTTCAGCACTATTTTATTGCAGTTTCAACTAAAGTGGTTTTCGTACGGTAAGCACATTATAAATGTTTCGAATGTAAAGAGTTTAACACATGTCGGGTCGAGAATTGTCCCCAAGCAACAACAAGTCGATGACTACTAAAAATTGTCTCGACTCTCCAACTTGTGCTATCTTTACCGTCGTTCCTGCTGAATCCCAAATCTATGTAACACTATAGTCTCCTGCTACAAATTAAATCATGTCAACAATTCGGGATTTACAAAGTGATTCTCATTTTTCAGTTTCGTACCAGTAGTACTTTATCCAGAAATAAATAGAAGATTTACAATAACTGTTATTTTTTGTATTAATAGCGTCTTCTCGTGGATCCTGAATTTTTCACAAATTGTTGATCCAATAAAATTGAGTTTTCAAGCTGAGTGTGATGATCATCGAGCAGGAGAGAATATTGATAGATGCTAGAAATTCGGTCTCAATTGCTCCGTGCAAGAATTTTTTTTTGTTTTCATCCATTATTAACGATCTTGGAAAATACTTTGGAAGTATTTTTAATTTCAATTGCATTTTAACACAAAATCTTTAATTATTTTTGCGACTTTCTATGAGGCTCCAAATGTATCTCTCCTTTTGTGACTTTTCCATTTTTTTTGTGTAAAAATGTGATGGTACTAAATTTCATATTTGAACAATAGCATTTTTATCAGGATATTTTTCAAGTATATGCATTACAAAAGCCATTTTTATACAAAGTTATTCATAGCGTATCATTGTTGAATGTATATGAACACCAAACGAAGTAAAAAAGCAAACAATTTGTGCCAGATATGAGCTTTTCTGCAAGTAAAAGCACAATCAACATGCTGAAAGCCTCAGACGACGACTATTACATTAATATTGAACAACAGATACACCAGTAATTAGTAGTTTGAGCATCAAATTATTGCAAATCAAAGGACTTGCAATATTAAATGCTGGAGTAGGTTTATTATTGAATTAGTAATCAGTAACTAATTTGAATATTCAATAGCAAACAAAGTAAAATATAGATATTCTTCGAACCTTTCTTATTATGCAGTCTCCTTATAATGCATTATAATTTTCTTCGAATTCCAACACACTTTGAGTAATGAATCCATTTGTATGATCAAGTGTTTTCCATACATTCATTTATATGCATAATATTTATTTTAAATAATTAATAAATCTCAAGTATTATTGTACCAATTAATAATAAATGCGCTCAAGTAAGCGAGTATAATGAACTTGCCAAAAACGTGATAAATTATATAGCGCAACTGTTTCAGGATCAGGATATCGAGAGAAACGCCGACTGAAAATTGAATCGCAAACTGGCAGTGTGTTATGAGTATATCCAATATTGACTGTTGTGGATAAATAATGCTCGGCGTCCATGCATTTATTATTCATAAACTGATATCCGCAAAATATTGAAACCACAATGTATTTATTAGAAATATCGTGATTCAAGTTAATTGGCTTCGGTTTCACTTAAGCGCCTTAAATTCGTGTCAATAAATTTAAAACCTTAATAATTTAACGGGTTTAACTATTTCTTTCCATATCGGTAAAGCAATATTTTTACACATTTCCAGGGTTTCCTTAAAAGATGTAAACAGTGAAATTTAGTATTCAAATGTGTCGATAAATTACTCTAGTTTAAATCGAGAAACAACAACGTAAAACTTGTCTGGGTCTGTTTAAGAAGTTTACGTTCGGGGGAGTATAGATTTTTTGTGTATAAAAATAGCTTTGTATTTTCCAATAAACTAACTAAAACGAACCACCCCGTCATGTAGTTTAAGCCGCTTTTATTTTACTTAAAAATAAATACTACATAATCTCCCCAATAAGCTACATACATTTTTTTAGAAACAAAGCCTTTTTTAAAGAATTTTATAAAGCATAATTTTAAATTTAATTTACGAGTATAAGGGTATTTTGGAACGGTATCAGTTTCTATCATTCCGGTCTTCATAAATCATTTAAAAAATATAATACGAATTTAAAAAAAAAACTTAACGCCGTAAAGGAATGAATTTAAAGTGAGTAATAATCGGATGCTTGACAGTAAATTTTGCTCTCAACTTTAGTACGAAATTGAGACCACATGCAAACATACACAAAGTTGATTATATGCAGTGGCCATTAGTTGAAATGTTAATGGGTTCGCTCATTCCAGCGAAAAAGCTGTGAATGAAAGGGGTGACGTTTATTTAAATTAATAAATACTCAACGTTTTATATCGTGCGACTAAAATATGGAATAATTTAGTGATGCATTAACATTCTGAGGCGCACTGTTCCACACACAAAGACCCCGAGCTGGTGCTCTACCCCAATGTCGAAGTGTTCTAGCCTCGCCTTTGGCTCTCGAAAATGTACATATTCCTGGTGCTGATGGTGCGAGTCGCTGACTGCATTTGCACATATATAGCATGTATTTGCACTCTATATAAGCACGTTGAAATATTATACATTTTGATAAATTGCGGTTTTACACGTGCGTATTTAATACCGGAGAACTAGGAGATTTATTTCATATTCAAGTTCAAGAATCATATAAATATCCGTAATAGTTCTAAATGCTCCAAGGGAATTAATAATCTATTTAGAAATACACTCGGAAATACATCTTGCAATTTATGCTGCTTCAAAGGAATCCTGCTAATTCATTCCTGAATATTTCACTTAAAATCAACAAAAGATTTTTTTGTCAAAGAACATCTCAATTTTCAAAGATCGATACAGCAACAAAACTTGTACATCAAACTTAGTTAAATATTGTGCCTGTATAATTTACGGAAGATCCGAAAAGAACAATCTAATTTTACTTTATGCTTCGCTATGGTAAGACAATCTACTATTGTCAGCCTTAGCTGAATAAATGTTTATGATTAGAAAACATTTTAATTGAATTAAAATAATTCGAGAAAAATTAAATCAATACCCAGCATCTCCAGTATCTGTTTAGTTTACTTCGCTTTTCAACAGTCAACCCCCTTTCCTTCTGAATGTTCTATTATTTAACGCTCATACTTTATTTACCCAAAAATCCTTTTATGCAAATTTACAAAATCTAGCCAACACATCGCTAAACAAGCAAGTTTTATAATCAGCAAAGCAAATAATTCATTATACACAAATTCATAAACTGTGGTACATTTTACAACTATTTGTTGTGCGCAAAGTTCCAACTAGACTAGTATATTTCCAAAACAAGGGTAAAATGCTGACTACAATTACAACCCCTCTATGTGGTTTCGCACCTGATTTAACATTTAATCACCTCGTTCTTCATGTATGTTCGTGTGTGCGAATATGTCTGCCGATAACGCTTTGACGCTCGCGTACGCAAACAGTGATGAACAGGTGCTGATGCTAAAAGCTAAGTGCTCATTGAATTTTTTTCAGCGGCTTTGCAAAATTCTATTAATTATGTATGATTAATTAAAATGCAGATTGGCTTGAAAAATGAAGCACAATGTAATAAAAACTAAGATGAAATGATTAAACGTGATATCGTGATCTGAATATACGATGCAAACGTTCTCGTCTTGCTTGCAGCGTGACCGCGAATGAAAGTGAGTGGATTGTTTAATTTTATACCACTACGTTTTTTGACCACACCTAAAATTTCTGGGTGCGCTGCATGTTAAAAGTAGATCACTTGGCGGCCGAAAAAAATGACCAAATGACTTATTGGTACAGGGGACGTAGCTCAGATGGTAGAGCGCTCGCTTAGCATGTGAGAGGTACCGAGATCGATGCTCGGCGTCTCCAATTTTTATTGTTTTTTATCAATTTCGGTAAATTAGATCACTTATTTGCGGAAATCACTTTCACTTTATCAAATTGGTACCAGGGGACGTAGCTCAGATGGTAGAGCGCTCGCTTAGCATGTGAGAGGTACCGAGATCGATGCTCGGCGTCTCCAATTTTTATTGTTTTTTATCAATTTCGGTAAATTAGATCAATTATTTCCGGAAATCACTTTCACTTTATCAAATTGGTACCAGGGGACGTAGCTCAGATGGTAGAGCGCTCGCTTAGCATGTGAGAGGTACCGAGATCGATGCTCGGCGTCTCCAATTTTTATTGTTTTTTATCAATTTCGGTAAATTAGATCAATTATTTCCGGAAATCACTTTCACTTTATCAAATTGGTACCAGGGGACGTAGCTCAGATGGTAGAGCGCTCGCTTAGCATGTGAGAGGTACCGAGATCGATGCTCGGCGTCTCCAATTTTTATTGTTTTTTATCAATTTTGGTAAATTAGATCACTTATTTCCGGAAATCACTTTCACTTCATCAAAATGGTACCAGGGGACGTAGCTCAGATGGTAGAGCGCTCGCTTAGCATGTGAGAGGTACCGAGATCGATGCTCGGCGTCTCCAATTTTTATTGTTTTTTATCAATTTCGGTAAATTAGATCAATTATTTCCGGAAATCACTTTCACTTGATCAAATTGGTACCAGGGAACGTAGCTCAGATGGTAGAGCGCTCGCTTAGCATGTGAGAGGTACCGAGATCGATGCTCGGCGTCTCCAATTTTTATTGTTTTTTATCAATTTCGGTAAATTAGATCACTTATTTCCGGAAATCACTTTCACTTTATCAAATTGGTACCAGGGGACGTAGCTCAGATGGTAGAGCGCTCGCTTAGCATGTGAGAGGTACCGAGATCGATGCTCGGCGTCTCCAATTTTTATTGTTTTTTATCAATTTCGGTAAATTAGATCACTTATTTCCGGAAATCACTTTCACTTTATCAAATTGGTACCAGGGGACGTAGCTCAGATGGTAGAGCGCTCGCTTAGCATGTGAGAGGTACCGAGATCGATGCTCGGCGTCTCCAATTTTTATTGTTTTTTATCAATTTCGGTAAATTAGATCACTTATTTCCGGAAATCACTTTCACTTGACCAAATTAGTACCAGGGGACGTAGCTCAGATGGTAGAGCGCTCGCTTAGCATGTGAGAGGTACCGAGATCGATGCTCGGCGTCTCCAATTTTTACTGTTTTTATGAATTTCGGTAAATTGGATCACTTATTTCCGGAAATCACTTTCACTTTATCAAAACAGTACCAGGAAGCTAAGATAGTAGAGCGCACGCTTAGTGCGGCTCTTATCACCTACTTTCCAGGATCACTTATTATCTCTTTTATCACTCTTATCACTTATTTTCCAAAATCACTTCATCATTTTATGAAAATAGTCTCCCTCCTATTTTTGGTTATCAATACAAAATAGTACATATATGTTAAATTCGTTGTTTTGGCTGACATTATGGGAATTACTCAGAGTATTATGTATTATTCGAGATACTAATTATTAATACCTATGTTAATCCAAATACATTGTGAATGTTTGGCCGCCGCATGTTTTAGCAATCAATTTCGCTTAGAATTTTAGCCAACAAATAAAGTAGTTTATAATCAAACAAAAGTTTTGTAATAAAGATAAATGTAGCTAACCTGCTGTATCCAGTGAAGAAGAACCTTAGCAACAGAGGACTCAGGTGGTGGAGGAGCTGTCGTATTTTGTAGTGCAGCAATTAAATTATTAGCTGCTTCTCGTACTCCGGGTGGCGAGGAACCGAACCCGTAATCTGGAGAATGAGCATTTAATGATCCACTATTGCCTGCAATAAACAACCCCATTTATTAAAAAAATTGCTTGAGAAAATCAATAAACTGTATTTTGTTTACAATACTCGGTTTCTACTCTTATTAAAAAAAATCCTATATATGTAGACCGGCAAAAAGTATCTGCATCCAATGTTACTACAAATTTCAATATGTTCGCATTTTACGCCCCGTTGCATTTCAATAGCGCGGCACCGTCTCCATGGATAGAGAAAATTCATTATTTATTCCATTGTCAAACCATAAAAGAAAATTTATTGTTAACCAACCCAAAACATTGCATCCCGACAATAAGTAATCTTAAATGAAGCAAATCCCAACTAAACTCACTATGAACATGATGATTGCCTGTCTGATTGTGATGGTCTCTAAGCTGGCCCGAGTGGCACATGTTCAGCCACCACCAGCGAGTCATAGGAGAAATCCTCTTCACATGCCTGGCCTCGTCATGCAGAGAGGACTAGTGCAGCCAATCCTTTTCCCCAGAGACAAATACCACGATATTTACTTTACACTGAAATACTACACCAAATGACTGTGCCATCACTCACATCACATACACATGCACCCACTAGTTCCAGATTCGAAGCACTATAATTGAAACCCTTCAAACCCAAAATTTATTACAAGCGAAACGAATCAGACATTTGAGGAAAAAATAAATATCGAGGGAAGTCTATTTAATTTTCTGTGGATCGATAAATATTTAAGAAGGTAGACCAGACAGAAATCATTGGTGAAACTATTAATTAATTCATGGCTGCATTGAGTTAGCAAGTTTAGTGCTAATTATAATCTTCCCAATATTCCTGCTGAATTTTGAGTGAACCGCTAAATTGGCTTGAGTGAAGTTTGCAGATAAGAAGCTTGAATATGTTCAATTTTACCTCCTATCTGCACAGCAAAAATATTTTGCTAATATATTTAGTAGAAAGTAAATGATTGGCGAGATTAATAGCTTTCGGAAAATTGAATTAAAATATATAAATATGTTTTTTAAGGAAGTTAAGTAACTTTTTCCCGAACCCTTCCAAACGGATCATCCATCACCATTAAACTGACAAGAGTATCTGGAAATATTGTAATAGTGTGATGGATTTGTTGGTCAAATATATTTTAGTCAATCAGTTCATGTATTAAAATGAAAATTAATCTGGTCCTTTGTTTTAACATTATTAAATTGATAAAAAGGTCATAATATTGGCTTCCCGCTGATTTGGAAGCCGATATTGATTCAAGAACGGATTTTTGTTCAAATGAGTTTTGTATTTTCAAATATTGGATAGTTAGAATTTTCAATATGAAATTGTTCTCGGCTTCTTATTATAAGATGCATTTTGTAGACGTTGAAGCCAAATTTAAATTTGTGTCGATTTTTCCAAATAATTAGAAAAGTTTTAAAAAACTTTAATTACTATTACTACATTGTAAACTTTAATGCAAGACTAATCGATGATAAATTTGCATAGACCAGAATAGTCTGCACGCCAAATGGGTCCAAGAGATTATACCAAAAATTCATAATCGGATTGCATTATAAACCAACTCTGTTGTGTTTGACTTTTGAATTTAAATTAAAGCTATCGATTTAACATTATATAATGTCATATTTCCACTCTATCGAAGAAAATAAACACATAAATTCAACTTTAAGAGGCTTAAAGGCAGAGTTCAAAGTTTATTGCACAAGCGAAATAAAAATCTTTCAATTTACTATTTGAGTGGAAAGTAAAAAGGAAACTTAACTAGCAAGAAGGCAAAAATATTCACTCACACAATTATTGAAAAATAAATCACTCGCATAAATTTCGAAAAAAAAAATTATTTACGAGCAGGGGTGATTACGTCGCGACAACCCTCGCAAAATGTGCACCTGTTGATAGTCCGAGTCTATTGTAAGAACTATACTGACGGTGATAGTGTAGAATTGCAGAACAGACTCCGGAGTCCGGAATTTCAGAGATTCAGGAGTCTGGAAGCATGCGCGCGCTTTTCTACCCCGTATATGTAGATAGAAATTCCGCCACTGCCAAGCCAAGTATTATTAACCATGGCACATGCGATATTATATTAAAACGAGAGCAGTGGGATAAATATCCTAGATATTAGTTGGATAGTTAAGTAGGGTGGAATCTATAAATCTATTAATTCAACATGATTATCTCATTTCTGTTTATTGTGTAAACGATACGATGCAAGAAGCTAATTCGCATGATTTAGCTGGGTAATGAAGTTTGAGAAGATTAATTTATTTTGTAGTTAATATAATGCAAATCGTATCTAAGAATTAGTCGGATCCATTTACCTGGTTTTTCATCAAGATTCCAATTACTCGCAGCTTCAGTTTTTTCTCGAGTTTTTTTTTGTATCAAGATCATTTAATTTGCATTTAAACTATATAATTATTCTTCTTATAGTCGCACAGTTTATTACAAATTTTTTTATTAATAAAAATAAATTAATTTATGATTACTAAAATATTTAAAATTCCTCTCGCAACTTATTGATCCCAAAATGACTGGTTTTGAAATTTACTTTTGAAAATAATATAAAACAAATACTGCCACTGTGTACAAATAAAATAAAAATTCAAAACAAGATTTCTATTTATTATTAATGAATTATTGCATAAAGAATAGACCTCGAAATACCCAGATGCGAGAACAGATGTATTTTGTTTATTTTAAAAATAAACCAACCAAATAATAAAATACAGGAATACATAAATAATAATTGCATTACTAAATTCGAGTCATTTATATGAAAAGCTGCAGACAGAATAAATGCAAAATTATTATGGTTTTATATTCTTATTTTTAATCTGAGGGTCTTTTGAATAATTTTACAAGAAAATTTGTGTATATTTCCAGCTCAACGCTCAACTTAATACTAATAAAGTTGATAACTTAAATTTGTTGTTTTTTATAATAATGTTTTTATAACCAGCTCTTGTACTTTGTTACCCTTAGGGCTTGCTACTCCAATTCCAGCTACAAAGCTAGAAGCTTTACTAATCCAAATTAAAAAAGTTATAATAAATGCTCGAATAAATCCTTTTTTTTTGCACAGAATAAAATTATCTGAAACATCCTCGCAAGCAAAGTGTATGGCGGGATTCAAAGCAAAAAAAAATGCTTTGTACATAAAAGTTTGACATAGTAGTCTACGAGGTAGCTCCAGCAAAATCAAATATTGAACAACTCTAGATCCAATATGATTTGATTAACAATTTAACAGTGTTCGATCCATGGGTTGCATAGATATTTTTTTGAAAGCAAATAGAAAGACAAATTGATTAAAGAAGAGATTTACTTCTACCTCGACTTCCACTTATCCAAGAACTTTGAAATTTCTAAGGGTGTCTTTCCGGAAGCCTCAGAAGTGCCCCTCCAAAATTCGCTCCCCTACGACCACTTTAGAGTAACTACCCTTATTAATTTTTTCGATTTTCTTTTTAATTTTGAACCCTTTCGATTTAATTATATAAATCACGTTTGAACTTTTGAACCTTAATAGCTCATTTCAAAACAATTCCTGCCTTATCTCATGAACGCCCCCGTATATATCTATAAAGTTTATCAAACAATAATCTCGCAGGTATTTTGCGACCTTCACGAGGCTATTCAGCATGACGTTCGTTATCAGCTAAATAATACTTTTTACATACATTCATTACTACTTTAAATTAACAACTACAAAATTTTCCGCTACACAATATTTAATTGGTAAATTAAAATAAAATCTCGCATTTGAGTAACTACCGCAATAAATGTAGGATGTCTTGTGACAATCGTAAAATTAGATATTAGCGAATTTCATACGTAGAACAAAATACAGTTTATCCTTAATTCTAAAGTAGGAATTGCAATTATATCGAACCTGAGATAATCCCATCCATCTGCATCAATGCCTGCTCCAGCAATTTACTGGCATCCGCCGACGAGGACAAGCCTGGAACTTTTTCATTCAATTGTTCCGCTTTCCCCATATTTAGTCGATTCACTACACTCACTATCATACACCACGCAATTCAATTGTTCAATTAGCTAAAAGTTTGTGTAACTTCGCGTTACCGTGTATCATTGAGGTTAAGCCAAATCGGAACATCACACTTGCGAACTTTCAAGTTTGTTCACATGTACCGAAATTGAATTTGACGGTGCCGGTTACTTACTTTGCGTGAGAAAAATCGGCAAGTTTCAGTGGTTTGTTTGTGTTTATTTCGAATAAAAATAAACACGAATTCGGGAAGTTTCACAAACTTATCACAACTATCTGTCTGTCTTTGTTTATGAAAGTTTTGACTTTTTGAGGGTGTATGTTGAGGCCATCTAGCGGTTTAGAGAGGGACGTTGCAGTTTTGGAGCGCCACTATTAGGCAACTCAATATACACTATTTTAATTTAAAAACGTTGTCAGTCTGTCCATATCGTTTGTAAGTCTGTCAGAGTCGGATGCGTATTTAATTTAATTTGTATTTTAATGATTAATATAAATAATAAAATTTGTTTTTTAAATATTTTTAACTTTTATTATATTAACAATACTACCATAACAACATTTATAATTTATATATCATATTTATACTTCAGCCTCATCAATAGTTTCAACAGATACGTTCTTCTTTAAGTTACTTTCATCAGTGTCTTCATCAATTTCTTCAATTTTTTCATTTGGTTTAGTTTCCTCCTTTTCTTCTTCGGCTTCAGATTCTAAGCTGTAAGCTTTTTCGTCTTTAATCTTTTCATATGGCATTTTGTAATTGATGTACAAACTATCGACAGGTTCCCTAGCGTGTATATCTCTTTGGTTATCGCCTTCGATGCCTGTAAAAAACTGGGGCTTTCTTGCTTTAAATTTTTTAAAATTTTCTTCCGGGTCTTCTAGATGAACAGGGGTGCTGATATGATGCACAATGTCATCATCATCAGAACGGAGTTTCTTCTTGAGCAATCTTCTTTTTTTGGGAGTATCTTTGGCTGGTTTATTCTCCAAAAACAATGATGATGAGGTTGGATCTTCAAGGGGGAGACTTTCTTCTTCATATGCGGGAATTGGAATTGAGATTGGATCTGATTCCGGTTTTTGAATTGCAGGAGATATATGACTTTCGGAGAAATAACTTCCATGACCGCCATGTCCACCTCCACCGCCGCCTCCGTGCCCTCCTCCGCCATGACCGCCTCCGCCATGTCCTCCGCCACCATGACCACCTCCGCCATGTCCTCCTCCGCCATGACCTCCTCCGCCATGCCCTCCCCCACCGTGTCCACCACCGCCATGTCCTCCTCCGCCATGACCTCCTCCTCCATGACCGCCTCCGCCATGACCTCCTCCGCCATGACCACCACCGCCATGACCACCTCCTCCTCCGTGGCCTCCACCGCCATGACCAGCTCCTCCTCCGTGGCCTCCACCGCCATGACCTCCACCTCCTCCGTGGCCTCCACCGCCATGACCTCCTCCTCCTCCGTGTCCTCCACCACCGCCTCCATGTCCTCCGCCGCCACCTCCTCCTCCATGACCTCCTCCGCCGCCACCGCCAGAACCTTTCTTGAATGACCACTTTTTACCACCTTTTTTATCCCCTTTCTTCCCATATTTCGAACCATGATCATGATGATCGTCATGTCCTGCTGCTTTCTTATGTCCCTTATCTTCATGATGATGACTGCCTTTCTCAGAATGTCCTTTCTTACCATAATGGCTTTCTTCTCCTCCACCTTTTTTGTGTCCACCTTTGGATGATCCTCCCTATTAGAAATATATCTTAATGTAATATACTATCAACCTTTTCAATTTGATCGTACCTTTTTGTAACCATCATCGTGATGATATCCTCCATGTTTTTCATGTTCGCCTCCTTCATGATGCTCATCGTAGAATTCTTGTTTCTTCTCATATTCGTCTTTCTTGTGAATGTTATGTTCGCCTTTTGTGCTGTGGCCTTTGTTGTGTTTTCCTTCTTCGTGATACTAGAAGAAATATTAAATAAAAATACAAATTATTACTTAAGCCAGAAGGAAACTTACTTTAGATCCTTTTTCTCCCTTTTCTCCTTTCTTGTGTTCTCCGTAGTATCCAGAAGAATCATCATGTTTCTTCTTGCTTCCTCCTTCATCTTTATATTCTCCTTTATGTCCTTCTTTATCATGATGTCCCTTTTCGGCTTTCTCAAATGTGTGATGCCCTTTGTATCCTTTATCTCCTTTTTCTCCGTGAGAGCCTTTATGGTCGGAATGGTGGCTTTTACCTCCTCCTTGTGCATGTTTTTTAGAACCACCTCCGCCTCCTCCACCTCCTCCGTGTCCACCACCACCACCACCATGTCCTCCTCCGCCTCCTCCGCCTCCATGTCCACCTCCTCCTCCATGTCCACCACCGCCATGTCCACCTCCTCCTCCTCCGTGACTTCCACCACCGCCTCCATGTCCTCCTCCTCCATGGCTTCCACCGCCATGACCACCGCCGCCATGCCCACCTCCTCCTCCGTGACCACCGCCTCCGCCGCCATGTCCTCCTCCTCCGTGTCCTCCACCGCCGCCGCCATGTCCTCCTCCTCCATGACCACCACCGCCACCTGAATGCTCCTTATGATAATCTAAAATAGATCCATCCGGAGCTTGATCAAGTTGAACATCTTCTACCGATTCTACCAAGTCTTCTACCGTCTCGTCCTTTACAAGATCCTCACTCGGATCCTCCTCGCGATTGTACGAGAAAGCCATCGGAGTCTTCAACACTTTTTCCACTTTTTGACTGGCATCACTGAGAGGACTATCTTCCACTTCGACAGCTTCTTCACTAGTATCACTATATTGGTCTTCAACATTACTAACAATTGGATCCTCATATAAAACGGGAACCGATTGGATCACAGGGTGCTTGACAAGCTCCAAGAAAACTGGTCTCGGCTCCGCAGCGGCAGTTTCCAAATCGCCATCAATATCCAAAAATCTGCCTTGCACATTTAGGATTAATAAACTAGCACTGACAAATTTAAATAGAAGCTTCATTAAGCTCCTGGATTTCTTCTTTGTTAACATCTTTTTGTGATGTTGATCATTTGCACTTTTGAGCTATTATTAGAGTCGATGTATTGTTAAATCTGTACTGATTGATTATTAAAAATGGTATTTGTTTATATAGTGCATTCAATTTACTACCTCCTAAACTAAAATTCTTAGTCTGTGAGAAACAATTATGTAATGGAATTATTTGCCATCCGTGTAAATCGTTTACTAAATGATTGTTCCTAATCAATTTGATATATATAAATAGTCTGCTATTGTTGCATTATTATAATTAGTTTTTTTAGCTTTCTAAAATGTTATAGTTCATTAATTCATCTATTTTGCATCGATCGATACATAAAGTCCTAATAATATACTTTCTCCGGATTTACCATGATATAATGAAATAGTGTAGATTTTATTTAATGCCAATTGTGGTTTTACATTCCAAAAAATAAATAATACACGTACTAAATTAAATAGACATTAACGAACTAATTGGTATTACCTAAGAAAGAGTAATTTTTAATCTTTATTTTACTTAATTTACAGTCTCATTTACTTGAAAAATAATTAGTTTATAGTGTTCAGTCAAAATTGGCAACAAATTCTTATTATTTATATATTTTTTTATTTTTTTTCATATATTTGATTATTTTATTATGCGTTGAGCTAATAATAAATAATTGCAATCTAATTAATAGTGTCAGATATTTAAAAGTTGGTCAGGGTTTAATAAAAATTTGCAACAAATTCTTATTGTTTATATTTTTTTTATATTTTTTTCATATATTTGAATATTTTGTTATGCGTGGTGCAACTAAAAAATTAATTGCATTGTAATTAATTGTCGCAGATATTTGAAAGTTGGTCAGATTATAAACACGTACTGGTACTCTACAATTACGCTTTATTTTAATATAATTTAGAAGCGCAGAACCAAATTGATGCTGGTTAACTAATTGACAACTTAAAGTGAACTTTTGTTTACGCTTAAAATACGTAAAAAAAAAATTACCCGACCATATAACGACGTATTATCGCTACATTAAATTAGTTATAAATTAGTTATTAGCTACATTATATTAGTTATTATCTTCAATTAAATTAGTTATAAATGAATTGGATTAATACGCACATTATTTATTTATTAAATGAAATATACAATGCGATTACAAATTCAAAACTAAATACTTTTTTGGCATGAAACTACTCATCGGATTGGATTGAAAGTTGGTATTTGTCTTAGTAATGATATAATAAACAATCCTGCCAAGTTTCATCAAGATCGAGCCAGATTGAGCTAAAATATTTAACCCAAGATACTTTTTATTATTAATTCATTAAATAATTAATAACTTAAAAACTATAATCCTAAGAATTAATCTGATATTTTTCTCGGATTCTACGCATTTTTCTACATACGTATACCAAATTTCATTAAAATCTATGAAACTTTCAGACCGTGGGAAAATTACTGTCAGCGTGGTAACGTGCGGTCATTGCCCCCGTGCATCAAAACACTTAAGCGGTGCAACTTGATTATGTAACCTTATGCAAGCTATTAAAATAGCGCACCTGTAAGCTATTAAAGGGGAACGATCATTAAAGATGAGCGATCCTAGTACGGACGTCGCCGAATACATACGATGAGCGGCCATTGTGTTTGTCAGCTTGAGTGCAATGCAAGTACATGTGTCAACAAGAAAAGTGATAAATAAAGTGGGAATGAAGCATTTCTGAATAGTTTTGGAGCCCCAGGATCAAAGAAAACCTTTCTAGGATCTCAAAAACATAAATGGATGCTGCTGGGCGAATTTATTTGAGGTTAGAATCAACGAACCAGCGGCGAATGTATTTGAGGTTAGAATCATCACTACTATTAATTATTACTCAAAAATTAGATAAAGTATTGGATTTGATTGAGTTGCAAGTATGTATTTGTTTTTGGATTGATGTAATAAACAATCTTGCCGAATTTCATAAAGATCGAACCAGTATGAGCTAAAATTATTGAAAATTAATAATACAACCACATTGTATTATTAATTTATTAATTATAAAACTGCAACTACACAGTTTAAAAACGGATTGCTTTGTTGATATTTGCGTATTAGCTTTCATTAAAATCGGAACCTTGACGTATAATTAATTTATTAGTTATTAATTAGCCAAACAGTTCACACTTCAAACATATTTATTTACCAAACAAGGTATACATCTACCCCGCTGATTTCTGCTTCAAATGACCAATGTCAGGAAAATCAAGCGGATAGAGCACCCCATTATTTACAACCATTCAAACCGAACCCGGTTTAGCCTCCCTAAACAACCCTTTAGCTGCATTCTCGGGAATTTGCGGCCCTTCAGTTTTTTCAGTAAACTCCGCTGAAAAATAGTCATTAGCAAAGTGGCACCACGCAAAGTCACTAAAATTCACAAATATCAATTAAAAGTGTTAAAAAGGTTAACCAAAAGTGCCCTAAAATATTTTCCAATAATTTTGAATTAAGTGCAACAAAGTGCGCGCTCCACTAAACTTCTAGTGGAAAACGTTATGTCAATCTGTACACTACGTGTCACATTGGAAAGCGCTCTTGAATAAACTTCAACAGGACTATTAAAGTTAAATATTTTTCACATATGTTTAACAAAACATTTCTAAAACTAAAATGAATGCTGCCAAAACGCAAAAGGCTTCAACTAAAAGTAAGTACCTCTCTAAAGGACAAAATAAATTTTATAGGTTATAATTTCAATAATTTTTCTGATGTAATTTTAGAAGAAGCTGTAGGACCTGATGGTTTAACGAAAAAAGAACGCCGAGCTTTAAAACTGCAAACCAGAGAACCCCAAGAAAATTCCCAACCTGCACCCAAACCGAAAGAAGCTAAAACTATCGCACCAGAACCTACGGAAACTCCCCCAACATCCAACACTAAAGCACCGCTAACCGAGAAGGAACTCCGAAAGCTAGAATGGGACAAAAAACTAGCTGCACAAAAACCAGCGGAAGCTGCGGGTGGCAAAGAAGCTCCAACTTTAAGCAAAGCTGAATTGAAAGCCAAGCGAAGAGAGCAGCAAGAGCAACAACGCCTGGCCAAAACAGCCCCAACCACTGCCACCATCACTGCCGCGAAAGCACAACCCGAAAAGCCCATATCAAAACCAGCGGCCGCACCTGAAATAAAAAAGCCCGAAAAGAAAGCAGCCGTCGTTAAAAAAGCGGTCCCCGTTCAAGCAAACAAAGTGCCCCTAGTGCAGCACTTGTACAACGAGCCGGCGTCGAACTCGACCGAAAACGACGATTTTGTTGTCCACAAAGATGTGCATCCCGCTTTTGTCCGATTGGGCGTTCAGTATTCCACCCACACGATTCTCGGCTCAAATGCCCGATGTTTAGCTCTCTTAGAAGCGCTCAAGCAATTAGTGAACGATTTGCAAACGCCAGCGAAACAAGAGTTTTGCAGGTACCTCGAATCGGTCCTGCAGACTTGTACGAATTATTTGCAGAAATGTCGACCGCTTGCGGTGTCGATGACCAATGCGTTGAAGCATTTCAAGCTGCAGTTGACGCAAATTGATACGAATTTGTCCGACAATCAGAAACGGGATGAGCTTTTGAATAGTATTGAGGTTTATGTGCAAGATGAAATTGTGAAAGCGGGCAAGGCGATTTGCATGAAGGTGAATGAGAAGATTTCGAATGGGGATGTTATTCTGACTTACGGATGGTAATTATAATCCTTTTTTATTTGGGAGAAAAATTTATTGCAAAAGGCACTGCCGGTGTATCGCTGGTTGCATAAATTCACAGCACAAAAATTAAAACTATTGCGAATTTAAATATCTGTTACGCCTTCTATTTGCTTTTTTAAATTTACAGTTCCTCATTGATTCGCAAAATCCTCCTCGAAGCGCACAAGGATGGTAAGAAATTTGAGGTGGTAGTAGTGGATGGTAGCCCCCATTTGGAAGGTCGCGAAATGCTTCGCCGATTAGTGGAAGACGAAATTAAATGCCGCTACGTACTTATACACGCACTCAGCTACATTATGGGCTCAGTGTCGAAAATTTTGCTTGGCGCCCATGCTTTACTGACGAACGGTTACGTGATGTCCCGAATTGGAACTGCTCAAGTCGCACTGGTGGCTCAGTCGTATAATAAACCGGTGCTGGTTTGCTGTGAGACGTACAAGTTTAGCGAACGGGTCCAGACGGATTCGTTTGTCTATAACGAAATTGGTAAATTTGAAGGTAAATTAGTTGATAATTGTTATTGGGGGTTGTTTTAGGTGACGAAGATAAATTAATTCAGGTTGATTCCATGAAGGAAGCTAGTCCTTTGGTGGGTTGGAAGGATAATAATAAATTAACGCCGTTGAATTTGTTGTATGATGTTACTCCACCCCATTTGGTCACTGCTGTTGTTACGGAATTGGCGATACTTCCTTGTACTAGTGTGCCTGTTGTATTGAGAATTAATGCGAACGATAATATTCAATAAAAATTGATTGCACTGTGTGTTTAAATATTTTCTTTTCTTTCTTTACACCACTGAAAAATAGCAAACAATTAAATTCGAAAAAGGGGGTTAATCGCCCGAAATAAATTTTAATATATTTTTAAATAGGTTTTTATTAAAATTTTTAGACATAGGTTTGTAATAATGGCCTATGAGTAGTTAATAGGCATAAAGTTGAACTTTATAGAATATTCCATATAATATATAAATAAATAAAAGGCACAATCTATACAAACATTATATAAATAAATTCTGTCTTCATGTTACAAAAATAAAATTATCACAATCCAATAATCACTTTTTCATCATCTCATTTTGCTTCCACATACAATTCCATTTTATTTTTACGCTCGCAACATAAATACATTTTACTTGGTCATTAAATTGCAAGTCAGTTCATGAAAACATTTTCAATATAAAATATTTTATAAATATAATAATATAAAACGGGTATTAGTGTTATTCATTTCAAACTTATATAATTTTTATTTATTATAACATTGAATATATCATAATATTACTAGATCTATAAGGCTTATACTTTTTTCATAAAATATTAATATGTATTTTTTGGTCGCTTTGTTTAAATGATATTTTTAATATCAGTTAATAAAAAGTATTCAGCTAAAACTATGAATAATAATGCAGAAAAAAAAACACAAAAATAAAGTTGACTAAATAAATTAATTTACACAATTCACTAAAGCATTGAAAATGCATTAGAAAATTAATAACAAAGTATAAATATATAAAATAATAAAATATTTTGGTATGCTAATGATTAGCTGGTTAACATAATATTTTAACAATACAAACATAACAATATTTACTGTACAATCCAAGGCTATTGCTCATTTTAATAATAACATACGGATAAAATAAAAAAGTATTTAAGGAATTATGGAGCACCTAAATTTCTTTTGTATTTTTATTATTATGAGTTAAATGTTCCAATTAACAGCAGCCACAATAGTATCACCAATTTTAGCCATAAGGATTTATTTTACAATATTTGTTCATGATATTGAAGAAATCAAGATATTATTGCATTTGTATAAAGAAATCCGCTTATGATACAAAAATGTGTGATTTGAAAATAATTATTTCTTCATATTTAGGCACATGCACATTCATAATTAAACCACATTAGAATGGAATCACGATAGTTATCGATATAAAAACGAAGCGTTTGCAAATAGAAATCGCATGCATATTAATACTATTACTCTGAGATTTTTTCGTTAATTTTTTCGGTATTTGCAGCAACTTCAGCTAATGTCGCTAAACCTAAAAGATCATTATTATTAACCGCTGGATTATTTAAATGTGTAATGCTTTGCTTGTTTTTGCGTTTCTTGGACCCGACGAGTTGCATTTCCGTCAATTTTTGCTTCTTAACTTTTGTCTCACCCACTGTCTTGCTTGTACGAAATTTCCGCTTTTTGCTATCCTTTTTGCGTTTCTCATAAATTTCGTAACTTAAACACGGAAGATTTTTTATACGTAAATCTAAATTAAAACTAGACGTGGGAGAGGTTTTGCTGGTGCTGCTGCTGTCGGAATTCTCAGACACGGTGCGCACCCTTTCATTAGAATTTTTAGTAATATTATTGTTATTGAAAGCAAAACCATCATCAATTTTGATAACATTATTATCAGGCACTACTTTAATGGTAGTGCGTTCAGCTAAACGCTTAATGGTATCATCTAACTTTGGTGTTTGATTTTCGAGCTTATTGAACTCATTCTCTAACTTACTATCGATCATTTTTCCGTAATACTTTTGCTGAGTTAATTTCTCCTTTTTGTTGCCCAACAACTTACCCTCAACCATAAATTGCTCGTAGCGCTTGCCTTTGCATTGCCGATCCGATTTGCGTTCCTTACAATCGTCGCTATCGCTCTTCAAAAATATATTCTCCACCACTTTATTCATCAACTCCTGGTTCGTCATGTTCTCATCCAGATTCGGATCTTCGTCTTCATCCGATTCATCTTCATCATCCAATAGGCGTCTGGCCGCAGTATTGTCCATATGGTACTGTTCGAATATTCGCTTCTTCATTGGTTTCGGAGGTAGATCGGTTGATTTGATTAGACTCACCGGGGTGGTATGAATCGGATCAAAATTGTGGTTATTGTTGTTGTTTTCATTCAATTCTTTCTTTGGTTTTGATGCAAAATCATTGTTCATTAACGAAGTCAAACCGCCCAATTGAGACTCATCTGCCAGTTTGCCTGGTGTAAATTCAGGTATCATAAGATTATTGGAAGGACTAGGACTAGATTGTGGTACTGACACTTTTTGAATGGTAGTGTTGCTGGCGTTTGGTACCACTGGCGGTCTGGTTGATAATGTTCGTAAAGGTGGTGCTGGCAGTTTGTACCATTTGAAATCCGGATTTGCACTTAAAAATGCATCTTTGTACTGCAACAAAAAATTATATGTGATACTAAATAATGTAAAGCAGAAATATTTTAAAATATAGGCAACCAGACATACATGCTTATTTTAATTTTTCTAAATTGTAAGCGATTTTCGTGTAATATTTACGACTTACCTCATTGGCCAAGTCCCTGTAGGGTTGCTTATCTTCAAAATCCAATATAGCCCACCACTCTCCCAAAATCCGAGTAACACCCCGATTTTCCAAATTTTGAAATCGCGCTCGAACAATCGGACGATGCTTCTTGCAGAAAATTAAAAAGGCATTCATAGGCCTACGAGCGTGATGTGACGGTGAAACAGCATCAATTGCACCGTTTTGGTCCACATCGTTATTATTGTTAGCAGTACAAATTTCAGCCTCTATCGCCTCGTCCTCATTTTCCTCATCAGTTTTCTCCGCTTTGTCGATGACTTCGTCCGATCTCTCATTAGCCCAGCTCATTTTAATGTGGTTGTAATCCAAATCGTGCAACTTATCGATTGCATTCGATTTGAAATTCTGCTTCCAAATTTGGTTGACTGATTTGCTGCTCACATTACTGGATGGTAGCTGCTGATGGTTGTTGTTTTCGTTCGCTTCCAATGCGCTCTTATCATTGGAAAACAAGTTTCGTGAAGGCGAGTCAGATAGCATGAAGGAATTGGTTTTCGGTTTGATGTAATTGTTATTAGTGAGAGATAAATAACTCATTTTCGAAATTCTTTTTTACATTTCAAAAGTATAAAGGTGAAAAAATAGAACTAGATTACCGGTGGTTGAACTAGCTGAAACAAAGAGTTTTTATGGTTTTGTTTAGATTATCGTGAATTTTGTTATCGGGTGTTATTTATTTATTGAAATTCAATAATGTATTTTGATAAAGGAATATTTTATCCGAGTACCTTTAGTGGAATAAAATAATTCCGCTAACAATGCAATAAATTTATTTATTTTATTTACAATGCTCTATGTGTACGATAAATAATTTAATCAGGGGAAACGATGATAGGGAATGTTCTATTCTCAGAAACAGTTAATTTATTAAAGAAATATCTTCAGAAATATTAAGCGTTCAAAAATTTGCGCAACAATATTTCTCGAATTTTTTTGAAGAAATTAAAGCACATTTTGTGTAAAATAAAATATCAGAGCATTGCTTCACATAATCTAAACAAATTAAACTTTTTTACTGGGCATTCATTTTATGGATTAAAAACAAATTAAAATACTACGTGCCGGTGACTTAATTAATTATCACAACTATTGCAATATTATTTTATTACTCGTAGTACTACCAACTAACTTAGAACTTGAAAATCATTTGTTTTGCTAATGGATTAAGTTTGTATTCAAATTGATTGCAGTTTAATTTCAATATTCGGCTTATATTTATATTGTTGCTAGGCAAGCAAGAAGTTGAATATTTTTATGACTACTAAATTATGTAAAACAGCTGGGTCTTACTAAATTATTACTACTATATTTGTTTATTAATTAATACTTTAAAGCAATGAGCTGAATATCGATTAAAATTTAAAGTGAATCATTTAATTGACTCGAATTGAGTTAATTTATTATTTTTATAAATAATTAATAATTATTGAAATGTTGGGCAATTAATAATTTTATTAAATAGAGTGAAACATTTCAAGAGCTGCAGTATTTTAAGTTTTTATATAAATTATTAATATAATTACTCCTGTTGCATAATACTTGTAAGACCTTCAAAGAAACCACAAGTTTATTAAAATATATTGAATTAAACCGTTTTCGTAATGTTTTAAAAAGATAAAAGAACAAAGCTTACTTCAGTCATTTTAATGGTACCTATTATAATAATATTAAGAATACAAATATTCGTTTACAAAAATGTTTTGTAACATAAAATGTAAACACACTTGCATGTAACATGTTTAGAACTTTATAAACTTGCAAACGTGAAGTATACAGTCTGTCCTAAAAGCAACAATTACAGAACTATTGATTTATGAATAATGATAACATTACTACTTCTTAAATGAAATTGTCAACCTTCATACTTTTAATAGCTAGTTTAATAAAATGTATATTAAATATGCCTTTTCCAATTTAACTCGGGACTTGCTAAATTGGGTCACAATTTAATCCCGGTGGGTTTACACGAATTTATGCAGCGGATTTATAAATAATTAAAATTTAACATGTTAATGCCACTGGTAAATCCGAATTGTCCGGTAGTCAAATTAAATTTAATTGCAATTTTGATTTTTTTTCGAAAAATCGTAACTTTTATCTGGCAACCAACAATGCAATAAAGTGTATTTATTAATTGAATATGTAAATTGCAAAGTTGATCACAAAAAGGAAAGTACTTTTGATGGTAATTGTTGCAGAAAATCAGGTGAATAAAATCCAAACGTAACCTGCCCCAACTAATTAATTTTATCTGGGACTGGCAACAAAACTAATCTAGTATTTCCGAGAGCATTTCTTTTATTTGTCAACTAGAGGTTTTGTTTTAAATAACATTATAGTAGCATTATTTTTAGCTTATCAGAAAAATTGTGTTCCATATTTACACTTCTGTGTGTAGAATAAATAATCGCACTTATTAAATTATTGAATTTCTTTGAGAATCATGATCAATTAACGAAGAATTACGAATGCTGGCCGGAAATTTGTAAAAACAATTTATCATAAATTAGTTTATCTATTAAATAATGCAATTTCGTACTAAATTCTGCAGGCAGCGAAATAAACCTACTTAATATTATTATGTAAAGCCGTAATAAATTGAATAAAAGTGCAATAAAATAAAGACAAAAATCAACAATAATACTGCAAGTTTGTTCCATATTTATTTTTAGCCCAAGAATTTGTTGATATAAAACCGTGAGTCACATACGAAGTAAATTTATATTCCTTCTATAACAATATCAAATTATGAACAAATACAGCTGAATCCGCAAAGCTGATTAGAGTGGTCGAAATAACAACAAATAATAAATAATCTAATCTCGTGTTGGCTTGCAGAAAGAAATGCAAAATCAAATGATTATGCAGAAGCTGCTTTAATGGCGACGATATTATTTAATAGTGTAAATAATTGATCACTTTCAATGTCATACACTTCAAAAAACAAGCAAGAAAAAACGTATACACTCAAATATTTTGAACAATGATTGAGAAATATGCTGCGCTGTCCTACTTCGATACTTTCTCATCAAAATAAAATTGAAAACAGCGATGCACAAACAGATGTTGAATAAAAAATCGGACAAATCGAAAATGCCATTTATAATTAGACGAAAAGCTAATCCCATATTCAATTTACAACATATTTTAATAGGTGCAGGGCAATTTCAAGACAAATCGCTCAAGGACAACACCAAACATTGCAAACAACTCGGCCGATTTTGTCAATAAAACTTTCGTGCAATTCGACATTAATTCATCAGATCGACTAATTGACGAGGCACGGGACGGTTTTCTGCTTCGAAATGGGGTGCAAGGGGTAAAAATTAAATGAATATTTACCTTTGAATTCGACAACTCCATGAAAAACGCAATCACATGACGTCACTCCGACCAGTTAAAATTATACCAGAAACTGACAGTGGTTTGTTGATTAAACATACGGAACACCGACTCTTGTAATTAATCGTCGAATTAACCGAAATTACGAATTAGGTTTCTGTCATAGTAAAATCAGCGGAACATTTATCAAAAACCGCTTCAAAATGCAATGCAAGATGTCTGTTGTGTTTAGATTGTCAGCTGATCCCCACTTTCTATCCCCACCTAAAGCTTTGACAATGAAATTAAGGGAGCTTTCCAATAAGCGTTCGAGTGCAGCTTTTTCGGATTGGTTGGACAAAGATGGGGATACGTAAGTGCGAATTTTGAAAAACCTTGCGATGTTGATTAATTTATTCCTCTAAATTCGTTTTTACTTGAAATTGCAAGCGAATTGTATTAATTAAAACTAACTTCCTCTTAATTGATACCTTTAATTTATTGTTATATAATTTGGGCGTAGACTAGTGAAGTTATCGTCTAAATTCGATTTTTGTTTTGTGTATGCAAATTAATGCATCTCCCAAAAAAAATAAGTAAAGGTCATCAATATATTGCTATTTTTAATTTAGGTTTAGATGACTGCTGCTAATATAAATAACCTTTTTGTATTTTTGCTTCAAAATAATTTAATTTTCTTGATAAATCCTTGAGCGCATTTATCTGAAAATTCTTGCATTTGTGCAACAAACGATAATTATGAACAATGTAATTTTTTTTTATAAAAAACTCGAAAAGATATATTTTACTCCAAGTGCATTTGATTAGTCAAATGCGCCTTATATAAATTTTTGGAGTGTGCAGTCTCCCACCACTTTTTGGGTCAGTTTACATTGCTACAGCTATATCACTTGGATCGAATTTGTGAAACAATTTATTACTATATTTTTGGATAATACTTTATTTAAAAAAAGGAAAAAAGGAAAGAACATTTGAACGGATATTTTTAAAACAATTTTTTCCATATTAGTTAGTACAAACATATATTTAAACTGAAGATTGTTGAATAATGCAGAACACAACAATAAATTAAATTATTTATAAAATTCATGCTCACTTTCATCCTTCTTAATATTATTCTTGTACCCCTTTTCGAAATCTTTCGGCAGCACAATATAACGATTCTCCCTTACGGCATGCATTCCAGCCTCTTGACAAATTGCATTAATATCTGCCCCTGAAATTCTATCAGGCCTTGCGACGTAATCCTCCAAGTCAACCTGAAACTCATTTAAATTTAAATTCAATTCCGCTATATTATTTATTTAAAGGTGTAGAGCAATTCGACATGCTGAAGATCTAATTAGACAGTAATTTAATATCCAAGGGCGGCGTTCAAGTAATAAATAATTTAAATGAGAAAATATTTGGACAGAATCTCTTAACATACCTCTTCAGACAGATTCATTTTCGATGTAATCGTACTGAAAACCAAACGCTTCTGTCTACGATCCGGCAAAGGAAATTCGATTTTCCTATCGAGACGACCAGGACGAAGCAATGCAGGATCCAAAGTGTCAGCGCGATTAGTAGCCATAATTACTTTAACGTTCGTAGTTTGATCAAATCCGTCCATTTGATTAAGCAATTCGAGCAATATACGCTGCACTTCGCGATCAGCACCAGTTTGGGCATCGAAACGTTTCGTTGCAATCGCATCAATTTCATCGATGAAAATGATCGCTGGAGAGTTCTCTTTTGCTAGACGGAACACGTCTCGAACCATACGAGGACCTTCGCCCAAGTATTTTTGGACGAACTCGGAACCGACTACTCTAATAAATGCAGCTGGAAAAAATTGTTGTGTTACGTTCGTTCCCAGTGTTTTATTAAAATTTTCGAATTACCTGTGGTATGATGAGCAACCGCTTTAGCCAACATAGTCTTCCCGCAACCGGGTGGCCCATACATCAAAACACCCCTTGGTGGATCAATACCAATCTGCTTGTACAACTCGAAATGCGTAAGTGGCAATTCGACAGCTTCGCGAATTTCCTGCTTCTGCATATCCATGCCACCAATATCGCAATATTGCACATCGGGCTTCTCATCCGCGGACAACATGCTGATGGACGAATCGGCCTCGGGGGGCAACACATCGACCAAAGCATTGCTGTGCTTGTGCAAAGCCACACTAGCTGACGGTTTCAACAACTCGCGATCGATAGTTGACAAAATGCGAACGTAATAATTGCTACCGGTAGTTGAACCTACAATACCCGTGTTTTGATCGACGGCTTCGAGGAACTGCCCGATGACCAACGGGACTGATTGGATTCGTTTGACCTCCTCTTGGGCGTGCAGATATTCCTTCTTCAAGTTGCGCTGCTCGTCTTTGATGTATTCCTCTTGGACTTCTAAGAACTCCAGCATTTGTTGCAGCTTCTTGTATTTGGTGTACAGATCCTCGGTGTCTGCATCCTGAAGGGATTGTTTGGCGTCGGAAGGACTGCCTTCGTCCTGCGAATTGATAACCATGTTGAAAGTTTGTTGAGTGATGGTTAATTGTTTTACTGGTTAATTTAGATTGTTTATTGTTGCTAGGAGTAGGAATTGTACTTACTTTTTCCGAAACAATAACTTCCATAGCTTCCATGATAGATGACTTGTGAAATTTGTTTTGCGGTGTGAATGAGTTTGACAGAACTGTCAATGTCAAATTTTATTTTGGTATCTTGTCAGAATGGGTTTAAAAGTTTTAGCTATTGGCCGGGAGATGGCTGACAATGTATTGTTGGTTGCATTTATTTTAAATATTTTGCATTATGATTAATATTTATTTTTAATTAACTGCTGATTAGCGATTTGTGCGTATTATTAGTAATATTATCAAATATTTATCAATTAATTAGTGTAGTGTAGATAGCATAGCAACAAACATTGGACTTACATTTGAACCATGAGTTAGGTGCTTATAAAGATACGAAACTATATTGTACATTATTTGAATTAATTTGTATTATAGTGCAGAACAAAATAAACTACTTTTATCTCTACGATTTATTATCTACTAGACAACTATACCAAAGTGCATGCTAATTTATTTTGAAGCATTGCCAAATTAAAATGTTAATTGATTTATTTATATAATCAACTTTGATTCTATTCGTTTAATTAGTACTAAATTTAGTATAAATTTTAATTGTAAAACTACTTTCACCTTCTTTATGGCTTAATTACTAATATTTTTAAAAATATTTCAAATTTAAATGTTATATAGTTCAGCTACTGCCCAAAAGGTGGCACCAGCCATCATTATTTTCTTTTGACAGTTTTAAAAATTAACGACGCTGTTGAATTTAAATCTAACAATTGTAATTAGTGCGCTAATGAGTCGAATTTTATCAATTTAATTGGTGATTAGTAAGTGCAATAAATTAAGCAATCAATGCAAGTATAATTTACTGAATGTGCGCGTAAATAAAAGTGTTTTAATTAAAAGTGCGAAATCGAGTGTAAAATGGTGGATCTGCGGACGCGAGCGAAATGAACAACAATTGCTGTTATCTCGGTAAGTAATAACAATTAATTAAAAAAGAGTGAGCAATTTGCATTGTACTCGCTCGATAATAACAAATGTTTGAGTTGTGTGGGTAAGCGCAGATAAGATTAGTCAGGGTGTAATGTTGTTGAGTATGTATGTAGTATGAGTGAGAGGCACAATCGCGTAAATTTCAATGTTTTATCGCCAGTCATTGGCAATTGAAAGAAATTAAGTGCAAGAGACATGAAAGCTGTAGAGTGGGCGATGGATGGTGGGTGCGGCGGGCCCGGACCGGACTATGCCGAGGTCTGTGCAACGGATTGGAACAAAACATTGCAAGAGTGGTCGATCGGTCTACAGAACAAAATATAATTTATTGATAATGATACAGAGATACATTATTAGCTACATATATAAATAATATACAGGTATTGCGCGCCCTCCCGGGCCGCCAGCTTATGTGCCGACTGGCGAGCACAATCGTCTATACATATTGCGGTATAAATAATAAGTTACATATAAATTATAATAATAAAATAACTACATAACATAAACGTGTTGAATGAGAAACACACAAATTAAATAATGATTTAAATAACAAAAAAATCTTATATTCTCTCATCGGTCACAAGGCACACAAAAGAAAATAAACAAAATGAGAAAAGCAATAATAATAATAAAAAATAATAAATAAACTTCGATCACGGAATGTTAAGAATCGAGACCGATGACTTAGAACTTAAACCTAAACTTGCACATTCACATATAGTATCAACATTCGTATAAAACACGCCTTCCTCTCTTCATCTTCTAAACTCTACTATAATAAATTTATTAATATATTTAAAAATCACACAATATCAAAATCACGCCGCCATAGGCGGGAATTATTTGTAATATAAATAAGAAACTGTAATTAAATAAATTGTCTCTGAGTAAAGTGGTATTTCAGCCATTGAAAAGCAAATCAAAATATTAATATTGAACGACTGCAACAAGGAGGAAAAACTCTCCGACCGCACACACTACAGTATGAGGTCCTTGAAGTTGAGGATCTGCGCTGTCGAGAGACTGTTGAAGACAGGCAAACGTTGATCGTCCACGCCGGGAGAGTGCAGCTCGGATTCGCTGCCGAAGAACTTCATCGAGCCGGTGGGTGACTGACTGAGGCTCGAGCTTAAACTACATGGCGAGCTTGGACTTTCCAACGAAAGTGATGGACTGAGTGCAGCCGGTCTGGATCGGTGATTGTTCGATCGGCCCATCATCGAAATCGAGCCCGGTGGACTCTTCTGCATGACCACCTCGTCTTGATTATGCACGAAGTGGCAACGTGGTCCATATGGACAGAATCCCACTGTGTGGTATGTGCGGCACAATTCCGTCTTGTACTTCGGATGTCTGGCCAAACTGCGCAATTCATTGATACCATGTGCGAATTGGCATTTGTCTCCATATTTACAAACGCCAAACTCTTCGTATGGTCGGCACAGTTCCGTCTTGTAGCGGGATGTGTTCACTGTGGTTGCGGTCACTGCAGCACTGGGCACTTGGACCGCTGGAGCTGGGGCTGATTGGGTGCGCTCCAATCGGCGATGTGTTAGATTACCGAGAATCATTGCCAAACTACTGGACGCTGTACTACCTGGAGTTGATGCCATCCTAGACAACGAGAGTCGCACGTTCGACCCAACGGTTAGGTGGGCGGTTGACATATCGGAGCTTGACACGCCATTCTGCAATTCAAATGTTCAATATTAGTTTGATATCAAAACAACGGGATTTTGGAATGAACAAACAAACAATGTGTGATATGACAAAAAATATGTGACAACAACTACAAAAATCGGAAATCAAAACCTGTCAGAACACGCTAGACGCTCTCTAGACTAGAGCTTTCCATTAGTTACCGCAGTATATCTCTGTCCTTTTTCAACTTGTGTCAATAATAAAGGATGGAGATGGTCCAGTGGAAAATTACTAGTTGGCCAAACAAATTTTGACCTTGGTTGAACACGTGCTCGGTCAATATTTGTTTGGTTGACTATTTTGGCAACGTGATAGATCAAAATTTTGGAGATTCGTGAAATCTACATTTAATGGGTTTCTCATGATAAACATAATGTCAATGCTGTTGTCTTAAGTGAAATGGTCCACGCACTTTGAGCAGCACGTTTGTAAAACGCGACCACGTGCAAAAATTTAGGTTAGATTAAATTTTCGTAAACGAAACTGCATACTAGTTTCTAGAATATCGTCAAGGTTTCGACCAGAAAAGGAGTGAAACACCCTGGCAAGTGAAAAGATGTCCCCAAAGCGATAAGCTGTATGGAAATCTTGGCAGTAAAAAGCGAGAAACATCTTCATTTGGACGATATTTAAGTAGCCTGTCGTTTCGTTTAATTAATTTCGTATTTTATTGACAGCCAGCATCCAACACTTTCATCTCTTCATGGGTTCCAAACAAAATATATACATACAATTGGTAAAAGTTTCGTTCTACAAGCCTACTTTCTCGCAGTGACAAACGCTAGGTTGTTTTATGTGAAAGCTAAACTAGTGGGAGTCCCGGCATTTCTCTTTTCACCATCAACAAAATTAACAACAAACATTCGATTTTTATTAATTCCTCTACGATCGTATGTTAATTATTGGCATCTCGCACCGAGCGGAAAAAAAAACCAGATTCAAGATCCACCAGCGAGAAAAAAATTGATTCCGCTGATAGTGTTGTGGAGTTTCTCTTTCGTTTGGTCGGTCACATCAAAATATTCCAATTGAATTTTTGATTTTTGAAGCCGTGTTCCGGCATTTCTCTTTTGGACCACATCGACGAAGATGCGAAAACACAATAACGAGTACCAAATTAATTGGTCGATTGATTGTAAATTAGAAAAGCAAAAGCTTTTCGAAATTAGCAGTCGATTGGAGGGAAAAGTTTCTCCAACAATCGGAAGAACAAATATTTCCAAATTAGCTACTCCAATGTAGAAAGTGTGAGCGAGCATAAAGAAAATTTACATTTTAAAACGCAAATGTAAAGAGAACGTTTGGTTGGATGGCATGTTTTTATTTTGACCCGAGCAAAAAAAAAATCAGGAATGTTATCGTACTAGTCGTAGTAGCGAAAAGGACGAAAAAAACGTCAAGGAGTGACATTCACAACAATAAATTATAAAGAAATATAGAAAAATTCAAGCGGTTTTGGTGAGGAGTGAGACTCGAAGCCAGGAATATAGCCGGTTTTGCAGCATAGCGAGTCCTTGAATACTAAGTAAATACAAGTCGAGACTACCTGCTTGTGCCACAAGGGCTGAAGAGTCAGGTAGAAAAGAGGATGTTGAAATTGACCTGCACACATCTCGTCAAACAACTTGTCTTGTTTACAATAATTTCGAAAAAAATAAATAATATTGCGACTTATCTTAAAAAGACCGAAAAAAAAAAATACTGCGACTTATCTTACCTTTAGCAAATTATCTCCGAATTCGTACATGGTATTTTGCGACATTAGTACGGTAGACATTATTCCGATCAGGATTGAGCACTCAAACACAAAATAATAGAAAAGGATTCACAAATTGAGAAACACTGCGATACTGCGCTAAACTGGAAGACTCGCTAATTTGTTTTGGTGGTTGAATTTTGTAAGAGTACTACTAGATACGAAAAAAAATTGACGCGCTTTTCCACGACGCAGTAACCGCGTGTCAACTAATGCAAGCAAACTATTCAAACTGAAACTCGTCGGGTTTCTATATTCATAAAACGAAGTGGCAGAGTGAATCTTGACTACGCTCCCCTCTTAAATCGGGTGATTTCTGGTGGGGCACCAATCGCACTCTCCCTCCCCAGAACTCGGTATATAAGAACAAAAGTCGAATCTCGCCTACCCGAGATGGGTAAAATGATACTAAGTTTCAATTAATATTCAAATTGTATGAGTATTGAATCTCGACCGTATTGACCGACTTGAGCATTGCTTGTGTTTGTATCAATTCATTCAGGATTTTTTTTCCTCGTTTTGCCATCCTCGAGCTACTAGCGTTAAAGAAAGTGAATCTTAACAGTTGTTCAAGATTTTGTTCCATTACCGACCAACAATGATTACGTTTCTGACTGAATTTCAATTTCAATTAATATTCAAATTATATTGCTTCTCCATTCACATTATTACGTCCTGTAATTTGCTTTCCATCATAACGTTTTTTTATGGTCATATTACCAAATTAATTAAATAAATCGTTCTGCTAAGAACGTGGGGTATTTAAAAGAAAGTGAATTTTGCTTAATCTTTCTTAAATCGTACTGTTTTACCAC
Source organism: Cryptophagus acutangulus (assembly GCA_963556235.1). Classification (NCBI taxonomy): domain Eukaryota; kingdom Metazoa; phylum Arthropoda; class Insecta; order Coleoptera; family Cryptophagidae; genus Cryptophagus; species Cryptophagus acutangulus. The sequence continues at coordinate 4,728,189 of OY744564.1, forward strand.
ATTAGATTTTATGAGTCCATTTATTTATATTGAAAGAAAGTGAATCTTTCTATTTATTTGATGGTTTCTTCATTCTCGATTTGGTATATATTTTATTAGCTGAAAGAAAGTGAATCTTAGCACTGGTAGAGGATCCAAATTTTGTCATATTACCACTCAACAATGATTACGTTTCTGACGTTCAATTTCAATTAATATTCAAATTATATTGCTTATCCATTCATATGATTATGTTTTGCAATTGGCTTTCTACTACTATAATCGTATTTTTCTTCATTTAAATATGACCATGGATTGTCTTTACAAGAAAAAAATAATTTTATTCTTTGGCGGTAAAAAAGTATTGTCAATAATTTTGCATATTCGAAAATTAAATGCTCTTAGGAGCACAAAAATTATAAAAACTTTTTAGAAGTTTCAAAATTAAAAAGCAAAATTTGGTCATTTTCTTAGTTTTTTTATGATTAATTTTTACCACATCGTTATAAAATTTTCAAATATTTAAAGAAAGTGAATTTCCAGTTTAATTCGTTTATTTGATGATTTCGTGGCCTGTTTTGCTTTCTGCAATCACCCATCCATCCATCCACTTAGACTAGTAGCGTTGAAAGAAAGTGAATCTGAACCGTTATGTTCTCATAAATGTAATTCACTACCAACTGACTGACTTTCATTGTTTTGTCGAGCTTGTTTTAATTCTCATTAATGATATCTCATTAATTGTCTATTTTTCAACAGTAAACTAATGGACTAAAGTCTGAACCATAAGTTGTTGTGCATGAATTTACTGTTCGAAACGCACAAACACATACATAAAAAAAAGTAATATAAATGAAATTATCAATAAAATTTTATTTAACACTTGCAAAACAGTAAAACATAATTATTCAACAGGATATTTTTATAAACAATTATTCACAGGTATATGTAAAGCTTGTTTTCAATTTTCCTGTTTACTTGTTAAATTAAATTAACTTAATTCGACAAAGTTTAATTTATTTTTAAGATTTTTATCTTTATTAACATTATTTTGGAAGTGGAGTGTATCAAAAAGTTTGTTTTTACTTACTTCTTTACACAAAATATAGATAAGATGATATTTTATTTATTTTGCTTCAAAAATAATTCGAAAAGATAAATTATTATCATAATACTCAATATTTTGAATTCGAGAACTAAATTTATTTTATTTTATTACATGATTCAATTTTGTTGGTCACAAAATATATAAATTAACTCTAATTATGCACAGAAATCTTTTAATTTTTAATTGATTTCTACTTTCTTGATTGATTATTTTTTTTCGACGCAGTAGAAACTTGGTATCAAGTGATGTACCGCTTGTTTACCACAATTTAAATTATTATATAAAATCCAATTCATTAAACTATAATTAAAAGCAAGAACTATAAGTATCAACCTTGAATCTGAATAAGATAATCAAATAATAAACAACATTTTAATTGATTGAAAAAAAGAAAATATATATCGGGCTGTCTACTAGGTCGGAAATTCGATAAACTATTCATAGTGGCCGATAAGGCTGTAAAAATTATTACAAAAATATATAAACAATTGTAGCAACCCTTAGAACCAATCAGACTAGCTCATTTCAAAAGGCTCAAGGCGTTCTCAAATTGTGACGTCATGTCACTTTCAATTTGAAATTTCAACCCCTTCCGGGTCCGAAAAAACCGCAAATAATTATATTCCTATGTAACTTTTTATGTTCTAACATAAAATTAAATTTAAAAAAAAATTAAGCACGAAAATAAAATTAATTATACCACTTAAGCATGTTAAGTAAAAAAGAATACCTAGAGGGATATCTGAAAAATTAAAACAACTATAAACAAAGTCTATAAAATTAAATTCAAAGTATGGTGTTGTTGTTTTTACCTGACTATGGTACAGTAAAGAAATGCTGCTTTAAATAAATAAATAATGAATAACTTTTGGTCACGTGGTTTACATTTAATAGTTTTATAGCTACAGGTAGTTCCACATATATACATAACATACTGCGATAGTTATATGGTTAGTTTTCCAAGGCTAACTTGAACATAACGCCGTACAACGTGAGATTATAGGAAGTGATTAACTATTTTAACTTTGAAGGTTGCCATCATTGGACCCGGAACCGCACATGCATGATATACGGAAAAAACATTCATATTTAAAAACTATATTTCTCTCATCCATCCATGTACTACTATTATTATTAGTAGCAAATGAGTGGACATCATTGAATGTGCGAGCGATTTTGCTGGAAAAAAGGAAAACCGTAATTTAGTTTGTGGCAAAAATAATTATTATTAACTATTGCCGTCATTAGAGTAAACAATGCAATTAGAAAAAGTCGATATTAGATTAGTACTCTGCCTTGACTATTCTATTCTAATTAGTACCCATACAAAAGATAAGTTTTTTTTTCGTACCATTATAATTTTTTTTATAAATAGCGCTAATGTTGCTAAACTAGAATTTAATCTAAAATTCTCCTTTATTAATTTGTTTAAAAAAATATATGGAATTTGCCTACACATTTATTATAACAATATTTAGCTTGAACCAATATTTTGTCTTCCCAAAAAAAAAACGTGTTAGCATTTTATCAAATACGAATATTTATTATGAATAAATATGTGTTTAAAATATTTCGATTAAATATTATTTGCAAACTATCCGAAAGTGAAAATCACACATTTTTTAACATGTTCAAGGCTAAGATTTAAAATTATCTATTAGATGGAATAAATTTAAAATTTATTAAATAACAACAACATTAATTATAACAAGAATTCTAATCTTATTAACAGAAATTTGAATTTTCCTCACATCTTTCCGCATTCGAAAAACGTCACACAAAATACGCGCAAAAATTTTACATTGAATTTATGTGTCCTAGAATTGAGTTATAAAGAGGATTTTTTTATTTATTATTTGTCAAAAATGTGTTCTTTGGTATTTTTAAAATATTCAAAAGACTCGTCGATTTAATTCGAACTGCTTCAGTTAATTTTCCAAAAATATTCTCTTTGTAAGTATAAGTACAGACACATTGTATGTATATTTTTAATTAAGCATAATATTTATAATAGAGCTGAATGAAGCTAATTTGTAATTACTACAATGCGTACTTAAAAAACAACAACTAATGTCAACAATAACATAACATTTTAATGTTCACATAATATAATTATTCCATTAACGAAGAGAATCCCACAACAAGTTGCTACATGCATGTAACCCATTTCAACGCACAGGCACATTAGTCATACAAATACAAAAGTTGTACGCACTGTTTGTGCGTAAAATTATTTTTAATTTATTTTCAACAAACAGATAATGTTTGTAAACAATATCTTACTCTTCCTGAATCCCACATGCCCATCTTACCATTCAATTCACAAAACACTTTTATAAATAAAAGAATAAATTACTGGTCTGTGGGTGTCAAATCTGGGGGGAGAGTTGGAATTTAATGAAATTTTTTGTGACATGAATTTTTAATATTTGTTTGTGCAAGATGTAGTTAATTGATGAATGTTTGCTTCGGATTCAACATGTGTCAAACGAAAAAAAAATGATGTCATTTTGCCTGTTTTCGAGTTCAAATTTCAGTGGCTGTGTATGTATAGTTTACGAAATGAAAACATGAAGAGCAAAAACTGATTATTATACACACATATGAATATAATATTTGAGACATATGGTTAATGTGTGTGTGTGTGTGTTATTGCTGGGCTTTAATTAGACCACTCAATTTACAGCACATCAAGAATCCCCGAGGGATTGAAAAATAAAACACTCACACCCAGACATCTGACTGAAATGAAAACGATTATTTATACAAATATTGCACATTATTCAAATTATGAAATGCAATCATAGAATAGTAAAAAATCTATTAAAGAACAACATATTGCAAGGTCGATAATGCATATATCAACAATAATAAAATAATGCATTTTTAATTATTGTGGAATATTAAGCGCACAAACAAGCCCACTAGATATAGTATTGTTTATAAAAATGAGCTATCGGGTTTTCTAATGAATCGAATGAACATCATTGGAAAATTCGAAATAATTAAAATCCTGTTAAAGTATATTGATTGATTGACAGGATTTTTTTGTAATTTAATTGCCGATTTTTTTCCTCTGATGCATGCAAATAATGCAAACAACTGCGGTAAACAGGAAATTCACAGCGTCGTATTAAACATATGTAAACAAATATGTCAGAAATGCAATTTATCGTGAAACTCTAGAAAATGTGACTTTATTTAGTATAATATGCACAAAAGTGCAACCGTTTGCACTTAAATTTCTTTTCACTTGATAAGTTTATGCACATATTTATAAATAGGAGATGATAAGAAAAAGTAGTTTAGATTCTTTTAAACTAGTTAAAGAAAATACGCTAAATAGCAAAAAAAAATACTAAGTGGCTTTCGGTAGATTAAACTCGAAAATTCAGCAAATTTGAATGAATCACTTACGTTTACACATCTACAATAAATTAAAACAATGAATCATCAATATTTTCTTTAGCAATCATCATGAAGTTCAATATGCATTATTATCATTTAAAAAAATGATTCAATGTTAAAATTTAATTTCATTGTGGTTTTTCTAATCAATTGAAGCCGTAAAATTCAGAAACACATGATCATTCGTTATCAAATTCCTATAAAAATATTAATCACAAATTATTGCTTCGGTTCACTTTTATTTTTAACTTGTTTATTATACATTTCATTTCATTTCGCATTTCTGCAATTTATTTTGTAATATTATTATTATTAAAAATAAAATTGAATTTTTATATAATATTGTTGTAGCATTAACGTTTCAATATTAATAATAATTTCGTCAGAATGTGGTAAAATTAATAAAACTAAAAAAAAACTTATAAATTAGAAAGTTGAAATTTGTCAATTACTTTCTAGTTGACTTAGGTTAAGATTTTTAACATAATTTTTACTTTCTATTACATTATAATTTATTCGAAAATAAACGGAAATTCCTGTTAATGAGGGGCAATGTTACCGAATGACACCCTTCTTAAGTCGGTACATTCCAAAGGGAAAACGGCTTATATAAGTGCTGTCCTAAATAAAATAACACAACATTAGGCACTAATATTTACTTCGTTTGATGCGCATTTCTGGAAAGTCCATCAGATTTTAAAGCAGAAACATCTGAGGAGGCAAATTTATTTATTTCTCTAATCCACACAATGAAAACGCTTATACATTTCCGTGAATTAGTTGTAAACTTCTGGGTATTTGCATTTAATAATTTCATTCATATATTTGCAAAAATTTGCAAGTAATTATTGAAAAGATAGCGATCAATTCGCAAGATGATTATGTTTTTTACTTTCACTCTCGTATAGTTAGTTATACAATAGAACGAGAATATAATAATTATTTAATTAATTATTTGGTGGTCATACAGAATATGCATTTGCGGTTCTACCAGCATAATAATAAAAACATTTCAAGCGTAATTAAGACATCATTAATTTATATTGTATGAAGCGGCGTCAGTCGGTTTAATAACCTAGTCTAATTTAAACAGTTTTGTGCAAGGTAAAAATTACGGCTCCACACACTACTAACATATATTTATTGTTAATATCTATAATTATTATTATCTTTATTCAATGTAATTCATATAACATTCGTTCGTTTGCATTATCAACAATACGCGTAATGTTTTCGCTTAGTACATTCGGCGTGATGGAAATAGAAAATACAAACACAAAAAAAAGCAGCATTTCTATTATCCGTACGAATGTAAATTATGAATAATTGAAAGGTTAATGACACTGCATGTTGTTATTATTAAATAAAAATAGCTGCGACAATATAGTAATTCAAAATTGGTCGTTCTCGGAGGATTTAATTTCGAAACGAAACATCCTAATCTTGGAGACAAAACGCTCAAAAATCTAAGAATAAAAGCTCCTCGTAAATAAAATTAAACAAAACGAGAAAAAAAATTATAAAGAGACCCATGTGGTGATTACTATTTTGGTGATGCATGTAGAACACCTGTTGGAGCTCGTACAATACGGTTCTTCACTAATCTTTATATTTATTCTTCGTAATATGAATAGTAATGTAAAAAACGATTTTGTTTACCATCCCCCCATGTATGATGTGTGTATGGTACCAAAACTGTACCCTACCCACATATCTAAAGGACCCTTTTGCTTTTATTGGCAACCTTGCAGGTGTTTTGAGGGTGTCTATTCAAACAGATCCAGAATGAGGTTTCAGTGGACTAACAAGCAAACTTGTTCAATAATTTGTAAATATCGTTGGTGGATGGATGCTGGAATGAAAGTACGGGAGTTTTCTCAAGGTGGTGTGTTAGGAGGGTGAAGTCATTCGTTGCACGTTTCGATTGCAGTGTATGTTTAAATCCAACAGATGTGCTTGTTGCTTATGAGGTTGCTGTATTTATTTTTTGATACAATCATGCACATGTTCCTTTTCCCACGACTTAAGATTGGCCATGTGTATTTTATAAGACTGACTGGTGGAAGGTTAAGTTACAGAGGGTGGGCAACCCTAAGAAACACTTGTGCGTTCCACTACTTTTTGTGTGTGTGTTGACATTTTCGTTTTTCTTTCGAAACGCACACATGTGAACCTTTTTCTCATTTATAATTAATTACTTTATTATTTTATTATTAATAAGAACAGCCAATTAGAATACAATCGATTTGAAAAACTTGTTGAATGAAAATCATACGAACAACAAGTGTAATTCGAATAAAACTCATTAGATTGTTGGCAATGGAAAAAGAATCAGCATATAAGTGTTGCAAATGCAATCGTAATTGATTATTGAAATGTAAAATATAAGAAAGTAAAAGGCAATAACGTACCTTGAAAATTAACATTAAGTCATGTTTAATTAAATAGTGACTAATTAAAAGCAAAGTTGAAATAATTGAAAAGAAAGTATAAACATTCATTAGTGAATCGTTATAATTTTTAATTAATTACGTAAATCATTTTCATCAAATTAATTAGCAAACTATCAAAATACATTTTTTTTTCAAGCACAAACTTAGTTATTTATCGCTATCAAAAATTAAAAAAGCGATAATTGGTAAAGTGTCCCTTCAGAAAATAATGAAAACGACTTTGTAAATTATTAGAACCGCATGATAAGCTAACGACCTGTCAGAGAAACTTTTGAATAATAAATGTTTTCGAAAACATTTTTCGTTCGTAACAAAATGTGTTATCTTATTACGTTACACAAAATGCAGATAATTATGACTTCTTCACTAAAGACCCATTTCATCTCCCGCTGAGAAAAAGGAAAAAAAATAACAGTCATCCACATGCGGTGCACAGTTTGTTTTGAAATGCTGGGCTTTTTTTCTCTGATGGAGAGGATTCAAAAGAGTCAAAGATGATGCATATTACAAAAACTGGAATCGCCTTTTTGCGTGTAAACTTTCTTTTTGTTGTGCTAGCAAACGAACGGCGCTGAGCAATTATGCAAAACGGTTTAATCAAATGCATTTTTCTTGCGGAATTAATTTATGACCAACAGGCATCCATCAAACTGGCTTTTCTTCCGATATTGCCGAGACAAGTGACAATAGATTGTAAATAATTTTATGTACACATGCATGGTAGTTATGCAAATTTTATCGATCAACTTGTTCAAAGCTTGTGATTTTTTTCAAATAAAGAAAATTATAAACAAATTTTTCAGAAATTTTTGTTGCACACATTTAATCAAGTGCTGCTGCAATATTTATTTTCCAGTTGCAGATAAACATATTCTACATTTATGTATGTACATTGCACTTACGTACTCGTATATACAACTCTATATAAAAGCATATACATAAAGTGAACAAGTTTAAAGTAATTGACTTCGATACCCCATGCCATGCAGCCAACCAGAAAATGAAACCCGGTTTCCATTCAATAATAACACAGTCGTTAACATATACTGCATAATAATTATATTTATTATCATTAGTTTCACATTTAATTTTTAAACGAATGAGAAATTGTTCAAACAAAAATAATCACAAGAAAAATCGGAGCTACAGCAATCGAACGAGGAAAATTGAAACAATTCATTTTTTACACGTCAGACAGATTTAATGGCCATTATGACTGTTTATTATCTATTGAAGATGATAATCATAGGCGTTGATTATTTATAGGTTCACTTTGTTAACGGTACATTTTTCAAAAAAAAAATTAAGATCCTGCTTAAAGGCTATGTTTTGAAAACATTGTGTAAGTGGCTTACTCAAATACATTTTAAATTTATTAATTAAACTTATTTACAAAATTAATGCCAGTTCATATAATGTTATGATCTGAACAATGTTATCTAAATGCAGACTAAAAATAGTAAAGCAACAAGAAATGTAATTAATTATAATACATAATAATTATTTAATTAAAATAAATAAATGCGAGATAAGCTAATCATAAAAGGATGCACTAAACAGAACGGTCTTAAAATGAATAACATTAGAGCTTTCGAATTTTAGGCGGTTTCAGAAGTTTTACTTGCGAGAAAATTTACAAAAAGATTGAAAATATGCCTTGAGTTGCAGTAAATATAAAATTGACCCACTGCGCCACCTGAGCCGGCTCAATAAATATTTTGTTAGAGAAAAATATTTTATTTATTGCTCTTTGTAACAATTTTCGATTTTTTTTCACAATCAAAGTTTACCAATACTTCTTGAATACAATAAATAAATCCTGAATAAATATAATAGTACTGACATTCTGAAAATGCAAAAATCCGAATGCAAATACAGTCCTAGTTTATACATTTGTTCTAAGGTAGCCTCGAGAATATTTGTATACCTGATTAAATTAATTAAATTATAAAGTCCAGTAGTTATAGATTATGATTTACATAAAAATTTCACCACCATTGTTTCAAAAAGAATTATTTCCTTTTACAATTACAATTTTATTGCATACACATATTGTGATCGTTAAATCAACTGCTCAATACTAACTTACTTTTTATTGGATTATTGTATAACAGAATTAAAACAAGCGTCAATTTGCATATAAGAAATATTACATTAAATTAAGATTATGATTGAAATGTTGGAAATTTAGCATTGCGGCAATTAGAATTATTTAACCGCATGTTAGTAAACAAATAAATTCAACCAGTATCACGGTAATTAACCTTTATATTTGTCTATTTCATTTAAATACCTCACTTTTGCATATTAAAATGCCGACACAATTACATAATCGCATGGCCTGCTGTTTATTCAATAATCATAATAAATTACGATTTAAAATTTCGAAAAAAAAATACGACAAAAATCCGCAGATGATGGAAATGAGCCAGCATTAGTAGTAGTAGTAGTATATTTCAAATTTAAATGTTGTAAGACGTCTGTCTGCTTAATATTCCCATTAATAAGCCAATTAAAATCAGCCCGTAGCCAATTAATTTTTCTTCCAATAGAATTTCTATAAAATCCTATAAAGATTAGAATCTTTCCTTGTGTCTACCAGAAAAGTAAAAGCTAGCTTAAATTTTTTCGAATATCATCATCGTCATCGATGCGACTGGAAATCTATACAAATGTAGAATTTCTTACACACTCACACCTGGTTAATAAACATGCGTTATTTCAAAATTTATTCAATTGGTAAAACACTCATCTGAATGATCAAGGAGACAGTCGGGCAGCAAATGTATGGCGAACGTGCTCCAAGCAAGATATGTGGACGTCTTGATATGGTCTTACATACTCATGTTGCGGCTCGGCCTCGATATATGAACAGGCCAACGACCACTCCAATGTTACAGAGACAAAACAATCTATAGGAAATATCTGTCAAATGCACGCACAGACGTCAACTTTGGCCTCAAGGGCTCTTGACTCTTCAGATTAGCCATAAAGTGCGATTTCCTGGTGCAGTGCCAATAAAACAAACAGCGTACATTGAGCTGTTCGACTCCACTATGCATATTTGGCTCCGATATTATACATATGGTAATCGACAAACTTGTTAAGGTTAATCAGATTCTTTCATTGACTTTTTTTCGCTAATAAAAACACTCAATTTTATTGGCAGGAAAAAACAATTTCCAGGTGCAGACAACCCTGATAAGAGCCATGGTGCTAAAAATGCCATAGAATAATATGCCAAGTAAGGCAACTTGCTAGGAAAATTAAGGAGACATACCAAAACCATTTAGTATACAATAAGCTAGTTTATTTTACGGAGAACCGTGCGCTTTTGATGCGCAGTCGTCGGCTAGCGAGTGCACTGCGCGTTCTAAAAACATCTAGTCGAGTCAAAATTGTAGAAAAAATTAGTTTAATCTTTAAAAAGTCAATTTTTTGCGCGACCAAAAATTATTTTAATAGTTTGTGGCTTTTATATTGCACAATTAGACATACAGTTTAATATATTTTACGATTGGCATCTGGTATCAATTAACTGTTTCTCAGTAAAGCAGAAAAGATGTTGAATGGAGATATGAACGACCCACCCACAAAACCGGAAGCATGAATTTATTAAATTAACCACCATCTAATGAGCCTAATCTAGTTGGCCTCTAACTATTATTTTTCATTTTCAATGCCGCAGTTTACCAACAGCATTAGTCTTTTTCGCATTTTTCCCATTCGAATTCATTTCTATTCAAATTACTCCTCTAAAGGTTGCATTTAATTCAAATTTTTTTCCTGCTATTTAAAATGAAATGGAATAAATAAGATTTCTGTTCCATATTGTATGAATCTACAGTATAACATTGTCTGAATAAATTTCTATAGTCTATCCTATCACATATTGTGCATCTGATATATTCATTTAGTTTGCATTGTAAGTGTGTCAGAATTGTGAAATGTTGAATAAATCACCCGTTTTCTAAAACCGTCAACAATGATTTGTAATGAATGGGATTAAGCGACATTAATCTAATGAATTATTATACTAGTACCATTAGAGCCAACACTTAGAACAAAACATAAGTTCAAGTAATTACCAATTTAGAAGCAAGCAAATACAATTTGCTTCTCTTGCATAATAATTGGTTTTTCTCAATCACATCAATACATCGGATGTTTCATTAGTTAATTTAATTAACATACATATTTTATGGATGCTAAAATTTCAATAAAGTGCTAAGATGATAAGAAATTTACAAGATACATTTTATTGTTGCTATTATTTGTATATAGTATTTGAATTGTTTAATAAATGTTTCGCAATATCGATTAAAATTGGCAGTATATAAGGACAACATTATAATCACTTCAGAAAGTGTACATACTCAAGATAAGGACTTGAAGTCAACGCACCATATTTTTTAAAACCGCGCTTTTTAATTTACGATATCAGTGAATAATACTAAATATGTATTTCCTTTTGATATACACAGTGTGTTAAAATGCAACTCGAATAAATATTGTGGTCAATAATTGAATATGCAATTTAATTTCAATTTTTTTTCAAAAGAAAATTACACTAATTTAATATATCTTTTTTTAAAAAGCAAAGATATTTAAGAACTGATAAAAAAGAGGCCAAAAATTGATAAATCGTATTGACGATATTTTTATCGATTAAACTTCGTATTTTATACTTTGATACATTGTTAAAATATAAACTTTATTAAATAATCTTTACAATTTTTTTATTTCTTAAGTAGCGAGTGCATTTATGACTTTCAGGCATCTATATCAATAAACAATAAAACATATTAAATATTAGAATTAAATCATAATTAGTATTTGATAACATATTGACGGGGTGCAGTTTGAACTTCAAAAATTTGAAAATTTGCAAAACGAAACTTGATTATCCTTTTTAAGTATATATATACTACTACTATAGTTTATTTGGATTTTCTACAGATTTGTACAAAAATAATCATATAGGTACATACATTTATAATAAACGTTCTACTTTCGAACGAAAGAAAGTTGAATTAGGGAAAGTGAATGCATGGCAATTTGTTTACGTTTTATAAGACGCTGAGCGCCATGATGTGCAAGAACAAGAAGTAAAATGGATCTTTAAAAGAAAGTGTAGAGGTCAAACATTAAATTACCAATTTATTTAATATACATAAAATAAAAACTATTATTTAATCATAATTCGAATTTAATTTGCTGAGGAATGCTCTGCGAAGCTGTAAACACTTTTGTGTACCATTTTTTTTAGCAAAACAATCATTTTCAGATAAAATTTCTCACACAATAGATCGTTACGTACTTTTGTCATATAAATATATTTTAATTTAAATATTGTGTATTGTTCTCGAAATTGGTTTGTTATCAAATTCGATTAGATTATCGCGCACCTATAGACTGTCAAACGATGTTTTTCAGATTTGTTCATTGTTTTCGTCTCAATTTATTTATTTATTAACTAGAATGCAATTAAAAAATGCTAGTTTACTACAAACTATTGTTTTAGCTAAGATTACAATTAGTACTGCTATTTTAGAAACTTATAGTGAATGTTGTTAGTAGATATCCATCCATTCCCATTCATCTTTCGCTGCAGGAAATTTAATATTTATTATAGAATTACGCAACTTTATTCATTATTTAATTTTAGTATATTTTATTGCATAGATAATAAAAATTGAAAGTTAATAACTTTAAATGTTAAAGCTTAATGGTAATTTCGCATGAACTTCAAGACATGTTCGTTATTTTAAGTACTTAGTTAAATATTACCTTATTTGCGGAAGTGTGATGTAAATTGTTAAATGGGTACTACTAAGTATTAGAAATTAAATACTAAATTTAGTTAATTAGGATAGATAAGTATTTTTTTAATTAATTGTGCCACGCAATATAATTTATTTGTTTTATTAAATAAATTATTCTGATTGATTGAATGCTAAAAATTGATTCATATATTATTTTTATAGACCGGCTGACTCACTTTAGTTAAACAACAATTAATTTTAAATTGTTATGATGCATATTAATTAATAATATTTGCAAATAACATAAAAAAAGCTCCTGCTATAATAAGCAAACTAGACTAGAATTACTATGATCCAATAAAATTTTATTAGTTCATTCTCTTCCTTATTTGATCTTATTAAATTAACTGCAATAAATCATTAAAGTTTCGAAATAAATTAATTTATGCACAAACGTAAAGGTGAGTTGTTTAAATTAAATTAAGACTAGGAAATGGAATCAAATTATTCAAATTACAATGAAGCCAGACATTTTTTTTTTCCGGATACTTGTGTTTGTGTATTTTATTTATAATAGGTAATAATTAGAGTTAATTATATGTATAACACTTTCAATTATATTTAGCATAGTTTATGAGTAATACCGAGTGTCTTAAAAATCGGTGAAATGCGACAATTGATATTGAAAAACAATTATAATCGTTAACATTTCCAGCATTGCAAAATTTCGAATTAATTGAGGAACTGAGGAATCATTGAAACGAGTCAAACTTGTTTAAGATTTATTGCAAAATTTGTTATATAAAAGTGTGTTTGCACCTGATTGAAGCGCCAGTAACTTGTTTTTGTAGTGGCTTGAAATTATGACCAAAGGCTAGTAAAAATCTTTTACGAAGAGAAAAAAAAACGATTTTTATTAATTAATAAATATCCGTAATTGCATTTTGTTGCATCAACATCGCAGTCGTGTCATATTTAACGATTCCACCACACAAATGAACCTTTCACAATATATAATGAAGAAGTAAATAGAAAAATGTTTGCATTTGCATAGCCATTATATTGTTAAATAATGATATTCATATAGTTGTTTTTCTATGTGGAGGTCACTAATATAACTATTATTGTAAACGGCTATACAGGGTGGTCCACATTTGATCCCTATCTCTACTGTGTGTTTTTATAATACTAAATTATTATTATTTTTAATTTTAATTCAACAATATTATCATAATACTTGCAGCTTATGGATGTGGTATTTTCCCGCGGAATTATTTTGATTTTATAATAAATTATAAAACCAGTCCATAAACTGGTTGTGCATAAATTCGCGAATTCCGTCATTTCTCAAATACAATGTTTTTTCATAATTGTTTGAATTGCTAAATTATACTAATAAAATTATTTTTACAATATGATAAAAAAAGTGTTTGTTATTTGTTCTTCTGAAGGTTACTGCTGTTTTATATTTTATTAGTGCATCCAAATTAATTCGTATTATTAAATAATAGAATTTTTTTTATAATTTATTCGATAGAACCATAAATACTATTTTTCTTAATACATTTTGACTGCAACCTTCTTCAAAAATTATTTCTTTTATTGTATCCTGCAATAAATTTGCACTGTTTTGAAGACAACAGGAAATGTCAAGAAGACAATAAATTTCACTATATAAAAATTAATTAAAAATTATTTGAATAATACGGATTGACTAATTTATTATTGAAAATAATGAAACGGTGAAAGTAACATGTTGTATGACAGGCACCATTTATCTACTACGTAAACAATTCTTTTACCTTGCATTTTCGAAAAAAATCCTCAGTTCGTTTTATTTGTTTTGTGGGTAGAACAAAACGGAAAAGATAAAAGGATACAATGTTTATAACATACACACTCACACATATTGCTGAAATAAGGAAGGTTTGTTGCTTTCTCCGTTTGAATAGCCTTAAACCCGGCAGTAAACAAATACACGAGGAAGCATAAAGCTAAAATACCAATAATTATAATGCTGTCTACTCAATTTTTATTTTATTCAATTTTATGATAGATTATAAGAAATTACATACGAATATAATTTTTACGTTTTTATTAGGGCTTGGAAGGGATTGAAATTTCAAAGTTAAAGTGTCATTGCGTCACAATTTGAAAACGCCTGGCGCATTGCATAAAAACTACCCCAGTAAAAGAAGGGGGAAAATGGGAGGAGTGTGATTTGAACTGGTTCTAATATTATGACGTAGTTTCCTTACTAAAATGCATCTAATTTAAATTCTATTTAGGGCTGCTAAAAAATGTTACATGTTTTTGTAACAACTTTTACTGCCTTATCTGCCACTATTAATCGTTTATCGAATTTCCGACCTATAGCCACATGAATATTTTTTTTTATTGCAACCAACTTAAGCTTAATTGACAATTAACATATATTTTTGGCAATTTAATTGCATAACATCGAAACAGGTGCGAAAACATAATTATATTCGATTATTAAAATTCCTTTCGATATTATTTTTTGAGTTGGAAAAAAATGCACCAGGTAGATGAGGGTAGGGAATTAATTTCCCAATGAAACTAACAACTACTATAGTCGAGAGTTATAAAAGTGATGAAGAAACCAAGCTGGTTCTCCTTGGATCAAAGTTCGCGGAAGTCTTAATGTCTCCGCCCCGTGCTGCTCCATACCGCAAACCCATAAATATATACCATATATACCGAGTGATAATTATCAGGCTTTCAATCAATATTGGTCTTAAACTGATGATGGCTTGTTTGAAATTCTAGAATTACCGCGATTTTTCTTTGAACTTAATTGCAATTATTATTCGCTACGGGTTCGGGTTATCTACATGGAAACTATAATCTTTAGTTGTTTGAAAGTTGGATAGGTAAATGTGTTTTGGAAAAAGATTGAACGCTACTAACACAATTTCGTATTTTTATCACATTGTTTACTTAAATATAAGTATATAGTAGTACCTACTTGCAATGGATCACGTCTGCAACACACTTAATAATAATATCTTTATCATCATGCTAAGAAATTTTATTTTTATTTTTGGAACAGTGCTAGAATTATTTGGAACCCGTTCTGGTTTTTGGCTTTTTTGCAGTTTTCACAGCTTGTAAAATAGCTCGTCCATTAGGCAAGTCACTTCAACCACTTCAGATAAGCGGAAACTGCAACTTATAGTATTCAATATAATTAAACGACTATTCTTCAAAAATATCTCTATTATGGCACTTAATTAAAACTGTCTGCTTTCAATTTGTTTTTGAAGCCCAACTATTTTAATTCAATCGAATTTTTGTCAATATTGTTTCAATTGCAAAACAGTTACTTAATAATAATAATAATGAGATTATATAATTTATTTATTTATTATGTTTTTATTAATTTTATCTTGAATTTTAGAATTTAGGAGTATACGTGCAAGTTCGAAAAACAATTCAAATTTACTATTATCATATATTGATTCATTATGTGCTCGATACATAATTTTATCTATAATAAAACAAATTGTGATATCAATTTTTTTGTACCGCTAATCAATAAAAATAATTAATTGCCTATAAATTAATGCAAAAATAATAAATCAATTAAAATGATCGAATCATACTAAATTTAAGACGAGCCTAATATATCAACGTCTATTTATCGAGTGTAGGAGAGCATTGGCCGATAGTGAAACCCAATAGAAGTGAATTCATTGGACACTTGACGAAATCCAATAGCGTCGAGACGCCTCTAATCCCGCCCCGACGCATGCTATTTAGAATTAGACGTCTATGAAATAATTTGCTTGTTTAACAGACTGAGTGGTTTTATCACATCTAATTATTATCACTTCATAAAAGTTCTTTCAAAAATAGCTGTTATCATCGCTTTTGAAGGATCGTAAAATACTTTCTAGAAAAAAATAGTGTTAATAGTGGTATAAGAAAGGTTATCTCTTGTTTGATGATGTATATATAGGCTTATCTTCATATTTTTTTCCTCGACGACACTATTTCTTGATAAAATAGCAAATAGTAATTTCCATGTGGGTTGGAGTAATTACTAATTAGAATGATGGAGGTTTAATTAAATTATAAAATCTAAAGTATTAATTTCCTTTGCAGTCCTTTCTTTGGTTGAGTAGACCATGACGCGTTTATCTATTATCTATACAGGGTTTCTGTGAAAAGCGCGCCAAAAAAATATGGGAGCTACTTTAGATCAAAATCGAAAAAGTCTGGATTCAAAAGTGTTTCTTAGAAGTTCAAGCGTTGAAACAATATGCTGAAAGTAGATAGATCCATCAAATCTTTCCAGATAAAATTAGCGAACTGATTATTTTATCGATAATGTGGAAGATGATACAATTAAAAATTATTTGCAAAACTTTTGTTTCCCTTCTGATGAGTGCAATTTTGTTACAACCCAAATATTTCCAAATGTGTCAATATTTTGGCCCATATAGTGGCAGAACTATTTTTTAGTCCACCCTGTATACGAAGATAAATGCAAGTTCAAACAAATTTATCATTAATTACATTAGAAACATTTAATTATTTTAGAAATTAATCATGCAGATATACTTAGAACAATTATAATTATATTAATAGATTAAGTTTGCAAATATTTAATAAATTTAGAAAGCTGTGGCAATTATTCGAGATAATTTCTCTTTATTTACGTAAATCTTTTAGATCAGATTTATTAATATGGTGGAAAAATTATTGAAACAGTTAGAATATCTCGAATATCAGCTTTATCGTGCTTAGCAAGGGAGAAAGAATCAACTTGAACTGGCTGGCTTCTATAAATTTGAAACCGACCGTAAAATGCATAATGCAGTGGAATCTTTCCGCACGTCATTTTTGATCAATCAACGAAACCACCCGACATGTGTTGTTCGAATCCTGTTGTTTTCATCCAATTATTAATTATTAAACTTATATAGACATATATATTTATTATATTAAATATTGTTTACATTTCAGCTATATATAGAATGATTAACACTATCATGTGTGTGCAGTGCTTTGGAAGCAATCGTGACTTGATACTTTCAAATAATTTACCTGTAATATGAGACAAACGAAGGTGAACCATGTATCGTATAAATTTACAACTAGATTAATTGCCATTGCTTGCACTGAAAAAATCCTGAACAAAAAAATCGCCTCCAATTGTTGTGCACAATCATTTGTTAAATTTTTTACATTTGTCTGCATGATTAATTGTTGATTAATATTGCTTGGAGTCTGACGTCTGTAATCGTGCGTAAATTGTTAAAAATTATTAGATTTTAGAAATACGGAAATTTATTTCGATTTATTGTGCAACTATTAAGTTCCATCCAATTTGAAATTAAGCAGGAAAAAATTAAAATTATCAGTTCTTTGTTTTAAAATATTTATCATGTCTTAGTATGGTTATAATGAGTATTTATGAAGATTTATAAGTTCTTAGACGACTTATCTTAGTTTTACAAAAATATTTGATTAGACTTCTAGTCTCTCAATATCAAAATTAAATTATTTTTCAAAAAATTGTATAAAACTCGACTGGATTTTATAAATTTGAATTTTTGAACAAGGAATTGATATCGTCGCAACTTAACTGAACTTGAGGTAATTGCCTTCTATATTTAGAGCAAAAGAAAATAATTTAGTTTTAATTTCATTAACCTTCTGAAGAAATAAACAACAAAAATTTAAGAAAAATATTGTTGTTTGATTTATGTTTAATCTATACATATAAAAATATCAAAACAGGAAATTTAGGTAATTAGTTTAAGTACTTATCACAAATAAAATAAAATTCAAGGCTTAATTATTCGATCAACATTTATATTTTAGCTACTGATAAAACGCATTGCTAATGATAATTAGTTAAATAATGCAAAAAAATGGATTTCATTTATTCGCACAACAATACTTGGTGATAAAATAAAAAACTAGCACAAAAATGGTTTTAAATTACTCTTGGTAAACCACAAAAATGGTGTTTATTGGGGTATGTCTTGGAAATGCTTGTGTCTGTAACAAAAATAATAAAGTTTATGTCGCAAAAGGTAAAAGCGCAAGATTTCAATCTAAAGAACCAACATAAGGCAGTAATGTTATTACAGAAAATAACAATCATTAATTTAAATCAACTATAAATATCTCGAGAAAAACTGTGCATTTTGCTCTCCGCTTTAAACTATAAATAACAAATTGCCCGGTGCAATCAAACTATGATAAGAATGATTAAGCGTTCTTTTGTTCAAGTGGATATAGAAATGGGAATAAATTCAACACGATCTAAGGTTTCTTTCATTTCATTTCACTCTCTTCGATTCGACCAACCAAAATGTAAAAAGGCTATTATTACTCCCAGTCTGAAGAGTGGACCAACCCAACTTGCAAAACTTTTTGGTCTCCGAAAAGTGCAGGACCGGATCTTTAATTTAACGATTTAAAAAAAAATTGACAAAAAAAATCTAAACTATCTTTTTAAAGTGTTAAAAGATTTATTAGCATTTCCAAAATCAGCAATTAATTATAGTGAATTATTTATTTATAGACGTACAAGTATTGTGATTATGCGGGTACTTAGAAAAATGCAATAAAATATAATAATAATACTGGTTATGATAATAGATCAGTTAGAAAAGCCAGCAGACTATAATTAGATTTCCTCGAAATTTTGATATGCTTAAATGTTTGCCACAAATTTTTATCAATTAATTTAATAAAACCCAAAGAATCATCTCATAATCTTCTCTTACGCATTTGATATCAGAATCCTCCAACTTCCCCCACTATTTTACATCTTTTACCTTTGGCCGCATAGTAGGCAAGGGCGTTCTTAAATTGTGACGTCAAAATAAATTAACAAGCATATTATACAGAATGCGAAACAATTATGTAATGATTTTGAATACCTAACGACCCAGAAAGCTGAACGGCTTCTGAATTTCGAATTTATTCCAGTTCGTTATTCAGGGGCTTAATTATTGCCGATCCAGTACTGCGTCGATATTAAACATGCAGGATTGCTTGCAGGAGTTTGAGGCAGCAAAATATCACTTTACCCAATGTTGCCGCGTTTAAAATTGCAGCGCCAGTATCAGTTTACTGTCTGATAAATATTTGTGACTTGTGTGTGGAAATATGACAACATAGTGTCGCATTTATAA
Source organism: Cryptophagus acutangulus (assembly GCA_963556235.1). Classification (NCBI taxonomy): domain Eukaryota; kingdom Metazoa; phylum Arthropoda; class Insecta; order Coleoptera; family Cryptophagidae; genus Cryptophagus; species Cryptophagus acutangulus. The sequence continues at coordinate 4,748,080 of OY744564.1, forward strand.
ACACATACACATTCATATAATCTTTACTCCGAAGAAAAACAACTGGACTTTCTCTCTCTTCAATGGTCTTGACTGTTTACAAAGTGTCTCTCGTCTTTTGCTTTCGCTTGCGGTTTTGGCGCCTCTTATATTATTTTTAGAGACCTTGATGACAATCACCAGATACCGGCTGAATTTTCTCTTCTTTATGAAGATTTTCATATTTTCGGTACCTATATACTAACTTTTATTTTTTATTTCCCTGATTGCGCGATTTCACTTCGTGTTCAGCTGTAGTTGATGTTTGGTGAATCCCCTCTTTCGTTGAGTTGTTTCTTCTTTCTTCAATGCGTTAAAATGCGTGGTTAGTCTACGCTGTTGCCACCTGTTGCACTCTTCAAACTTATATTCTGAATCAACTAGTCACTGGTGCCAAGTTTCTGCTTAAAAGCCAGCTTTACAATGCTATTGTTTACATTTTAAATGCACTTAATGCAATTTTACTACATCTGTTTCTGCTATGTTAAGATTTTACAATGATTATAATGCGACTTTTTTTATAATGGAAATAAACAATATTATTTAAAATTGTTTGCAATAAATGTGCATGCGTAAAAATTTTTTTTTTGTTCAATGTATAAAGATTTTGATAAATTTTAAAATATATTTTTTGTAGCATCATTTCTAAAGCATCTTTTTTTGAACTTTTCTGAAAACTTATGAGAAGCAATTGCTTTTTTGATACTTCTCGGATTCACTACTCATTTAAATTTTGCTATGAATAAAATAAAGTATCTGTTTCATCACAATGAGCGTAGGTTTTATTAAACGCAATAATTAATTTTAGTTTTCTGTGCTATAAATGGCCAGACACTGGCTAACCTTCCATAAATTGAGTGTCTGGATCCTAGGTAGATTTAAGGACTAATCTATTCAATTTAGTTCCTTAATCCTTATCTCGTAAATTTCTACACCAAAGAGCATTTAGATGTTAAATTACTAACAATTTGAATTAATTTTGAAAATTGGTCAAATTTTTGTTCATCAACGTTAAACGTTTTAAATTCGTCGAGTTTAAAACTGACTTCTGACCAAAGTTTCACCCTACAATTTATGTTTTGGATAATCCAAATGGAAGGTTCACACCAACTGAATACATATGATTGCATGATTGAGATGGTCGACTGTAAACACTTGTATATACTTTAAGTTTGTGTATAGAAAAAAGTTTTGATACAAACTACGTGGTTGCTTATTTTTACATTTGGTAAAGACGATAAGGCACGTTTAACGAAAAAAAAGCCTGCCATCAAACCTTTCTTTTGCACACTTGTGGCTGTAGTGTATAGTAATGTTGTTTTGGGTTTGACAAGGAGGCAAATTTATCTTTTGGAAATCTTTTTTTTATGAGGGTGGTGGTTTTTGGGACCTTTTAAAAGGCCCCAGGGGTGAATATGGGGATTGTAAAACTATATACAGATTTTTATGGATAAGTTTAATGGGTTTTATGGTTATTATTATTATGCATTTTAGTTTTTCTTTCTTTAAAATTTTAACATTAAAATGGTTTTTTAAATGTGTGTGCAATATTTTTAACTAATTTAAATAATGGCCTATTTTTGAGTAATAGTTATTGTTGACCAATGGGAGTCTAGAAAAATTTAATTAACATTATGGCTGAAAACTAAAAATTATGTTATTAATAATTGTTTCTTTTATTTAATATTTTTAAAAATTGTTCTCTCTCAAATCGAGCAAAAATGATTTCAAAACAGAGGAACTCTGCCCTAACAAGGGTTCCGGATCGTAAAAAAAAACATTTTAATATTAATTAATTAAACAATGAATAACTCAAAAACTATAACCCCTATTAAAAAACTGATTGAATTTTTGGATTCTACGGATTTTTTTATATCTGTGTACAAAATTTCATCCAAATCGGTTATAGTTTAGGTTTCACAAGAGAGCGTCGATGCAGTTGTGCATCAGACTATTAATCGGTCATTCACCCCGCACGACAAAAACGATTACGGAGGCGCCTGGCGCGTAATGCGTGATGCAGTATTATGCAATTGGGGAATGCGCGTTACTCGCACTGCCCCACTTAGTTAATAGTCATTCTGGTGAGGGAATTTCGACCATAATGACGATGGTCGTGCGCTTGCGCAGCCAACTTCAATTGACAGTTCGGTCTTTGGTGCAATATTTTTAAAATACAACTGTGAAGTGTCAAGTGTTCTTAAAAAGTGTTAAAATGGAAATTATGGACAGTTTTAGGGCTCCAGTTAGGGCCCCACTATGATAGAAAATCCCTACGAGGCAAAGAATATCGTAAATATGTGAAGCGCAAGATAAAGCCGGCCCGAAACAGTCGCGGATATTTTTAAGGTTAGAATTTACAATATTTTACAAGTAGTGTAGGACACTTGCGTCCTACATGCTACATACCCCCAATAAATGGAAAATTAGAGTTTATTCTTGATGTCGAAGGCATAGACTACCAAATTTTGTATCAGTACCGAGATCAGTGCTCATTTTATACTAATTAAAACTCGTGCGTAAATCTCGAGCCTAAGATCGGGTTTTCACGAATGTGTAAAAACCACGTTTTATTAGAAAAATAAATTAATTTAGTTTTTACTGTAGTATTGCAAAAATTTCTCTTTGCATGTGAAGAAAGAACCAATTAGTGTATTTTGAGCAAAATTTAGTGCAATAACTCAAATGATAGAATCAGGAACCTCATCAATTACAATTTAAACTTAATTGGCACACAGCCAAATCTATATGAAGTAAAATTTGTTTGGCGTCGAATTGTCCAGAGTGAAGATTATTATTTTTATTATACAGTGTCTCCTTAATTGCGAAAGTCAACTCATTTTAAATCTGCATCACCCACGTTTTCTTGCAGTAATAGTTTTTATACACTATTCCTAGAAAACACACCTGGAGTTGCAATAATCTGTATATTTTATTATTTTCCGAGTTATAAAATGTATGGTGTATTGAAGTCAAATGAAGTGTAAATGGTTTTCTTCCTGCCTATAAAACGCATATTTTAATTAAACTTTCGATGAAATCAGCAGCAAAAATTGTAATAAAATTTATGAGTGCAGAATAGTTTATCATCTATTTATCAATAATATTTTCTTATTGCTAAGCCAATTATAAATAATTGTTATTGTTTTTCTATATGGTTAATAAATACATGTTAATGATGTAATTTTCATTATATTGTGATAAAATTGACGTCATTACTTTTCAAAAAATTCCAATTAACATTAATTTATGATAAACTCTTTGCTCTGCATCAATTGATAACAAAAAATGTAGTTCCTTTATTTTATTTATTATCGCAAGTCTATACTGTTTATATATTTTTATAATATTATTTATGATTACTATTTACAAAGAACCGAGTGGCTTTAAATAAATTGATCAAAAATTATCAATCGCTGAGAGAAGATTTGAAAGTTTGAGACACTCAGTCAAAATTTTATTTATAATTATGCAATGTAATAATAATAATTTCCTTATCGAAACGCATTTGAATAATATCAATTGGTTGTTGATAAAATTAGTTGTTTTTGTTTTTCTTCCCGTTAATATTACGAAGAATATTCTTCACTTTAACGAATTCAAAATTTGATGGATGGAAGGTTTAGATGTCAACCCTCTTCAACTCTCAAAGACATTGATGATAGTCTCTCTGACCTAAAATGATCCAATAGGAAATAAAATATCCCTTACCATTTCTTTTTTGTAAAACTTGTCGTAAAATTGTAATTAATATAGTGAGATTATTAAAAAAAAAATAATAATATTTTAATAGTCCGTAAAACAAGAAGTATAAAGCAATTATGAGAACCTGTTTAAATGAGGGGGAATTAATAATTAATACGTTCCTTTAGGTTTTCTTAATTTGAATATATAACTTAACTTGATTTGTGTAGAATTAATTTCATCAATGTAAATTAGGATAATTAAAAAAAATATCGTCTGGCAAGGTATAAAATTTACTTTTAAGTCGTTTTTTATTTATGCATTAAATTTTGTCTGGTGACACCACGTATTGTGAAATTTTAAGTTCTTACTATTGCTTAAGATCGTTTTCTTTTTATCTACAAAATAGCGCCTAAAAAAATGCTACCACCAACCTTTTCCGTATCTAGTATTTAAATTGAGACTAGCTCTAATTAACCCTTAATAGTTACTTTCAGGTGTGCTTTCAAAAAACCAGTTGCCATTAAAGCAAACTTGTTTCGTTTTTTCGTAATCTATCAATATATTTTTTTGTGAGACGCTTAAATTGAAATCTGGCAGGATTTAATAGTGATTACTGAATGATAAAACTTCAGGTGCACAATATGACGCACAACTGGTTTTGTCGCAAGCCAGTTAATTGCGAAACTTCTTATAATTACAGCGTACTTATAGAAACAATATTCTTAGGGTATGTACATACATTTTATGTGGGTATTAAATGCATTGAGAGAGGTTCGTAATGCATGGATGCCGTTGTCCTAGTCCTTCTCTTATTTGCAATTTGTAAGTAAGTGTGTAGTATAGAAAATTAACCTTCACCTGGTCATTTTTAATATTATCTAATTTTTATATTGTGACATCACATATACTACTACTTCAATTACAATTAATTGCACATAAATTATGAGTTTTAAAAATACGATACGAATGTGGGTGTAGTTCATTAAAATCTAATTACTATTATTTCTGAAATCTATTAATTACTGTACAATTACAAATTTTGTTGTACTATAGTACTGCTATTCGCAAACAAAAACACATTGTTACGTCATATAATTAACTGTCTACATATGCACATAGTACTATGTAATAAATCTTAGAATTCGAATGGGATTTTTTCCATTTCGTTCCAGTCAAAAATTTTTATCCTGCAGCAAAATATCGAAAATTATTGGATATGCTATTATTAAATTATCGTTATAAACATTGGTCTAACGATGTGTTAAGTTGTTATTGCAATTCTAGTTTATTTTACACAAAGGTACCAAAATGCTGAGCCATCATCGGCGGCTCCGATAAGACACTAAGAACGAAACCTCAACAGTTTCACACCGGTAACATAAATACAGAAAAACAACATCTTAAACAAAAACGCTAATCAGCATTTATAAATATCAAAAAAATGCGATATGAAGACATAATATACAATCTACTATAAAGGAAACTAAATATTATTCTTAATATAAAGTTACGAGAAAAAAAATTGCTGAGAGAGTAAATCTGATTTGGAAGAAGAAGAAGAAGACGATGAGGAAAAAAGTGCTCAAATTTAAAGGCCAAGGACGACTCCATCATCGAGGATGACGTCACTTCTTTTCGATTTTATTCTGCACGAAACAACACACACACACACACAACGGACACGGTTGTTGAGTTTTTTGGATTATTTTTTTGTAAACTCACCATGGTGTTATTGGAACGTTCTTTCAAATGTTGTTGTTATTGTAATGATTGTTTGTTGGAAGCAGGTTGTTAGGTGACCGAGTCATACAAGCTCATCATCTATAGAAGACAACAATAAATTGAAAGAGAACCAACTTGGTAACGATTCAATGAGAAATCACTTAATAATAGATGTTTTATTTCGGTTATAATTTTTCATGGTCACCAATGAAATAAATCAAAAACTACATACAATGTGAAATGAAGATTGGAGACAGCAGCAACAATATAAAAATGCTTCTGAGAAATTGATTAGATGAATCACGACAAGGACTAGCAATTAGAAAAGTGTTAACATTAAGGGGCGAGTCGTGCTATATATATACGTGAAACATAGCTGAAAGGATCGGGGAGCTCGAGTTTCAAAGTGCCCAAATTTGATGATTTAAGCAAAGTAAAAAAATTCTAATGGTACTTTTGGAAAGAGGAAGAATAGGTCTATACTTTGTTGGAAGGATTTTCATTTAAAACTTATCATAAAAGAGAATATCTATTTTTTGAGAAGATCCATCGAAAATCCATGGAACAAATTTGTGGTGTGAATTTTCTTCTTTTCAAAAGTACTCGTAGATATTTTGCAACGCGCTTAGCTTCTTAGCTTGTATCATTTCAATTATATAATTTTTGAAAAGTGCAACAAGTGGTTACTGAAGACGGATAGAAGAAGAATTACGCAAAATTACAATGCAAGTAGCATCCAAGTCGTTCATAAATAAATCAATAGCTGTCTCGAGAGCTTTACTTGAATACCTGACGATCAATGCATGTTACTGGGAAGTAATTAATTATTTTTGTGCTCAGAACTGCTATAAAGGCACTCTTTATTTATTTACTTCCATAATTACGCGGCTATTCTAAATTAATTCATTATCCCAAATTATTCTTGACCTTGTTGAGTACTTAAGTAAATATTAAGGATAATTGAGATACGTGTAAAGAAATACTATTCATACAGCAAATATGATGAAACTTGTGTGTGTGAAAGCAAAATTTACATTTCAAAGTGATATTTACATGTTATATAATTGGATGGTGTCAAATTTTAGTATTATTTTGCACAATGGTGCATGTGTAGAAAATTAATTAAAATTCATCATCAACTATCGTAGCATTTTTATTATATTATAAAATTAAACAATAAAATCTGAGCGGAATATCTTAATTTTTGAGCGAATTTTTCTATACTATATCAAGTACTATTTTATATTCTTCCATGAAAGAAAGTACAATTATAATTATATTGTAATACTGTAAGGATAAAATATAGTAAAAGTTTAAAGTATAGTTTCTCATGTGAAATAAAAGTAAAATTCAAGATGGATTAAAAATTTTCATTTTGTGCTTGCTATTGTTTAATAACAATAGATAATTATAATTTATGTGACACAGTTTGAATGCCGTTTTCAATCAAATTTGTTTACTCGTTTAGGAATATATACCTAGTAGAATTATTCTATTTTTAAATTTGAACTTTGATGTGGACTGTTGCAATTACTACTCGAAATCAAATTAAATTGCAATTATAGTTAACCCAACCTGTTAAATTTGAACTTCTTCTTGCAATCATGAATGAAACTGAATCATGATTGCTCATGCGGAATTTTGAATGCAGGAAATAGCAGATCAAATTTTTATTTCGAAATATTTGTATTAGATCATTTAACGATTTAATATTGTGCGAGAAAATTAGACTAGAAAAGGCATTTAATAGACTAGAAATTTGATTGCTTCATGTTGCTACAAATAAATTTTTGTATTTGGATATTTATTGCTTTTTTATTTTTCAGGTCGGAAATTCGAAATTCACTGCCCAGCAAGATCTGTGAGTACTTTTGAATTTTTTAAAAAATTATGATGCGAAATACTTGAGATACAAATTCGGGAGCGCGTTATCGATACATGTGGAGTTTCATAGGGCGTTGTGGATAAAAATTTGGTCCATCGTCCAAATCCGCAAAATGTGAACTCATTCCCGCATTAATTAATTATTAAATATTTGCGAAAAGTGATAACCTTTTATTCACTAAAATATCGAAATTATTTAACATGTGCTGCTAAAGATAGCTGAATGACTTGAATATGGGTTTTTCGATGCAGGTTTTGAGGAGTGATACCAGTCGAACTTATTAATATTAATAATAGTACATGAATAATCAATAATTTCACACGTGTGTTTGCATACAAAAGAATTTAAAGTTGGATGCGTGTGAAGGTAACTTTTTATATCCAACTCAAATTTTGTTGATATGATTCATTTGGAAATGTTGGAAACCAAATCATTTATATATTTGCAATAAAAAGTAGATAAAAGTGTTGCGTTTGTGCATAAACATTGAAAGCATGTAAGGTTAAATTAATTTTATTTAACTACAGGAAATCTTGTAAAGTAATCATATATTGTATTACTTGTTTTTTCTATTTATTGTTATTTTGATACCAATAAATTAATTTCGGTTTCCTGTAGTTGAATGGAATTCATGGAAAATATTTTATATTACTCCTAAATAATAGATGCAACAAGAAAAGTGGTTTTTTTTTAATTTTCTTGAGAGACTTGAGAGCGAATGTTTGCTAAATATTTGAATACGTGAGAGTCATGGCCGCCAGGGTACTATTGCAAACAACACTTAAAGACTGGTTTTTACAGAAAAGAAGACGTGTTTGTTGGTACTTTAACGAAAAAACAAAATATATTTTTATTTTTTCCCTCGACAACACAAATATTATTGAACGTGCAAAGGAAAAATTTAAAAATCGCACTTCATCTCCATATCTTTGTCTCATTGTTCTCGCATCATCCGACTCTCTGAATAGATTATTGCTTATTAGGAAGCTTATCTTAATTGATTGTTTCTAGTTCGATATTGAACCAAGATAAAAAAAAAAACTGAGAGCGTCTTAAATGAAATGTTTGTTTCTCTATTATCAGTAGAGTTTATTATTTATAACCTTATTTGCCCCGAGATAAACAAGAAGACCCCATTGAGCTATATTTGGTTCAAATAATATGTGAGGTCTTATCTTCTTTGTGCCCTCCAGAATAGAGAGTGGCATGTTAAGTACAACTTCTATATCAAAACGGAAGTTTCATTTTATCTTCACATATCATTTTTATTAGGAAGTACCGTCATTATTTTTAATTTATTTTAACTGAAGAAACTAATAGTTTCTGATTACATAATATCAATAGCAATTGTATGAATTTAATTGCAGCGAAAAAAAAAACATTGTTATGGCAGTCCAACAACATTTCGTTCGGTGTTGTGTTTTTTTTTTTCTGTTATTTCTGATTTGACCGTGAATTTCAAAATGCATCCGCGTAGATAGGTAAAAAACAACCAAGCTTAAAAGTGGTTTCAAGGTCCTCCAAACTATACCTCTTCCACCAAGTGGTCATTTTTTTTTTGTTTGCCTTCGTCTAAAAAGGTTCCACCATCATGTACCCTTTTTCGTTCCCTTAAGCCCGAAGACAAGATATACGACTTTGGCTTTTTAACATTACCAAATCGGCGGCGCCACTCAGACTACCATCAATATTGGACTTTTTTTTGCTTTTTATTCCACCTTTATTATCTATAAAATTGGCACCTATTATGCGCCATTAATTTCCTTGTGTCGAGGTCAAGCTTTAGTCCAATCGAATTAGCGGACAAAGTAGGTTTTACCTATGCAATTGGAGTGGAAGCAAAATTTTTGAGGATTGGTGAAGTTTGGCAAGGAAAGTCCTAAGTCAAAAAAGTGGGAAATTTTGAAAACGCATATAGCTGGACTTTAATTTAATAATGCTAGTATTAATTAATTTTAATTACAAGTAAACTCATCTATTGCAAGGTTAATTTCAAATTTATGTCCAACACCTTTTACAACCATTAATTTATTATAAATTTCCACACTGGTGACATTTAAATACGAGATTAATGTAGACGCATAATTTGTATTCATTTTCATTTTTTATGCGTGACTTACATCAGATGTAATAATTTATTGGAAAGATATTTAAAATACGCCTGCCTGGCCTGGCCTCCTCTCTCGAAATGTTTCGAGATGATAGCATTGTAATCGATTTTTGAAGCTTTCTCAAAAATATCGCTGTGGGGTTATCAAAGACGAGCACACATTTCTTTTCCACGATAATCATAAAGACAACATTATATTATATTTTTCAACACGCTGATAAGGTTGAGATAGAGAGCAATGTTTGTATATTATATTTATGTTCAAATATATGATTTTTAATTTAAACATTATCTTTACTTACTATATAAATATATGATAACATTTTTATAGTAGGTATACATAAGCTTCTAAAACTGTCTTATCTTTATACATAAATTTTTCAAAATACGCTTTTGCTTACTATAAATGTGTCACGGAATTTAATTGGATTAGCTCGAATTTGAAAATCGAAAAAGATAAGCCAGCAGCTAAAACGAATTTACATCGAGTCATTGGGTTCTAGTCGTAAACGTTCGTTTATCCTGTATTTGTTTCTACAAAGTACTACTCGTCGTACTATAATGGTCCAGGTTGGATAAATGTGCATCATGCAGCATGAAAAACTCTTAATGTGGTTTTGAAGAAGACAAAAAATTAATTGATTGAGAGAAACAGGTCTTTACTTAAAAGGACTACAGCCCTTTTTTGTTCAAATTCACTGCAAGGACAATGCGAATGCGATATAATCAAAATATATGCGAATGAAACTCTCTCTTCGAAATACAATTACACTACTGATATTGTTTAAATAAAACTAATTGAAGCCTGATTATTATTAATGTGACAAAGTGTTACAGCAGCCGTTAAATAATTCTATTGTATTTAATATAGGCTCAAAAATCGTCAATCATAAATTACAATGTTGATAATACTATATTTAAATAATTTGTCAAACTGAAATTCAAATTTTCCGTTGCAATATGCGAAATTTGGGTCAAAACTCTTTGTACAATAAGATTTATCACTTTTGTTTAATTATTAATTCGCCACAAATTTAAATACGAGTTGCACAATCGTTTTCTGCACCGATGGATAAGCAAATCGAAAATATTCGGTGAAAGAACTTTATTCTCGTTCGTACTTCCTGAGGAAACGGAATCCGAACCAGTTTGATATAAACATTAAATTAATTGGCGAATTCAACAATGCTGAAAGTGAAAGTGTTACATAAAAAAAATTAAAATGCAAACACAGTTAGATCAATTATTTATCATCATCAAATGATGCTCGAATGACGAGTCCAAACATCTTTAAGCATGTTTATGTTTTTTTTTCTTCAATATTTTTTTCCCGAATTAAGTGTGCAAAATTTGCAGATAATTTGCGATAAATTTGTAAAGTTCATTTGACAATATATAGTTCAATATATTGACGTACATAGATATTATATTTCCACCATTAATTTGTACGATTATAATTTATGTTAATTTTTTTCATTTTACAATGCAACTTAATTAAAATAATTTCAATACAATACAAATGGTTTATATATTTTAGTTATTAAATAACGATAATTACAATTTTTATTCTCCACAAATTATCGTAAATCTTCTAGCAAAGATAATAAATAATTTTTTATTAATGAATTGTTGTAAATAATCGTTAATTGCATTTTCTTCGGTGTTATGTAAGATCAAAATTAGTTAGCCTAATTAACGCTGTGCATAATTAACTAATTACATTATTTAATTATCGTCTAAAAATAGAAAACTTTTCCTGTTTACCAATAAATAAAATAACTACAATAATTTTCTTGCCCTTTGATGTTGTTATTTTCAATGTTCTGCGGTGATCTTTGAAAGCCTTTAGGCAAAAGCTGAAGACAATCTTGCTCATACATTTTAGTAAAATGTCAATAGATAAATCAATAAGTCAATATTGAATCGAAATTTCTGTTATATAAAACTATTGTATCTGTATCAGTATATTTGTATTTGCAAAGGTCTCTCTTCCTATATCAATCTGAAGACGATACAGACATCTGTTTAAATACGTTTTTGACGAAAATTTTCCGCTCCATGTTTATTGAACAATGATGATTGTGATACAAATTTATAAATGATGTTATTATACTTTATATAATTGAAATGTGAAGAAAAAAAGAAGAGTCAACGTACGTGAGATTTACATTAACAGAGAGAATAAAAGAGAAAGTCATCGATATACAAGTTTATTTAGTGAAGTAACGGTCAAACACATTTACTTTCGATTTTAAAAATTAAAGGAAATCGCGATGTAATTTGTACTGAAATTTATACAGTTTGCGCAATATGTATAAAGAAATATTAACAAATATGTGTTTATTTAATTTTTTTATACCTGTTTGTAAAAAATCTATACAAGAACGAAATTACATCCAATCTAAAAGAGATTTTAAATTATTTGTTATTATAAAATGAAATTTAAAATTGCACAATTTTTATTATCACATGTTTTGCTGGATAGTTTAGAAAAATATCGATAATTATTTAGTTCAAAAGATTAATTGATGAAGGCTTCTATTATGAATGAATTTAATTTCACAATATTTTGTAAAATTTTCTGAAATATTTTCAGTATTTTATATAATTTTCAAAAATTGACCTATAAATAAACAATCTAATGTTTGACTGCAGTGACTTAATTAATTCATTCTATTATATGCAATTTTCTCTTAATGAATTATTTAGCATGGTTTGTAAATAGCTTTATGTAATCTTGAGCAATTTAATTTTAGAATTTTCCTATAGCTAAAATCGAATCAAATAAATTAGAAATTTGTCATAATTTGTTAACAATATATATAAATTCAAGAAGGAAAAACATCGTGCTTAATAATCGTATTGTTTCATTCTTATTTTCATGAAAAAGTTACTTACAATTTCGCCGTCATGCTTACAGAACAATAAACTTTAATGAAAGTGAAATTAATATAGCGTGTAATTTCTTCACTATTAAAATAGAATACTTTTATATTTCAGCACATTTACAAAAATAATTGAAAAACGTTTGTTTTGTTCTATTCTCGTGTTAACAAAGTAAAAATAATGAAAAGCGTATTTTTAAAGATATATAAAATTATTTTTAATCTCCATTCAGTGAGGTGACCTTTAGAGTTCTAATTTTAAATTTCTACTATTAAATTCTATTATTACAGTTTTCGAGTAAAAAATTATTGTCAGCTCATGGATGATGATGATGATGAATAAAATTTGTATGTAAATTATGTACATGCTTGATATTTTATTATTTCCTATTTATTTATCGGGCTTGTGATTTGAATTCAAGTCGCTTACTTTGCATTCTTATTTCGTTAACATTAAAATTTCGTTGTATGCAGTACTGTTAACAATCAATTGCATATTGTGTGTTTATAAACACATTGCTATGAATAAAAACTTATTTTTAAATGCGGTTGTTTACATCGGATCAAAACAAAGAAATTTTTACGTAGTGGGCCGAATTAAGAAAAGTAAGCTAATTGCTTTTACTTGCTTTTTAAAAATGTGCTTCATTAATAAAAAATTGTTAACAATTTTTTGAAGCCAAATCAACTAAAGATTTTTAATCCTTCGAACCAATTTTCCGAAATAATCGAGAGTTGTTGGAAACTGATATTTTCAGGACTGATTCTCATTTTGTCTTTACGCTCTGCGAATGTTGCAAAATTTGTAATAAAATGCATAACTTTAGTCGGTAAAAGTAGATCTCGACGAAAAAGAGTATTATTTGTATGAAATTTAATAACAGATTTTAAATGTGGAATCTTATCATGCTCCAACACAGTAAATAATCTAGGAAATGTCAACATCCTTATATTTAATTTCATTCGACAATGCAAATATACTGGTTTAAACTTACATAACGTATATGAAGAAAAAAAAAGATTTGTATTATATTTTCTTTGTGAAACAATATACCTACTTAATTGATTCACAACAGTGTTTCTTTTCTTAGTTCTGGGAAGTAATTTAAATTAAATTCTATGTCATTTTCGTTTTTATTGGTATTAATAAATATTTATTAAAAAATTATGCAGTCAAAGGTTTACCCTTGGAAAAAGTCATTTCATTTTTATTTGCCATTGAATAAATAAATGCCAAGCAATAAATGCGAATTTTATGATTTGCTAAATTAGTGATACTTTTGTAGAAAATTGTTTGGATCATGTGCAGCGAATTGTTCGCAGTTTTAATTGTGTTTGATTATTACCAGTTGAAGATTTTGACTACTGGAGAATATTTTGCTAATAAATTAAGTAAAAAAAAGATAAAGTGGAAGGACTGGGAGACTTCTTCTTATACTAATAGATACATTTAAAATGATGCCTTTAATGTAATCAATAAACAAATATTTGTTCAATTTCTATTTTTAAATTTAGAAAAAATCTTTTACATTATTTGCACTTTTGATTAAATTTTTTTAATAGTTCAGTAGCCACTAAAATAAATATCGCACGTTTTGATAACGCGTTCTTCGATTTGCTAATAGCTAGAAGTAGTTGAAAAAAATTATAAATGAAAATGGCATTTTAATATAAAATAAAACGGCATTCTTTCCTTATAAAAAAATATGCGTTCGCAATACAACAGGCATTTAGTAAAGTGCAATGTCACCTGCAATGCATTGATACAGAGAAAAGGTGCATTTTTAAACCTTAGAAATTATTATGATTAGCATAAACAACAACAAAGTGTTTTTGTTTAGCAACAAAACAAGAAATTTCAATTTTAAATGTGTCACGTTGAGCAGAGTGTGATGTTTTGTATGCCATATAGGTTACTACTATTTCTTTCAAGAATACAGGCTGTTTGACCAAAGACAATTATCGTATTGCAGGACGACATCGAGTTGTTGAGAAACCAAAACAGGTTCATATTTACACAGACTACATGTATAATGTTGAATTGTTAAGTAATCAGTATGTGATTATGAAGAATACAAATATTGTCAAGGAAACTCTTTTTTTTCTTACAAAATTTTTCTAATATTGATCGAAGCATTTAAAATGCACAATTAAATCGAATTGGCTATTAGAAATTACAAGACTATACAAAAGAGACAATAAAAAGAGCGTTTAATGAGCTTCGTCATGGATTGTTGGTTCAATTTTTCTTCTGCATCTGGGCCAGTAGAGTACAACAAAACTAGACTAAAATAAAACTTGATTTTATTCTCCTTGAATGTATGTGTAAACAGTGCAGTAAGGAAGACAACGACTTTGTGTTGTCGATGGCTATTTTTGCACGAAAAGTGGTTTTTCTTATTTTCAACGCGGTATTTTTGCCATTAAGCAGAAGCATTTTTGAATCCATGCCAGAAATAATATATAAAAACACGTACGATATGACTCGCAGGAAATTTTCATATGGGTATTCCTTATTTTTAGCCTTTTTTGTTGTGAACAAAGCCTTTTATTTGGACAACAAATTACTTTCAGAGAAGAGCTACTGATAAGAGTGCTCGATGGACACGCTTCTAGCACTTTCAGGAGGTGTTTATTCAATTAATGCTAAGACGTGAAGAAAAAATGCAGTTACTTCCTCGAATTTTGTATTTTCTACCAAAGAGAACCTGTTGGTATTTGTTTTTGATATTCACATTTCATTGAACGAGCTGCAGGAGTAGCACTTAGACACATGTGTATGCTTCCTCTTAAACTTGCAGTAAATAAACAATTTTAGAAAACTGAAATTTCAGTTTCTTTGACATTCTTTTCGATTCAAGACCGAAGGTTTATATTCGGAATCTTAAGGTTTCGATTACTAAACTTAAAAAGTAATAATGAAACTAGAATTGAATGTTAATTGAATCTAGAATTAGCATAATTAACATAGTAATTACGATATTTTAAAATGTTAATGTATGATTTGCATAATCTTATAGTTGACTGAAAATTTAACAAACAAATTTATATTTTAAAAAATATTAACAATTTAGTTTGCAATTATTTATTTTTCTTCTAACCCCCCTATCCAATAAGCACTAACTATTGCAAGAAAATAATTTACTTTCGACATTATAGATTTATGATAATTATCTGAACTTTTGAGCACTAATAGACAATAAATCAAATGTTGTGGCTTCAGGACTTTGCTTCTGTTTTTCATTTTGATATTTAAAATATAATCCATTATTGCACACTGTGCATTGTTTGCCCTTTACGTAATGCTTTTACATATGTTTTATTTCAGTCAAGTAAGTTAGTTGAAGTCGATATTTAATATTCAAAGATTGTACTTGCAAAGTATTATTATGCCTCCAAGTCTTTTCGTATTGTTCGACTGCAGGAACGAAACAAGACGCGACATACATCTTCAAGTTCTTGTCAACAGCAGTTTTCACTTTCTTGAAACCAGCTTTTGAAAAGCAGTAGCAGCCAAAAGTTTTTTTCATTTAGTACTTATTAAAATGGAAATTAACTATTAAGGTTAAGGATAATCGGCATTAACTTTTATAATTATTTATTAATTTACGCACAATGTAGTTTGCATAAATGCCTCTCTTTACTTTTATGTGAATGTCGTGCTGTAAAATTATAATATTTAGGTCATTTTCTGTAGTAGCAACTAGCAGTAATGTAATTACATCATTTGATTAAAAATAATTTCCGCAAAGTTCAAGATTCGCCCAACAAAATATTTTTCTTCCCGAATTTAAATTTCTAAATTCATCTCCATAAAACATTTATTTGTTAATTGAACGAAAACCGTAATTATGTTGTTTGAAAATGAAAAGAAAAAAATGATGCATGTCTGTAGGACACAAAAATAGCCTATGGCAAGTTGTCGTCAGTAATTTGACTAGATTAATATAGCAGTACAGCTGTTAACAATTGTTTTATATTGAAGGGGTCAAGTTTTATTCTTTATTGGTGACCAACACAATAGGCTGATATTACAAACTTAAATTGTGTACCCAGAAGCACTGCACATGTTTTATATTACGTTTTGTAATGTAATTTAGATAAATACATGCACATTCTACTTTAAACAAAACGAAAATTGCATTAGCATTTATTTATTTTAAATAATTTCGTTAAATGGCAATATTTTCAAACCTTTTAATGCTCACTTTATATATGCGTATATTTATCTAATAATATTGATTTATTTTGATTATAAAATTTTAATTGTTACAAAAATATAATTAATTAATGATGAAATGCTTTTTGCAGTTGCACTAGATAGATAAATGCGTTTCACATTTTCTGAATGTATTTTTTAAATTAATTTCTGTTTGTCCACAATTTACAGACAGACACATATTGAAAGTTGATAATTACCAATTTTTAAGCGTTTAAAGATTTTCACAAATTATAAACATCCTTTTTCTACATATTGAAATAAAAATGTTATTCGCTTTCTTGTTAGCATTCTATTAAAATATTTTAGTATACACAATTTTTAATAACGCTAAAAACTGAAGGTAATTAATATGCAGTAAAAGTTAAAGAGTAAAGGTTACGGTATTTACTGTAAATTCCGTGGCAATACAGGGGGGATATCATTCAAAGGATTAATTAATTTAATTTAATATTAGAAATTGACTTATTTATATAAATAAAAATTTGCTTTGTATTCAAACTAATTGAATACTAATTATGGTAATTTTGAGACTAAAAAAAAATTGTCAAAGGCCTAAAATTGTGAGAAGTTTTAGAAAGTTTGAGTGTTTTCTGAGAATGCTTTCTTGTCTACTACGAGAAATCTTAATAATTTCTGGTTTTTTAATCCACATAGGTTTTTTTTATAATAAAATATTGCATGTAGTACAAGACTAATTAATTTTTAACTTTATGAATTTTAAATAAGTATTTTTTCTGCAATATTAAATTAAATGCCAATAAATGATTCATTGGGTTTGGATTTTTTCATAAAAATTTATTAATTGTGGTATTAGCACAAAGGATGATGGTAGGTAAACATTTTTCTAATTGCATATTGTATACATTCTCTTTTCAATGATTCTCACAATCATTCATTATAGCCACCGACACTTTTCCATATTTGAATTCGAATAAATAATCTACACAACTTTTCTATTAATATTTGCATTAAAAAGTTAATTCAATCCATTTACATATAAAAGAAGATCAAATAAGATATCCCAGTGCATAAATTACATGCACATTATGTTTACAAGGCGTTTTTTTAAAGAATACTTTTACACCCCAATTAATATGTGGAAAAACAAGTTGCTTATTAACTTGAATAAAACTTGACGTCTAGTTATAAACAATGTATTATAATATATTCTATATCAAAAGGTATAGAGAATAATATTTAAAATCGCAAACTTGCTAAACTGGGTAGGCTATACTACAGATTCTGCAATATAATAAAAAAAGGAGCAAAAATCCTGCAAGCGGTTCTAGAGGGTTTAGGTATAGCTATAAAGAACTGGTTTGAAAATCATTTCTGATTTTCAACTTATAAATTATTAAAGTTATAGAAATGAAAACGACATCCGCAAAACCGTTAATTTAATATTGATTTCAAATCGACTTCGCCATACGTACAATTTGCACAACATTCAATTATGCAATTAACATTTGGTTTTTAAGGCGTCTAAAGAAAGTTGTAATTTTATTATTTTTCCTATAGTACTACTTTTGGATTTGTTATTACCCACTATTGATATGTTAATTTCGTTAGTTGCGTGATATTAATTTTAAATGTACGTATTTTGCAAAACTAATTAAATGTGTGCAGCAATTTAGGTTAATTTTGCTACAATTTCCTTGTGAATAAAAGCAACAAAACAATGGCAGTTGAATAAAATGTTTCCTGAATTTGAGATAAGATAAATAATAATTTTTTTGTAACTTTTAAAATTGAAATTCATTAAAATTAACCATTATGAGCAGCTGTTAAAATTTGGTTATCCAAATAAAAATACGATTTAAGTACAAAAATAAATATTTTGCTCTCTTCAACAACTTTTAAAGTTTTGCGCTCCGAGTTTAATCACTTGTCAAAATATTGTATGTAAATTTCGGTAAATATAATAAAATATGCTGATTTAACTACAAAGCAAACCTATTAAAATTAACAATTGTTTTTTTGCATTTGTAGTAATAAATTTTATAAATAAACATATTTTGAAGGTGAACCACAAGTTGAGTTTTTGTTTATATTATTGATCATGTTTGAACGGGTAATATATAAAGTACAATCGCAAAACACACCTTGCTGTTAATATTTTGCAAAAATATGGCAGAAAATGCGCTATCTATCGTAAAGATTATACTGCAATATGCATTGACAACTAGCATTATCTGTACAAGAAATTAAATTAACACTTATAATAAATGTTACGCACATATATTAAAACGCGAGTGGTAATGCAATGCAATGTAATGTTTTTTCTTTCTTTCTTTTTTCCTTCTAATTATTAGCATTGCAATTCTAGTTTCACTTTTAATGAATGCTATATTTATAACTCATTCAAATGCAACAGATACACCGTATTACAGTATCACATACCAGTAATGGGAGCTAATTAAATGTGTAACAGCTCGATTTTTTTAATCGTACATTATAAGTCGATTAGTTCAAATTTTTCAATTCATTGAGAGCAAACCATTTTTCGACTAACTGTATTTTGTTTAAATAATTGTAAAATTAACTTTTGCACTGCAGGAAATAAAACCGGAAGGGTCTGATACGCTTCCCTGCGAACCGGAAAGGGGATTTATCGTAATCGGGCGCCCTCCTACGTAAATGATTTTATTTAACAGTGCATAACCGATTTTCCTATAAACTAATATGATTTTTTGAGTGCGTATTATTCCGGCGAGTTTATAATAAATATATTTGCATTGATTGAGTTGAGATAATTGGCCTATTAAATTATTTATTATCTAACAAGATGTATGGCTCTCCGATTATAATATATTATGTCTTGTTTTCGAATTCGTTAACATTCTTCCAATGACTCGTTTTTTCGTCGAACTGCCATTATTATTATAACACGCGTTTCTTTTTATTCAAACAATATAAATATTTATCACTAATTAGTACAATGTTTTGGTATCCATTAAATTTTTAACAAAGCACGCATTTTTAATCCCGAAACCAAGACGAATAAAATGACGATTATCAGATAGTAAAACCACTAAAAATAAACCAACCAATAAAAGGTGCAAGCATTATAAATTTATTGTGTATTTAAAAATTTGTCTACATTTTGATGAACTGTACAAGTCAGAACTTTCTATTGCCCATATAAGTTCAAGTCGTTTTTCAACGTCTCATGAAATTCACTTTAATGGAGAAACAGGATGCTCAAACTATAAAATGTCAAATGTCACATATATACCGATAGTAATGTATGAATTTTTGTTTTACCATATTGAAAACAAATTTTTGTTTGTATTTATTGGAGCATAAGAGATTTATGTCTTAAAGAGTGGCACGTTAAAAATTATTTTTGAAATTGAGAAATTTTTGGTTCTTTTTTAGGATTTAAGTTAAAAATAAAATTTTAAATTTAAATAAAACAAATTTAAATTTTATTAAATTAAATTACAAAATTTCTACTTCTGAGAAAGACTTTTATTTATATATTTAATTATAAAATTGTCATCACACTATGCTATTAGCAACTTAAAAAATAAAGTTTTGTAACACCCAAGATTTGCTTGGACATTACATCACTAGCAAACTTTTATGTTTAGCTTTATTGATTTAAAATTTATACATCTTGTTGAGTTAACTTTTTAGTGCGTTTCGAAATGTTTTGCAAATTTTTAAATACAATTATTCAAAAAATTAAATTTGTTAACAAAGCCTACCTTGAACTGGGTTTGTAAACTCCCGGCTCGTTTAAATTTGTAATTAACGTCATTCTCGCAATTGGCCAACAATGTTACCATCTTTGGACGATGCCAATTTAAAAAAGAACAGTATTTATTGAAGTGAAAATCACTTACGACAATATAAGTATAGGTATGTTATTCATGCAATTTTATAAAGACAGGTTTATATTTTCAGCGATACACGCTGGGGTGACTGAAAAAAGCTCATTTTCTCCTCTCATTGGCCTGCATGCAATTTAAAACTTCCGCACTTTTAAAGTCAAATAGCTTAGCTTTCTATGCGTACAAGGAAGTCGACTTGCGAAATAAATTTTAACAAATCAAAAACAAATTGTTGATTTATATTATATAATCATTTTTTTTAAATTGTATATTTTGTTGTATCAATAGAAGCTGGGAAACTAAATCAACAATTTTATTTATCCTTCTGGGTCTTACATACTATTTTAAAATATTTGTCGCTATAAGAGATAAATTTTTATTCGAAAAATAAATAAATTTCATAATTCGGAGCCATCAAATCGTGATGCTCGGACCATTACATAATGTCAAGGATGGTATAAAAGCCAATACTTTCAATCTTATCTAAGTGTTGATTTTTTATAAATCACTCGCATTCCCTCACCTCACGCATTCTTTATTTCTATAAAACGCTTGCATTTCTCCTTTGCGGAGAAAGTGATTTCGAAACGAAACGAGACAGAGTGAGAGAGAAAAAAATCTAATGACAAAACCGTCGACCAAATCTAAAATAAAAAATAGTGAAAACATAACTATGACCGTGACCTAGTCGTTAGTTAAGTCTTAAGTGTGGATAAATGCGTGGAAGACCTGCAGGAACTGTTTCTTCTTTTGTCAGACGCAGAGTTACATGCACTGTTGAGCATAACTATTATTGGCGCACCTACAATTAAAGAGTTTGGTTTCTACTATCAGACAAGTACTAATGGATTTCTGATTAGAAACATAATTAAAAGTCATCTGTTATGTCCAATGGCCTGCCTGTCAAGCCCTTTCCATGTCCAATTTATTGCACGTTGTTTACATTTCGTTTTACATTATCAAACAAGGGATATCAAACATCACTATTATTAATTTCATTCCATTATTCATCTCATTATCTATTTTATACGGGGTGACGTAAAACATCTCAAACCGATATTTTGTGACGTCATGGCCAACATTCATTCCTCAGATTATTTTCTCAATTTATTGAAAAGATAGCTTTTCAATTAATTTAAATAATTGAGGCTATCTATGATAATTAACCGTAAATAAATAAAATAGGCTATTAAATACAATGGTAGTAAAATTAGTTGTAATCCGTTATTATGCAATTGCACTTAAGTACCTTAAACTGGCTTTAAATATCTTTGCCAACTTTACACAGGGAGTTGTAAAATAAATTAATTCCAAATAGGATATAGAATTACCAGCAAGGTTTGCTGTAACTAGATATCGGACTGCAGGGGTCCCAGTGGTCAGCATCGCCCCTTACTTAACTAAAAACATATTTTTAAATACATTCAATATTGTTCACTTTGTCAGACAATGATTAATAATTTGCTGGATAGCCGTAAGTGAATGAATGGTTAGATAATTCTTATCTAAAAAGGAACAATTTGCCAGGAAGAGCACTTAATACTTCAGATTGAGGAAATTAGTTACTTAAAAGGGTCTTACATTGCAACGACCCCCAGTACGTACAAAGTTTAAATAAAAATAAATAAAATTGGACCCCCGGCCTCATTCTAAATCCATCTGCATAGCACATTAGATAATTATTCAACTAAAAGATATGCAAAGAGTTAAATAGGTTTATCGTATAATACACTAATTACATTAGTAATTTTCATAGAAATTAATTTCTCAAAATTACTCAAGGTTGACATAAATTATCGTTAAATAGATGTTTTTGAAAAAAGTCATACAATTATACATTTCATTAAACTTATTCAACATGAAGCATTTCCGTAAATTGCTAGCTTGGTATGTCTACTAATAATACAATTGAATTTCATTCTGTTGATTAATGAAATCATAATTTACGATTGCTTTTTATTTTTTATTTGATTCATAATAATGATTACGCTTGGTGAATTCAATTTTCCATGCACTTTTTTCAAATAAACTGCATAATATCAACCTTGTAGAATAACGAGAGTAAACCACGACAGTTTTGAATTACTTGAAGGCACTGACACATAATTTAATAGGCGTGTAAATGACTGTATTCCATATTTAATTAAATTAATTTTACGATCTTAACATTAAAAAAGGTATTAAACCTTATTTGCATGTTTCTCAATTGCCATCATGCCATTTCGTCCAAAAATCCTTGAATTTCATATTTTTATCGGAAATACAGAAATGTAAATAAATTGGTATATAGTAAAATAATGTATGCTAAGCAAGTAGTTAACAATGCGGATAAAATATTATTTATTATCGGACATTTATTTAAAATTGTCGATTTCGTATGCATGTCTGCAGTTGGGGACTTTTCAAAGGCATGTAACAAATTGTGCCTACTAAATAATTTAATAATAAATGTATAAAAATAATATTAATATTAAATTGAATTTTTATAATAATATTATTTATATGGCATTTATTTTTAAACAAATAGATAAATATTCATGCTTACTTAATGCCCGAATTTCTTGAAGGACTTTAAAAGTCCAGTAGGTGAAGAACTAGTGCATGTTTGGCTTCAATGTGCTATATTTTTTCTAACTTCGTTATTAATTTGTTTGTTTTGGTTCAAACTTCAAGTATAAAAAATTGCTGTGGAAATTCTTAATTACAAATGTTAAACATATGTATTAAAGCAATTTATATAAAATCAAGGACATTTTCATATAATTACATTACGTTGAAAAACCACTATATTTTACTGCTTGTGTGTTTTATTATGTTTTCCATGAAGTGATAAGCTTGTTTTAAACACTACAGTTTATTAAAATTCTGCTTGATGAAAATAGCTTTGGGGTTTATAGATAGCGTGCTATTATATATACGGAAAATCTACAGGAACAGGATGTTTCAATATGTAAATTATCAATAAGGACTGCAATTGGTTTGTTTTTGATAATAAAAATCCATTCAGTTTCCAATTCAGCCAAGATAATTGCGTCTGATTAATAAAAAAAAAGAAAATAAGTAAAGTCATGGTGCAATTGTAATCGTAGTCTTATTTTAGCCTTTAGTAATTCGAAACCTTTAAAGTATCCATTAAATTTGCTTTAATTTAAATATAAATTGTAGTTGGCTCTTAAGTGCAAAACTACACGCTATTAAAGCTTTTAATTTATTTTATACTTTCTTCACAATATATCTCAACAATTTGAAATAAATTTCAGAAAATAGTAATCGGATTATTATTAAATATAAGTTTCTACCGCTAAAAAAGATAAAACTAGATTGCCTATGTAAGGATGTGCATATAAGAAACATGATTCAATATAGATAGGTTGGCTCGAAGCCCGAGTCTACGCACGCGGGAATTTAATGCCATTTGAAATTTGTCTCGCAAAACACGAACTTAACCGAGCACCTACCGAACATTTACCCGCGAATTCTAAGATGTTTGAATGTAAACACGTGTCGCTGTGTTGGATTGTTTACTATCGATTGTCCACAACTACGAGTCGATTATGCATAGTATATTAAGTTAAACATTTCTCATAATAATGCATTCTCACAATGTTATACTATTACTTAGCATTTTTTAAAGCAATTTCAGATAAATTGCAAGCCTCAAGCCATTTTTCAATTAACTGCTTCTTCTTGGGAAATCGATGATAACGAATATTACGGCCCTTGGTTTTCTTATTGTTGTTTTTACAAACTTTCACTGCACAACCAGGCATTATCACTTTTGAATATATTTTCACCGTGAATATAACAATGTAAATACAAGTATAACCTCAAATTTATTTCAATTGTCATGTAAAATCTTAAGCAGCGTCTGCATTCATAACTTTATTTAAAGCAAGTTTATTTAAAACCCAATTTAAATAAAAAAACTCGCTCTAAAGTTGTTTTAACTGACTAATGAAACAATTTAAAGATTATTTACATTTATCAACATCATTAATGTGATTAAGTTTAATTATTTTGCTTCAAGTAAATCGCTAAATGTAAATACCACCTAAGCTGTAAATGTTAAATTTTAAACGCAAATCGAGAAAGATCGTGCATGTTCGATAGTTGCGAATTGCGCATAAATGACGAATTTGGGCCCTCGATCGAGCCAACCTTATGTTTATTGAATCATGATAAGAAACCTATATGGCGACTTCAACATTCTTTGCTTCTTATTTTGTATTTAATAATCTTAGAACTCGACCACTCTATAACTTTATCATAAATTTTGAGTTATAAATGGGATTTGCAACAAGCAAAATAAATTGACAAAAAGACCTATATTTAAATAAGCTCAGTATTAAATAGAAATAATTTAGAAAGGAATTTATTTTTGTTTGAGTCCAACTTAAATTTTTAGAACCCCATAAACAGCTTTACACAAACTATAATTTCCTGCGAAATCCATACTGACAAATGTTTTTCCAAAAGACGTCTAAATTTTTACGACATAATCGTCCTTTTAACGCAAAGGGTTTCTACAAATAGGCGTCGGTTCGAATTACATTAAAATCTCTAAAAATAAAGCCACTTCAACTGGTAACATTAACATTTTCAAAGGGGTGAAATAAAATACTTGGATGATAATAAAACGTTCCCCAATTAAAAAATCATTCCCAACAATCACAGGGACAGACGCGTGCATCCCTGGAAAAAATCACACGCCAGACATAAGAGTTTGAAGTCTTTCGAAAATGTGGTGGAACACCATGTGGAGTCATACGGGTCACGCGTTTCAACAACCCTTAATAATGCCCTGACTGGCCCCTATGCGGGCTAAATACCAGTTTCACATATAAACACATCCCCTTCCGAATGCTTTAACACAAATAGCCACCCCAGCAATTACAAAATAAACAATTAATACGCCACGTTGTGTTGTATAATCAACCGTTTTCTATTTTATTTTAATTCGGTTATACATTTAAATACGGGGTGGTTCGGGTTTTATCTCGATACCTTTGAATACTATTATTATTACAGGAAATATTGAAATTTGGGGAGTGCGGTGGGTGCTACAAGGAAATTCTCATTTGAGTGGCAGTAAAAAAAATTATAAACTAATTTAATGCAAGCCTTGTGTAGTTATTTTTTGAAAAAATAGTTTCCTCGAAAAATCACCCTGTATTTATATAACTGAGTATGAATGAGCTAATTAATTATGAAAGGGTGCCATTGAATGTATAACATAAACACATTGAATGAAAAAAATTCATCGTTTTAATGTGGCCCAGTTCGTTTGAATAATTTAATGAAGTGTTTGTTGTTTTTGGAAATGATGAAACGATTTCCTGTCTTCTTCAAAATTATTTCAACTAACCACATACATAAAGGTTTCCGTTTTTCTACCGCGTTTGTTGCATATGCAATTCCGATTAGAATGACTTTTTAAGACTACTGTATAAAATTCAAATGTATGTTGTTGTGTATTTGCATTTTCGAATGAATAGCACTCATGTCTAACTGAGTAAATATTATTGTGTAACTGAATTTGGCGTGTAGGATATTTTTTCATTGATAAATCGAAATAACGGTTTTGTGTAGTATAAATAAGTCGGGCATTATATATTTATGCACATGTTGACTATAGGCAAGTAATCTTCATGAAAGTGAAATATGTTACTATTGTTTCGCAAAATAAATGACTGAAACAATGATCGTGTTTATTGTGTGTGTTTCGAATAGAAATGGCCACTTTAAACAAGACCTAACACCCATATAGGCAATTATTTGTATAGATTAATGGACAATTACGAATAAGTTCAGCCTTCAATTTCAATAGTACCTTCTTTGTGACATTACTTAAATTCGTTTTCATGGTCCAATACTAATTTTAGTGATAATCATAATTTACCACCTTGGAACGAATTCATTGAGGTTTTCTTGACTTTAAAACCCAAATTTTCTAAATTAAGAAGTTGAGAAGTTAAAATAATTATGGAATGACGATAATATTACACAAAAATAAATAAATAAATTTTTATATCCAAACATTATATTTTAATACTATTTTGAGATTAATCAAAATTTTTAAGTTTTTGGGAATTTTTGTAATAATTAATTTTTTATATTTCTAACGAATAGCTAACGAAAACCTCAAGATCATCTAGTCTAGAAATAGAAACCAACTATTTGCTTTGAGTTAAAATTTTAAATTCAATAGGTAATAAATTTATTTATAAAAAATTGAATTAATTGGCAAATTAATTATTTCAACGAAGTTTGAATATATAAAAATAATTTAGTGTAAAAATATCACGGGCAGGTCATAAAAACTATGAATAAATATATATTGGATACATTTAAAAAGTGTTAGGAATATAATTAAAATTATTTGTAACTAATTAACAAAACTGAAAATAAAAATATTTTAAATAAATTATATTTTTCTCAAAATTTTGTTATAAAGTTACTAGAGTCCAGATTTTATTGCAGTTTTTCTCAATATTCAAAAAGTAGTATTTTTATGACGTCAAAATACTCTGAAAAAAAATAATAAATCATTTTTGAACTATTTTTAAATTTAACTAAAAAGTATTTGAGTACTAAATTAAATAAATAATTAAAAGAAAATTTTATTTAAAGTAGATCTAATGTTGAATGATTAAAACTGCGCTAATATTAATTGAAAAATAAAAATAACTCAATTCCAAGAATGGAAACCCATATTTTTCTATAATTAATGAACTTGTTTACAACGTCTAAGATTTCGATTAATTTATTAATGCGTTGTCTAATCGCTCATAATTTTTAAAATACAAATCCAATTTTGTTGAAGCCAATTGTTGTTGAGTCAATTAAGGTTGTGATGTCATTTTCAGATGTTTAAAAAAAGGACCCCCACATCATTTAGATTTTAATCTAACGATTTTCTCAAGTGGTTATGAATGAAAACGACTATAACAGCTAATAGGCTTCTCGACATGACATATGTTTGGATGCGGTTACCGATCCTATGTACTTTATTGGTGAGGGGTAGGTCTCCCTCATCAACTCATACATACATGTAGCTTATCACACCCTAGTCATATTTAAATCAACTCAACCATATTAACGATACGGGTCCCGGTCCCGAGGACCAACCTATTTATTATTATAAATGCCCTAGAATCAGTTGGGAAATTTTTTTATGAGAGCCATCCATGTCGTTCTTTTGTTTCTCATTTTTCGGAAACTGATTCATATTATTATTATTAAGTTCATAGTGTGGTTGGTGTATTTTGTTTATCATAAATTTAATACAAAACATGTTATTCCATAGAGGAAATGTATTATCATATGAGTAATTTATCGTGACATTCGTATAGACATCCTCTTTTAACATCGTTCGTTCAAGTAAAATCTATACGAAGTCCAAGGCTTGCCATTATGCTTTAATTAAATCTGATTCACCTAATACGTACGTGTGCCATTCTTTGCCTTATATTTTTACATATTTGCCATTCAACTATTCAATTGTTCGTTTCCTTATTTTGAAATTGAAAATAATCAATTGTGTAAGTCATAAATTGTAAAAATATTTATTGTCTGGTTTTAATTTGCATGATATTAGTTTGAAATTTAAATTTTATAAAATTGAATTGAACACTATGCAGCGCCATCTAAGAAATTATAACTGTACTGCCTTTGATAGAGTCGGTAGTTTCCCGAGTAGAAAATATACGTGGCGCCATCTAGTAATAACTAGATCAGCAAACTTGGGTAAAGTCCCGAATTACAGAAATCATAAAGTGAATGTAGCTGCAGATATTTACTGTGTTTACGTTTATTTTTTACAAGATGGCGTGTTATGAAACCGGAAACGTAAATTTGAATGGTCTATAATAATAAAAAATAAATTGAGACGAATTTTACATCGGAATTATAAATTATTTTTGTTTATTACCGATTATAGTAATACTATGGTTTTTAAAAGATATTCCATATGCGTTTTAGCCGAGTATACATAGTTCAGAATATAAAAATCTAATTCACTAATTAATTTTCATATTTTACTGTATTTTATTACCCTCATAACAAAATATAATCTATCTTTAAATGGTTGTCGGCTTATAGAAAATTTTAACAAATTGCTTTTCCTGTTCCAAATTCTTTTAAATCCTATTAAAAATATTATTTAATTTGGCAAAAAATGTGATAGTTGTTCAACCAACTTTAAAATTTATTTATAATGACGTAGTTTAATCATAAAATGACTCTAGGGATTTAATTAATTGCTACCTAATTACTTTTACTTAAAATTGGATTAATAAAAATGCAATCCGTATTTAATAAGAAAGAATTAATTATTAAATATTAATTTAATATCAATGTATTGAATATTATTGGTCCCTACGTGTTTATCTAAACGCACAATTTTGTTATTTAATTATTCTTAATAATCGCAAATAAATAAAACTATTCATTAATTTTTAAAATTTTATTACATAAGAGCCAATATGTACAAAAACTATCAGACCACTACAATTACAAAAACATATCCTTAAATTCTATATAGTACACTTACATTAGCATATCATAAATACTATAATGTTTGTCACAAATATCTAATATGTACAGATAAATAAAATAATAATGACGAGAATAAGATCACAAAATAAATACTAAACATTTAAATAAATGCATAAATTCTTTGATTAGATTTAGTGATAAACCAACGTTTGAAATCTCTCCCTTTCACTTTCCAATGCAGCTACTCGAAATTTTAATTGCATATTTTCCTGCTCCAAAAAGGCACATCTAATAGCAATTTCATCCTCTTTGGCACGTCGAGCGTCGCGAGATCGCTTAGCGGCTTCATTATTCTTCTTCCTCTTCTCCCAATACGCCGGATCCACATTTTGCGCATTTTGGAAAGACTGCGAGTTTCTCCGCATATTTTTATTAGTCCCGTTACTATTTGCTTGCACTTGCGACAGCATTTTATGACGGAACTCGGAATAGGCTTCCACCGAATCCTTCCCCATCAGCGTCTCGGTCGAGGTAACTCCAGCACCAAGTGCTAGTGCTAACGGGTCCTTTGGATAGGCTTTGAATGGTCTGGTTTGCTTGCCTCTTTGCACTCCACCACTGTAATGGAAATCCTTCACTGACTCGGGTCCGGATGCAGAGAGATCCGATCCATTTTCAGAACCACTGTGAGATTTTGGGCTGGTGCAAATTGTGGAGGATGGAGAATCCAGATAGATTGGCATCCGTTTGGGGCTGATGTAGTTGTAAGGGTAGTCTGGAGAAACTGGTCGTTTTCTGGATAAGTCCAAAGCTGGAGGCGAGAAGTCGATTGGAGTTGGCAGGTCGTGTCCTGGATTCAGCATTGCAGGATGATGTAATGCCATCATCGTTGTGAAGACTTGGGCTTTTTGGAGAGATTCCATCTGTATTGCAGTTAAATTTGCCATTAGTACTTGCTCGTTGGAAATTTGCAATTGAACTGAATCGAACTCGATATTGCATTATTGAGGTATTAATACAATAATGTGTAATGAGTGACTAAGTAATTAATGCAAACAATGAATATTACAAAAGAATGTTATCAATTTAACTTACCGTATATGAAAAATAAAGTCCAAATAGTACACACAAAACGCAAAAACGAAGAATTTCTATTTATAAACTAAACTGGGGAACTGTACTAGTCCAGTTATCGATATCAACTACTGATAACTTAAACAATTCTTGTATTTATGTTATTTCTTGGACATTGCTTTAGGCAACCCTTGAACATTGACCAATAGAATTGCTTGGTTTTGGCAAATCCACCCCCACCCCCAAAAAGATGGATCACTGCAATAACTTGTGTTGATGTTTTGCATAGCGGGGGTTGATTTTGGCAAGGGTACCGTTAGGTGGCAAGTACCGTTTTGCATATACCTGATCTAAAATCATAACTGACCTTATTGCACATCAGATGCAATAAAATATTATTGATAAGCCTAACGGAAAAATTGAAATCCAATTCGAAAATATTGTACTTCCCAATGGTCACGTCAATTCTAATAATATTGTTTTAATTAGAATTCCATTCTAATCAATTATGTAATAATGGTACTCTGAAGGTGAAGCTCGTTAATTTGACATTTTCCACCAAATATTAACAATTAGAAGGTATTTTTAGTTTCTCTAGCTAAGAAGTTGCACAAATAGTTTAGAAAAGTGGAAAGCGAATGGACCACCTGAGTGTCATCTTGCTTTTAAAATTACAAGATTAAAAATTCTTTCAGTTGCTGTCATCTCTCGTTAAGGTTCAAGAATGCATTATACCATTCTTAGAATTGCATTGTTATTCTTACCCCTTGCTTTGTGACAATCTTGCGAAATCTGTTAACTTCTTATGTAAATTAAAATTACGTTTGGTTTGGCAAAAGCTTACATTTTCCCCAATCAGCAAACATTGCATTTGGACATATTTTCTGATAAATTCAGTTCTCTAATCCTCAATATTTTTATACTCGAACATTAATCCTTGTAGTTTTAAATATACTGATCCTGATTATGTAAGGATTGGTAATAAAATTCTACCAGTCTTGACATGTCATTAGATCGACTTTTGAGAAAAAGCTATATTATTTTGGGTTTAATCCCAATACGCCGAGTTTTCCTAATCTACGTTTAACACACAGGGTGGTGCAAAATATGTGCAAAAAGTTTTGTCAAAAAAAATTCAAATGCGAATATCTTATTGACGATGAACTAAGAAGTCCTGAACTAAGAAGTCTTGCAAATAATTTTGAATAAGTTTCTGAAGAAGTATATCTTCAGGACTTTTACGTTTTTGATTTAATTTCTTGTCAATTAGTATCTGCTTCTGTTTTGCAACATCCTGTATAGTTAAGAGGTAAAGTAGCTACATGGAAGCCCAACTTAATATTAATTGGTCCAATAAAAAAGGATTTACCAAACCCCTAATTGGGGTTACCAACCGAATTATAAATTAAATAAATGATTTACCATAAAATAATATTTCAAGTGTAATGGTTTGGTTTCCCATTCCAATATAAATAAAATATGGTTTAATAAGAATTATGAACTTGTTCAACTGTTTCGGCCAATCAGATCGCTTTATTTTTTTTTAAATCTTAGAATTTATAGACTTTTGTAGTAAATTACGACTTTTACATTAACAATTGCAAGAAGAAAATGTTTGTATGAATTTAATATAGTTTAGGGGAGAAATGCATTTATTATCACCCACATCACACATGTCCATAGATTTGCGGAAGCGGAAGGGTTGCAAACTCAACATACTTTAATATCTTCCTATATACTACTATATTTGTATTTGTGATTGTGACCCAACCCAAAAATATCCTCTATATTATATATGAGGGTGTTCAAGTTCGTTTTGCAAGTGGGTGATGGTGAGTCAGCTCAGATGGAGCAAGAGAGAATCGTCCGAAAAGACAATAAAGCATTCGGCAAAAGGGTTGACACACATTTGCACATTTTGACCTAGACTTGGACAAATTTACGTCGGTCACCCCCATCGCTTTTATGGCCTAACAGTAGTCATATTTTGCAAACTGCATATAAATCAATCGGATATTTGATTTGCTATTTAGTTCGTAGACCTAGAAATTTCGGGAGTGTGGCTCAACTTTCTCGAATAAGGGTTGTTCAACTTGGATTTGAGAAAACTACGAAATTATCTTATTGTTTGTTGAGGCAAAAATAGATGTAAATAAATAAAGCGTTTATTCTTATCTCGAGGTCGAGATAAAACGGAAAAAGCACAGTAGTGGATGTGTGGTCACTTTTCATGGGATAATCTTCTGCAAATCATGCAAATAAACACATTTACTGTTGCCACACATTCAGGCAAAGCAATCGTATCTGGAACTGGAGATTTGTCAAGCGAAAGGATGCATACTACATTGACATAGTGAAATTGAAAATAGAAAGATTCCCAGGCTTAGTGAAAAGACTACACGTCTTTATTATAAAAATTCTAAACCGCAAAGCGATAGTGTTGACATCGTATTTGCCCCACATTATTGAGAAATGTGTGGGAGAGCTTTTACTGTATTTGGGACAACCCTTTAGCGCGTGGCACCTGGCATCAATAGACTTAAGAATAGAATAGCAGTTCGCTTCCCGATTGACCATTTACAGTTACCCAGAAGGGATGAAATTACAACTTGCAAAAAGTTTTATTATTCGCAAATTAGACAGTTTTATTTCGTTTCGGAGAAGTTTGGCGCTTTATGGGAGCTTTTGCCAACGTAGGAGCTTCTACAGGAGCAATTAAATAATAGATTTATTGAATTTTAGGCAATAATCGTGGATAGTACTTTTATTGTTGTATTATTGTTATAGCTTTTTTAGAAAAATATTTATTAGGCATTTTTTGCATTGGGGGTTTCTTATTTTGCAATATATAGTTTTTTGTTGTTAAATTTAATTTATTTACATAAAATATTTTAAAATATATTTCAGAAAAAATATTAATCTTTATTATAGGGGTTATTTCATATTATGAGAATTTATTTAATGAATTGTTTTTCTTATATTGAATTAGAATTAAATTAAAAATTAATTAAATTATTAATTTCTAGCTCTAATTATTCGGAAAATCTTCTAAATTAAATGAGAATGCAAAACTCGTAGTTCAATAGTAAATAAAACTGGAATGTGCATTTGAATTAATAATAATGAATCATGACTCCAAGTCCGAAAGATAATTATACAATTATTCACAACTCACATGACATAACTAATTTATATAAATTAATTTTGTGTCCAAATTATTGATTAGGTATCTAAATTTTTTAAACACAGAATTTCACCGATTATCCATATTTGAAAGTACTTTTGCAAATTTTCTCATCTGCAAATAGGAACAGCAACTTTATTTTTATAAGCAAAAGTTTTACTTTGATAAGAAAGTTTTATCTCGTTGATGCCATATTGTGTAACTGTATAAATATTGATAATATACCACAGGAAATGCATTTCTTAAATAATACGAAAATGATAAGGTAGTTAAAAATCTACTACTAATTGTTTAAATGATCGATTGGATTATTAAACGGTATTCACCTAACAATGAATACATCATAATTGGAAAAGTCTTACGTACATCTTATCGCATTTCGTATTGTAATATTTGTGTACAAGAGTTCTTTACCTACTTGTCACTTGTCATTTTTCCGTTGAGCCTCAACAAATATGCGTATTATGAAAGGGTTTTTCGAATATGAAGAACCAAAAACTAGCCTTCACTTTACTTTAACTCCCATTGTACGGAAATATGATGGATGTCTCTGTCAACTGTCCAGTAATAACTGTATACATATTTGACCATATTTTAATCTCTATGGCAAATATGCTTAAAGCTTTTGACCTATATATAGTGAACATGCATCCAGGAAACATCTGCCATTGTCCTTCAGCATCCAAAAGGGTTTATGTCAATGTGATTTTTGCAAAATGCAGTTCCCGTAATACATTCATTTTATTTTTTTTTAAACAAATATGTCTCGGTGCATTAGCCCGATATTTTACATCATTTATTATACCTGTAATATAAAATTTGTCGGCAACATTTCTTCATTCTTCTGCTGATATTCTCAAAAGGCCGCAAGTAGCAAATTTAATTTCCACACTACAAAAGCTTCAATATTGCAGAACCGCAAAGGTTTCGTTGAGGTATAATTCGGAGCAATTTAAAATCTCATTTTTGCATATTGCAAATATTGGCCCTACAAAAATGTACCGTTACGTCGTATAATTTTTTTATGCAGATTTTACTATTTACTGCAGGTAACTGTTAAAGGTTCATATTGCAAGTAAATAGGCGAGGCTCATAAAATTTTGCAATTTTTTATTGCGTCTGCCAATTTGTATATTTTTTAAATCTTAAAAAACATCATAAATAATATAATTTTTAGGTAGTATCTAGATGATTTTGGTGGGTTATTTTGAATTATTCACTTACTATACACTGAAAAATACTACGAAATTTAATAAGAGCGGGTTAAATTGATCATCTAGGATCAAACAAATTACACGTAATTTGTTTAATATATGCAAATTAAATTTATTAAATTATATGTATCTACGTTGTGTAATTAAAATAAAAGGATAAACTTCAAGGGCGAACAAATCAAATCTAAACAGGAAAAAATTCATATCACAATAATATGTTGGCAGTTCATAGTTCCGGAGATAAGAAATATCGGTATCGGTATAAATATTAATTAACTTTAGGTTTAATTAGTTTGCACAAGACAAGAAAAGCATAGATTTCTTTATTTTGAATAAAAAATAATAAAATGCACTGATTAGAACTTTTTCAAAACTGTTCTTTAGGGAAAAATATTAATTAATCTAATGATTACTTTATTAAATTAATTTTTGGCAACCCTTTTAATTAAAACTCTTATTCGAATAAAAGTTTTTGATAACTGTATTTATATTTAATATTTTTTAAAAGTCACAAGTATCTTTTCTTGCGACTTGCGATGTATTTCCAATAATAATCATAAACATAATATTAGAAAATACTAGTCTAGACTTTATGATTAGATTTGCATATTTTTTACGGGCCCCCAAAGATTAGGTAAAATACTGTTACGTTTGATCCAATTTTTGGCAAACCGTACTAAACTTTATACGAATAACGGAAAATGTGTTATTGGGTCTAATAAAACAATATTAAATATTTATATTTTTACATTTATTCTAATTCACTTCAATAAGCTTATTTCCTTACAGGAATAACATGCCCCAGATCAAACTTGCCCCTAACACATTTAATTTTAACACCAGGACAATCTCGCAGTCGTCCAACTCGACATAGAACAATATTGTGCTCCTGTAAATTATGTCCAATACCTGGAATATACGCTACCATTTCTTTCCCATTAGTTAATCGCACCAGGACACATTTTCGATTAGCAGAGTTGGGTTTTTTCGGTTTCTTAATTAACGTTTTCAAAACGACACCTTTCATGAATGGGTTACCATCAAGAGGTCGACGTTTATTACGAATTTTGATATGGGGCCCTGACCTATGCATTTGTTGTAAAGATGCCATTGTTCTTTCTGCACAAAAAAAATTTGGTCCTTACTGATAATCGTCGTACGAATGCAGCTTGGAAAATTGAAGAGATAATATTTTGAGGATGAAAACGACTGTGACAGTTTAATACAATCGGCTGGAAATCAAATAAGTAAATCTGCAAGATTACGATCGCCACACACATGCACACCAAAGCTTTTGGACAGACTACTGGACACTACAGGGACGAATTTAGTAACATTAAATCAGGACGCACTTAACTAAAGATTAGTATATTTTAAAAAAATCTTCAATCCACTTTTTCGGTATTTTCGATCAAGTTAAAAGTAATTGATGCATTTTTATTGAATATTTTTGATTAATTGATTAAAACTGAATCCGGTTCTGGCCAAATTTCTCCCACACTTCACCCTTTGGGGACTATCAAGCAGGTGACGCATCTCGGACATTGTCCATTGACAGATGAATGCTCCAAACCACAATACATTGCTCACATTCACGCTGTATTACACTATGAAATGGGAAAATACGGCAATAAGGATTACAGCTTAGACTGACCATAGGAGACTTGACCACACACACGTATAACTTTGAATAATAATCATATTTCTTCAATGGGAAAACGAAAATTGAAAATAATAAATATTTTCATTAAAAAAAAAATATTTCGTGCATTTTCATTCTATTTTCAACAAAATAAATATAATCCGCAAAGTGGTACACGTAGGGCTTGGTATATTGTTGACTCGATTATTGTTTTCTATTTTGCCCATGACGAATTATTTATTTAGACAATCTTAGCAACATTTACTTATTAGTAACTTATTTGCCAATAATTCGCCGCACACCTATTGATAATATCGACTATAAAATCTGAAGGTAAAAAATAAAGAGCCCAAATTCGTATTGTACGTGCTAAAGATGAAGCCCTACTCGCAAATTATAATTACACTTTGTGTGCTTTCACTTCTATCAATTGGTAACTATTTTAGATTTTTTTATATTCAATTAATTTTAATTTAATTTAAATTTAAGGCGAATGCCTAAAATGCTACAGTTGTAGTTCGGTATCAAGCTATGGAAATAATGACGGTAGTGAAAATTGTGCAACTGCCAATACAAATCGAATGGTCATTAAAGAATGCGAATCAAATTCGCAGTGTTCAACTTATCATGTTGAGAGTGAGTATTTTTCTTTCAGTATTATTATAATTTGTATAATATTAATTTAATTTACGTATAGTATTTTCGGGTCTGCAATTGGTTGCGCGAAATTGGACAATACGCGGATGCGAATCAACCATATACCAAGATTCTTGCAATGGAATCAAACTCTTTTCAACAGCTTCCGCTTCAGCCAGTGCGGATTCAGAGGTGAATTCAAATATGATGACATTAAAATCAAATTCGAAAGTTTGCACCCAATGTACAACTGATTTATGCAACAAAAAAAATTTATATAGTAACTTTGGCGCTGTTTTTCAATCTTCGAGTTACGTTATTTTTGTAGCAGTTAGCTTTGTATATTTCTGTACCGTTAAGCTACGTTAATTCTAGAGGAAACTTGTAATCTGGGCAATTGTATTATTATTTACTCATAAATAAATATCTCGAAATATGTACTTAGTTAATCATTGAAAATTATTTTCCAGCACACCTTTCGGATTGGGAAAGTTCGCAATAAACTATGCAATTTTCGATCCCAACTTATTTAAATTAAATTAGAAATTGAATTGATTTTAAATTATTTACATCTATAAATAATGGATAAAGTATTTCGATAAAATAATTGCTAATTCGAGTTCGCGAGTTTCTGTGCCTTCCGAGTTCTTTTATAAATTTGTAGAATAGTCTTAGCTTTTGGAAATAAAATCGATATACTATATTAATAGGATTTTAAAAAGTTTTAAACATGCCAGATAAATTTATACCACAGCCCCCTGTATATCACAAGTCACCACTCTCAAAGCAGGCAACCAGTAATACACACGTTACCCAAATCGATTCAATATATTGCATTTCGTTAGTTTATCGCATATAAACCGTATTATTCAACAAGCACTAATCAACACATGCAGTTTAGAAGCAATATTTCTTACCTTGCACTTGTCCCGCTATTGTAAGGCTCGCTAATCGACTAGTTAATATTGATGTAATGTCCAGAAGTTTCGTACGTTCTGCTGTGCCAGAAATTAACTGGCTTACCTGCCTAACTTGTGGTATTTTATTAAATGCTTGTCTAAGGAAGTTCATCCTGGTTTCGTACTGCAAATAAACACAACTTAGCTCTGAAAGTTTTATCGAATTCAGCAAATTGTAAACATGCAGTATAAAATGGTAAAAGTGTAATGCATAATGCAATATGCATTCCAATATTAGTACTTACTATATTTCCAGGTATATTTCTACTTAAATACGGCTAATATTCGATAAATTGTTGACTTAAATCCACATTTGATACATTACATAACCTACAAATCTGACAGGAGTGAAATATGAACGGCAGCGCTCCCTCAATTTTTCCGAAACTAAGCGAAATTAAGGCGCCATATTCAAAAGTTTTGTACTTAAAAATATAATTCTAGATTAATTAAAAAATCGTTGTTTTAACATTAGAATTAATTAAAAACTTGAAAAACCAGTTTAGAAAAAAATACAATAGACATTTATAAATTAATTATTAATTATTGTTAGAAAATTAATTGAAAAAATCGAGTATATTGTTCTTGTGTAATAGATATTGCAAATATTCAGGTTAACAAACAACTTATAGACTTATCAGAATAATTATAACAAACTAAACGTGTGTTTAAAACCAATCTGTGTTTCTATCAAATTAAAGTTGTAAAGTCAAAAAATTGATCAAGATTTCGAGAAAGTAGCACACAAATCTTTTATTATGAACAATATGCGTGTAGTACAGGTATTTATTTATTAATATGTAATTGGCTTTAATTGATGCTTATTATTGTTTTAATACTACATGTCTTAATTACCATCCAACCATTCATGGTCGTTAGAATTAAGCTTACTTATTAATACACTGTTAATAGTCGCATTATCAATGCACAAAATCTTTTTTAACTGCATTTTTAACTAGATGCATAATTATACAGTATATTCTATTTGTTAAACATTATACATATTATTTTTAAAAAGTTTATTATTTAAACTTTCTTTTTGAGATTCTATAAATAGATTTAATAGATCAAGATCATTCCACTAAAAAGTAGCTATTAATTATTTATTATTAACATGTATCGAAAAAAATCGTATTTTTAAAACAAACAGATTAAGTTCAACAATCACTTTCACCGCAAATATCTGGGTTCATCATCAAAATATTTTAGATGTTGCAATAAAACATGGTTTTAGCATTATAGTGGGCTAAATAAATCAAGTAAAGAAATTAAATAGAAATAGATAATTTATTATTATTGCAACATCAAAAAAATTCATAAATAATAAAAAAAATTACAATAAAAAAAAAATAAGTTCTACCTTTATTTTTTGCAGATAAGTTTTCTTCTAAGACTAATATCGCTAGTGGCCCAGGCCCCCTTAGAAGTAGGTTTCGTTTCGTTTCCATCCTCCGTCAAAAATCCAATTCAAATTAGCAATAATGACACAAAACAGTCGGTCTTAAACAAACATGCCTACCATGAATGGATTCCAGGACATGTCCGAAATCATGCCTTTATTCCTGCTCATGTCCATCACATTTACATTCCTAGCACCGCAATTGTTGCTAGTACAGTTTTAGTTAAAATGAATAATGAGAACGACGATTATTTTGGATCTGACGATTTTTATGGGGGGTATGGTGTCGGGTCGCATGCTGGAGGACAAGGAGCAGGACATGGCTATCAAGTGATTTTGAATCCTTAATTTCCAATTAATTTTGTTTATGTATTATAATATAGTAATGTGCAAGAATTATTAATTTAATTTCGAATTCAACCTTATTTGTAGCATTGTAACAAATAAATTATATGTCATTATAATTGTAATTTTGTAGATTGTAGCAGAAATACTTGTCGACAAAAATTTTGTTTTAAAGTACATGGATAATAATTGCTTCGAAACAAGCTATCGTATCAAGCTACTTATTGTTTTTTATTGTGAAATTTGTATTGTATAATAATATGCGAAGGTTGCGAGTATTATTAGTAAATTCATTGGTTTGGAACTTTGGAAAAAAACTTGATTTTTATGAAAAATTAAAGTCAATTAAATGCAACTACACACATTTAATCATAATTAGATTCATTTCTATGATGAGCGATAATTTAGAATTAAATACTGCGTTATCCATTATTTATAGATTATGGAAAATGAAAATGCTGAAGGAACAAAATAACATTTTCGAAGGAAATAAATAAAACAAAATGTTCATCTATCAAATAAATTTTATTCGATTTATCTGTTAATGATAGAACTTTGAGCTTCAAATCAAAAACCATCAATTTATATTGTTAATTTCAATTTAATTTTTGCTATATTTTATATTAACTTCAATAAAATTCAAGTAAAATCCATTTTGATTCGCCCGATCCACTCGTTTGAAAAATTTAAATCAGCTTAAGTTCATTTATGCATAAATAACAAATTGTAGTTACAATAAAGGTAATAAACTAATAAATATATCTAGCTATATGAAAATTAACAATTTTTGTTCATTTAAATTGAAACGCATTTAACGAATGTAATTGCTGAACAATAAAGTAAATTAAATTTCCAAATAGGCGCATCCGCTCAAATTAAAACTGGTGCTTCAAAGCTGGAAATTATTTTTGAAAATATAAACAAGTGGCTTGATTAAATGCATTTGAAGGCGTTTATGCAACTAAATACGTAATTCTTTGACTGAATGCATGCACGCACATGTCTGCGAACAAGAAACAATGATTATTAATAATAATAATGAAAATAAGCAAAAAGTTCCTTCGTTTTTAACCTTAACCTATAACAAAAAATAAATTATAATAAAAAATAAATGGCAGTGTGTAGCAATTTCCTTTTAAAACAATAGTAGAGGGGTGCTAAGGCAAAAAACTCCCTCTCAAGTTTCGTACCCCAAACCGTACACAAGTATAAATATATCGCGGAAAATATTGTATAACATATCAATTTGTCTACAGCTTTGATATATACATACATAGTTGAAACATTCAAAAAAACGATGAAGTT
This sequence comes from Cryptophagus acutangulus, assembly GCA_963556235.1. Taxonomy (NCBI): domain Eukaryota; kingdom Metazoa; phylum Arthropoda; class Insecta; order Coleoptera; family Cryptophagidae; genus Cryptophagus; species Cryptophagus acutangulus. The sequence continues at coordinate 4,788,699 of OY744564.1, forward strand.
TCTGGTGAGTGAATTTTTGGTGCAATCACTTTGAAGCAGTGCTTTGAAAATAAATTGAATTGTTTGTAGGGTTTATTTGCAATGTCTGTTATCTTGGTCGCGGCGGTTTATGCGGAAGAATCGGCGCCAGCTTCTGGTCTTGCTGCAGGTTTAGCTGCTCGAGTGGCAATTCCACTTCCTGCACCTGAAACTGTGGAAATTGGCGGAGCTGCAAAGAGGACCGCCAAACGAGGCATTGGTCTAGGATATGGTGGTTATGGCGGCGGATACGGCGGCGGTTACGGAGATTACTATGGGGGATATGGCGGATATGGCTCGCATTATCCATCATATTCAAGTTACTCATCGTATTATCCAAGTTACAAAATTGGATATGGACATGGCTATTATGGAAATGGTTTAGATTATGACTACTATCCGTATTATTCGACTGGGTACCATGGGTATGGCGGGTATGGCGGATATGGCGGATACTCGAAAGGGTGGTAAAATTATGTTGATTAATTTAATATTCTTCTAGCACAATTCTTCTGTATTTTATTGAAAATTTGAAACCATATTTTGATTTGTACATAAATTAATTGAATTTCTATTTATACACCATCGACTGTATTAATTTTCTATTTAATAAAAATCTTCTTTTAATCTTACAAACTATTTTTTTTCATTTTACTATAATAATTGTTTCTAATTCACTTTAGTTTGAAAATACATGAAAGTACATAAAACAAAATATTTTATATAAAGCAATATTTTCTAGTATTTCGAATTAAAAATATATGGTTCAATTTACTAGCGGCCATAAAATACAAATTATTTATTACCCTCAAAATAAAATAATAATAAAATAGCGTCAAACATTTTATGACACCCGACTTGACTAGTCGTACAAAAAAAACTCTAATTAAAATGTCAATTAAAATATAGTATATGCATCACCGGTTGCCTACATTTGGGCGTTAGCCGATTATTTATTTCTAATGATTTTATCTTTCCTCATTAGCCATACCATTATTTATTCATATATCCACCGCAATATGTGTACAACTCAATTGGATTTAATAGACTAGTAATATTTACCTATATGGGCGTGCAATCAATTATTGAATAGATTACATTCCAAACAATTTAATTGACAATATTTATTAAATTGATTTTGTGATATTGTAGCGTTAAATCACACTTAAAATCCTGCTGCGCTATCCTATTTAATATATAGCGTAAAAATTCGAGATACACTACTAGATAGATATAAATTACAAACAGCACATAGTACGAGTATAGTCTAATTCACCAATATACTCCATTGCGTCATTGATGAACACACATGACTATTTGTCGCTGTCTTCTTTCACATTTCACTTACATAATTCTCTCTTTCTAAAGACCGATGCGTTAGTAAGGCGCTGCAGTCGCTTTTCTAGTTATGACGTATTTTATGCCGACGTGTGCTCTTTTAACGTGTGCTAGACAAGGATGTAAATAATGTGCGGAACTATGTTTCACAACGACTTTAACCTAAAAACCATCAGCGTCTCTCTGGGTTTATTACAGTTTTCTTTCAAAACAAAATTAAATAAACTGTGATGTAGGCAATATAAAATACACGCGGGTGAGGGGAACTGAATGGAAAGCGAAATCAATTTTAACGTTAGACCGCCTGTTATACTTATCTGTGGCATTTGGCAACATAAGACATTGTAATAACGCCTGATATTAGGCAACTCACAATACAAGTGAGACCCCTAAAAAACGAACCGCCCATGGCAACTATTTTAGTACCGGTTTGATTCAGATGGTTTCGTCAATGACGCAATGGAGTATATTGGTGAATTAGACTATAGCAATAAAATACGATCGCCAGGCAATTGTTGCAATATTAGCTCCTGATGGTTCTTCCTGATCCTGTTCCCGTATTGATGGCATGGTCATTTTCAAATGCGGCTTACCACCGGAGAAACAAGAGAATTAATTGTGATTGAAATCACGTTTATAATAGTCAATAAGGTTTATTGCAATGCAATTAGTTTATGCAAGAATAAAGGCTGTTTGATGTAGCAGATGAGCGATAATTAACAGAATAGAGAAAATCAAATTAAATTTGCAAAACTGTTGTTTTAACTTAATTAATTAATAACGAACGCGAACTCATTTGCAAAGCGACACAATGTTTTAGAATAAATGTTTATACGTATGCTGTACAATAATTGCATTTTCAAATGATTGATGACTATGTAGCTGAAACAAGGAACAATTGTTAGATGAATGAATGTAAAGGAGCAAACCCTACAGATGCTTTCTACTGAAATAATATTTCAAAATCCAAACCACACATTGCGATTCTAAATGAAAATATAAAAATTAAATATATCTTCGTACATAAATCAACATTAAAAAAGCTCTTGGCAACGAACAGGCTTCAGGATGTACAACTAACTGAAAAACACACAGTAATAAAATGTTTAAGGCACTGAACGATAATTTTAAATCAACATCAGTACCCAGAAGAATGCCCTCTTATTTGAACTGCTAGCAAAAATTCGTTTCAGCTCATTCTTTTTTCAATTTATTTATCTAAGTGATGAAAATATTATGTATGCTGCAACTGGCACGAGATTCTTTTCTTAGAGAACAAACTGCATTTATTTATTTATGGTAATCAATTTAATTTGCACATCATAAAATTTTCTAGCGTATAATTTTTTTGGGAAATTTTTGCCAAAAGGGTAAATGCACCCACAATTTTAATTCGGGCCGAATAACGATGCATTTAGTGGAGGGTCGTAAAACGAAACGACTAGTCCGTTACGACTAGTGTGTGCAGACACATATTTACGATTAGACCGTTCATTACTTCTGTCGATTAACATTACACGTATGTGTGGATTTGAAAAATAAAATTGACCAAACTGTAAATTTTTGTAGACGCATATAAAATAAAAACAAATAAATTTATTTGGCGAAGGATCGGGGTACTTAATTATTATTAAATAAAAATAAATTTTATACGATTATAATGATTTGACGAGGTGGAGTGGATAATAAATTGCACCAAGCTAAACTAGTCTTCATTATGTGGTATGGATATCAAACTGATATAACGTAACAGAACAGGTGTTTTCTACAGAGAAGCTGTGCAGGAGTGGCTGCATCAATAATAATTATTCCTGCTGAATCGTGTGATGGGTGCCAAAAGCCAGACCAAAAGTGTTCCCATCATTAAGTTGACATCTTTGCAGATCAGCGAAATGATTGATAATTTTTGTAGAAATAATAATATTTTCTAAATGAAATTTTCAATCTAGATGACTACTAGTTGTTGGGTTGGGCATAAAATGTATATAAAGAGATCAACGGATCGGAAGTGTATAAAATTCGCTTTCTTTACACTCTGACTCCGCTGCTGAGTACTTTTCCGCCAATCTAGATCTACAATCTCGCATTATTAAGATGATTTATTAAGAAATAGAAAGCACATGTGTGTGTGGATATTATTATAATATTTATTCTTGCCAAAAGAGCGAGTCTTTAACTAATCAATTTGCAAGTGGTAAACATGGAAAATTATGTGCGCCACAGAAATTTCAATTATTTACTGACTCGATCATTATATTACGTAATGGAAATGAATATAAATCCGTAACAACTGATATGGGTATAAAGTAAAAGCGCAGTTGAAATTTCGTTTTGGCTAATGAGCTGAAATGCTTATTCACATCCGTAATTAACAACAACATCCCAAATATTTGACTGCAACCAATTAAATCCACCCACCAACCCTTCATATCAAGCGGCTTTGTGGGGAGACATTTTTGTCCTGAGAAATATGTACCTTGCAGGAGGGGGTAGTGCGTCAATCTATTTCTCATTATGCTGTGTTTGAGGGCGGCAGGAATTTGGCGCAAAATTATGCAAATTAGAATACTAGAAGAATTGAATTTAGATAATATCTATTTTTTCGAATGGTTGGTACAGATTACTTCCTAATTAACTGCAACAATAAAAAAAACGAACATTATTAAGATCGCAGATAAGAAATATCCATTTATTAATTTTAATTGTCTTTAGCGAGAGTGAGAGTTTTAAATTGACTCACTAAAAAGCAAACAGAAAAACGCCTTTGGAATATCAAATAAATTTGTTACATATTAGAAACTGTGTTATTTATATTCGTCAAAAAGGAAATGATGTAATTTGAAATGATTCAGGATTTTTGTAAATATTCCGCGATACGAATAAATTAATTTAAAATTACGAAGCTATTAAGTTATTGATGGCCAAATAAAATGTGTGGTTTTTTTGTAGGATGTTGCAAATTCATCAATCATCAAGTCTCAAAATTAATTTAATTTAATTTACCACATTTAGCTGATTAATAAATTATATTCTGTTTAAAATGTGAAACATAATGTTGGAGATATAGCAAATTCCGAGATTAATTTTAATACCATTAATTAGTTGGGTTCCAATAAGGCCTTCCATTATGGATTAATGCTAACTAATGTATCTATATATTTATTAAAACCCTTCAGGCAAAAAGAATTGTCCAAGCACTAAATTAATTACACAATTAAAAAAGCTATCATTGGAGCGCTTTGGCCGCAAAACCCCAAACAAACCCCCTATTAAATTTAATATATTCAGTTATCGATTTGAATATCAACAATTTTATTTGCAAACCCTTATTATTTAAATTTTTCGCCATGACTAGTTCGCTAAATAAATAAAATTCTAGTGTGTGGAGATAAATAAACTGGATAGAAAAACAAACTACGCTCCTGAAATAATCCTGAATATATTTGTTTGATTTGATTTTAATTTTCAGCGCTTAACCCTCACGTATGTAAATTTAACACTCTTTTATTATTATTATTTATACGTACACGATAGCAAATTAAAATTAAATTTAGGCGTTTTAGCCTCGCCCAACATTTTTTTCAATCGTATTGTTTCACGTTTTTTTTTCACATGTGATAATCATTATTATTGTTGCCTTGCCTTATATTTTTTGTGCGCGGTATAAATAAGTGCAGTAAAAAAAATCCGCTGGTGAAATTTTGCCGATAATCCAAAGTTGGGTAACAATTTCGCAACCGTTAAATTTTGTGAAAATATTTCTTTATAATTATAAACATTAATTTAGATTAGCCGTAAACTGGGTTCGTTCTGATGTCATTGTTATTGTATTAGATATTACTTGATGAAAATAATCGTTATTCGAGATGGAATCTAAAGTGGAGCGCTTCTATGAGTTGGCTGGCTAATTAAGTTGGAATAGCAATTTTCAAATTTGAATATCAGAAAATCAAGCGCGAATAGTAATTGAATTTCTATCTATGTATTATTTCTATTTGTACAAGAAACAATCCTTTTTCGAATGGTGCAGTACAGATTTGGATCAGATAAAATCGAAATTAATGCATAAGATTAGTTTCGTTACATTAAAACAATTCAGATGCTAACTGAAATAGGAAACTATGGTATTTAGACTATACTTACTTTATACGGTATAAGAAAAATGATTAATTCAGAAAGTCATTTATTTGGTCGAGAACAAAGACAATAAACAAAAGGAAGCCAGCGCAAAAATTCGAAACAAAATAAATAAACCTTTTTACATGTTAAATATAGGAAAACAATGTAAACGTATTTTTTTTGCTAATGTATGTTACGCTAATACAAACCCGATTTAATGGCTTGCAGATTATAATCAAACAATACACTCTGAAATACCAAACGAATTAATTTGCACTGCTTTATATTATTAAAAAAAAATGCATGCAAGACAATATTGATATGGAGCATTAATAGTTGGAAAATGCTACATTATTAAAAAAGTTTATATCATCAGAATATTGTTTGCTACTCATATGGGCTCTAAGCCGCGGATTAAAATTTGAAACAAGGATTTTTAATTGAATTTTTCTTTGGCGCGCACAATATGAAATATTTTGCAAGAAAATTTAAAATACACACAATTTTATTTTTCTTATTCACAGCAAACACAATTCATATTATTAGATTATACTATTGTGTTTTCATATTGTATGCACCGCATGCATCTGCTCTTATGCAGTATACATGCATTGCATAATTGATGCAACTTTGCCAATTTATCGAGTTATGTAAGCGAGCTTACGAATTTGTTGATGGCTACTAAAAACTGCGCTAAATTAATAAAAATATTTTTAAGACGTATTTTCTCATATAATAAAACAACTTTATTTATACCGCAAAAGTAATAAATGTATAAAGATTACACGCAACAATATTTACCTTCTTGCGATCGTTATGCGTTTGTTAAGCAATTTTAATTGAAATATTTAATTTCGTCAGTTTTAATTAAGCAAAATGTTTTATTTACAATTAATAAAAACTAAATCTTAAAAATACTTTCGAACGAGACATCTGGCGAATAGTATGCATTTTTATTAGCCATTAAATCTCTTTAATTAATAAAATACCGAAAATATTTTTAGCAAACTTTATTATTTTATTTTTAGGTTTGAAATATATTTTAAAATTTTGTATTTAAATAGAGTATTTTTAGAAACTATTAAAGCGCGCAGATATTTTAAAAATTTTATTCTAGCAAAAAATAAATAATTTCAGTTGAATTAGTCAATTGAAATTGCGGCTACAAATTTAATTAATTTTTTTCTATAATAATTTAATGGTTTTGTTAACCCAAATTAATTTTTCAATTAATATATACATGTATGATAAAAAAATCGCCGAAGAGACTATTGTCTCTTCTTGGAGGGGTAAAAGAGGGCGTGCTTGGAGAAAGGAGATCACCAGGAAGTCGTAGATATATAACGAACTGAAACCCTCAGCAAGACACTCTCTCATCTGGTGGTTCAGACAAACACATACACACACAAGATGAAATTCCTCACCGTGAGTAGTTTAAAATCCAACCAACAAAAGTTTTGCAAAAACCATTTTCATTATTCCAGTTCACAGTTCTTGCTTTTGTCGCCTTGGCGTCAGCCGACCGAGCGGATAAAGTGCAGGAAAAACGTGGAGCTGTTGGATATACAGCATCAACAGCTGCTCCAGTTTATGCAACCGCATCTCCAGCTCCAGTGGCTTATTCCAAACCTGCTGCTGTCTTAACCCAGAAGACGGTGGCGTATTCCGCTCCACAGCAATATCTTGCACAAGCCCAGCAAGTGGATGCTGTGAAATATGCGGCCGTTCAGCAATATTTGGAAGGAGGACAACCCCAAGCGGTAGCCTATGCTCCAGCTAAACAGCTAGTTCCTTCGCACGTTCAAAAGGTAAGAATTTTTTGTTAATTTTAATTAAACTGCAAATCTGCTGAAAAGAATATTATTTTCAGCAATGTAATTAATTCGGGATTTTTTGCGTTCGTTTTTTGATTTAATTATACTTGTGCTGTAAAGCATTCAGTTCCTTCTTTGGGGTTTAATTAAATGCGCGATATAATCTTTATTCATTGATAATTTTATTTTTTATTTTTTTATTAAGAAATTTATTTAATTAATTTAAGCTACTCTACTGCCACTCTAATGGGCTAATTAATATACTACATAATTATAATATTTTTTCTTATTTTAGACGTTCTATAATGTAGCTCCGTATTGTCTAAATGCAGCAAGAAACAATACTGAGACTCGCTTGCATAAATAAATAATTACATTAAAACATTTTACAAGTCTGCACTTTTTCGTAATACTTTACAATTTAATTATGTCTGCCGTGGATTAATTCGTTTCCCGTTCAGGCATAATTTCATCCCATTTCGAAAATAAATGCGGACTATAGTGCTAAAAATCAAATTAATATTTATGCGTTTTAACTTGCAATTTTGTTAAATTCGGCTTTGTTTTCAAATCCCGTGCAACATTTGTGCGCATTGAAAATTTAATTTCGGCTGTTTTTTAATTATACAGGTACGTGCTCCAGAAAAGCGATCCGTATTAAAAATGCTGCTGCTTTAACAAGCCTGCCAAATAAAACTTCTTTGCATATTTTTAACGTTTCCATCCGCAAAAAAATTGTTGCCGCAACTTCGTATTTTGTAAAAGTTTAAGTTCATTAACATGAATGTCATGTCGAGCAGTTTACATTGTAGATTAGATTTAAATTTGTCTGGTATTAAAAGGAAATTGTATCCGGCGGGCAAAACTGAAATACTGTTGTTACCATTCACCTTGCTTGATTTACTTATAATTCTCTCCTTTTTGTTAACGCATCGGAGAAAGTGTAACAGGTTTGAGCACGTTATTAATTACGTATCGCTTTATAGGTTGCTTACGCTCAGCAGCCGATCCAATACTCTTTGGCCGGCGATGTCTCATCCTTCAGCTACTCTAGTCCACTTGTGACCTACAACAATCTTGGACTCCTGACCCAAGTTGCTGGCAGGTCTCAAGCCCAATACGCAGCTCCAGCTCCAGTACATTACAATGCCGCTCCTCAAGTGCAATACGCTCCAGCGCCACAATACGCTCCCGCTCCACAATACGCTCCAGTCCAATACGCAGCAGCTCCCGTCCAGAAAGTGCAATACGCTCCAGTGCAGAAAGTCGCTTATGCCAGCGCTCCAGGTCCAGTCGTCTACCAACAAGCCGCTCCACAATTGCAAAAGGTCTCGTATGCTGCAGGTCCTAGTCCTGTGAGTTATGCTGCGGTGCCAACTAAGCTCGTAGCTGCTCAGCAATACAACCAACCAGAATACTATTCTTCTGCTCCTCAGCAAGCTTATCAAGCTGCTCCTTCCGCTTCTCAAGCTGTCTACTCTCATGCTCCTCAGTATTATTCTGCTATTCCTCAACAAGCTAAATATACACAAACTGGTGTCACTTACGCTCACTAATTCTTCTTTCCTTTAACATCTAGATTTTATTTTTTTTTACGTCTGTTGTAAATAATTTCCTAATTGTGCGCTGCCAGTAGATAGATTGATTATTGTTTGGTTGTGTAACGGGCAACCGTAGAAAATAAATTTATTTTATATATAAGACGATTTTTATTTGAAGATCTGACGAGCTGTTGGAAATATTTTGTTGGAAAACCTTCCCCAAAGAACAATTACTATATTTTTTCATTATACTTAGCTAGCAAAGTATTAAAGGAAGCTTTGATGTTCATACATATGATGAGTAATCTGTATGAGTTAAGTCTTTCAGTTTTTCAGTCCATTGAAAAGATGAAAAAAAAATGTTGAACCAAAAAGCGCTACAATTATTATAAGAAGATATCAAAAACATGGGTTTTGGTAATGCAGCGAATGCGCGATGCGATACAGTAGCGCCAAGTATGCAGCAGTGGCCACTATATGTATCAGCCGAATGATGAGGGTATAAATGCGCGCCCATGCACTTCACTTGTTTTCAACTTCGAAGAGCTGATATTGTTTACATTTTATCACTTCACGGCGAAATGGAAAGGAAAATAATAAAATGCGGTTTTCAGAAGGTCATTTATGATCAAATGCCTTCTGCATCCAAAGTAAAAGGTGCAAATTTAGATAATAGTGAGCATGTTTTCAATGTTGTGGAGTATAAGACTCTTCCAGAACCTAACAGAAGCCTAATAAAAGCATGTGTAGTTAGACAGACCTCTATTAATAAGATACCTTATAACGTGGAAATTAATGTAAGTATTTTCAAGACATACCTACACTTTTTTATTATCATTTGAAAGTAAAGCTCATTCCCACTATTTCTATTCAAATTTCTAATTTCTACAACCTAATGGCTCTGTACTATGGTACTTTTTTCTTATTAGTTAAAGCAGATTTTTGAAACGCTTTTCTTTCTACGTAGTTAACATCGACTAGAAATATTGAACATTGTGTTTGCGAGTGCCCTGCTGGAGTAAAAGGTCAATGCAAGCACATCTCAGCCGTTCTCCATTATGTTAACAATGAGCCGATTCAATCGAAAACTGGAAAACCGTGTGAGTGGTCCAAGCCTTCAAATTACGCCAAAAAAAAATACGAAAAAGGAAAACCCTTTTCAGCATTGTTTCCCAAAGAACATACAGCAAGAATTGATAGTAAATTGGTAGATGTTTTTTCAGTTTGCGATACTCAAATAGAGTGTAGTCTGAAAACAGCGTTAAGAGAAGAGCAAAAAACAGAAAGTCAAAGATGTGTCTCATCTGTTCTATCAGATATTCTTGACTCTGTTCATTCAAGTTGTGGTAAAAAAAAACGAGAAATAATAATTAAACATTTTTTGTTTGACAACGCAAGCTGCGGAGTTGACCAAATAGCTACAAAATATCAATTGAAAGCAGATGAAATAGATTTTTGCCGTAAACGCATTTATGTATCTCCAAATGAACTGAAAACTATTTTTTTAAGTACTGCTGAACAATCATCTTCAAAAAAGTGGCACGAACAAAGGCATATCAGAATTTCTGCTAGTAGCAAGGCTCCTAAAATCAGAAAATTGACGACCAAAGATCCCATGAAGCTTGTTACTGAATTGCTGAGCCCACAAGAACTGTATGGTAAAGCTCAAGCTAATGTTCAGTACGGAAGTAAAATGGAACCGAGAGCAAGGCAAGTATTTGAGGAAATGTACAATGTGAGTGTAATAGAATGCGGATTAGTGATTTCTTCGGCGCATCCGTGGCTTTGTGGAAGTCCGGATGGAATTTTTCTACAACGCTCCGAAGATGGCAGTACTGTGAACCCGTATTTGTTGGAAATTAAATGTCCATCCTCTGCAAAAACCGAAATATTTGATCCGGACACTAAAAAGTCAAATTTGACGTACCTTAAATGGAGTAACACTAAAAACAAGTTTGAGTTATGCAAATCGCATGATTATTATACTCAGTGTCAAATTCTTATATCAGTGACAAATATAGAAAAATTATTTTTTTTTGTTTACTCAGCTAAGCCATTAATTATTGAGATATTGAAAGACCATGATTTCTTAAGTAACACAATGGAAAAATTAGAATCTTTTTATTTCAGTAAATATCTTCCTAAATTAGTGAATTGTTTTCAGTAAATTTGTAATCTAAAAGTTTAAGTTTATTTTTTAGTAAATAAAAACCAGATTTCAAGACAAATATTTATTCTTTGATAAGTGGGCTCATCAAATTGACTAAAACACAAATTACATGGACAATATCATTCAAGTAAGGAAAAAAAAGAGTAGGAATCCTGTTTTGCAATATATGGAAAATTTTCATCCTTCCAATAGCCCGTTCAACATGTATTCGGACACTGGCTATATTATAGCATTTATCAACTTCATCCTCAGATAGTTTTCCATTATGAAGAAATGGGGGTATGATAATTAAGGTCCTATCTTCTATTTTTATTCCGGGAAATCCTTTATCAGCCAATACTATGTCACCGGGTTCCAGTTTGTCCAATATTCCGCATTCTGTGGTTATCTGTACATCACTTGCCTTTCCTCCATAAATTGGTGAAATATACGTAATGAGACCAGTAGGAGCAATGCCTATCAATGCTTTAGAGGTGTAAGTACCCTTATAATGTGAATAAACATTGATTCTGTCGGAAATTTTTGCGGGCTGTTGAATTTTGAATTCCGTACAGTCTATTATAACTCGACAGTTGGGGTAATTAATTTTAAAGCATTTAGGTAAAGTTTGAACCACAGTATCTTTGCTTGGCCAGTGAATAAAGTCTTTAGTACAATAAGCAAGATTTTCAAGAACATCAAAAAAAATTTTGGAAACCGTGGTACGATGCAGAGAAAATAATGCTGCAAGGGCAGAAAACGTCAAATCAGTTTTCAGTTTCATTAGAAATATTAAAAGCCTATTCACTTTAGACACTTTTAACTCTTTTCTTTGTGCTAACATACCCAGCAAAAACGTAAAAACTTCTTTCTTAACACCCGTTAGATCCACTAACTGATTTTCTTCTTTCACTGAGTTAAACCCATGAAAACCATCACACTCCAGAAATCTTCCAGGTTTATCATTTTTCAAATCTTCTAAATTTGGTCCACATTTCTTATTTTTAGTAGAATCAGAGTGCTCTTCTCTAATAAAGTCCGTCTGCGTTTCGGAATTAATGTCTGTTCTTGATTCTTTTATATAAAAGCAACAATAAAAATTTTTCTCTGAAACTACATTGGTATATAATGCGGAATCTAAATCATCTGTTTGACAACCAATTTCAGCTGTAGAAATGATAGACGGATTGGATGGAGCACCTACATCAGAATCAGTATCCAACGTGCACTCTTCTTTTTCCTTTAGTTTATTTTTTCTGGCGGTTAATCTTTGGAATCGGAAATCATTCAAGACAGCAGACTGTTTATGAGTCGGAAATATGGTCGGTACATATGCAGGATGGTGAGGATGTTCATTTTTTTTCCTCCGACAAAGTGTTCACTGCAAATTCTTATTAATTTACCAGGAATCCAAGGAGATCCATCTTCACTATAAAATAATCATGAGTAAAACATTTACAATACCTGTATATTAGATCAAACATACTTCACTCGCTTCACATTGGTTATCCATTGTTCTCGACGGCTACGTGAAATATAATTGTCAGGTGGAAACATGTAAAAGCTAACAGTGTTAGCAGTATTTTCGTACTTATTTGAGCAACCAACTACACAACAATTTGTACGCCCGCTTCTTTTTTTAACACTAGCACCATTAGAAGTTGACATTTTAGATATTATTTTACAATGAATGTTTAATTATTCACATAAAACAGCAAATCAATCGCAAAGTATAATGTAAACACGTTCTGTCGGTTGTTAGCGCTACATTCGGCTAATGCTATGAGTTGCCACCGAGACGCGCCACCAGTATACGCGCTCGCTGTCTATATTTCAAGGTAAGTTTCCTTTGAGGATTTGCGTGTGTGCATTTCATTTGAGACGAACCATACTATCAAATATTAATTAAACCTAAATCAACAGTTGATTCAAATCAAAATTGCAGAGGTTGACAGGACAAATATAGTAAGTCACTTAATGTGTGTACATGTAATTTCCATCAAGTGGAAAATAAATTAAAAGACATCCACATTTATATGTTTAAATTTAACGATAATCCCTCGGCTACAAGATTGAGAATTTTATGAACCTACAAACAAACAACGTGTTTTCTTATCTATTCATGAAACATCAACAGTTTAATAGTTTCGAATAAATTTGGTCGTGTTTCCTGCAAATGAAAGTTGTTCATTTAATTTAGCGCCATCGTACTTAACTTTCTTCAGGCAGTTATTGAATTGGTAAGCCGCAAATTTTATGAGTATTTGTGTGTGGTCTATAAAATAGTCAATCTAATTAATTGTAGTCATTTAAGTTTGACCATCGGACTATCCGGTAATTAATTGCAAAAGGTAGAATTGCAGGAATTAAAGCTGAATTTTTGCTTCCACTTCAAAAATGTTACTTTATAAAATAATAGTGTTTACTATGCAATTAATTCTTATTTTCAAATTAATTTTAAATAACTCGTAATAAATTGCACAAATTGCTTTATAAATTGCATATTGATAATACAGTGGAACAACCGTTTCAATTTAGTGCTTTAGCGGATAATTAATATTTTTCCAGTAGGAAATTTATTTATCAATTAAAAATAAATCCAATTGTATTTAGTTGCAATGATAAATTTAAATGTCTGGTTTAATTTGTTATCCAATTTAATAAGCTTTTATTTAATGCAATCCTAATTTAAAACAACACAAACATTTTTTTAGCAATTATTTTGATAGACTTATCATGTGAGAATGTTAATTTGACAAATTTGTTGTGTAGAGACGTTCACGAGTTAATGATTAATGAGTCTCGAGCTGTTCGTGTGAATTACTATGGAAGGATGAAATGTTAAAAATAATTGTTGTAACATTAACAATTGTCACAAACTTTCTGCTGAAGGCTTCATAAAGTGCTACATACAAATGTCAAGCTCGAAATGTTAAACTTTGTATAAACAATAAATAAGTTTTCGTATTCGAAAATATCAGGCTCTCTAATATATTATTTTAATGTGTTAGCACTTATGTAATGAAGAGTATACAGAGAAATATCACTTACCTGCTCCTTAATAAGGATAATAAGGTTGGAAGAATAAGAATAAGTTATAAGAAATATTTTTTTATTTTTAAATAAGTTATAATAATGCATACTAAAACTAATTTATACTTTTAGTTTATATAGTAATAAGCGTAATAAGGTTTTTGATTTTTTACAAAGGGATGGAAAAGTTTCTCAAAAAACGATCGAATGTAAAAAGGGGCTCATTTTGTATGTGTGTAGCCGTTGCGGCAACAGACATACGCATTTTTACAAACAATGCTTTTTAGTTTTTTGCAAAAATTTAGTTATAGATGGGATATATTATTCATATTTATATAATACTGCCGTTTTATTTTTAACATATATGCATAATATAGAGTATCAACATTGAAAGTTACTGTTTTAAAGGATTAAGAGTAGTATTTACAAATATTTACAAAAAATCTTACAATATATATTTACAAGAACATAACGTGTAATAAAATTTTTAATTTACATATTTCATAGCTAGAGAAAATTATGATTTATTAATTAATTTACGGTGATATTTCTTTTTGTCGAAATTTAGCTTTCTAACGATAAGCATTTTGCAAACCAATCTTGTATTGTCCCTTATTCAAAAGATGATGGAAAACACTGAAAGCAAATCGCATTATCTGATAATGCAAACATTTTCAAACAATACAATCTGCAGTTTCTATTAAACCTGTCAGCAGCATGTTACAAAATACTCAATTTTTGTGATATGCTCCAAACGTGAATACATAGAAATATTAAACCATCAACTTTTAGTTTTTTTTTTCTACTACTACTAAACCGAATTTGTACTATGATTGTCAGCATTTTGAATAAAAAATAATTCTCTCCGCACAATATAATTAGATAATAGTAATATAATACAGCCGCGATATTTGTTTACAAATAAAATCAAAGCAACATCAGCAATCACAGAACATATTTGATCTCTTTTTTGGAACGATGACGAAAATTTTGATTAGACCACATTAATTGAGATTTATTTTAATTTTACAAACACTAATTATTATCCATGATACAAGCTCGATTCGCATGTTGGTTGTGAGTATAATCGTACAATGATATGTCTTTAATAAATTCGGAATGTCTTCTTATATAATAGTGCTATAAAAAACACGAGAGCACAATATGAGAAAATGTGGAAGAACGAATTACATCTAGCAAATTCCTATGCCACCGGAAAAATAATATCGATAGCTTGAGCAAATAAAATACTTAGATAGATGAAGGATTTCAATATTACCACATATATCGAAAACGCAATAGAACTGGGACTTCCAGTCGGACATCATTAATACAATAAGTTGAGTTTGTACTCCATGTAATTTGAGCAAGAAATCTTTTAAGTTGAAAGCAATTTCAACCGAACAAATTAAGGGCCGAGATTCATCAATTTTTTAAAGGCTTTCCGAAACTCTGGATTGAAAATGGTATAAATTACGGGATTCACAAAGCTGTTCATGTAACCAAGCCATGTGGTCAACAGAAATGCCGCCACCCCCGGTTGACATGGGAAATTCAACTTACTGCACATGGCATCCAATATATTGCAGGTGAAGAATGGCACCCAGCATATCAGGAATACACCTGCAACAAACAATTTCACCGCATGTTAAATTTGCCACTAATAAAGTTCACTTTTAATTACATTGTTGCCAATAAAGAAAATTTCAACAACTCCAAAAAATAAACCCAACTATACTTTATCCCGAATGAAATCTAAATTAACTTTGCAATTAACTTTTCAGATTTGTTCGAGCGTCTAATGCACATAGTATCCAACATTAATTGGATAGTTGCACAAACTATTATGGAGGAGATCTCTACTTAAAGGGGGGCTAAAAATTAAAACCTACTAAAATTGTAGAAGAAAATTAAATTGGCGCGCTTTTTGAATAACGGCGAAGGCGCCCGGATTTTAAATCGGTCCTCGTTGATTTCAACTTGACAAAAAAAATTGAATCTTACCTAGAACTATTGCCAAAGTTTTAGTAGCTTTGCGTTCTTTTTTGGCGGATGACTTTTCGCGTTTTTTCCTGCTGGCTTTGTTCACTTTATATATTGTGAATCGGGCAGCAGTTGTTGCTTTTCTTTCTTTTTTCGAACCTGTCGATCTACCACCAGCCGACCCCGAATTGATTGATGTAACAGTCCTGAAAATAAAATCAAACGGAAACTTTTTAATACTTATACTATAGTTTTCCAGTCAAAGCTTGGCAGTATTCAGGAAACATTTTTATTATCTGCATGGCGGAGTTTGTGCAGCAGCCTTTTATTTTGGATTTGATTGAAAGTTTTGGGTCTCCGTAGGATTATGTGCTTTTTAATTAATATTCGGTAATAATTGGAATACTACTTTTCTATATTATAAAAGTTTATATTATGAAAAATTGAAGGCTAATTAAATTGAATGAAAATGTCTGGATAACTTTTAATATAAAACTTCAGTGGACATAAAGAGTCCATATAAACATGCACTTAACATTTTCGTATGATATCTAATGGAATTTTATAAATAAGTTTGTTGAATTATGTTCGATAAAGTTTTATGGAAAAAGTTTCAATAAGCCCCTTATATTTTTAGGACTAAGAAATTCCTAGAATCTAAGGTGATCCCAAGAATGCTGGGACTCAAATTTCAAGTGCCAAAGAATTTTTCGAATAGTTTAAATTTTGTTTCGAAACAACTCGGGCGAAATACTTCTCTGAAAGGGCCGTAAAATTTTGTATGCACAATTAATCAAGTTTATTTTAATTTTAAACTCTTCTGTTGAAATTAAAATTCAATGCAGCAGCATTTTTAATCGTGGCTTTATTCTTTCGAATCAAATGTCAAGTTTGTGATATTAGCTATCTGTCCTAATTTCCATATAGATAGATAAATGTGTAGTATGAATATATTGGAATACCTTCACTATTGTATTAATATTAATCTAATATAATATTCCTCTCATGTCGAGGTGAGTTTATGTTGGTCTAGATTCGTTAGCCGAGATAATTTATTTCAGTTACTGGATATGCGATGTGATGTGTCCATCTAGTTCAGTTATAATTATTCGGTATTATCCTGAACTACGGACAAGGAACAATCACTCGACTCGGTTTATGCGACTATAAATTTGCTTCAGGAGCTGATTTATATTTAATTGTTACGGATTTTATAGCAATTTTATTCATATGTGCAATATGGAAGAAACAGTGTAAATTGCAAATTTTGAAACGTGCACAGAATAGTTCGTGAGCTGCATGATAAACATATATTTGTATTTAATTTATTGTATAATCCGCTAAAGGTAAATTTATTAAAATAAATTGTACCTTTAAAGAGAAATAAACGAAAATAAAAAATCGAGTTTATGAAAGTTTTTAATTACATCAAGAAGAGTAACAAGGTTAAATTATTTAAGCAGTATAGTAACTCATTTTGAAACTTTTGATTAAATAACGTAATTTGTTTAATGAGTTGTTTGAATGAAAGTTTGAAATGAAACGAAATTATTTAAACGATTTTACCACACACTTCGTAAATTATCCTTTTTATAAAAATCACCATACTAACCTAATAATAGACAAATCCTTGAAAATCCTGCAAATTAAAATCAATCTAGTAATTTATTAATATAGTCGATACAATAATTATTCAATAATTTATTTATCGTATAGAAAAGTAAATTAAATGTCAACTATTGGATGGATTTGAATTGAAAATAGCGGGATGAACGTCAACGTACCTGAGTTCGGTATCCAATGTAGACCCGTTTCTTTTGGCCGTATTCCTGCTGTGCCGGGGGCTGTCGGATGCCCTAATATCGGGCTGACTATGTGCATAGCCCGAATCGTTGTTGCCATTTGGATCACCACGAGGAGCTGGTGTTGCTAAGCTGGCTACTACTGATGATATGCTGTCGAGAAATTAATTAAATTGACAAAAATTGCCTCAGGATTTTCGAAAAACATGCACAATTAATGGGGCCACTCTACATCTTATTTGGAAGCTAAGGGGCTAAATGTAAATACAAAAAAAATAATTCGTATTTGCTCTGGGAAATTAAAATCCTGCAGGTAGAATAAATAAAGTTCCGGCTGAATGTCATAAAGGTACTATGGTTTAGATTTTTTAATTAATTTTAAAGGTGGGAGTTGTTTTACATTTCAGACTTACACTTCGTCGTATTTAGGCTCTGAATTATTGCAGCGCTGAATTCTGCAAATGTACCAAAATTAAACTTTGAAAAAACATGAGATGCGAATTTATCTAGCTATTTAATTAACATTATATGATATTTTCTTTTCGCGTTAATTAAATTTTTCTCTTCTCTAAAAGTTTTCCTTTAGCTGATTAAATATATTTCCAAAACGAGTATATTTTAATAGAATAATATACTTACGCAGCTTCTTCCACAACTGTGGCCAAAATAAACTCGGTGCTTTTATCATTCGATATGACATGACAGTCAGCTTCCGCACCATCATCATCCTCATCCCCCGATCCGGAGCCGGTGTTCGTGGCTTGCTCTTCGATTGGGGTTGGACCCAGTGTAGTTTCTGCTAATCGTCTCGTGTTGGCAACATTTTCTATCACAGATCCGGGCTTTATTTCACAAGCCAGTGGTTTACGATTAAGGCGCGAATGCATTGCTCTATTTCTTAAAGCCTGCAAGAAACGAAAAATTACTCTGTTGTTTGTCTTATAATTGCACCCCATTGTCAACAAGTAGGTGATGATAAATATTTAAAATCACTTGAGTGTAATTTTAAGGAGGCGACTTGGCTTTTACAAAGTATCTTCGCAAAGTCAGATTAAAGTTGGATGGTAAACAAAGGGTGCTTTCTGGCGTTTAGTATTCTAAGGATGTCTTTAATGTACATATTTGTCTACATGACAATTCTATAACATTTTCTTCACGAGCCAACTTTTAATTACATTTTCCGCGCGTGTGGAAGAAGTGAGTTCGGAAACCGGCCACCGCGCGCGGGAATTTCAAATAATCAAGAAAAGCTTACCTTAAATATATTGTAATAAAGGAACACCATGATGATACACGGAATGTAGAAAGAGGATAGACTAGAGTAGATGATAAAATCGCTATTGTAGAAGAGACACGCATTTGCGTCCCGTTCTGGTGTGTTGTTTAGCCCCAAAACGATTGGAGATCCGATCGCAGCTGATATCATCCAAACTAACGCTATTGTCAACCAGATTCTTCGATTATTCTTATGCTTAGCGTATTTGATAGGCTGCGTTACGGCGATGTATCTAAAACAAAAACCGAGAAAAAATGGATTATCCTTTCCGATCATAAAGACAAATGAGGCTTTTCTTTTGTCTCTCATATTTTTTGGAAATAAAAATTTATCGCCGTCATTCAAAATTCGCATAAATTTGAATGGTACAAGAATGTTTTTAAACGAATGTGTGTGAAGCATAATTTTATTTCGAGTTTACAAGTTTTTGCTTTTAGCATTTGGATTTTAATTCGCTGTCTAGCTTTACCCGCATTAATACTGATTCGTATTTAGGCGAACATATTCGCTTAGAAAAGTTTGCTGAACTGAAATTGTGATAAGTTTAACTAATTGGCTAATAAAATGTGTTAATTACTTGCCCCGAAAAGCTTTTTAAAACAACGTCATAGCAATTAGGAAGGCTTATTTTTAATATTGCCTATTTTGTATTAAATTCTATTCATTTTGCTGCACAATTCGAGATAAAGTTGAATTTATTATCAACGTGAAACGTGGAAATTAGTGCAATTTATTAAATTGTGTGAAAAACAGTCGACGCTTTTAATTAATTTAAAGACAAACACGAATCAATTCTATTTCGAATATATGCACATTTAATTTTGTATACTTTAACAAGTCCATTCAATATAAATTATCTTTCATATGAATTTATTCAAATTTGTCGAGCAATAGCTAATTTAGCGCTTTTTATAACTTATTTAGCGTCATTAAAATTAATTAATTACTAGACGCTTTCTATATCAGTAACTCCAAAAGCTCGTGCAAAATTTATATAAAGACATAATTTATTTAAGTTAGTTTTTCTAGGAAAACACACACGTGTAACTCTTAAAAGCTTCGGAAAGTTGCAAGTTGAAAGTTTAAAGACAAACTAAAAGTCGGAAGTCAAATGTTAAGCTCTATTTTCGCTCACATATTTTTGAATTTTATAAAAAAAAACATTAATTATCTCTCGTATGGTTCAGAATCATACACCCGCACACGTATCAATCATAAATTTAATGAATTTTATCAATACCATGTCACAGGGATGCTTGACAAGCTTTTTTTGTTGTCCTTGTTCCCACGCTGAATAAATTTCAATCTTTTTTAATATAACAAAAGCAAACAAACAATAATATATACGTTTGAACCACCGAATGTTGTTCCGATTGTTTAGAACAAACTTTTATTTTTTTGAAATATTGCTGTATAATTAAGCGCCTGACTAATTACCGAAATGACTAAACTATAACATGCGTTGATGAATTTCTATCATATGCAGACATTGTAGATTAATGACTTCATTAGTATAAGTGAGTAGTTCCCTACGCATTATGTACACTACAGTAGATGCCCTTTAAAGATGTAGTAGTAGACTTCGCAATCAATGTACCACCAATAAAATTTATCCACCAGAGACTTCACGATATTTCTAACTATCTTGGGAATAGACTGCTGTTAGTATAAATTGCACAGTTTCAGTGTTCAGTTATGATATCAAGAACAATGCTTAAAATTATGAAAGTTGAGAAGAGTTAATTAGAAATAGTTTGTAGTATATGGGTTTATAGCGACGATTTTGTGGAAAGAAGTTCTCTAGTGGACACTTTGATGTGGAATATAATTTTATTAATAAAGCTTTATATTTTGCATTACATGCATATTTCTAAAATTCAACAAAAATAAGTTTTTTTGACGCAAAAAGTATTTTTGCATTTCAAAAGTCAAACCATATAAGAAGAATAAATCCTGAAAAAATGATTGTACTCACCTATCTATTGAAATGGCCACTAGATTAAATATAGAAGATGTTGAGCACGTAACATCCATTGCGATGTAAAAGTCACAGACAAATCCTGGCAAAGCCCACGTACCATTCACCTGAAAAATGTCGAAAAAACAATTCTCAAGAGTTTCCTTCAATTTTCCAATACTTGGTGATTTTTTTTAATAAGTACAGAAATTTCAAATTAACGTAAAAGGCAATATCCAAACGTAATAATTTAAACTGGCAATATTTCATATCATTGATAAGTTAATACTAGATTAACGTCACAAACGGTCGTTCAATTTAAAGTGCAGTTTTTCGCTTCTTTTCAGTTGTGTCGTTTTGTTGAATTTTTTGATCAGCTCGGTCTGTCGTTAATCAACAATAAATTGCATGTAAATAATTAGTATTATTTATATTAGAATTAAATAAATAATATTTAATCTGAAAAGTTTAGTTTATATTTTAAGACTTTAAGGCTATCGTTCGATTTTGCAGCTCAAATTCCCTTTCAACAAATTAAACAGCTTTGTATTCAATATTGGGATTAATCAAACACAATTTAATTAAATCTATTAGTTGAAAACTAATTTTCAATTCTCATACATCGAGTGTCAAGGAATTATGTTGCATTCAAATTTTTAATCGCAATTAAAATACCTAAAAATAATTAATTTAGTAGCAAATTCAACATCGAAACCTAATACAATTAATTCTCGACAAGGTCTCATAAAACTCACGTAATTTTCCAATAAATGTTGAACGGTGATGTAGCAGCAATGAATCGTATATAAAACTAAGCAGCTATCGCAGTAAAATTGCAATTTATCTCGATAAATATTTGATGAACCTTTTCACTTAATGTACAGTGCAAGCAATAAACATTATTTGTGTATTTAAACTAGAAACTAATTTTACGCAATTTTCAGCACCCGCTCATTTTAATAGACCTTTCAGTTCATCACTAAAAATTCTATTTATTTTAAACTATAAATTAATTCCACTACATTTCTAACCAAATTGGTTTAATGGAGCTTACATGCATTTGTTTGTGCTTATCGCTTAAGAAAATAAGCCAATATCTTGTTTACACTCGTGGAGTCCCGATACATTTTTTCCCGCAGGAGAGGAAACAGTCGTCGTCGTAAATCGTCCAATTTTCGCATTCTATATTTGCACATAAGTACATATAAACATAAATACATAAATACCTAATGCATCATCTCATCCCCTGCTAAGAACTCTCACAAAATATCGATCAGATAAAGATAGCGAGCAAATATAGTCTTTTGTGCTCAGTTAAACGGGGTTGATCGTTTTGCACGGGCTTCAGTTAATAGCTACTGTAATTGAAAATATACCGACGCGTTCTAATTTATAGAGCGTTGTAAATGGATGAAATTGGTTTTAGCATGTCTTTTAAATGAAATTGCCTTTGGAATACGTTCCTGAAAAAATAAATTCGGCTGATATCTGTTCAGTTTTTCGATATTTCATTTTATTGTAACTGAAACAGCTATTTATTTATTCCTTGCTCGATGTCTAACTTTACAAGCGATCGTAAAATTGATATTACGGAATATATAAAACTATTTTAATATTAGATAATATTAAAATTTGTGCTTGCAAGCATTAAATGTCTGAACTATATGAAAATCAGTATTTTAGTCAGTTTAGCGCTTATCTTCGTTCGTTTATTAAGCATTAATGGAGAATAGCGAATTAAAAGCTTGTCCTGGATTGGTTTTATATGGGCTGACAGACAAACATGCATTCAATGTGGAATCTAATTTATTTTTATGAGAATGATTGTAAAGTGGGTTTTATTCTGCAGTGATTTATTTCAGATAACGAAAACGAACGAGCTGGAAGAGACTGCATTTGGGAGTTGCCAAATGTTGATTACCTATTTTTTTGTGTGTGTCAAAAACGACCAAATTTACCGAACTCAAGTTTGCATCATAAAGTTATCTAATAAATTATCAAACTAAATTAGTCACAAAACATACATTTACTTTTAAGCATGTTACGTACGCAGAATTTGAAAAGTTAAAGCCCTCTCGTTGACTATTAACAGGGTGCGAGATGTGCCCCAACAGTTAGACCATTTCCAGGCTGCATTATAAATCATTTCAAATTAATAATACAGAAATAATTAGCTGCGTTTCCTGCGGCTTCCCGTCCAATTGCATATTCATTAAATTGTACGGCAAAGAAAAAATTCAAATTGTTTTAAATATAAAAAACTTTTAAAATTGAGCCTTAGAAAGATTGTTAATTTTGGCGAATGCGCCGTTGGTAAATATTGATGGGCGAATTGATGTGGCACAGATTCAGCAATATAACTAGCGGTCTCCTTTTTTTAACAGAAAAAGTGCTTTGTTTCAGTTTTCCAGCTTCTATTTGTCAACAATTAACAGAATGGATAGAACAAATAAAAAATATTATTCTAGCGCAGAAAAACAATTATTAAAGTTTGCGCTTTATTTATTTTAATTTCTAATTTAAACTTTATATTTCAAATTATATATTTATTGAATTTCTAATGCGCTTATTTAATTCAAAGTTTCCAAGAAACTTTAAGTTTTGAAATTAAAACTCAAACGC
Source organism: Cryptophagus acutangulus (assembly GCA_963556235.1). Taxonomy (NCBI): domain Eukaryota; kingdom Metazoa; phylum Arthropoda; class Insecta; order Coleoptera; family Cryptophagidae; genus Cryptophagus; species Cryptophagus acutangulus. Next base: position 4,812,351 of record OY744564.1, read on the forward strand.
AAGGATTTCCTTTTCTAAATAATTTCTATAGCGCAATTTTAAGTTAATACACTTAACAAATATAGTTTGATTTATTGTTTACTAGCTAAATATTGGCTAAATTCACACAATCTAACAAATGCATGCGTGATTGTTTGCTCATAAATCGGTAAATAAACATAAATAATCAATAATACCCATCAAAGAGAATTAATAATGAATTACGGCTTGTTTGTTTAATAAAATGAAGATTTTTAATTTTCGTATTATAAATATTTGCAACTAAATTATTAATAATAATTAGATACTAACGCGTAATCAATAAATGTCTTAGTGCAACTCGATTTGCGTCTTATGGCGAAGAGCAAATTTGCATTAAATTAGCATAACGTACGTTAAAGCCATCGCGCACACGTCCGTCTAAACTTACTAAACATGTATTTTTGCATGTAATCTGTTGCCTCTCAGTTAAAGTAATTAGCAAATTAAATTGCCCTTTAAGTGAACTTTTTTCGTAAATTAAAAGACGAGACTCATTTAAATATTAACAAGCTTATCCTGGGATTTAGTGAAATTATCATCATGCGCCTTTAAGTGGAGAAATTTAAATATAAAACTGATTGGTTTAGCGCACAAAATATTCAATAGACGTTGTTAATTGTTTGGCACCAAATGCACCAAGTGGATTGTAATATTTTAATTAAAGGATGCAAATTATTCACACAAATTTCTTAAGCCCGCATTCATTATTTATTAGGAATACACTGAATAATTAAACCTCAACTATCAACTTACTTAACTATCATAATCAAATTGAATGCGTAAAACAATTACACCTTTTACATTGTATTAAGTACACAATTGAATATTCCATTCAAATGTAAAACTATAGTGGAACTACAGTAGTTTGTAGCTGAAGGCAGGGGCTAACTACTAGTCGGTGACATAAGCAATGGAGATATAAATCTAGAGGGTTTCAGGAGAGAACATGCATTAACAGGAAGTGAATTACGCAGATCTATCACTTGAAGTGAATAACCATGTAAGTACTAAGTCAACTACTCACTTTCCACTTACACATTCGTGCAGCAATAAATGATAATGAGCTACATAGTTTCTTCTCACCTCTCCGCCAAATTTAAATCTGAATTCAAAAATAAAATAGTCTATTTTTCTTCAGCAGAGGGTGCACTGAATTTAATCTAATTAAATTAAAGTATAAGTAACTGTAACTTATAGCGTTTTCAGCTGGTTACGTTCTCTCAAGGCTTACTTATCGTGTTGCCAAAGAGCATATTATCTAAACTCGATTGACAAATTTATATTCTCTACTTGCCTGCGCCAAGTAATTCCAGTTTCATTGAACCTGAAGTCACCACTAAATTTAATTTATTTGCTTCAGCAGAAATAGAGCCACGATGAGAAAAAATACTTGACTGATGGCTTTTGAGTTTTCAGAAATCCTACAATAGTATGGTCCACTGAATTGCTAAGGGGATTTATAACTCAAAAGTTTATTTTTGATAAAATTAAACTGCCTTTTTGTTCTCAAATAAATCCTTCTTTATCTGTGTCTATATCTACTTAACTATAATAGTTTTTGAACATTAGAAAATTCATTTTGAACACCTGAAATATTCACTGAAAGAAATATGAGCGAGTCTAACAAGATTTCTGGAGCGTGGAATATTATCATGTAACCGGCTTTGAAGTGATAATTTGTACTAAAATGGAAATGGAAATTTAAGATTGAGCCTATGCTTGATTGCTGATAGGTGGTGACAGCATCCCTCTATAAATTCAAAGGTCAAAGACTAATCAACAATTACGACATCTCTAAGGTCTTGCAGATATGTCTCACCAATGTTCGTCTATTATCACTTGACGTTGTTAGATCGCTTCTCTGTCTCTCGCATTATTTTCCAGCCTAAAAAGCCATCCAAACAGGCTTTCTCGGTAAATTTCCTATTTTTCTTCGCGTTAAGTGTTTAGATTATCAGTCATAAGAGGAATTAGTGATTTAGTAGTGTAGATGTTCAATTGCGAAAATGTGGTGGTTTATATGTATATAGAATGTCAAAATTGTGTGATTGATGAGATCAGAAGCTGAAGCTCAGCTGAGTGCAATATATCAGGGTCCTCATCGCTGTTTAGCCTTGATTCGGCTTGATGCCATCCCCTGAGAGCAAGAGAGAAAAGGGGAAAAACTTCGGTCGGAAAGTGCTATTACCATGCCACTCGAAAATATACTCAGTCAATAGTAGTTTACGTTCTGCTAACAACTTCGTTTCAATCGCCAATAAATAAATTGCAAAAATAATTAAAACGATTCCTCGATCTCATTTCCCAACAAAATAGCTATCTATCTATTGATTTTGCGTAAATTTGCCTAGATTAGTAGCGAGGATTTTCGATTTTTATTACTTCTATCTGCACCTTGATAGCTGCAGGATTTGCCGCCATCCGGATCGTTAATTTCGCTAAACTCTGACATATGCACTTTTTTTTCTATTTGCACAGTAAATTTCCAAGCAAATTGCATTGCAAATTGACTCAGTTAGAAACGCACCATTTACACCTTTATAGTATCGCCGATATAAAGTCATAATGGGGCTTCAAAATGTTACATCCTTAAAGAATCAATACGTTCTAGAGTATCATCAAAGCTTAAATAAAGCAGAGTCACGTAAAAATGCTCCGATTTAATGAAACTTGACAGAAAAAAAAATGTATGGAAAATTAAAATCTAAAATTCGAACCGATTTTGGTGAAATTTGGTACAATTAATTAATTTTTAGACTTTAGATCCTCCATAGATTTAACTCCATTAATAATATCGCTAGACTAATTGTCCATAATCATTTTCGGTAAATTTGCTCTTCGGGTTCAGCAATTAAAACAAATAGAAACAATTTAATTTGCATGAAAGATGAGTTTTTTAATTAGTGCCTCATGTGCTGAAATACTGCAAAGTCTCAGGAGAAATAAGGTAGAACTAACGAACAATATATAATAGACTATAATCCGTTGAATTGAAGTTGGAACAGAAATAGGAGAGTTAAGAGAGAAAGCAAACTAATATCCAGATTAAGGTAAATAGTTAATCTGACAAAGGAATGTTATCAAGCTTTCCCGTTGGGTCATGGAGCCGCTCTGGAGCAGCTTGTGAGTATGTATGTGAGTGTGTGTGTGTGGCTTACTCAGGTCATTGCTGTAGCTTAGATAGATGTCATTGTTAGCTTCGATTACCCTTGGGCTTCAATTGTTGATGCATCTCTATTGTAAAATGTAATAAGATCTGGCTGCACAAAAGGAACTCAGACCTGGTTTAATTGCTAAAGAAATATAATAACTTTTCCTTGAAGAAATGAAAAAAGGATTTATGTATTTTAATGATCGCGTAATTAAGCGGAAATGCAGTTTAACTTTTTTTTATTTTAATTAGATGGTATTTTAACGATCGCGAAAATTACAATTTTAGTTGAAAATATGTTTCAACAGTTAATGAACAATAAATTCGGCGGTTTGGTTTATGTATGACAAACATAAAACCACATTCTAGATGTCGGCAAATTAATAAAATATTTATTACGTTTGTGGTTGTGTAAATGAAATTTGATATTATACTAATTGGTAATTAAATAATGTTACGGTATACTACCCGACAATTAAAATAAAGCTATTTGTTTTATAAACAAATATACTACTCAATTCGACAATATGCCAAAAACCAATCCTATAAACGAGCTGAATATATTGCGTTAATAAAATGGCAAAATTATTACATCTGAAGGGCAAACAGGCTCATAAAAAATATTTTTTATTCGACTATATTTTAATAGTCATCAAACATGCATATCCTTTTTCTTTTTGTATCACGTATAGTCACGAACTGTTAAGAGCTTAAACAAAAGGATACAATTCCTGATTATTTATACTAAAACTATCTGTTTGAAATAACATCCTGGGGATTTGCTAAAAGGCTTCCTTCATCATTCGGAAATATATCTATGCGTTTTAGTGTTTACTTTAATGATAATTAAATTAAATTTAATTATTCCGTTTCCCAATGTACACATTTATTTCTCATTGTTTGCAGTTTTGTTATTATTTATTTAGGCATTAAAGATATTTACAATTTCCAGTTTGATTATTTTTGCAAACTATTTAAAGTTTTCCGAGCGAATTATTTAAATTAAACACAAAAATTTAAATATTAGACTTTCATGTGTTTGAAGACCAGGTGCTAAGGTTTGTAGTATGTAAATTGAACGTCACTTGAATATTCGCAAATATTGAAGGAGAGAGGAGAGAGCAGTTTGTATGCAAATGAATGTGAATATTATGGACGTCGTTAAGAAATCCTCTTAAATCGAAATTATATAAATATTTATAAAAGGTTTATTCGGGTTAGCTTAGTATAAAGTTGAGGTCACTTCAATTACCAAAACATCCAAACAACTATTTAGCTCCACTCTCGTTAAATTCAATTTTAATGCAACAAAGTTTAGTCGGAACGAAAATTACTGTCCACATTCGCATAGAATTTTTTTGAAAAGCCAATTAAAACATCGGCACATACAAACTGTATTCTAATTTTAATTGGAAACTTGACTAATTAAACATGAACACAGCTTCGGCTGTATGGAATATTAAAATATTCAAAACAAATTATCTACCCCGAATTATTGAATATTTATGGCGTTTGTCAATGTTATTGAATATTCCCATTAAATTTCCATTTATTTGTGATGTAGAATGGAACAAAAACATCTTTTGTTGTTGCTAAAAATTAGATTATTTCGAAAAACAAGCGGATGCATGTTATGGCTTTAAAGTCCACCAGAAATTCACTTGGCAGGAAATTGTTCGAATCCGCAACGGAAGGGCTGTTTCGTCCTCTCTTTCTCTCCATGTACAATATGTAGCATTTTCAGCGGTTTCAGGAGAACATGTGAAATGTAGCATAAGTGCAACATTGCTTGTTAACTTTGCCTGCATTACAGCAGAATTGTTGCACAAGCGAACCAATTTTTATGCGTAAGTTCTAATAAATGTAAATATTTTTGTAATTGTTTATTTACCGTAGAAAAATATGATTGATAAAAATAAATGTCGATATTTGACCAAATTCGAGTACAAAAATACAAATATTTAAAGTTAAAATAAATTGTAAACAAATGGTGCATTTTATCAACAATAGGTTTTGTTTGATGCTTAAATAATTAATTTAGTAATATTATATGATTCAATGTTGTTGTATACAAAAATACCATTAAAATGGGAACAGCGTACAAAATAAATGAAATTATTTTGCATATTGTAACAATTAGGAAATACGGTCGTATTTCGCTTTATTATTTTTTTTTTATTCAAAAGTTAATTGGAGTCTTGCAAAACATTGGTTTATCAGTTTGCTAGTTTCATAAACAAAAATAAAGCAACCTTGATATAGAAATTAAATTTAATTAAAAACATAATTAAGGAAATTGTGGTCTCGTATTTTTCCTGAAACCTTTGATAAGACTTCCAGTCGCTTCAGTCTTGAACATTCGCTTTCTGAAGATAGTTCTGGTTTTTTTGGTCGCTTTAAATGACAGACGAGGTGAGAGAATTGTTGAATAATTCAATATAGTGATGATAAAAAATTCTATTAAATATTGTGCTGTATGTGCATATCTCTTCTTATATGTTAGTCGGAAGTAGATGATAATAATGTACATGCTCTGCTAGCACAGTGTTGACATCAATCAAAATGCAAAGCACATACTCATAATATTCATATTCTACAACACAACTACCTACATATTGTAAACTGGAATTACGTTTAAAATATGTTTACGGCATATCATCATACAAATGGATTCATTCATTTTTGTTGTTTAAGACATTGGATAACTTTTCAAAAAGTTATTTTTATGGCGACAATATAACAATTTTATGGTGGCAAAGTGTAAATTGCATATGAAGCAAAACGTCCCTGGACCGATTTGCAAAAGAGCTTAAAAACTACTTACCACTTTTATATAGTTTTTCGAACATTTTTATAAAAATGCAAAATTAAATTGAAAATTATGAATCGATTTCAAATTTTAATCTAAATTATGCCTCTCAGTAACTGCAAAATATAATTAAACATTTATATGGAAATTTATTTATATTTGCAAATATTTTGTTTTTGTGCGCTCTTTATAATTCAATTTCAAAAACATTTTCAATGCATTTCTAAAATAAAATAAATAAATGTGATTATTGTTGTTAATTTGAGTATTACTTATGTTGAACCATATTAATTGTAGTACAAAACCCTGCACGATGCAGTTAGGGCTGGCAATTTAAACGCCGTTTGTCACTTTTTGGAGAACAATGCTAACGCCAATGGAAAAGATAACACGGGAAATACACCTTTATTGTTAGCCGTGTGTATAAAACATGAAGAGATTTATAACACTATTGTACAATGTTTAATTGAAAATGGAGCAGATGTCAACGCATACAACAAAGGTAATTAAACAGCAAAACATGCATTTGCAATAAAATTACTAAGCCAAAAAATATTGTTTGCATCGGTCTTCAACAAATAAATTAAACTTTGGATACGACAATTTAGTGATTGTTTATACAATTTTGGTCCACGTACTTCCATCAAAGAGTATAAAAAAGTTTACGGTCCTATTTTCTACCCAAATTCAATTATAGGGAATATACTGACTGACCCTTGTTGTCTATAAAATATCCAAACGGATAAATCTAGTTTATAAGAAAGATTCTAAAATATTTTATGAAGAAAGCAACCCTCTAAATTTGGAAGATGAAAAATAGATTGCGTTTATTGAGACGGTTAAACTGGACTATGAAGTTAAATCGTTATACGATTAGTACAGCTATATAAATTTTAAATTACATCAAACCGATTAATTTAATTGCATGGTCCTTTATAAAACTATAATTCCATTTTATAAGCATATTTTTTTATTTTAAAAGTAGTTAATAATAAATGTGTTGAAAGGCTTTGATGTCATAGAGGACTACGTAAAAATGTTGTTGGAGATAATAAATTGCTATTAAAGCTCTATTATACTCAAAATTTCAAAAGTATTATGTTTAGTTTTAGAAAATATGAAATACATGCTTATTATTAAATTTTGTTTAAAAGCTTTCTGGCCGTTATATGCACCCTTTAAAATTATGCGAATAATTCCATAGTAAAAAAAAACTAAATCATTTTATTTTTACATAAAATTGAACATTTTTGTGCAAACTAGAGCTGCTGCATTATTAATTGAGCAAATTTTTCTATCTAGTCGAATATTGTTAAAATATTTTTTCTAGTACATCACAATTTTGTTTAAAATCACTCCAAGCTTCATCCCGAAACTTCATTAAAATTTCCACCAAACACAATTTTTGTTCACAATAAAATAAAAATTGCAAAAATAATTCTTTGATCCATCAAATATTCCATTCAAATTTTAGATTATTACTTTTCCACATACCATTTTTGTTTATTTTTTAATATTTTTTTTCATTACGTTAAAATTTGCTTATTTTATTCTTTTATTTTACTCATCGCTGAAAAAATAATAAATTTTAGAATACCCATAGAAATTGTGAAGTAATTAATTCCGTTTGATGTTGAAGGTTTCACGCCACTCTTCAATGCCGTATTTTATAAACGAAAACAATCAGTAAAGATGCTCTTAAAAGCAGGTGCTTGGCTAAGACCTTGTTACACAAATGAATTTCATTTACTTGCTGAAACTGGCGGTAGCAATATACTTGAACTGATACTTAACGATAGTAGATGCACTTCAGAATTGATAAATAGAGCGGATGAAGATGGCAGGACGGCTGTTTATATTGCGGCACAAAGCGGCCACAAGAATTGCCTGAAAATGTTAATTGAACATGGTGGCGACATTAGCCACTTGACCAACAAAAAGCACAGCGTCGTCGACGTCGTCTTCGAGCAGTATGCACGACCCGCACAATTTTTTTCAGACGTTTTTAATAACAGCATCCGTTTGCAGAAAGATGAAAAATTTCGCTGCACTTATAATGTTGGTAAGAACATTTTTTACGTTTTGCCTTTTAAAAATATTGTTGTATTATTACGGTCATTTTTCTTCTGCGTAGATTTCAGTGTGCTGGCCCCGAAAAAGTGTGAAAGACAAATGGACGTAATTTCCAACTTACTTGTAGCCGCTTCTGACGATGAAAAGACAGAAGTTTTACAACACTGTTTTATTGGTAGGAAATCAATAATATTTATCTTTCGCAAAAGTTCAAGCTATCGAGTATTAATTCATTGCAGAGCTTTACCTTTTATTAAAGTGGTCGAAGATTTGTCATTTCTTTTATTTGTGGATAAGTATTTATGTTGTTTTTGCTCTTTCAATGGCTCTATACGTTTCTTTCATAATCAATCCTTTTCAAGGATTAAGTACAATAAAAACGACTGTTCGATGGCTTCTCATTCTTAGCTCTAGTGGCCTTTTGGCTCATGCAATATTACAGGTAAAAATATAGCACCGGATCCTCCGCCATAAACTCAACTATCACTTTGCATAAGCGCATTACTTTAGCTTAAATTAAAATTATAAATTTTAATGAATTACAAACATAAATAAATAGGAAATTGACGAGACGGATGATGTTAAGCACGCATATACTTAAAATCCATTAATGTTTCTCATTCCAGTGTACTTTGGTGCATAGAAATTATTTGCATAGATATGAAATGTGGCTGAATTTAGTTTGCACAACCCTCTCATTAGTAGTAGCCGTATTGGTCGATGTTTCAAGTGATGCTAACAGAAACAGTGAGTGCTGCTGTATTTCATTAATAATCCTTGATAGATATAAGTTAAATTCTAGATACGCCTAATTGGGTTTTGCACGTTACTAGTATTGCCGTTTTGTTGGCTTGGATTCAATTAATGCTACTAATTGGACGTCTTCCAACTTTTGGATATTATGCACTTATGTTCGCCGCCGTCTTGCAGAATGTTATCAAAGTAATTTTTTCCTATTTTTAATTGAGTAGTTAAATTCGCAAAACCACTGAATAATTTATTCGAATTTCATTCGTCCGGCTTGGAATAATTACCAGCTTAATTTTCAATAAAACTGCAGTTTTTTTTTGCTTTGAGTCCAGCAAACAACATTAATTTATAATTTAATATCAATTAGCGTATTTTTCATAAAACATATTGCAGGTGCTCGCCGCATTTTTCTGTTTAGTAATCGGGTTCGCTTTGAGTTTTTCCATCCAATTTCACCATTACGAGCAGTTTAGTGACCCTTGGAGAGCCCTGGTTAAAACCACCGTGATGATGATGGGGGAGTTCGAATATGCTGACCTATTTGCAGATAACACGACCATCGGCAATACGAACAATTTACCTGCCCGCTTCATCTTCTTAATGTTCATTATCCTTACGAGTATCGTCCTGATGAACCTGATGGTCGGTTTAGCCGTCAGCGATATTCAGGGGCTGCAATTGGAAAGTCATGCGAGAAAACTGGAAAAGCAAGCCGAATTTCTATGTCAATTGGAGAAAGTAATATCGTCCAAACAACTTAACTCGAAATATGTTCCCGAATTCATAAAAAAGGTTTTTGTGAAACGGAGCTTTATTGACAATAAATACCAGCTGAAAGCATCAGCTGAGTTTCAGCGAGCTGAAAAGCTACCTAGACGACTTATAGGTTTCTACACTCTTTTTTTTTGACAAAATACTTCTTTTTAGAAACGGCGTCCAACTTTCAACAATTTCATTGTTTGTTGCAGATTCAATTATTTCCATTGCGAAAGCTCAGAAGGAGTTGCGCGAAGAAAATTAATTACAAAGTTTGCTAACGACTCGTGTAATAAGATATATTTCACAAACCATTAATTTCGTATACTTTTTTATTTCAAATGCAATAACAAAACAGTTCAAGCAAGACGCAATTAGAGCTCGAAAAAATTCACAAAATTATAATAAAGAAAAGACAAAGCTGACTCGATAATAATTTTGATGCTTCCTTTATGCCATATAGTGAGGAAAATGTGCTATAAATTTCCTAGTAGTATATAAGTTCCAATAAAAGAATCGCGAAACTAGTTTTCGCGTTGGAAATCGCCCCATTTTCTACAGAATGAAACGACATTATTCGAATGGCTTCTCTAATGATCGGACATTTCTCACCCCCAGTTTCTCTCATTTTTGTACCCGTCATTTCCTGAAAGGGCTAACTAAACTTATCCAACCGAAAAAACATCTAAGGCATTATTGTTACTACAATTATTGCTATTTCTCCACAAAAGAATTTTTTACATATTATTTTAAGATAGGGAGGTTTTTAGCGCAAAATTTTGGGGACTATTATTATTCATCGATTTAATTTTAATTAATTTTAAAAATTATATAAAGTTATTAAAATTTGCGCAGTTTTTCTATCAATTTTTAGTTGATTTAAATTTAATTTAAAAAAATATTTACTTTTATTTTGGTGCTAAAAAAATTCTGTTCAATTTAAATTTGTTTCAAACTAAAATTCCATACGTGGTTTGTCACCAGCACGTGCGGTTATTTTGGCATATACGCAAAAATTCTAATTATTTTTTGCTTTCCATTCTTAATTGCAATAGCGACACTTTTTACCCACCAAAGCGCCTTATAGTGTCCAAATGAATTATTTTAAAACACAAGTGCTAACCAGCTTTTATAAGTTTGTCACTTTATTACGACCATAAAATTTTACGACTTCAATTTGGCTCATATCTGAAAGTAATATACTACTTTTTGCGGCTGAAATTTGTCCTCATATGGATGTGCCGGACAGTTTTGCGTGTGGATGGTGGTGAAGACACGAGCAGCTGCATCAGCATCCCTTTTAGTCCTGTGCGTGCGTATAAGAGAATGGAGAACTTAATTAAATTCAACCGGTGTTGTTGTCTAAGATTTCGTATGGAACATCTGTTGTTTCGCATATTGGGTCACATACTATACATTGGTTGGAAATATGTCGTCCGTTGAGTGACAGCTTTTTAAGGGTTGCAAACGCGCTTCAGTTGGATCTTGATGGTACTGAACTATCCCAAAATTCTAATTCCAACTTTCCAGCCAAACGTAAATGCTGTTTGTTGAATGCCATTGTTGGGTATTGTGACGTGTACTTTCACATAGTTTGGATTTGGCCACAAATGCAACTGGAAGGGATTTATTTTGCAATTTTGATAATTAATCTGGTGATTATTATTAATGCAATAATTGAATTATGGGAGACAAAGTGCTTTGTGGAAGTCGCTAAATAATTCTCCAATAATTTTAATTTTGTAAAAATAAAAATAAAAATAGTTGCTTTCTATAAAAGTTGAGACCCTCCAGGAACACGACAAGAAAGTTGTGTCTCAATGAAATAAATATGCTGTATAGATCTCAAATAACATAAATAAATGAACAAACTTTATAAATATACCTTTATCGAAACTAAAATATTTACAGTTTCAAAATTCTTTCAGCAACTTTTACAGCTTTAATATATAACTTTTGAAGATTTTTCAATATTTAATTAAGTTATAAATTGATGTTTGTTTGCACAAATATACAAGTAAATTTTCATAATTTTATTGTTACTGCTTAATTTTGCTGTATTATATATCATAAAGCTATTTATTAGGATAAACAGTGTAAAGAACCCATTAGTTTCAGCAGCTATTATTATAACATTCAGCAGGGCTACATCATTTTCTTGTAGCAAACTAGGCTAGAATTATGCATTCGAAACATGAATCTAAGGTATGTATATTTAGGGACCTGTTTGACTAATGCTATTAATCGGTAATCGGAATACTCGGGATTGTATCTCATTATCACCAGGATTTATGCGTTTAATTGATTAAGTATCATCAACTAAACTAAGCTTGCATCGTATTATTATTAATTATTATTCAAGATATTTAATTTAAATTAATTAGCACTACAATATACACAGAAATTAATTTAATATTAAGAAAATAAATGGAATGTATTTTGATTGCTGAAATTTAAATGCGGAATAAATTTGCCTGAAAAGCTTTGGCTGGCTGACAAGAAACCCCAGACTAAATACCACTTGACACTACAAGATGCTCGTCGCGACGGTTTTTGTTACAACTAAGTGTCCTTTTCGAACAATAACGAATTAATACACAATGCTGCTTTTTATCCGCCCTAATCTTCCGTCTGCGTTAAGCTGTGAAAGTACGCGTTTTTGGCCTCTTAAAATGTCTTATATAATTTGGGAACCTATTTGGAAAATAGCAATTTATGAATGGCAAACTATTTCGTCATGCATTTATTTTATGAAACAAAAGTAAAACATAAAATAGGAAAATGAAACATGAGACTGAAAATGAAGCCAATACAAAGAACCAAAGGAGAAGTAATAGAAAATAAAATAACAATAGAGCACATATTTCTTGAGGGAGTTTCGAAAGGGTCAGATAAAGACTTTATGTTTCAATTCATCGACCGTTTCAACTAGATAAAAACGCATCCGTGAACTCCGGTATCTTCCAATTACAACTGTATCGAAAGAATTTTGTTTCCTACTTTTGCCAACACAATGTACGGTTATTGTATTAAAAAAAAATATTTTGTGAACGAAAAAACCAAATAAAACACCGCACAACTTTTTATGCACCTACATTTATTCAATGCCATCCCTTATTCCGCTTCTTTTGCTTTTTATTTCCGCGCAAAAATTGTTCAGCTCTATTCTTACGTTCTTCGAGCCATCAAAAACTCATACACAAGAGTATCATTTAATTATTCTGCATGATGTAATGAGAGAATGACAAACAAATATTGTCTTTGATCTTCAGAATTTACTGTAATAATATCTACAAATGTATGGATGCAGCATTTCTTGTTTCAGGATAAATGGGCACAATCCTGAAATCTCCTATTCCAACTATACGTAAGGACTGAAACTTTTACTAGAAAAGCTATATTTTTGCCTACAAATTCATATTTGATTGGGACTATAATTTACCATTTATATTTGAATTTAGCCAAAAGTTTTATTTTGGTTTTGTTGGCGCACAAAAATAAAATACTTATTTTCTTAATCCTTAATAACAAATTTTCATATGAATTCCAATATTAATCCTTGAACTTTCTCAAGCCTCTTAGAACTTTACTAACTTAATCCTAATCCGCTAAGTTGCTACACTAATTTTTAGCCAGCCGGCAATTTGGAATCCTTATCGGTAATTGCACCCCCAACCAGATTTCAATACCTATTATAGGAAAAAAGGAATGTTTTTTAATTAATTTGTAAATTATTATTTCAGTTGTCAACTGCACTGTGCACGTAGGTATATTATGTTTATAAAAAGTTTTTCCAGTTTTGTTTATGTGCTTCAACAAGGGGGTGTAAAGCGGACTGCAACAGACGGCAGAGGCTCTCTTGTTCATTATTTCCAGTTCACACCACGCTGAGTGGAACGTTTTATTTCCTGTTTGAGTAGAATTTGCATCTGCATTACTTGAAGGGTGCTTTTTTCAGCAGTCAATAGTTTTTACTAACTCAATTTTCAGTTTAAGAATAATTGTTTAATACGAAACGTATTATTTATTATATATTGTATTTTTCTACCTTCGGGCGTCACTTAATAAGTTCACATAATTAAAATTCACTGAACGTTACTGTCAATATACATAACGCGAAATTTGTTTGAAGAAAGTTTATATTGTTTAGTTCAAAAAGATTTCCTGTGAAATTTTCTTTTGTAGATACACTGACGATAAAGTTGTTGCGAATAAATTCTTTAAATTAATTTCCGAATTTCTTCTTGTTCATGATACTTTACAACTTGAACAATAAAGGTCTTTATTTTTGGCCGATTAAAAGTTTCACTTCTGACCCGAAAAAAAAAGATACGAGTTTCCCGAGCCAAGTTAAATGCAAATAGATAAACTTTATTCATTTAGGGATTTCAGCTGACAACTTAATTTTGCTGCAATAAATTTAAAACTTTTTTTCTTCGTAATAAATCAATTAACTAGGAGCATGTATTTGCGAATTTAATTATTAAAGAAATCAAATATTTCTTTAATGTATTAATTATAGTCTGTACAAAAACAAATATTTAGAAGCTTAATTAAGGCGAGAATTCAAGATTGATTTATTTGCATATAAATTTTAATTTTTTCGGCGCTATTTAATTTTAAATTAATCTTTTAGTAGTTGATTACAAATTGTTCAATTATTTTTAACGTTAAAATAACTTATCTAGAATTATTTATTATTTATTAAGAAGTTTTAGTGTTAAATTAAATTATTAATACCATTATTACTATTAATAACGAATAAAAATAATTAATATTTTATTTTATTAATAATTTATTAAACAATTAATAACTTCTAAACCAAATCCCCAATTAAAATGCTGATGGCTCAGTTGGATTCTACGGATTTTTCTCTATCTGTGTTCCAAATTTCATCAAGATCGGTTAAACTTTAGGATTTGACGGGCGAGGGAATTCCCAACCGTTTAAGAGGTGCATCCCCGCATTCCACAGTTACATAATGCACCTGCGTTAAACGATGCGTTCGCCGCACATTCCAATGCAGCCCCCCCATGGCTATTAATGCAAGTGGTGCGCATAGGTGAACGACCGGCTGACTGCCACCGCTTCAGCGAGGTCTATTCCGAAAGGTTCCGACGAGTGCCGAGCGATAGGCAACGTCAGTGCATGAAAGCTACAAGTGAGAACTGTCATATTATTTCGTTTGAAAAGTGAAAAAGTGTGAATAAAAGATTTGTGAAACGTTTTAAGGCTTCAACTATGAAAGAAAAAACATTTCTACGATGGAAAACGACTTTTCTTGGATATTTGAAGCTGGAAGCGAAAATAGAGCCGGTCCGAAACAACCACGGATATATTTGAGGTTAGAATTTTCTATTCAATAAAAATAGCTCGATTGCATAATATTTCTTTATTAAATGCTATAAATAACTATTTATTTGGCGTTTATAATTTACGTAGATACATTTTTAGCGCTCATATAATTTGCATTTCTCTAAAAAATTATTACATTTTGTTTGAGTATCTTCTAAACTACTTTGGCACTTAGTATACTAAAGTACTTTTGCTCTTATACTAATTATTTGAATAAATTAAGAAGCAAAAAGCGTATATTAAACCAAATGCAAGTAAGTGGAATAAAGTTTTCCCATTGAACCATTAGAGTTAACACATTTCATAATTTGCTTAAGCCATGATACACATTGTTCATGTAATTAAAGTCACTAATGATGTGCTAATAAAAAGTGCACTCTTTTTATTCGTAGTGTAAAAAGACATTATATGCGTTTTTGTAGAGCGTTGAAATTTATAGGACGTAAATTAGCCCGATATACCAGTAAAAGCGCCATGGGCTTAAGAGTTTCGTTTGCAAAAAACAAGATTAACGCTTCCATTGGGAGAACTTTACTTGGATAATTAGGTATTTCATGGCTGGCTTACAGGCCATTGTGCTGCCGTCACCTTAACCCCATACGGTAACTATTTTGTCCCTTGCTGCTATCCAACATTATGTAAAAATACGACATTGTTCCAGTTTAAATTATCTTCTTAGCCTCGAAAATTACCTAATTAGCTTGTCACAAAATCACCGCCACACAGGTTTTTGCTCGACATCTGATACTATTCAGTGCATCCCGGCATCAGTTCACCAATTTTCAGTTTTCGTTTCAGTAGAAAATAATTTTTTTTTTGCGGATGCTGAATGTGCTCAAATGACATGGAAAGAGATGTTATCGAGAATTGACACAAATAAAACGGGTAATAATTCATGTATTGTGTGCAAGTTTTGGGTTGTAATGTGACAAATAACGATGATGTAACATGATGCATGTCATTTCTTTTATGTTTTTGTTCTCTTTTGTGCCAAATGTACTGATTCATATGTCAGCTAAACCCGAACAGACAATGCTTGATTAATTGTTAATAGTTGAATTTCAATTTTCGTTTCGGTTGTTTTAGGAAATGCATTTATTTTAATTTAAAAAAATTATAAATAATTTAGTAATATTAAAATAATATAATATCTTAAAGTCTCTATAATTAATAAAAAATAAGGACAAAAATATGTAGCCTCATCTAGCAATCGAATCTCTCGGCCGGCGCCTTCGCCAAAAATCGAAGTAAATTCAATTTATTTTAAAAAATAAATGGCAAATGTAATAAATAAATTTCCATTCGCATAAAAGATTTGATGCAGGGAGAAAACGCTACAAGAGGTAATTTAATAAAAAAAAAATGAGCGCTGAATGGAAAAAATGTTTGCAAAAGCAAAAAGTCGGACGAAAAGCAACATCATAAAAAGAACAGGAAGTATAACGTCGGTTACGTTTATAATATGCTGTGTAATCGTGTAGTTTTCACCAGATAACTTTTTGAAATTTACATTGAGTTTTACGATAAAATAGGTACATTATATAAATGCGTTAAGGCTATATAACAAATTCCGCTATAAATATTCAACAACCTTTATCTGTATAGACATTAATTTGAATTAGATGTTCTTATTACATTTTTCTTGGCATAATCGAATTTTAAGGAAAGGTACTTTAACACAAAGGCCACATTATCCAAAATAATATATTACATTGCGATCGAAATGGATTCAAGGTGTAATTTAAACACGTCCTTTAATAACATGCGACGTTGTAATTTTCGTGGCGAAGTGGTTATATGGAATAGTAGTAGCAAAATTCCTCGAGCTATACAGTATTTCATGGTCTTTGCTCTAAGCCTATTTAATGGCTATTAACATGTTATGCAAAGATAATAATTAATTAGAATCTGCATTAGACCGTATTAAATTTACTGCACAAGGAAATTCATATGTAGACTTTCAATTTGCTCTTCGTTTAATTTAATAAGCCACCATTTGGATTTATTTCTTTTATATGAATAAAATTTTATTTATATAGTCCTAGAGATATCTATTAAAAGTTTTATGATTGATGAAAGCTTCGAGCGGTTCATCCATCAATTCGAATGCATATAATTTGGTTTTAGAACTATTCTAAAAAGGAATTTTAATAGGTCCTGCATAATGCCGATTTTCCGCAATTGTGAACTTTGAAAGAGTTGATCCACAATAATATTATATTCAACAGTTATTAGACAGCAAGGGTAAGGATATGTAAATTCAAGCTAATTGATTGAAACCGTTCAATCAAACCATTCGGAGCCTTTTCCAAAATTTGAACTATTTGGAGAAAATTATAAATCTCATATATTTAAAAGCTGCCCTATTTGGCAGAATATCATTAAAGTTATTTCTCTTAATCCAGTTTCCATCAAAAGTTCCTTTAATGCATAATAATTCTGCTTTAATGTTCGTGTCCTGTCAAGACAAGTTAAACAATACGCGAATAAATGTGAGAGAAATTTCGTATAGCAGTTCTTGTCAGTATTAAAATCCCACAAGGATTTCATTGAAACTAATTAAAGGTCCTTTAATTAGTTGTCACATTCAGCAATAAAATACTATTTTAACAACTTACAGGATATTACCTACTACTCGAAATAGATACTTCGAAAACAGTATTTCCTTCAAAGATTAATGATCATTTTATATCTAATAAGCTTGATAGTATTTTTCTACATTTTCTTATTTTAGTAATAAAACAGAACATTTATTTCGAAAACTTATTTTTATAAATATTGTAGCGCTATTACTAAATGCACCTACTCTAAAATAAAAGGATCGAATGAAATTATTTAGCATCTGTTTTATGTTCATTAATTTCATTATCCTTTGCGGTTTAATGTATTTCAACCTGTTATAAAATTGGATTAAAGTGTGATGCGCTATGTACCAAAATCAATCAAATTTGCATACTTTCTATTTTACTTCCATAAATTCAAAATTTTTGACTAGATTTTATTTAATAACAATGTTACATTGTCTGATGCCACTGCAGAAAACAATAATTCGTAGCTTAGCTGCCACTTTCAATGCACTTTATCATTGCTTGCGCTTTTTTCAGCCAAAAGCTAGACGCAGTCTAGGCAGTGAATAAAACGTGTGCACATATTTCAAATACTGAACACACAAAGAGAACAGACAAGAGGAAATATGCATATGGTATTCCTCTAAGGTTGGCATTTGAAAATAGTTGAACCGGCAACAGCATCATCAGAATACCGTTTTGTTTGTCTTGTTTCTTTTTACATGTGCTTGGATTTAAAGTGCATCGTATTGGTTACAAAATAATGCATCGGCTTTTTTTGCATTGTTACGAAGAAAATGCTATAGAAATCAAAATTTTAATGACTTTTTTATTACTCGATTTTTAATTAAATCGCCAAGATCGCACAATGCGGATAAAATCGAATACAATTGTTCTACATGAAAAAAAAGGGATTATTACCATTTTTATTACAACACGCTCAACTATATTGAAAACTTTAAGAAATATTAAGTTATTGGCTGCTCAGCAGAACTTTACAAGTGCGAAAACTTTACCAATAACATTTTTAATACCACTTGAGGAAATGAATAAATTAGTGCATTTATTTCAACAAAAACTTTCCAATTCGCATTAAAAGTCGCAAATATATTTCCAAATCCAGGATATCACTTCCTGAACTTAACATATATAGCACTAGATAGAATGGATAATACACGTGACTTCTCACCCTGTCAGCACTTATTTATCCTTTGGGAGGATTTTATACCGGCGAACGAATGCCGTCTGTGAATAACCAAAAACGAATTTTTGGTAGTAAATCCAGAACACTCATTAAAAACTTCTGATGCAAGATGATAAACGGCCAGTGTGGGCAAAACAAATCCCAGACAGGCTCCAAATAGGCTCAATGTAACAAGTCGAAAAGAGAAGGAAGAAGGACTTTTGAAGGCCCAGTTGAGTTGAGTTATTCTATAACGCAGTTTTTCGGTTTTCGGGGATGTGAATTGTGTGCGAGTTTTACATCTTTCATTAATCTTTCACAGCACGCTTTGACCTGGATATGGGTTTGTTTCAAATCCTTTTCCATATATTTACCTTGGAATAGATTAGATGGATTTCTCACATTATTATTTCCGGTGCAAAATTGCTTCATTATGTTAAAGCGTCTTTAGTTATTTAAATATATAATTTAGGTTTTGGGGTTGTTCCGGTAGGCTCCTTGCTTTGATCCTTTATACCTATTTTTTGAAATATAAATTTAAGTATATTAATATATTAAAGAGGAAGAGAGAGGCTCTAATGTATATATTAAAAAATTAAATATGTTAAATTAATTTGACAGTGGCTAAAGAATTTTGCAATATCCTGTAGATATATTGAAATTCCAATTGCGCAATTATATTCCAGGTAATTTCTGTATTACCTAATCAATTATTAATTAGAATAATAATTGTTTTTCATTAATTATCTAGATTGGACTAAAATTGAATACAGAATTACAATCGTTTAATAAAAGCTTCCTATAAGCTTACTGAAAATTACCTTTAATTAAATGAACAAGTCCTTAGCTAATTAGCAAAATGTTCATACACCGTATTAGTCGATTAACAAAAAGAAAATTAAATGGTTTTAAATGTAAATTCGAATAAAAAATTAATATTTTATTACATCCGCTTATAAATATAAGATCGAAAATTCGTGTTCTTCATGAAATTTTTATTATTTTAGAATACGTTATTTTGAAACATTCGACGTCATCATTCACTCCTAGTCCTATTCTTCTTCTATCATAACCGTAACAACCATCATATATAAACTGTCAAATTTATCAAAGTTAAACAATCTACTGAGTGTAATATAGGAGGTACATCAATTGATGCATTATGTATACATATAATTTAGTACCAGTTAATATATCTCTGGAACAAGGATGGCATATTAAATTATACCGCACAGTGCACATAGGAACATTTTCCTAATTAGAGGTCATTTAGACAAAACAATATGCGGCTCGACCACAAATTATGAGCACCATCAAATTGCCAACCAGCCATGCTTCTTACAAGCGCATTAACTTTCCGCCAAATTTGTTGCAATCAAATTACAAAATTATCATGCAGACAATATTAATTAAATATTTAGTTATCAAACAAAACCTTATTATGGGTAGTTATTATAACATGCAATCTTGTAAAACTGCACAACAAACACCGCATCGTGTGAATCTTTACTATATAGCAAAACTTTAAATTAACTTTAGTTTAGCAAAACTTTCATACTTAAATAGCAAAAAAATCAAAAAATTTGGCACGTTTTTCCACCATTGATTCATGGCAGTCCATTGAAAGTGCAAGCATTTAAGAGAAATGTATAGCTTATCTTCGATTTTGGCATTCTAACGTGCCTTTAATCCTTCGCCCTTTTTTTCAAATCCTTCAATCATTCAATCGACCGTGTTTGCTCCTTCACCATTCGACAGACAACACGGCTTTGCAATAAAAATTATATAAACTAATTAAAGCAGAGGGGTACAAAATAACTTCAGCAAATGTAACAATATGAATTATTTATTGCACGTAATATTTTCGTACAGCCAAATAATGTGTGTATGTGCATGTGAAATTAGAATTCAAGCGGATTAATGAAAATTTACAGGATGAAATTGTTAGACTTGAAAATTAAAGCCATCACTAACAGGATGGCCCCTGTGTGGTGGAAAATAAATGGCAAAAGATAATGAATTTTTAATATGCGGTTATAGACGTTGAACGGTTAGTTGAAAAGAGGGCATCCTGTGATTAATGGAGGATAAATGAGACGTTCCACAGTCTGACAGCACATCAGGAATGTCCTTTATGAATTAACTATGGTGTGTTTCAAATTCAATTTCAACGAAACCATTCAATTTTAGAGCTTTGAATTAAATTCTTTTTGAGTAAAGACAATTTTAAAAATTAAAGGTAATATAGATATATTTTTTTTATATTTCAAAATAAATTGTAATTATTTCTCTTAATTAATTTTCTTGCTACATATTTTTTTTTATTGTATAACAATAAAGTCTAAATTTAATTACATTCAGATCTAATTTAAATTGGACTGAAATAAACGGCTGAAAATGTGCTCATATTATTACAAGTGCCAATACTGATTTGCAATTTTGTACGCACTGCATTGAAATCTGAAGCAACACAAGCTTTCAGACGGAAAACTAATTTGATATTCAAGGCGTGATGAATATTGAAACGTGAGGCTAATGCAACTTCTTTCAATTTTTTTGAGTGTTTTCCATATCTTTAATACAATAATCTCACAATAAATTCAATTGCAATATTGTTTGCTTATCTATAGTGTAATAAAAATTAATCACAATGGAAAAGGACGTTATTTTTTTAAAAATTTAGTCCTTTGTGAAAATACAAAAAATATAAGAAAATTTATATTTGAAAACATGTTCGCCTATAACTTTCGAAAAACATATTGTAAATCAGTGGATACGTTTCACCGATATTTCAACAAAAATATATAAAGTCGCCCGCTTGTTCAAGAAATTGCTTAATATTGGCACACATACAATTTTGAATATTTCTATACTTGATGTATTTTTATGATTTTTGTGAAATACATACAAAGTAGGATTCGTTCGGTTTTGCAAAATGCTGCATTATTCTAATATGAACCATCTAATACCAATTCAGCTCTACAAAATTCAAATAAGTCACACGCAACATTTGCTTTTATAGAATTTAGAGCATCATATTAAAAACCGAACGCTAGGGGAATCTCTAACTGCTGATTATTAAAATAAATACGTATAACCGAAATAAATGACCAAAAAATCTACACAATAAAATCCCAACAGATCTCAAATAATTTGTTTAAAGAGCTTTACGTTCATGTTATAAGTTTTTTAATTCACAAAAAGATAAATCCCGGAAATGGCATTGTTCTGCTTGATGTCTACTAGCACTTATAATATTTCAGTATTATTGCAAGTGTACATAAAAATTAAAATCCACCGGATAAGTATACTATATCTTGAAATGAGAGTGCGGATGCTGAAAGATAGAGAGAATAATGGGTGAACATGATACACAAAGAAACTAATGGTGTAAAACAATAGCCCTTGTTCACACGAATTCATTTCTGCGTATAGAGAAATAGAATCTACCACCCACACAAACTAGACCGCAAAATATGATTGCAAATTACGTGCAGCCTACGAGTTTCATCAGTGCAAATTAGGATTACTATTCAACAGTTTTTGCGACAAATTGTGCCGAATCGACTGAACCCACCGAAAAGAAATGCAAATGGGTTTTATTAGAATAATTAAATTTTATTGGCGTAATTAAAATGATCGATTCGGAATTCGTGCTTTTGGCGAATTGTATTCAATCAAGAACGAAATTTTCAAATAAATCGTTGCCTCTTTATCTGGCACGTAAATTAGAAAATCGATTTAAAAGTAAATTAAGTTTTCCATTAGAATTTGTACTTTTTCCCATCCTCTTCAGATTCGGGCTACAAAAATTTGATTAATCAAATAAAAAAAATATATATACGAAATCTGCAATTCGACTTTATTGAGCCCGATGCGTATTTTCAGAGATTATAATTTAGATTCAAATTAATCGCCTAATTAAAATTAATGTACGTTGTTGCATCTAAAATAAAAATAAAAACTTTAACATGTTGGAATTAAAGTTTGTGAGCATAAAACTAGCTACATTTCTTCTTTATAAATTCATGAAACTCCTGCCAGAAACTTTGGATAAATTTGCTGTCGTGCTCTTGTGAAAGCAACAACTTGAGTTAATTTAGTAACTCCATCATCGACAAAAAGAAAATCTAATTTTATTTTGATTAATGATGCATTATTTTTATAAATTTAAGCAACCCATTTTTTAAATTTAAATAAAACTTGCTGAGAAGGAAGACGATAATTAATGAAAATCCAAGATCTGATAACGTAATAACGTAATCGTGCTAATTTCGATAAAAAGCGTATCCGAAATCTGCTGAGAGGATGTTAGTGGATTCGAGGTAGGAAAAAACGAACTTTTTTATCACTTCTAGATTCTATTAATTCTGTTAATTGCTTGGTGCGCTTTTCTAAATCGATTATCGATGGTTTTTCCAGGACTTTAATGGTAATCGGTGAGAACGCCTAAATGACCGTTAATGCCGTTTCCTTAATACACTTATCCTTTCAGAGTTATTTCTTGATGGGTTATAATACAATACATACGAGTACTTCTTGTATCTAGCAAAGAAATGGCAACAGCATTTGGAAAATGGCAAGATGTACCGACATTAAAAATTCAATTAAATTTTAAGCTTTATATAACAGCAACTTATAAACTCTAATTGCCTTAATTAACAAGTTTCTTAATTGCGTGTGTTATAATCACTATTAGGCTCATAACATTAGCATCTGGACCACTTTAAAGTGGGCCAAATTTTTTTAATAACAATAATAATAATTAAAATTTTACTTTGGCGCTTTAACCTACTTGAAAAGGACCATTAAAATTTCGAAACAACTTCCTGCAAAAATTTTAGCATATTTATGTTACCGGCATCGCAAATTTAGTCCAATTGCCCGGTTGGAAAAGGTATGGATAACATTTTGATTTCGCCTAAAATTTAATTATTCATGTAACCAAACGAAATGAATTTTGTATTTACGATTCGTGGCTGGTCAAATTTATGTGCAATTCAAACTCAAACTATTTAATGCCGTCCGTGTGTACAAGTATAGAAACCTTTCTCGAAGTGTTTGTCTTTCATGTAAACCAAAACATTACCATAAAATGTGTCTGCATCTGCATGATTTTAATACTAATTCGGGAATTTTGAAACTACAATTTTTTTCTATGTTTAATGCAGGATTGTTGTTGGATGGTGTTAGAACAGATTAACCTGATATTGATTGCATTGTGTAATGTTGTATCGTATTTGCCAACGTGTTCCATTTATGCAATTGTGTTAAACCGGAAATGATTTCAATATTAATCTGCTGTGCCCGCGTAATGTTGACAAATTTTATTTTTTTTTGCTATGTAAGTAAATTTAAAAAAATACTTTTAGCGAAAATTAGGAAGCTGAAAGTTTGTCATATATTTTTATCTCAACGTTCATTGAGTATCAACATAAAGAAATTAAGTATATTGAGTTTATTATGTGTACATTAATGTGTAAGTGCACTTTAAGTATCGGTAAAATGTTTAAAGCTCGCTTTGCATGCAATGTGTTCGCTATTTGAATGCTTGTTTACATAAATTATCTGAAAGCATGAACTTTTTATCAAGTTTGGTGAACGTCTAAAAATTAATAATCATTTAATTAGATTACTAATAAATGATGTTAGAAAAGACAATGAATAATCAATTTATTTATTAATTAAATTTCTCTCAGCTTTCAAGATTTTAGCAAAATTATAATACGAGTTGCGCTTTTGATTGGATCGTCACAATTTGTTACAAGCTCCTCTTTGCTAATTTATTAATCATATTATCGTACATTGTTTGCTAGTGCAGGAATTTTCTTTTGGGTGAATTAATTTAGCTTCTTATATGAGTGCATCAGCCAATTTATTATTAGACTAATTAGTGGAATTAACTCATAATTTGTTTACGACCAACTAAACTACAAAAGCTGAATCCCAAGAAGGACATTAATTTCTCGGATTAAGTTTATATGAGTAAACTTTAAATTAAACACATATATACGAAATTTATAAGTGATTGGGTTTGGACTAGTTTCAGTCCTTTTTTTATTCGACCAGAAAATTAAAATAAATTTGACAAACGCGGAAAACCAGTGTTGCTTGCTACTAAATCTTGACACTCGAAAGTTTCCACTTTATGAGATACTAAACTGTATGAAAACTAACTTCGACAGTTTTCAGTGCGAAACTGCGAAAGATAACTTTTCCATTAAAATGGTCGGCTTTTGTCGTCCAGAAACTCAAATTTTACATAAACATTGTAAAAGGAAACTTTGTGGTCCCATTTAAACTTGTTGTATTACATCATGCTAAGCGCAGCCAACAAAATCTTTGTCTATCTGGATGAAATTCATGTTGGCTGAATAAATTTCAGCGATGACGAGACCGAGAGTCCGCGGTTAGGGATGGCGAAACGCCTGCAAATGATGAGGTCCTGCTCGGCTGCCTGCTAGCAGCTAGATCAAGTACGGTCAACTCTAATTTACAATCACGTCAGTCAAGACGAACCTTTCACCCCTGGTCAGATGTTCCAATTACAGCTAACAGTCACATTGTTATTCATTATACGGGATAGGGGGTTGAAGCCAATCATCTTTGGAATAATGGCATTCGAGGCGGAGATGTCCTTTAAGTCATTATTTCACTGTTGCAGGACAATAGGCTGATATTGTGCGGGAATTAATAAGGGTATCTAAAAATCAACCGCAAATATTTCGGATGAAATTAAATTGTAGTGCCCAAATAATAGCGCTTTCTGTAAAGTTAGTAATATTATAAAAAAGTTGCAAACAATTTGAGATTAACTTATCGAGCTTTCGCGTACAAAATGTATACAATTCCCTGAATTGGCTTGACTGGAGTTTGATAAATAAATACTGATAAATTTGTATTTTATCGAAATGTCATCTACATTCATTCATCTCCAGGTTTTTCTTTTGCTAGTCGGATGAAACTCTAAAATCCATTTATCCGTAAAACGGTTATATCTAAGTCTATATTTAAACTATTTATTCAGATTTTTCTTTTAACATTATTTATGTTTAAGAAAATCAATTCAATTCAAAAGCAATATCCACATGATTTGTTGTTTGCGAAATTCTAATATTAAAAATAAAAAGGGTTTTGGAAATATTAAAGAAGTCGACTTCAACGATATAGTTTATATGAAAAATAGCCTCTTGAGAGTATACTTTATTTTTGAAATCATTTTTCGACATTTTAAGATGAATACTTTATTTTTGCATTTCATTTTCTCCAACAAACTTAAAACTGAATTAATTTTACCAAAAACTTCTGAATAAAATTATGTTTGCGTATTTTAAATTACATGCATTTCATTGACGGGAAATTTAATTAATTAATTCATTTAAAATTGTAGAATAAAAGTGAGATGAAGGATAATTAATTTAAGGTCGATTTAAGTCTTAATAGTAAAGTAAATTAGAGTTAGCCAAGGTTAGACCGCATTAGATTAAATCTAAATAAAGCTCCCAGGATTGAGTTAGGTTTTATTTAAGAGCTATTTTCTAAGGGCATAACCTGCATTGTATATGACAGTAATTGGGCCATTGGATTTGGTAATAGAGGTTCAACATTGTCTAATAAATTTTAAAAAGCCTTTTTCAATAGAAAATTGATATAAATCTTTTTATATGGCGAGCTTTAATAATGCGACTGCGATATAAATCACGCGCGTTAATTTCAAGTAATAATCCAACACCTAAATCAGTAATTTCTGATTTACGATCTGGAATATTGTCATTAGAGGCGTTTTTGTATTGTGATTTTTTTTTGTAATTTTTGTTAAAAATCTAAATCGGTTATTTTTTATCGACAAAACACTTTGTATAGTTTATGGCAGGATAGGACAGTTTAAAAGAGTAAAACGGCATAAAATACCATCTATGTATGTCCACGATGAACTATTAGATCCGATTTTGCATTTAAATCAGAAATTATAGCCTCGAATCTGCTCGTTCTGGTTTGATGATGTACGGAAATTAATTAACAGTGTAGTTGTATCTCTATAAATATTTTGATGAAATGCATTAAATCAGAAGATTGCCATTGTGTTTTTCAATGGAACGCACTCATAAATATTGCGATAACAACATTTTTAATTTAATTTTTGTATCGATGGGCTTTACTAAATTTACTGCAGAAAATGATCGTTTTTTTTTGCGAGCGCGGAATTCCCGTGAGAATTAAATGCCATTATAGTGGGCAGTGTAACTTTTATTGAAATGTCGATCAATCATGCCTTTACTGTAGTAATGGTACATAAAAGTTTCATCTTTTATTAATGTTTACATTTTTGCACAAAAATTTTGTAATAATTTTTTAATATAAAGTTCTCTGAATTGCTTTTACTTTTACTTGGAAGCTTTACAGTTAAGACATTAAATTTTTTGTTTTAGTGATTAAATATTTAAACAAGACAATATTAATACCCACGATGTAATATCCTTTTGAATTTGCTCCTGTATGTATTTAATCAGGCATTTTCTAATTAAATCCCTCGAATAGAAAGCACTGCATTCAATTCTAAAAATAAAATAATTCATAATCTTTTTATTACCGCATGAATTATTATTTTTCTTTGTTCTGTGAAAGTAATACGATTTTTTTTTTCGAAAAAATACTAAACCCGCAATTCACGTTCACAGATAAAATTATAAACAATAATTAAATTTTAATCCAATAATATTTCGTATAAAATACTAATTGGAATTTTTAAAACAATTCATTATAGTTGAACTATTTCAATTTAAACCAATTGATAGAACTCGAAACCCGATTGAAGGAAATTACTTTAATTGATTTTTTTGCATATTGCATTCATTGTAATGAATTGAACTCTGGCTTTCTATTCTAATAATAAAGAAGCAGGAAGCCAATTTCATGTGCTATTTATACTATCAAATAAATTTACCCTTATTTGATTCTCAAATATTTTATTAGCTAACAATCTGTACAAAGGACCGTCGATTTATTATTCGCCAAAAATATTAAAGAATTCATTAAATTTTTCGCTAATTTTATTTTTAATTGTTTCGTGTAGCTACTTATATATTTTATTATGTGTTTCTTTGATCTCAAGAATTTAACGAATTAAATAAAAATTTATTTGACTCATAAAATATCCTGAACGCGAAGCAAAACTGAAAAAACGCTTTATTAATATTTAATTCAAATAACACATCTGTATTCAGGACCTGATTACTCCGTTTTTTTATTACATTTTTCAAGTAAATTTAATCAATCTAGTAATGTATTCTGCGCTACTTAAAAATTGATTAAACGGACTTAGGAAATCCATCAACAAATTAATAGACTAATGGATAGAACATTTTTTCGCCTATGCTGCTTTTACACCCAAAGGCACGCAGTGGAGCTTTTTGATCCTGGATTATATTTTTTCACAACTTGCAAACCTTCAGATTTATTTATAAAAATAAAATTAATTCACATTTGAATAAATCTTTTTATATTTGTCTAGATTTTGATATAAAATTTGCTACACCTGCTTGGTTGCACAATAAAAGTATGCATGCAGAAAATATATATAATCCGATTTTTTAATTAAACAATAAATTTGCTGAGGCGTATACTTGCAATTTTTCAGGACAACATTTATTCATTCATGATTTGTCGAGGGAACAAACATATGTTTGCATTTTAAAAAAAAATCGCTAATGAACTGGTGTGGTTGGAAAATTTAGTCTACTTGACGATTCCAATAATTACGAATGTGTGAATAATTGAAATAGATAAAATATTCAGATGTGCAAAATGATCATTAAACTGAACGTGATCATCCAACTTATATTTGAAAGCGTACGTTATATAAATATAAATAAATAAGTTCGTCTTTCCACCAACCCCTTAATTTATTCTAAATGAAGAAGTATGCTTAAAGATAAAGACGATCATCGGAGTTCAAAGGAGTTTCACTCAAGTGTATTAATATTGATACTTGACTTGAATCCTCTCAATAGCACATTTACGATAAGATGAGCTTTTCCAATAGTTTAAACATTAAATACCAAATATCCAAATATAATGTTTAATTTTATCTAGCATCAAAGTTTTGCATTTTGCTGTATATTTTCCAATATTGGTAATATTGTTAAAAATTATAAATGCCATTAGAAATTTAATCACATGGGAGAAGGATGTGTTTATTGATGTAGTGAATATGTCAAGGGTTGCGGGCCAAAAATTTTAATTAATGCTTGGGGCTATTATCCAAAACCTTGTACATGCAATAGAAGGTTTTAAATACCTAACAGATTTGCACTTAGGGCTATTTAAATTTAAATAATGTACCGAATAAATATGACAAATTCAAGTCCATTTTTTTAATATAAATTGTTTGAAAATAATTAAAACACATTTTTGTAAGTGAATGCAAAGTATTTTGATTATTAATTCCAAAAAAATTTTGTGTAGGAATTTATTATATGTTTGCAAACAATTTTTCATAAACAATTTTGATTTTTATTAAAGGCCAATGAAATGAACTAATTGATATTTGACTTCAGTTGGCTTTGCAAAATAAACACAAAATTAACTAAAACTCCGCAAATAATATTTAACATTTCACTTCATTGGTTTTAATTACCAGTACAATTATTTAAATATATATGTTGCATTTATTTATTAATTTTGTTTAACACTCGGTTTAACAAATATTTATTGCAAGAGCAGGACGTCCCCAGATGGATATATTTTATTTTAAAAAAATAAATAAATCTTTAAGGAATTAAAGCAAAATTTGCCATAAATATTATTTTATTCTAAAAATGTCCTTGCATAAATTTTAATTACACGTGATTTTCCGATATATCCGAGTAGAAAATGAGCTTGACTGATAAGCGAGGAGCGCAAAAGCAGAATGCAAGGAAAATTAATAAGAAATTCCATCCCAGCATATTTGACCAGGAGCATCAAAGGAGTTGTTCGCGTCACTTTACAATCTCTGAAAAATGAAGGGCGGAGGTCTTGTGCTCCCCCGAAATCATCCATGCCTCGGTTATCGCGTTCAGCACGTTCCATATCGATAGCATGCGACACTCGGAGCAACTGGTATCATCAAGCATAAATGTGAAAAAATTCGATAATGCTATGATAAACTCACTTTTCTTTTCATTTTTTTGATTTTCACGTCAAGCTATCCAATTTAAATTTCTTAGTTTTATAAATAATAAGATTATATGAATATACATTCAAGACCCCGTATAATATTCTGGATATGTTTCAATGTATACTTAAGTGAGCAATGTATTTACTTTATTCTTACCCACTTTATATAAACGAGAACCTATCTAGATCCGAAATGTCTGTGTGTATATAGAGCCAACGTGAGAAATTTAAAATTTGTATACATGTTACAAGGACATCTCATTTCCTAGAATGGTCCTTTTAGCGTCAGCAATTTCTATACATCCATACCGCTACAAATTGAGATTGCATGCAAAATGTTTTCTTTTTTAATAATCTTAAAAGAAAATTTCCTTAATACATTCTGCTTACATTTTCACTTTAACCAAGCACAAATGTTTATTCCTCTTCTGCAACGCTTTCAATAGCCAAAATGCAAATATTGAAAAGTTATATTTGATTATTTTGTGGTTTAAACGCAGTAATCCTGAACATGTTGAAAGTATATTGAGTTCTTTCGATAGGAGTTTTTATGTGCATTTGAACCACGGCTTAAAATCCAGTCCATTATTTTTTACAACCCTTATTCAAAACGGTGAATGTGGCTTTAAAAGACAATGGACTATGAAAATGATAAATATACCAAAAAAAAAAACTAGTAAAAGTCGAAAAAAACCATTCTAAAATATTGACTTGCATTTCTTTAAATTTTGGTGGGAGCGGTGGGACCAATTTAGCTCCTCATCAAATTAAATGCAAATTAGCCCCTAAATAGTTTGTGCTTCTATCCAAATATTTAGATATCGACTACGATTAGTACTTCTTAGATGTTCCGAAACTCCAGCAAAGTAGATGTGATATTCATCATTTATCAATTTCGTTGTCCTGCAACAGTATACTTTAAAGTTAAACCCTTGACTCTAGTTTGCTAAACATGAAGCGGAAGCTACCTAACATCGTTAAACACAATTTGTGTTGTCTAGCATACTTGATTAATGTATACTTGACAATTAACTCCACGTTGAGATATAAATCTAAAACACCCACCCGCTTCATTCACTGTAGCCAGATCTTGTTAGGATTGAGATCCTGCTGCTGCAGTTTTCACAATCTTACATATACTTGTTATGGTAATTTAATTAAGCGAGTTTAGAAAACGCTGCTGCGGTTAATTTAATTGTATTTACATTCATACGGTTAAATTAGTAGAAATAAATAATTATACTAATTTTAATTGCAATTAACCCAATTAGCGTTAATTTGAATGCATCTAGCAAATGAAATCGCTCGGACTATAATTGCGTTATTTTTTCTATGGAACTTCGTGATACTCATCGCAATTTCATAATTTAATATAAAAGTTTATTTGTGAAAGTATTTACAAAAGAGGAAAAGTTTTTCAGCCCAGCTGAACCGTATAACTCCTAAATCTATATTGATCATTTTCCGATAGTATTATAATATTATTTCTTGGAGAGTGTGAAATACGAGGCATTACATTTATACACAATATTTCTTTGTACAAAATCAATTGTATTTTTATATTCTGCTAGAAACTTTTTTGTTTTGCCCCAAAAAGAAAAAGTGTCTCATTTATACTTTTTCTCGCTGGCGCTTTTTCAGCGGAATGGAATTTTTCTCGTCCTTTTCTTCGCATTCAATGAAATAGGGTTTGTATATCGGGTCGGGTGGTTTTAAATTTAATATTGCCTAATTCAGTTATATAGTGTAATCAATTCAGTAATGGTACTTATCACGCCATTAATATGTATGTAATTTAAATTTACATCAGATGATTAGATAGCATTAGCTAAATTTGCATATAACCCAAGAAAATTATACTAAATTCGATTAAATCCAAGCAAGTGATTGTTGTATTTTGACGACAACGACGACTACTATGTAGCAATCTGCATTTAATAAAGGACGAGTAAATAATTAAAGCTCAGGATTAGATACAAAAAAGTTGCGCGATAAGCAGAAAAGCTCATCAATATTAAAATCCTTCCATGTCTACTGTTTCTACAATTTTTTATAAGGTTTGCTGTTAAAATAAAATAGAAGTAAATTTACTGGATTACCAACCAGCGGAGGGCATTAAAGAATTAAACTTTTATATCCAAAGTTACTTTGTATTAAACTTGCAAATCCCCAGTAGAATTCAATTTTTATTAAATAAACATCGCGCAGTGAAACTGTTTGGTAGGTGTCAATTTTTTTTTCTCCTTATAAAGTAGTATCGTATCAAATAACGACATCTTTTGTAAACTCAATTGTCGGCCAGTTTATGCCGCAAAATATGCATTATACATATGTGGTATAATGTCATAAATTTTCGCATAGCACAGAGTTGGGAATTTATTGTTGTATTAACACGTAGAAGCGATATGAGAGTTGCATGTAGCTCATAAACAAAATATACATATTAGATATTTGTATACACACAATGTCGATCGAATATAATGTGATCCGCATACAGAAGAATTTTAATTCCAAAAAAGTTGCAGGTTTCCATTAATTTTGCGACTATGTAGTCAAAAAGTGAGGAAAATGCGCATTTACCTTGTTTCACTATATTATGCTACTCTTTTATCTTTACACATTTTTATATAAATTACAATGTGATAGAAAATTCAATTTTAAGAAACGCAATTTCCCAGACTGTACTTGAGTCACCAAATTACTTATAAATTAAATTGGCAACGTGACGCTGATCCAAAATCGTTTGTCACCACTCAGGATTTTGGTAGCTCTTTGCAAAACCATCAATCAAACCATCCAAACAAAGAAAATTGTATGTGGTTAAGTCTGAAATTGGAACATGGAAAGCCAATATTTAAGAAAAATATAAAATTTCTTACATAATGAGATTTGCTAATATAATTTTGCATAATATAGCCTTTGGTCTAAATTTAGCTCCACTTTACACGTGTGCGTAGAAAAGAAAAGCTCACAAATAAATTACGATTTCCTCAACAATTTGCTACGCTTAATAATATTAACAATAGAGATATGTCAGACGATATGCCTTAATTTATACCCCTTTTCAGCATATCTTTATGAAAGCTACTTTTTAAGTCCATCCATTGCGTGCAGCAAAATACGTGGAATAACTTTCATTTAAACAAGAAAAATGCTGGTGCACTCGAATAATGAAATGCGAATCAACAACTATTTCGATATGAAATTGTACAACTGAAGCAAAGTGTGATATTATACGAGGCGAGGATGTTATTAAGAATCATTATGTGCATACAACACAATCAGCACAACCTTGATGATATCGACTAATATTTTAGCCAGCAGGAATATGAGATCCTGCACAAGTATGGTGTTTATACAAGGCTGCAGGCTGCAGAAACTTATAATTCAGCTGGCTTTTACCAATCAATAAAAGGCTGGTGAAATTTTCCAGCAATTTCATGAAAAAAATGAGAAATTCCTTGACTGACGACGCTTATCAAAAATCTTTCAATTAAATTCATAGGAAGTTCAAAGGATCCACTTTTGGCCGTTTCAATGATATATTTTTCAATGCTTTTGTATTATATGATCAATAATTCTATTGTCCTAGCTTTTTGATTCGAAACAGTAAACCGCGACCAATTAAAGCATCAATTTTTTTGTTTTTGAGGTATTAATTTGGTTTAGTTTTTGTTTCACCATTAGTCTGGACCATTTTGAATCGCGTGTCCTTAAAACATTTATTTTAGCTTTTGTGGCCATCAGATGATAATTTTTGTACCAAAAAGAAGCACAAATTATAGACAATAATAAATATTTAATGAATTTTGAATCAGATGCGACCCATCCGATTACTAATTTACTGTGGTGAATATTTATTGATATATTGCTTAACTAATTTATCTTCCTCCAGTTCTTTGTTTTGATTTTTATTAATTAATACTTACAATGATATTAATCAAGATATGCTAACAAAAAAAAAATAAAGTAACATTATTCCATTTCCATCAACTTGATAAATGATATTTCAGATAATAAATGTAGCTGTTACTTTTGATATTTTTCCAATATTTCTTTCAGATATCCTGGACAGAAAGATTCAGATCAATGCAAATATTAACGTAAAACAAAAAGTCTTAATACATTTATCAAATTTCGTTCCATCGTTATTTTTATGCAAATAATCCCGATCAATGTTGAATATCGCTTCAATTTAAACATTTGTATAGAGAAACATTAAATTATGAACGTTTTTAGATTTACCCATGCCCATGCACATTATTTTGATAATCGGATTACAAATGGATATTCAGATTTGAATATATATGGCCGTTATTTCTGCAAAGCAAATTACAAAGGGATTTAAATTTAACATCATTCAAATTACTAAAGTTGCAGCATTTGTAAAGCTGAGCACTTACCGATCAATTTTTTTTTAATGAATTTGCGAAAGCATTTGCAATGACAACTCACCTGCAACAGATACATTTCAAATTAATGTCGAATAATTATGGAACACAAAAATTTAATTTAATTAAATTTAATAAATTAAAATGATTTTGTTGAAAAATATTATCTTTAATTGCGGGATAAAAATTGTTTACAATCGTATTTGTTTTTTTTTGTTCGATGAGATGAAATTATGACACAATTTATTTCCCATAAACAATGTTCACTCCGAATAAATATTTTTCTAAATTAGTATTAGTATTTATTTAATAGCAATTTACTATTAAACAAATATTAGTTGCAAAACATCAATCAACCATATGTATTTAATATTATTTGAATCTTCCTATGTGCTATATTTGTTAAAACATAATATATTAAATTTACATTCATTTAATATGCAATAATATTTGTCAAACAATTAACAAGATATAATTTCTTGATGATTTATAATACACCAACACATAAATGTATAATTATTATTAATCGTTCTTTAATTAATTATGATTATAATGTTAAGCAAATTATGTTGACGATTTATTACCAGATACATTTATTTCAATTCAAAATAAACTAAATTACCAATTTTTGTTTTACAAAATTTGCTAGTCTTCCAGGAATATGTATTAGTATTATTCGAAATTATCCTGAAGCTGAAAACATGCTTATTCGCGAAGCCAATTATATTCATTACGTCGAATATGAAACTAATAAGTAAATATACATTCATGAATAATATTGAAATAGCAATTGATATAATAATACTAAACTGAAACTAGAATAGTTAAATATAGTCTGATATCTAGTTGAGGATTCTTCTTTGATCAAATACATTCATTCCATATACTAGGATGTATTTGTATAATTTAATTAATTCGTATGAGCACAGGGTAATTAACATTATACGAATTTAACAACGCAGTTGAATATTTATTTAGGCTCCATACTATTCTAATTAAGAAAGTGTTTCAATACCTAGCATATTTGCATTTACACCAATGTGCAAATAGTGGAAGTTAATAATTAAAAATACAACCTCGATTAAATTATAATTTATTGTAAATACGGTAATTCGCTTTTCTTCGTAACGAAGAGTTTTGACTTTGAAAATTCGGATTAAAGTTTTATTTATTTTAATTAACATTCACATTTATATTAAATTAAAATTTTATAAATTAATTTGACCCTTACAATTTTTTTTATAAGCTTTAAAATAAATATTTATTGAAGTCTAAGTATTTTCTTAAAGGATATACATTAATTTACATTTTGCCGCATAATTTGCTTTAGTTCAAAGTTCCATTATGCATTTTTTTCCATTTCATATAAGACAAAAAAATATCAGAAAGCTGATACCTTTGGCTTTGTCGTCAAAAGAACGTATGAACATTACAATGCCTGTCATTAAGAGATAAAATTTGCAGTAGAGGCTGGAAGCGCTTTCTATGTTATTAGATTTTAAACACAATGTTTACTTTTATTTCTGTCTGTCTAGCTATTCCATAATATAGAGGGTCTGATTTCAATTATGTTAATTCCCTTTTTATATTTAATTTGCTTGAACATATATTTTCCAAACTTTAAGCCGAGCCAGCCGAATACATACGCCGAAAGTTAAACAAAGTATTCCAATCAAAAAGGTATAATATATATTTCACATTTCCTTTTCAAACTAATGAAATTAAACATTATACAAAGAATTTCCAAACTTATCAATTTAATTAACTACTATCCGAATCCACCTACAAAGTAGCGATATTAATACGAAAGTAATTCACAATAAATTTTGTATTTGCTTTTCGATTCATCATCAAAGTTGGCTTTATTTAACAAGGACCGCAAGTTTAGTTTCCTATTTAGGCAAAGCTTTGTCTTGTTTAGTGTTTGGTGGTATTTTCTAAATTAAAAAGGGCTCTATGTGTTTCAAAGGATCTTAGCATTTTGTTGGGGGTGTATTGTTCACAAACCTAATTCGAGATAAGTTTAGAAATATTTGCCAAATTTAATTTAATTTAATAGTTTACAAAATTTAATTATTTAAAAAAAGACGAAAATTCAATAGAACTAAAGTAGGTCTTCCTTTTCTATTTTGAAGCACTAACCTGTATATTAGATTCTTGTCATAAAATTCGTCAAATTTCGCTTCAAAGCTCTATTATATCCTGAAAGTGTAGTTCTTAAAAAGTTTTATTGCACTGAAACTGTCATAGCAAAGAACGTGCACATCAAAAATGTGGGACATGCACAGAAAATACTGGAAAAAAAAACGTTGCTATATTAACTTTGATCGTTAGGGTTGAAACGGTATATATTTGCTTAAATAAAAAACAAGCCTCGTTTAAATGACGGGTTTAGATTTTTTTTATTTGCTTTGTTAAAGTTTTTGGTAAAACGATGAGCTTTTCGCGATCGTCCTGTATATTCGGAATAAGGATAAGAAACTTTAAGGCCTCGACTGTTTGATTTGTGTGTTGAATTCAGATGCGTTTCTCTTGTTCTTTTGCACTACATAACTTTCACAATCTATTTGGTACGGCATATGATATATATTCCAAGTTGTCGGGTTTTTACATTTTTCACCATATTTTAAGGTGTTGAGAATGATACTAATATTTTTCTTTGCGCATTTTAATAGTAACATTTGCATAATGAGTTTGAGCTCTCAAAGTCTTCTGCTTGCTTTCACCTCCCACACTTTACGTAATTTACTTTATATTTATTTTATACAAAAAAAGTGTGGTATTATTTTATTTTCTTGATTATTGTCAGGCTGTTGTCACAATCAAGAGAATTTATTTCTACTTTGCACAAGTATTTTTGCAGTGGAAAATTCGATTGGAAAGTCGCATTGTTGATTTGGTTATTTGATCGACAGCACAGGGACTTTCTTTAATATATAAAACGCTTCAGTTTGTCAATATTATATTGACAATTTTGATGTATGATAGTAGATAAGATATTCAGATATTAAATGTTGTGATGCATCAAAGTTATTGCAAATTAATTGAGTGCATGTTATTATTCTGCAAAGCCATTATAAAAAATGATAATTTTCCTTTAAAGTTGTTGTTGTCTTATGAATAAAGAAATTAATTTCCTGTCGTTATTCGTTCCTTTTGCCTTCTTTATTCCCAAGACAAAGTAGGTATATACAT
Source organism: Cryptophagus acutangulus (assembly GCA_963556235.1). Taxonomy (NCBI): domain Eukaryota; kingdom Metazoa; phylum Arthropoda; class Insecta; order Coleoptera; family Cryptophagidae; genus Cryptophagus; species Cryptophagus acutangulus. The sequence goes on from OY744564.1 coordinate 4,849,759, forward strand.
ATAGACTAAGAAGTTGTGAAGGAAAATTTGTTTTTTTGGGCGAACGACAAGAATAAAAATCGGCTAAATTCAAACCGGATGATTATAAAGTTTTCATAACTATTATTATTATTATCGAGAAACTTACAGTGAATTTTAAGTTGACATGGCTTAAGACGAGCGTTGGGTTACGCCCATTTAAAACAAGTGGGTAAAGAAGATGGTTGTCCGGAGCTACTTCAAACGATATCTTCTAGAATGCGCTGTGTACACATTTATTTTTATAAAAGCGGTTTCTGTTGAGGAAAATTAATTAACCCAAAGAAATCTGCTTTCTAACATTTTCAGCATATTACAATCGCAACAAAAAATACATATATGCTTCTGCACAATAATAGTACATCTCTATTCTTTGTTTTATACCTAATCGAAAAAGGATAGAGTTACACTCGTCACTCAGTGTGCCTAGGTGCACAAACACAATATTGTAAGGTATTATATTGATTAGGAGCCATCTGTGATTAGCTTACCGAACTAAACGGCATTTAACATGGCACTAAATGTCATTTAAAATTTTTACAGTTTGCACCATTTCACATTTGATTCATACTTTTTAGTCAAATTACTGCAAAATATGCTTTGAACTTTTAGAGATAGATTTTGACATACTTGTTTGAGCTTCTGTTAACACGAGTTGTGAAAAATCAATAAAAAAAATTTTAAACTTCAAAATTTAATAAATAATTAACCAAGGCACAATTTGATAAACATAATAATACATTAGCTTGGGTTGTTAATTGTTTTTTGAAAAATATATTGTAATTCATAACTTTTTACGTGTTTTAGCTAAAAAGTATGAAATAAAATTGTAATGTAGCGACATCTAGTTAGCGTTGCTTTCCGACCGCCCCACTTAACTGAAAGTTTGAATTTTTATTATAGAAAATGCAGCATATTTGCAATTTGCAACAAATACATTGATTGAAAATAAACTATTTATACATTTATTAGTTTGCTAGGAATCCGAAATGTTGTCGGAAAGTTTACTATTTAATGAAGCTTTAGATCTCTAAACTGAAATGCAAAACTGTTCAAAGTACAAGCATCGAAACTTTATTTATAATTAATATTATTATTACTTTATTACCATAATATCCTGGTATTCAAATTACTAGTTACGAGGAACAAGTTTCTTTCAAGGAAATAAATTAAATTTATTGTATCCAAATTTATATTAAAATATACGCAATTTTAATTAAGAAAATTGCGGGAAAAAATTAATAAAATTATAATTTTTAATAAAAAAAATTGTGCCGCACAATGTGATACAAATTGTTATTTTATCTTGCTCTGAAGTTACAAATAAAGCTGTAAACTTTTCAGGCAGCCATAAATATGGAGGCAGTAATAAACAAGAAGCTTTCAAAAAATGGGTAATTTAACGACAATTATAATTTGATAATTTATATCAATTCAAACTCTTATATTCCCCAAATTATATTTTTATTAAAAAGGTCATTAAAAAAATAATTACTCAAATTTTGCGTCTGAAAAATGCGCAGTCTTTCATTAAAAAATATTTTTCTATCTAAATTTCGAATATTTTTAAATAAGCATATTTTTGCATTAAAAAAATAATTGAAATATTAAATAGCGATAAATTAGATGCCATAAAATCCTTTTAAGGATGATAGAGCTGAAGTAGTCGTCGCAGTTAATTTCCAAGTGCAGATTGTAGAAAATGTTAAATCCGTAAAACTGAAAGTACATTAAGAGGCATTCCAACATTCTAACATATATTTTATTTGTCGAAAAGAATGGCGTTGAGATGCCGAGGAGAAATACACAGACAGGAGCGCGAGGCACGTTTGTGCTGTCAATTTTGCAACCTCGACAGGACAGCCAAGCCGTTGCTTTTAATGCTTTGAAATCTTTTTTAGTGCCTTCGTTTACGATCAATAGTTTTGTTGGGGTAAGCCCTATACATTTTACACCCTTTTTCGCTGCTAAAAGTGTGCGTTCATAAAGAATCTGCCTACCTACTTTTAATCTCGTTTGTATTACGTAGTACGCAAAAAGCCCGACTCGATCTACTAATTTTCCTCCCTTCATAATTACACCCTTAATTAACAGTATAAATTAAAAATGCCCGAAAGATGTGACAAATTTATCGTATTGTGTTTCGTTTAGTAAGACGAATTTAATTTCGAAGATGAATGCTGAAGGCAATAAATATTATACCGGATTTATTTTCATTTCGCAAGCTTTTACAGTTCAATCAGCAAACAATTTTCGGTATCAGAATATATCGTTGTCAGATATGCGTCGTGCCTCAATATTTTCCGTATGAATTGCAACATTTCTTTCAATCCGCTTGACATTTTGATCCAGACACAAATTTCCTGAGTGATTCCACGGGGCGACTTTGCCATAAGTAAAAGCATTTTTTGGATTTTATCGTGTTCTTGCGCTTGCAACACGGCATTTCTTCTCAAGTCTTCACGCTTGGCTAGTCAAGGTGTTTATTGGCTTGCACGAGGAGCTTTATGGCTTAATTGTTTCTTTGCCATTATAGTTCTTCGCGGTATTGAGAGCTTCAACTTTGGAAAATTGCTTTCGGAGCCACACAATTCATTATAGAACAAAACTACTCGTATTGATAAGTCAAATACAGGAATTTTACTGCTCGGAGATTCAATTTCAATTATCCGCAAAATTTTATTCCAATTTTGAGAAATGTAAACTCCATCAGATAAATCCCACTCCAAGTAAAGCCATTACATAAAGTGCTGTATTCGTTTATTGTACCACATAAATCGAAAATACACATCTACCAATTTATACCTAAATATGGACAGTAATAAAGATAATTTATGGCAAACACGGTTCATATATACGTGGAGGTAAAACTAGTTATCTGGAGGGTTGTGTAGGAATCCTAATCAAATCACGGTGGTGATCCAGAGGCGATAAAAAGTTTGGGTGTAAATCAGACGTCACGACCAACTGTTGTTACGCTATACATGCTTTGGTCTACATTGGGGCACTTGACCGATGTCGTCCGTTATTTTCTCATCTCGAAAGATATGGTCCAGAGTAAATATTTTTTATGTGTAAGTAGAAAAGATCTAATTTATTAAAAATAACAAAAAATTAAATTAATTACGAAATAAATGACTGGCACCAACTATCACTTTGGGAAATAAGTTGGTGCATATTGTCTTTATGCTCGAATTGAATAATAGCATAAAGTTCCAACATAATTCACAATTTCATGTAACAAATAGATACGTTGCATAAGAACATTAACAATAATGTGAAACATGGACTCCTGAAAGTTCTCTACACTATTTCAGATTACGAATTGTATATGCATTTTGATGAATATTATGTTTGCATTCAACACCATAAGCGGAGCAAAATGAATTTAATTAGAAAGCATTTTTTCGATGCGCTTAGGGAATCGAAAAACATTAAATTTATTAATAGTGCTGGAAAATCGTACATATAGCAAAGCTCCTCAATAAAAATGGGGATTGAAAATAGATTTTCTGTATATCTAACCCGCAGAACATGCCGTAATGTATTTCTTTTGACATGGCGAATAAAGAATGGGAATAAGAAAAAAGGTTAGACGAGACAAAATATCTCTCTATAACGTCATCTAAATGCATTTATTCACAAAGTGTCAATATGGACATAGTGATAAACGACTTGTGATATTAGAACTATGTTTCAAAGAGAGCTTTTGAACTTTTGCATAGGGCAACCTCTTTGATAAACATGAGATGTATTGCTTTAAGTTCGAAATAAAATTTAAGCTGATCGAACTAAATGCATTCGATGAATCGGATCAAATCTAGATTAGAAAAAGGCTCCAATTTGAATGTAACTGCAACAGTACTATAAAGTCGCATTTCAATAACTTTGCGCATAAAGTGTCCAACAGAAGTAAAATGAATGTTGCTATAAATTTTGCGAAACAAAATTGCAACTATTACTTTAAATGTAAAAATTATTCATTGCCATGTTTTTTATTCATTGATTCATACATTTATTCATTTTGCTCTAACACCATCCATCCATATTTTCTGATTTTCCGAGCTTTTTCATATAAATTAGCAGGGAGCTTTTATAAAAGTGACTTGATTGTCGAGCTTTCTCCACTTATTTCGAGTATAATTACCCCCGGCGTCATTATATGTGAGATTAATTTGTTGCAGCTGCTCGTTAATACTTAGATACCTTTCGAAACTTTTAGGCCGACTGAAATGTTGTAACTTTTGACTAGTTTTATTTTAGGCATTCAGCGAAGTGACTGAAGCGAAAACGAGACTTCGTTCGCTTTGGAGACCTTCTTCCACTATTTACAATTCAGCTATTCTATTTTCCTTCAAATTAGGAAAATTCTCCAAGCCCAAATATCGTACCGCTTGACAACCCATTTTTATATTGATTAGTGCCCTGGAATTTGTCCCAATGCTCGGTCGGTGCAAGTAACGTGCAATATTTAAATTTTTATTCGCATTCTTGTTTGGTTTAATAATTTGAATTTAATTTTTAATTTAGTTGAAAAATAGAAAAAACAAGTAGACTCTATTACATTTTCCCCTGGCACACGCGCCTTTCTTTTCAGCGAAACTTTTTCAGGCCGCTTTTTTATTAGGGCAAACGTTTTGTGTGTATAATTATTTTCAGGATTTGAAATATTGCAAAAAACGTGAAAGCGAATAAGTTTTATATTTTACTATGAAATATTCTATTAGCATTTTTTTCATACATTTAAATGAAGCCAGACGTATAATTGCTGTTTCTAAAATCGTTACAAGAGTGCTCGTAAAAATTAATTTTCGTATTTTTCAGAGAGGCAAAAAATTAATTATAAGTATCCTCTAAAGATTTACCTACCAGCAGGCTTAGATAAATTATAGATCTTTAAATTCTCTTAAGTAGAATTTAAATTATTTTGAGATTAATACAGCATAATATTTATTATACAAAATGCAAATTAGAAATTCCATCATGAGCAGATGTTTTACAAATTTTAATTTACAATTTTTTGAAACAACCCTAGTCGTCAAAACTAGAATAATCTTGCGATAAATTTGTTTAGTCTCAGTAGCACAAACCGATGTGGTGAAACTTCGCAGTTGCTTTGATTCAATTAATTTTTAATTCAACGTACAATGTTGAATTTAACTCTCTACAAAATTCTCTTTATATTGTACTTGAGTTGGAAGGCGGAAAATAACAATTTTACTACGTCGCTTGGTGAATAGACGTGAACTAATAATGGAAATAACTTTGGATTTCTGAACCAAACGGGATTTTCCTATCCGAAAAATCTTTATATTTCATAGTAAAAGCTGGGAAAAAAAAAAGAAAAGATGACGCATATTTTATATGGCCTGACTTTTCACAATCAATCACACAATTTTATTGGGGATTTTTACTTTTTTTGCTGTCCTCACATTTTTTATTTTGTTATATCTAATATTTATTCGAGATGATATTTCACGAAACAATTTTTATTAAAATAGTTGTCAATATTGAATATGGATTTTAAAACTTTTCAAATTATAAAGTTTCCAGTTAATTAGCGAGCGGCTAATTTTTTTGACAAAACGCTTTGAAATTAATATAAATTTAATTAATTAATAATGGCAAACCGTAAAATAATTCTGATAGCAAAAACTAGAATTTCGCTACAACACATAATTGAACATAAAATCATTGTATTGAAACAATTTAATGCTAAGTAAACCTACTTTGAAGAATATTTATAGAAGAAAATAATTAAAAGCGAAGATGAAGGATTCGTATCGTCTAAATTGCTGAGTGTCCTAATTAGACCTGCTGCTCGAAGGTTGTGTACATAAAGGAGCCGACATGCAAGTCTTCAAGTTAAATATTAATTGTGCAACCCGATTGTCGCTTCCAAATCCTTTTGTACAGAAATATGTCAGATTATAAAGTTTTTTAAGCTTTAAACACTATGCTATACGCTTTTTACTGACAATGTCACCCAAGCAAAAGCTGAGATAATTTTGAATACATTATAAACTGTACGTACTATTTCGTATCTTTGTGTTGTTGTGACAAAACTTTGCATTATACATATCAAGCAGCAAATGATTTATAGTTAATAGTTAGTTTTAAGCTGTGCTTGAAAATATAAAGTTAAAATTTTGGCGGGAGCGCCCGGAAATGCGCTGAAATCTTTTATTTAAATGTTTTTAATAAATAAATAATAAAAGCAGTAATAAACAAAGACGAACAGTTTTTTTTCATTAAGCTATATTTTTATTAAAGAAATAATTATGTTTGGCTCCATTTTTTTAAAATTAAAACGTTCATTTTTTAATCAAAATTCGTATTTAGTTTAACAAGAATGAATGAATGAATGAATGAAAACTTTTTAATAACTTTTTTTTATACAAAAAATGTCTAGTAGTATTTAATAAAATTTGTTCGCTCCTATTAACAGGTACAATCACATCCTGAAAAAAAACCTGAATGAATAAAATTTCTGAATAAAAAAGTTCCAAATTGAAGGACCCCAATAATTAGGTGGTTCCAGTTGAAACGAATCAAATTCAATACTATCAGCCGATAGACCAAAGCAAACCATTGAATTTAAAGTTGGAAATTCGAAATTCAATGGAAATTCATTATCCATAATGTAAATCCGTGTAGCTATTTAATTTAGAGCTTTAGTGCAGCTTTTGTGGTCTCTAGTCTACACTCAGGAGTGGCGAAATATTTAGAATATGAATTTCTTGGATCCGTCGAGCATCCGCAAATATCTCTTCAGATAAAATTTCAAAAATTCAACTATCGTAAAATATTTGCTCGGTAAAAATGAATTGTTTGAAAAAATACAAAAAATAGTAAACCCAGTGCAATAAATGTGCAAAACACCAGCGAAATAGGACCAAATGGAAATCGATAAGCGAAAGCAAAAGTCATGAATATAACCCTGGGTGTCCGCTTAGATTTGACGTTATAACCGAGCAGGTTACGATTTTGGAATGAAAATATACTGTTGATTTATGTCCTATCGGAATTCCAGTCAGTCTGTCATACTTCCGTCTCGGCGTGCAACTTAGACGCCATTAGCACCAAACTTAATCATTTTCAGATAATTGCAACTGATTTCTAGTTTCTACCTCCCCCAACTCCGTAGGCATATCCATCCATACACCAATATAAATCCATTTTAGTTTGCTCATTCACTGACAATTTCAATTTCATACTAAAACTATTTTAATTGCATTAAAGGCCGTGATTATGTGCAGCCGAATTAAAATTCAAAGGTGACATAAATGGATCGGATCATTCCGAATTAACACACCAATTTACGACTGCCTGGTAATTTATTCATTTGGGTGCTAAAAAGTTAGCTCTAATTCTATTTGTAGGGCAAATATTTGGAAAAAATATAAAAATAAAATTAAATAAAGTCGAAAAAATGTATAAGTTAATTTTTATTCTACATTTATATATCAAATTTCATCAAAATCGGTGCAATTTTGAACTGTACCGGAGTGTCAGATGCATTCTCGTTTGAAATCGTTTTCATTTATTGCAAGCTCAATTTAATTTTGTACACTTTCATGTATTATTTTAATTAATTTGCCACTGGCACACATAAAACTGAAAAAATAATGTTGTTTTCCGCGTTTACACAATTTCGAGTGAAACACAATTATAGAAGGCAAAAAAGAATTGAACAAAGCATAATAGGTGCTTGTGTACTAATTTTCCACGTAACGACGAAACGAAGGTAGCTTTGTGTAATCTCACACAGATTAATATGTTTAGCTAGGTACAACAAACACTGTGCTCCATTCCATACACACAGCTGTTGTTTCAGGACCATATTTTCTAGTTGTAATGCATAACTAATTTTAAATAAATTTCAACAACCCTTAATGCTCAAATGAGTCCTGCGTACGTAAAAAGTAATTTTCTTACATTCAATTAAATGCGAATAAAACACATGTTCAGCATGTACACTCAAACATGCATGTTTATAATTTGTCAAGTGGATAATATCATTTCATTTTCAACTGGTATCGATTTAATAAGTACATGCAAACTCTCTACATTTATAATAATTTTGCGAATTCATATAGCAAGAAAATAATTAATTTTCTTAACCGCAATTATATAATCCAGTTGGCAAGACTAATAACAATTTTCCACGCACACCGCAATAATTATGCAGTTAACGAAATTAATTTTAATGATATCTAGATTAGATGTTTTGCCAAAAGCCTATTCGTGTCTGTAGTGCTGAAAGAATTCTATTGTCGCTTGAATAAAAATAAATTTGTATTGAATTGAATGAATGCATTTTATTCGAATTATTAGATAAACATAAAAAGGGTAAACTGGAACATCGATTGACCAGGAAAATAAATGGCAGCAGCATATTTAAATGTAAAAGTCACCTTTAGAGAGAAGTTCTCTGAAAGCAAATCACAATAAAGCAAAATGTCGCATCTCTATTCAGCAAAGCTGCAGTAAAGTTTATCGCTTTTCAGTATTTTATTCGCCCTATTGGCCAAGCAGTAAAATATAGAATTCTAATGGGTACAACGCCATAAAACGCTCATCATCTTAAAAATGTCATCTGGTAGAGTTGTTTCAGGCAAATAGGACACTTAACTAATTAAGCGTTATCTTTTATCATTACAAGTTTTAGGGGTCAACTAAGTGAATACGTTATCACCCGTGGTTTGCCCTTTGATATCATTGTTTTAGGCAGGGTGTGCAAATGTGGTTGGGGCTGTCTTTGATAAAGACATGCTTGCTAGTTCATTTTCTATAGATAGATGGTTTGATCAAATTTCGAATAGTTAAAATCAACTGTAACGTCATGTCTGAAACAATTTTATTGCTGTTTAAACTTGATGATAGAATAGGAATTCGTTTTAGGGTGTGCGATACGCTGTTTATTTCCATCACTAAACTCATTTTATTGCTCGACAAACACACACCAAGGCATTGTCTTGACAATACAAAAGGACGAGTTCCTCAAACTCTCTGAATTCATTTGGAACGTTTAATATGAATTTTCTTTTCTTCCTTTCTCTACATCATCATGAATGAATAATTCAACTCAAAATAGAGAATAAAGTGTAAATATTATTTTTTAATTAAAGGTCAGGTACTATGAGATGAGATGTTTCACAATTGTGAATTAATTAATCATAGCACCTTTTCAAATTTTCCAAATAATTAACTGGAATTTTCGCGTAGGCCAGAACATTCGAATTTTGACTAAAAATTCCACCCCCTGTAATTAATTGTTTACATAACACGTAATAATGAAATTCCTTCGCGCATTGAATGTTTGATTGATCTGATTTAGTTGCACGATATTGAGTTATTTAGGTAATTTGCATTTCTTTAATACCAGAATCAAAAATGTATGAAATACGACGTACTGATTGGTATCGAGGAAATAACGCGATAAAAATTGTCGTTATCTTTCGAAAAGGCCGCTTAAATTGCGTTGAAAATGAGCATAATATATAATTTACGATCTGAAATTAATATGGAATAATGGCCCAACGTCGACTGATTTATATTACTAAAAATAACCCAATAAAATGCGATATAAATATTAAGTTCCATTCGAATATTTATTGTGCATTTTGCAGGAAAGAAAACATTTGTCAAACATCTGCACAATATCTAACACTCGTATTCATTCCAAGGTGCTAAACCATAAAAAGACAACTTAGTTTATTTCTGAAAGTCTGAAACGAAGTCTGAAAAGATTTTTTTATTTTGAACTATAATTAAATTTTTGAAAATTTGCTGACTTATTGCTTTGCATAATTATAATAGTCTAAATTTAAATGAACATCTGAACTACAATGAAAGTAATTTTTGCAGAAAATGTAAATGTTATTCATCACCCAACAGCAAAGACTGAAATTTTAATTTAGAACTTTCAAACGGCATAATCCATTTATGCAGGCCTGGTTTCATTCATTAAGACATTAGACAATGTGCTATAAAATCAACGATGCTTGAACTTGATAACAAATCTAATCATTTAAACTGTCCTGTCTGTGATTAATAAAATTCGTCCTCAAAATCATCCGAAAATTGCTCGTAAAATTCATTTCATCACTTCAATACCTCACAAAAAAAAATATCTTGCTTCAAAATTAATTATTTCGTAGAGTGAAAAAGCTCAACTAGTTTGAATGCAAAAAGTTGAATGGTTTTCTCAACGAATTTAAGTGTTCACTGCGAAATTATAATTTTGCAACAAGTGTGTCGTCGTGGCGGAGGAGTAATTTAATTATTTATACGAAAAATCTAATGGAATTACAAGTGTAATGCAATTTGCAAGCTTTTCACTAGGGTATCCTTGGACTTATCAAACGTGACTTTGCCTTTCATTGCATCTCTTTTCCATCAATTTAAAAGAATTCTTTTCGAATTGCTCTACACAAAAACGTCAATTTTTCCTGACCCACTTTATCCGCCTTAATCAAACTGCAAACATTTTTTTTTATATATATTATATAAATGGCAAACTTTCCTTGCAGAAACAACTTATCCTGCAGCATATAAGATCTATTAAAATACATGAAGCTGAAACTTAGCACATAAGTTTCAAGTAATTACTTTGTTTCTATGACAACATATGGGCAGGCAAAACTTGCGGCTAAGACGTGCTTCAAATCCTCCGAAACTTTAGACAATGTAGGAACACATGCACACGCACTTATTCTAGTTTATTAGTGATTCATAAATATTTGATGGAATCGTAGGTAAATATTCCTTAGACAGAAAATAGATAGATACACCTTGGAGCTAGATCTGCAAAGTCGTGAATCCCAAGGTGGATCCTAAGCAACTTCAAAGCTAAAGCAGATCAGGAGCTTATGTGACTTCTCTCCTTACTATTTATTTATATATTTGCAAATAAGTCACTTATAATGATATACAATTCCGATTGCTTTCGTATTGATTCTTGGAGTTAAAGACGCCTTCTGTTTGAACATTATCAATTAACATTCTGAAGTAAGAATTAATTTGAGATGCTATGCTGGTATGAGCTTTGAAAAAGCTCTGGTTCATAATTGTAGCACTCTTGGTGCATTATATGGCTATTAAAAATAATATTGTAGCATTTAAAATTAAAGGTATCTACGAAACTCTTGAACGGACTCTTGAAGCTTCTGTAAGATTGAACATTTAGGAAAATGCTGAAATTATTCTCTGAAATAGAAATTAATAATTCTTTTAGATTCATATCAAACTCGATATTAAATCAATGATACATTTAAATTTAATTTAAAATTATATAAATTTAAAACAAATTCCATTTCTATCCAGCAGAAAATTTCATAGATTCTTTTATCCGTAGAATGCGAGAAAAAGCTATTTTTGTACTGAATCCTTTAAATTTATAGCTTTTCTTTTTCTTTCTACTTATTCGTATGCAGATGGTTCATGCTCAGAAAACCGTTTAAAAATAGAAAAATTCTTTGGGTAATTTACATTATTTATAATAAACAAATTATTTCGAGTTAATAAATAAAGTTGTTAAATTTGGAGATAAATTTATTTTTAGATGTGGTTCTTCAGTTTAATCACATTATTATTATTATCTATTTTTTCAATATAAAGGCAAAGACAAAGTTATTAATGCTATCAATCTTCCAAGGAGTCTAGTATCTCTTATTCTAGCCTCTTGAAATTCTAAGACCAAAAACTGATAAGTATTGACGGTGGAGTTTAGTCTTCGATAAAATAATTCATGTGGCACTATAATATTGATAATATTTCAAATTCCAGTGCCAATTATTTCGATTCTAATCTTAGATGTTTATTAATTAAATCATATAATTTTTGTGCAACTCAATAAGTGAATTTTGAAGGCTAGAAGTTTCCATGCAGATTTAATTAAACAGGAGCGGTAAGATTCAATTCTATTTATAGTGCATTCAAGTCATTATAGATTATTTTTCAATTATCTCGTACCTTGCAAATATAATCCAATGACATTTTCAATACGACAATAAATTTCTTAATTTTAATTTTCAATTCGTCAATTTTCTTTATTCCATTTCATTTAAATCGCATTCGCACTGAAATCGGTTTTAACAATGTGTGTAACTTCAATTAACTTTATTTTGTGAGAAGAATGCAATTAGCGAATACGAGATTCGGTTCACTTACTTACGCAATTAGTGAAAACTTATAAGTTAATTCTCTGAGACTTTTTTCAGGCAATTTTCAGCACCCTTATATACAATCGGTTTATAGTTTTGAAATCAATGAGTTTTATTAGAACTGAATTTTCAGATTTCAATATTCTTCTTGTTGTAACAAATATAATAAATCAGGTGATAAATTAATTTGGATGGGTGCGAATCACATTAAAATTATGAAACATTTCAATATGTTAAATTGTTAATATATTAATTCACGTCAAAATAAATAAAATTGATGATTGATATGCAAATCATTTATGCTGATTAAACATGCATTAATTTGATGCATGCAGTAATTTATAACAATTAAATATTTATTCTTATAATTTTCACATTGTTTTGTTTATTATGGAATAATTTATTTATATTGCAACAATAATGGTAATTATTAACGTATCTAATATTAGGTGTATAAAAATAAAATAATTTTTTATGTATCCTTCAGTGAAAAGCACAACTTACATTATTCCCAATGCTAAGACATCTCGTCTAGTTTGATAATTATTCCAGATTAAATTACACAACCTATTATATCAAAATAAACATAGACATTGAGGTGATTTGTAGACAAAGCTTTTGGATAATTAAGTGACGTAACTGTCTCTCGCATGTATGTTATCTAGTTTAGCAGTCAAGACCATCGTGACCCCCGAGTTTATAAGCCACCAAACTTCAGCAAATAGTTTTGCTCGATGCTCTAGTCGTATAGTTGCTGAAAAGCCTATACAATGTCATTTTCCTATGAAATCGATCAATCAAGCCCAAGATAAAATCAGAAAATCCTTGATGTGATCTAATTAGCACGTCAAGGCGATGTAATTAAATGTGAGATCCTTTTTTATATCGAGGGCTGTAATTTTATTGGAATTCTAATAATAAAAGTTTTCCCTTACAAGTGGTACTTTGGCGTGACTTACGATAATAAATTGACTTTGGGATTTCTTGCATTAGGACTGGCTAAATTACATGTACAAGGCCAATTAGTACATGCGTCAAATTTTTTTTACTATTATTTTTATAGAGCGAAAATATTTATAATTACTATTCATTTCCATTTAATTACTATCCATTAAATCTAATTATGAGTTTATGATAAATTATTAGATTGCATCGCATTTATTGTATTTATTTTATACGGCGCGGTTTTATATCATCAACAATGGGGTTGTAGCATGTGCTGGCGAAAATTAAATATTTTCATTATAAATTTATTCAAGATCATGTAAAGGTAATTATGTAAAGTGTCCCTATGTAGGTCAAGTTTTTTTGCATCGATTTTTTTGACTTTAATTTTTATATACGTAGCATACTATACAAACCTCAGGTGTTATATTCAATCATGTTATATGAAATTATTCATAGGTTTTTCGCAAAAACACCTTTTCGCAAATAAATGCACAACAGATAAAAATTTACATTCGTGTTTAGAAAATGTTGAAGTAAATTTATTTCCGTGGTATAGGAAATTATAATCGACATTTTTCTGTAAAGTGATGTTAAAAAATAAAAAGTTTAGGAACGCAAAAGTGCTTTGAGACGAGAGTGTGTACAAATACAAATGTTGCATACCAAACACCACAGAACTGACAGTCCATGAAATTAAAAGAAAAAAAAAGAAAGAAAACGAATTTACAACTCGGGTGCTCATGAAACTTTCAGCCAAACTTTTGTTTTATATGTATGGCGCTTGTTTCTAATTTAATTTATTAAAGAAATTGAAATTCTAAGAGTGACACTTTGTCCGACTATTATGAAATATTGCACGATGCAATCTTTTCGAAATTATTAAATGTTTTAAAGCAGTTGAAATAGTGGCGAAGGCGATGGGGATCGTCACAATTGAACAATGTTACCACCAGACACGAGAATTTACGTGAAAAACTCAACAAGGCAATCCATCTTCGCTTTTGAAAAGTAGTCTCTGGCATATATGACGCTCTATTCACAATAATTTATATTATACGCACACACACTAAAAACATGACAAGCTGTTATTCAAAATAAAGCAGATTCTTAATATTTTTGGAAATATCTATTCAATAAAAAAAAATTATAATGTGAAGGCTAATTAAAAAAACCTTTGATTGAGTAATACAATTTGGAGGAATTTTAAACTTAGAGGAGTTGCAAAAATATTTTTTAAAATTAATTACTTTAGTAAATTGCAGATAGAAAAGCACTAGATAGCGATTGCCATTTTTAGAAAAATACGCGATGCACTTTTCGCTTTGCAAAGAAAAATATTACGTGACAAGCTAGAACTAATTAAATTGTATTCCAATGAACAATTAATTGTTCCCGTTTTCTGTCACTAAATTTTCACAGAAAGAAAAAAATAAACTTTTGTAACGCTGCAGTTGTAGCTGAATGTTAGTCACAAACTTAAATGAGCTTTTGTTCAGAGTTAAGGTAGAATATATTAAATACTTTTTTAGTTGTTTAATCATAATTTACCGAAAATTCATACAAAACCAAAGAATGCTAAAAAAAATGTATAGTAAATGAACAAGCCAATAACTTTTATACAAATAATAAATTTTTTGCATGCCGCTGAAAGCTCAAATAAAACTAGTACCTGAAAAAGTGCAGAATTTTATTTCTATTTACAATTTCGCTTCTATTCAAAAGTTGAATGTGCAGCTAAAAAGTTGCGCATTGTTTGCAATTGTTTTTAAATAGTTTATTTTTTAAAACATATATTTGAATTACATAATAGCGTGAAATTCATTTAATTGGATTTTGCTGGTGTGAATGTATAAATTTTAATATGTCAGTTGTTGTTTAATAAATTATGATTATTTTACACGCCGGATAATGGAATATGTCATTCTTTTGTGCATTGTTTATAATAGTAAATATTAATTTTATGATACATTTTATATTTTTGATGTATATGCTAACTTTTATAAAATATCGTTACCCTGTCAGGGTACAATATTAGTTTTACCACCATTAATATTTATTACACATTTTTTATGCATATAGATTTTATATTGCTATAACGAAATCTACTTTTAATATACTCTAATTATTTTAGAAATATTTAGCCTTTTATTATATTGTCGTTAAACATATTACAAACTACATGCATACAATACTAATATTATACGAGAAATTGATTTCAAAGTTTAAATTTACTTCAGTAAAATTCAGTAATACTTGTAATGCTTCTAGACAGCTTACAAAATTCCCAATAAAGGCATTTTGTGTGTGTATGCAGTTTATGATGCAATCAGTACTAATATGGAACCATAGAACAATATACAGTTAAATGACATATAACTTTTTTTTATTTTTAGATACGCGAGTCTTATTAATTTCAAATCCTAATAATTTCAATCTTTGAAGTCTATTATAACTAATTAAATCGTATATTAATTAAAATATGCGTTTTTGAGAGCCCTTATGTGTCGCATTGTAGAATGCTTCAATTAAATTTAGTGCATACGTTCACTGTTTGCTGTAATAAACCTTATTATAGTGAAATTGGCCGAATTGAATTGGTTTATAAAATTAATACTATATAATTAACACAGTAGACTAATAAATCTATAAAAGAGATTTTGTTGTTAATTAAAATTAAAAGAGAATGTAAACAATTTTCACGTACGAGTTATTTTTAACCTTATATACCCTCTCATTTGAATGATTATTGAGCTGAACATTAATCGGAAGGGTGGGTAGTAAATATGACAAAGGGTCATCATCAGCAGGTCAATGTAGGTACTCTCTACATCCTGTTTTCTGCAAATTGTGGTTTAGAATATGAATTTATGTATGCTTGTCACATGTATAACCCTGTTCATCTTCTAATTTGAAATAGTTTGAATTTAACAGTGCTAATAATTGCTATTATTTAGAATTCCCAAGCTTTTTTAAATAAAATATTTTGTAAACGGATATTGCAAATATTGTTTTATAGGTAAAATTTAATACAGAGAGTTTTAAAAATAGTTTTGGAATTTTTAATTTTCTAGTTTTAACATCAAAGTCGAGCATATGTCAAGGGGTGTTTTGTTATGCATTGTTTTATCCTGAAAATACTATACAGTCAAACAACTTATTCAAATACAACCTTTGCCAGAATAATTTCCTATTTTCATAATTTTATACAACAAATATCTGTTTTCACGCCGACAGTTATTTACATTTGAAAGTGTTTGCTGAATATTTTGATAGCGTACTAAACGGTATTTTATAAATATTCAAATATTTAATTTTATGCAAGCGGTGTCTAAAATTATTTCGGTACATAAAAACCGAGATAAAACTACGAGTGAAAATACTTCAATAATTCGTTCTGGAGCTTTTCACCAAAATGATAATTCATCGAAAAGAGCTGTTACAATTTTGGCGAACGCGCCAAGATTAGTTTATTATAGAATATTTTATTAAAAAAAAAAATAGTCAAAAATGTTGTATTTTTGCATAAAAATTCTTTAATTAAAAAGCCTTTGTTTTAATAGAAGATTGTAATTTTATTATTTGAATAATTTGTTTTAAAATCTTGTTTTTATAAAAGTATCGCTATTTTTGCAATTCTATTACTCTATGCTTTTAAAAAATATTGAATTTAATTTACGTCTACTTTTTAAAAGCTTATACCAATTACATGCCGTTTTGAATTTTCGAAACATGATATTCAACTTCTTTAATCCTTTCAGTTTGATTTTCTTTATTAATAAAGATATCGAATGGCACACATTTAAAATAAATCGTATTTGAACAATGGTTTACTTTAATGTTTGCGTTTGAAAAGTGAAGTAAAAGCATCCCTTTGAGACTACGCTCCTTCCATTGATTAATTTTCGCAGCGATATTGAGCACTTCAATCTATAGAACTGTCTGCCTTTATTTAATTTGATAAACTATTCCAATTTTCATTAAACTTTTCCAATTAACTAGATAAAAAATTGAGATGCACTTACCAAAACGTAAACTGCAAAAGGCATGACGACAACCGCTACAAGTAGATCAGCCAGAGCAAGACTAACAATAAAATAGTTTGTGGCAGATTGTAAAGTTCTTTCTCGATAAACAGCGAGTATCACAAGAACGTTGCCGAAAAGCGTGAAAATTGGAAACAAAACGAGTATGAGCGCCCAATAGTTGTGGTAGGAGTCTATCGGTACGAAACTATTTTGGCAACTAATGTTTGTATCATTCAAGCTAAAGTTGCAATTCGGGTCTAATCCATTATTGAAGGTTGTATTAAGAAACTTGAAATTCTTATAAATCTGATCGATGTCTTCAAAACCGAGACGAGCCAGCAGGTCATCCGAGGCATTCTGATAGGAATCACTTTCCGAACTAGTTTGAGTGTCATTATTCGGCCAGAGTCTGTCATCACTGCTGCTATTTTCCATGATTTTTTTTTTGTTTTATCAGTACAACATTATTTTGCTGTGAGAATGAGGGTATTGTCGGACGGGGACGGTTGAAAAGCACAATCAACTTGTTCCGTCTGGTTTTGATGGTTGTGCACCGGAAATCTTGCAAAAGCTCGTATTTCGATTTGCTTGTTACACGCCGCTCTAAATATAATTTCTATAATGTCAATAAATCTTTTGTAATCTCCCAGTACTATTATATTCTTGTGGTGAGTTATTATCTCATAAATCGCTTAATGGATCATACTAGGCAGCACCAACTGCGATCGCTGAAACTCTATTGAAAAAGTTCATCATCTTTATACCAACACACTTTCGAACATTATATCTAATAAATCTCTTAATAACTATGTTTTATATCTAATAAACATTTTACGCTCTAAACAAATTCAACAATATTTATTTTAATTATTATTATTATTATTTGAAGAGTACTCATAGTTTGTCTTTAATTTTTTACATTCTAAAGTCACTTAAGTCAATCACTAAATGCAAGTCTAAGTATTACAATTTAATTCGATTGAAATAAAACATTATTTTACGAATACGGAGATTGATCTCAGATAGATTGGAGATGCTGCGATCGCGTTTGGCGACTTTTGTGAAACGCGTGCACTGTGGACCACAAGCAGAAGCGCTATGCGCCGCGGCGCTACCCTGATGGACTAAAACGACGCGCACCGGCGCCGCCCTGTCTCCCATACCCTCCGACCGAGGCGTTCTATTACACCTTCTTTGAAGACCATCGCCACGGGTTTGCGATTGACCATTTCCAACAGATAAGAGATATAAAACGTTACTCGAACATCGCGCTGATCTTTGTGAGACTGGATTTTTGGACACGGTTTTTACCGTCCTTCAACCACTCAATAGCCCGCAATTGTGTGCTTGGGGAGACTATTGAAAGAAATTTTTGATTTTTATCTTAAGGGACATTAAAGTGTCAATCACTTTAGCAAAACATATTTTTTGGTTGAGCTTTCGGCGGATATAAAAATAGAACATATTAACGTTTCGAGTAGATAATTTCAGGTTTATATAAATTTCTGTATTTCGTATTTAAAAAATAAAAAATGTTACTTTTTAAACAAATCTCTTTTACTTTTACTTTTTTCCGTTCTTAAAGAGAATGTATTATGATTTCGTTGCCAGAAAGGTTGCGAATTGCCAGTTCAAATATTTCAACTGAAAGCATAAAATATTTTTGTCGTCTTTCCAAGAATATTACAATTGGATGATATATCAAAATTATATTAAAAAATTTAATACCTACAACAAAAAAATCGGGTTTTATGGCGATTGATGATGTATGCAATCCGTTAAGATAAATCAAAGTTGCAGGAATATTTAAATATTTCTCTCTGCTATATTTTCAGTACTTTTATAATTAATTCGTAGTACATATCGCAAATGGATAAATATATATTTTAATTAAAATTCTAGCTGTAAAATAAACCACTTTTCATATCGGAAAGTTTGCTGCGAGAATTAAATACCTGTGTCCCAAGCAATAATTCACTCAGAACGTAATCGTATACTTTTCAGGATCAACTTTTAACAAAAAAAAATCTCTTCAAACAAAAAACTTTTGCCATTGCTTATGAGGAGCCACATTTGAAATATTATTTATTAAAAGGTCGCTCGCTGCAATTCATTTGCGAGAATTGCGAGATAAACGCGAAAAACGTTTAAGTGCACCACTACTGCTATAAAATGTGCTGTTAAATTTATAATTACTCGTTAAATAAAATACATACAAACATGAAATCTTAGTCACTTGACAATTATGGTAATCTTTTGATCAAATATGATTATTTACCTTAAAAGGATAAAAGCCAAAAGGATGCCAAAGGCAAACTTACCTTAACTTTAACGTGTTTAATATTATTGTACCTTCTTACATAAGAGATTTTTATGCATGGGTGTTTAGGTTTTATCAAGACATCACTCGGAATAGGAAAATCCTTTTGTAAGCCTGCAGGATAAGCATGCAGTTAGCAACATCCTGGATATATACGGGTTTAGATAAGAATTGTATCTACTAACGAAAGGTCGCACCGTTTTCCTATTTCGGACACGCCGGATTTCTTATATTTTTAGCTTTAATTTACAGCTCAGCTCTGATATATGTTGCAATAGATTAAAATTTCGAAATCGAATTGGATTAACCTCACATTTTTCTCTTAACCTATAAATTAGATTAAACAATTAATAACTTACAAACTACAAGTCCGCTTCAATATCCAGTTGCTTTTATAGGTTATACGGATTTTTCTACACATTTTACACTAAACTCCATCAAAATCAATGCAATTTTGGACTTTCAGCCTTGCCCCGGTGTCAAATGCATGTAAACACTCCACAAAGGTCATTCACCCCGACAATTCCAATGCACCCATGAATGAAAGTACCGCCCACTTACTATAATAGTAGTCTACGTCACTCCAGTTAAGGAATTTCATTCATAAAAACCACGACTGCCAACATCGGTTTGCAACTAACTTCAGTTCAGTGTTTAAAATTGTTGACAAATGTCAAATTTTCAAGTTAAAATGTGATAAGTGGAAATAGTGTATGTGTGGACAATTATAAGCCCCATTCTGAAAGAAAAGTTATCTACGAGTATCCTGCAGGACATCGAGATGTGATGTGCAGAAAATAGCCGGCCGGGAACAGCCACGGAGGAATTTGAGGTTAGAATCACCGCTACTAGAATTTAAACAATTAGATTATTGTACTTGCGAACATGCTACGTACCCCTAATAACAGTAAAATTATAGTGCTTATTATTGAGGCAAAGCACCAGCCCTAAAATTCAGTTGTCAGAAAAAGTATATTTTGCGGCGCGATTTTTGTTATTGCGATAATTCAAAAACGATGAGTTTAATTTGAAACGGAATGCAAAGTTGAATGCTGCGCCTTTTCTGCACGTGTCCAAGTTTTTTGTCCGCTTATCTGAAAGCACCTAACCTAGCCCAACGTGAAAAAAATACTTGATAAGATTTTTGTTAATTTATTAGCACTTATTTATTTTGCTTAGCGTTTGATAAGTTTCGCTAGGTACTAAAAAAGTATCAAAAATATACATTTAGATTAAAAAGTGTCATAGATAAAAATAATAACATTTTATACAATTTCCACGCACTTTGTTCCTAGTTTTTTATACCCCTCATTGCAATTTACATTACTTGTTAGGCCACCAAACGAACCAACGCCCCCCTGCGCACCAATAAAAGTTAACCAAGGTGGTAATTTGGAAATGCAAGGTTTTGTGATATTCTTTAGATTAACATCTATTAATTAACAATAAATTACATAATGCTTTAATTTGCTAAGTAACAACAAAAACTTATTTACCTTCAGCTTCTAATGGTTTAGTAAAAATAAAATCAAATTTACACAACGCGACTATTAAGACTAAGAGCAATGTTAGAATATTCATGATAAACTTTTAGGAAGATTATGAAGAACACTGAATCGGAATAATGATTTTAACATAAAACTAGTTAGTGATCTTAAAGTTTCCTGCACATTAATTATTAATTTCTTCTGACCTTGTAATGAGTAGGAAATATAATAGAAACAAAGTTAGAAGCGCTTATTTAATTAGTAAACAATAATTTTTGTTATTTTCTTAAAAAATAAGGTGGAATATTTAATTAAAAATTAGAAAAAAAAATTGTAGAGGCAAAAAGAAGCTAAAAATATTTTACAAATAGAAACTAGTTACAGTAGTTTTAAAATTACTGTTTTGAAATTTCAGATTTGAAAAAAACTGGATTGTTGATCAAATTATTTATTATACAACTTCCTCGCATTTAACTCCAACTTTTCTGTATCCTTGATTGCAATTTACATTACTTGTAATGCCATACCCAGAACCACCCGTACCCTCCGACGGTTTATCAGAAGTTATGGAAGTAGTCGAAGATTCGGCGATATTTTTTACATCAACTTCTATCAATAAATTTAAACACTTTAATTCACTAAGCAATATCAGAAATCTATATTTACCTTCTAATGGTTTGCAAAAAATGCGATCAAAACCGCACAGGGCGACTACTAAGAGCAACGTTAGAGTATTCATGATGAAGATTATGAGGCACACTGGATCGGAACACTAAGAACAATGCTTATAAATTAATATAATAAGCATAAATTATAAACTAGTTGGTGATCGTCAAATTTCTTGTAATATATTAATTTTGATTGACCTTGTTATGTGTAGAAAATATAAATTTCTTACTATAATTAGTAAATAATAAAATATTTCGAGCTGTTCAAAATTCAAATTTTATTGTAAATGAGAACATTTTTTCAAGGATGTTTCAATATTTTGAATTGGATTTTCACTCATCCTGTTCCAGGAACAAAGCGATACCCTGGTGCACATGGAGGATTTATTACTTCTAGTCCATGGTTCTTACAATAATATAATTAATTAAAAATATATATATAACGAAATATTGTATTAAACACTTACAGTGGTAGTAGTAGTCTGCTGAGCAAAAATTGTTATAACACTAACAAGTATTATTACGAATGCAAGTAAAATATTCATTTTACAGAAACCGATGCATTTACTGAAGAATGAAGAAACTTTCAATAATATGACTTATATAGTAGCATTATCCAAACTATTTATTTAAATTTCAAAAATATTGCATATAATTTTGAACTAATTGGCGTCATACAATTTTATAATTCCTGTATCCTAATTTCAAGGTATAACCCAAAGTATTTCTATTCTGATAAAAATAAAATAACAAAACGCACGTATTTTCATTAGCAAGTCGCTAACGGAATTTAAATTCGTCCACATAAATCTTCTGTTCGACCTATTGGAGAATTAAAAACAAAGTTAGATTAAAAAAAATAGTATCTCGAATAATAGTAGCTGAAAGAGTGAAATTGAAAAAATCGTTGATTTGAGTAGCTAGGACAAAATTTACATTATTAGAATACTTCCTGATCCTCCAGGCGACCAGAAACATTTTTTGGGTTCAGGCGCTTTCTCAATTCAAAAGACACTAAAGGAGAGATTTATTTGTGCTGGATTTTATATTTATTGAAGTCTATAAGATGCAAAGAAACTTTAACATTAAGTCGATAAAAGTAAACAGACATCTATTCTATACCTAGTCACTTGAGTTCTTCAGAGAAAACAAAGTTTTATCTTAAAAGCTGTGAAAGTACAATTTGGTGTGAAAAGCATGGGAACAAACAAATGTTTACCTAATCTTGGAATCGCATTATAGGAAGCTTTGCGTAATTTACCAAGTTGCTCGAAAGTGATATTCTTCTGTAGCTGTAGTGCTTAAACGTAATTATCTTATACATGTAAACTCCTATGTCTAATAGGATCACATTAGGGATGCATCTATCAAAAAATCAAATAACCTAAAGGTCTGACAGTTTTATTAAAAACAAACCCCCTTCCGGCTTTTAATTATATTCACCACCACAATGAATTAATGGCCGTTTTAATTTGCTCAAGTTAAAATTAAAAAAAAGAAAACGGAGGCTAAACGAAGATCATTAGTTTACGCAATTTAAATTTGCCGGATTTTCTAAAAGAGGAATTGGCAAAAGGGGTGGTGCGAATAATTCAAGACGTGTTTGTGTGTGAAAGGACCAAAGAGGCACTAATTAACGAAGTCATTATCTATCTGTCAAAATTGCTTGGGTCTTTTTGCAAACAGTTAGTACGACATGGAAACACGATCATTTCAATGGGGTAAATATTAGCTTACTTTACACCTAACCCTTCTACCGGGTTTTCATTTAGATACTTCGTAATTTAAAAATAAATTTCTAAATTTGGAAATTGTCATGGAAAACCATGTATATAATTATTACATGAGAAGGATCGGATACATTAGTGTCAATATCAAAGTAAGGCACCTGTAAATATGATATCGTATCGTATCATCAAAAGCATCTCATTAATACGCGTCACATCAATGTAACAACTTTAAATATAATTTATAGAGCACATAAATTAGCTAATGAAGCAAATCTCTACATTGTATGTAGATTTCAAGTTCGAACGTTTGCTTAGTGTTAGTGATATTGAACCCATTTTTGCATATAGATAGATGCTACAAAGAAAACGTCTAGACAGTCTTATTTAATATGTAAAATAATTTACAAATCAATTTAATTAAAATTAATATGTATTAGAAACGTGCTACATTGGCATCTGCGAGAATATCGATTTTGGTTCAATCATTTCGGCGAGAGGCTGAAATAATGAAAATCGAATATCAGATTAAAAAGTTTATAAATGACATTTTGTTTGGACGTTAAAGCTTGCAAGCGAAAAAAAATTGAAACAAATTTTACAAACATTGGATTTCAAACAAATTCAATTTATATTTTGTTAATTTTATTTGCTAACGAAAAATGTAATTAAATAATCTTCCATCATTTTTAAAAATTGCTGCTTCATATCGATTCAAATTCTTTTTCCATTAGGCGCGCTAAGTGTAAATAAAAATAAATAATATTAATAATAAAAAAATTGATTTTTTTGTCTATTAATAAAATATTATTCGTAATTTATACTACAGCTTATCGTACCTACCTTTCGGGCTCTATGAAAGAACTTGAACTAATAACTTGAACTTGTAAACTTAAAAGGTTTCTTTAATTTTCTACGTATACATATGCATTCTAAAAGGAAACCTTATCCCATACGGCGTACATTTAGGCTCCGAGTGAAATTCGTTGCTTCTTTAAAATAGCGTAATAAAATATATTAAATCAGCCTTGAGTGGTGCAAACTTTCCTATCTGGCACATGTGAATCAATAAATGATTTTTATCCTCCCAGCTAAGTAACACCATTTCGCTACTTTCATTAGAAGCGGAAATAAGACAACCAGATCAACTTAACTAATTTATTAGTCAACAGTATTTAACAGTAAGATCACAAAGTTTGTTTAATAAATAAGGGTTGTTTTATACAAAAATAAATATTTATTAAAAAGTATGTATTTACGTACTAATCATCCCTAAAATTGTTGAAATAACCCGTTCGCCCTTATCGTGATGCAACAAATTCAAAAGCGGGTCTTGTATCTTCTCATCCAGCAGCTCAAACAGTTCCGTGCGAATCATCTTAATCATTTCGGCAATCTGTAAAACAACTGTTTAGAAAGTAGACGAAATAAAATGCACTTGTTACCTTATGATCGTCGACTTGAAACATAATCCAGCCATCCTCAAGCGCTATAAACGTACAGCCGTTTTGCACTGAAATATTTAAGTCGTATCCCGAAAACAGAACTAAAGGAATTACAGGCACCATCGTACAATCCCTGAAGAACACTTTACTTGTGCGCACTTTTTCTTGGTACACTAAATACGGACTAGAAAAGTTGGTATGTGTATAGTTTACCGAACTTGGATGCATAAAGATCTGCAAGGGAAAAAATTATTTTCGTCATTTGAATTCAATTAAGTACTACCATTTCTTGGGCAGTGGCAAATTTCAAATCTTTGGCATCAGTGTCTTTCGCGATCGCACCAGCCGAACTCATTACAAACGACTTTGAGGGTGTCAGTATTTTGACCATATTCGGATATAATGCAGCGCATAGAACGGACGATAAAATTCGCATGTTACTATCGTGTTTGTTAAACTAAAAAACATCCAATTAAATAATAGTTCAATACAAGATTAAATTTATACTTCTGGACCGGTAATTTGATAAACCGTATCTTCACCCATTCGTCGTCTCCCACCTAAATTAACCGAAATAAACCCAATATCAACAAGAAACTCCAGAAACTGATGCTTAATATCTGCGATTGTTACTAAAGTTTTGTGCGACAGAAAGTTCTCGTTTGCAAAATTTCGTCCAGCGTAGGCATTTTTTTTGTACACCGTTAACCATTTCTAATCAAAAAAATATATAAAACCAATTGAATTCCTCCGTCTGCTACAACTCACCCTATACGCAAACAAAACCGTAATTTGATCGCTAAACCCCGCCGTAAAATTCTTCTTCTTCTTATTGGCCTCCTCGCGTTTACCAAACGGACTAACGAACGGGTTCTTAAAACTCAAACAGGCAGCCATCGTCAAAGCGGCATCCACACATCCGAAAATCGAACCATACAACATCAACTTCCCTATCCGGACATCGACCGGTAGCGCCGCTAAATGATGACCAAGCGACGTTAAATGGTTCATTTTATCCAAAGCGCCAACGTTTTGCAAGCGCTTAATCGCACTGTTGACATTCTCCGCAACTGGCGGCTCGATGAAGTTGCTTAGCACCTTTTCGACTAGCACGCCGTTAAAATTCGGCAACATTTTGATATTCAATACGAGTTGCTCCAAAGGAATTCGATGGATTTCTGGTATCGGTTGTGGAAGCATGTGATGATTGAAGCGATGCTGGGTGTACAGGTGGAAGCAAACGCCCGGCATAACGCGCCCAGCGCGTCCTTTTCGTTGCAGACCATTCGCTCGAGTCACCCAGACCGTTTCAAGACTTTCCATGTTTCGGTTCGGATCGAAATGTTTCTCCTTCATTTTACCGGAATCGATCACAAACACGCAATCGTCGATCGTCACGGAAGTTTCGGCCAAATTGGTGGATAGGACAATTTTTCGTTGTCCGTCTTTAGGCTTGCGGAAAATCGCTGCTTGCTCTTCACTCGTTAAAGACGAATGAAGTGGCAATAAAATGTACCGGCCAGTTCTTCGTCCGAATTCGGGGTGGTCAGTCAATTGATCGTGCAATGCTGTGATTTCGGCAATGCCCGGTAAGAAAATTAAAATCGTCCCCGTTTTCGGGTACTCATGTTCGTCCGAAACGATCCATCTCAAAATGCTTTCAATCAATTCGTTATTAATTCGGTCAGGATCCATTAGAAATAGATTCTTACAAGTTCGTATGGAGTAACTTTGATAACGTGCAAGCGTTTGCGCAATACTCAAATTATCATCGCGTACGTTATCGCGCGGCATCGCATTCGCCACATTAACTTCACTGGAAGCCAGAAGGGTATCGTAATCGTCATCGTGTTTAATTTTCCGCGCATATTCCGTTCCTTCTTCGAGGACGTAATCAGTGGCTTCGAGTGCATCTTCGAGGAAATATTGTTGCACTGGAAACGTGCGACCTGGGATGTTCAAAATTGGAATGTCCCCGAAGTAATTTGAGAACAACTTGGCATTTAACGTGGCGCTCATTAAAATTATTTTTAGTTCTGGTCGAATTACTAACAACTCTTTCAAGATTAGCAGAAGGAAATCGCTGAAATTTAAAAGCATGTTAAATTAAAATCGTCGTTACATGCAAACGTGGAAGTTTATTGGTTTTGCTGAAAGTGCAAAAACAGCTCTCGCAAAATATATTCTGTTTACTTCACTAGTTGAAAGTTTGTTAAACCGAACTAGACATGTTCAATTCTATTATTTCGCATTTCCGTACAAAATAAAGTTTGGTAAAATATTTTTACAGGAAACTAAAAGCAATACGCCTTGTTGCATTTATGTAAATTAAATTGTATTGGCCGCGCAATATTTTAAAATCGTATACAGAACGACAGATTAAAAGCGCTGCATCGTAAAGAGACAGCGCTCCAGACTTGGTGGGGGAAAACGCGCCGTCTCTGTCTGACAACCGTAAAAAACATGCTCTCTTTGTCACACGCACTGAACTGTCTATGCAACGCTTCTCACTTGTCGAGCTGTAGTTTAACTCTTAAATTAACTCACCTCTCCTCGCTACGCTCATGCACTTCATCCACAATCACATGCGTGACATTCGGAATTGTAGGATCGCCTTCTAAACGCCTCAGCAAAATCCCAGTCGTACAGAAAGTCAGCCTCGTATTCGCCGAAATTTTATTCTCCAATCGAATTGAATATCCAACAGTGTTTCCAATTCGTTCCAATCGTTCATCGGCCACACGTTCGGCAACACCAATCGCCGATATCCGTCTCGGCTGTGTGCAAACTATCTCAATATGTTTATTATCGCGACCATAATTACTAATCCATTCGTCCAGAATAAATTGCGGCACTTGCGTACTTTTACCGCAACCCGTTTCACCGCTTACGACAACCACTGGATACTTTTCAATTGTGTTCAAAATGTCCTTCTTTAAATTCCACGCGGGTAAACTTTGACGGCCCTTCATCGTTTTCGCGTATTTCTGATCCTTGCTTTTATTCGCAGCGGCATCCACGATTTTTTGATCATCTTTCGCGATTTCGTTCTCAGTTAACGGGCGTTTGTGGCTGCGATTCGTGATACCTTTCTTATAATGACTTGGTCGCGACATTTTACTTTCAATACTTGGCTCAAGTTCGAACAGCTTTCGGTTTGGGTGCAAAAAGTTGATTTCTTCCTTCAACTGTTGCGTGATTACGCTTTCGTTCTGAAGCAGCTCCGTTACGGTGTAAACCGACGGAATGCCATCTTCCGCTAGCGATTTAGCTTCGTCGTATAAACGTTTACAAATATGCAGATTCATCATCGGTGGAAGCACGGCGTTCGTTTTCAGGAAAATTAACGGCGGTTCGTACGGGTATTGAGTATTAGGCGGAAAGCGAAATTCTAATTCGAATTGAAAGTTATCTAAATGATCGTTATCCGATTTGGGTACGACGCGTTCGATATCGTGAGAGAAGCGACATTTGTTCCCGTATTTGCAAGTACCGTTGCGGAGAATATTTTTACATTTTTCCTTACTTTTACTTTGAGGTAGTTTAATTGGCTTAACTTTTTTGTGGAAGATATTGACTAAGTAATCGAGTTTCAGGGTTAATATCCAGACGTCTGCCAGCTTTTCAGTGAAAGCACTCTCGTAAATTGACTCTAACGAACTCTTTTCGTCTTGCCGTTGTTCAAGTAGGTCCGATTTGGAAATGCCGTGTTTCGTTATTTTCAATTCTGCATCGCCATTGATATACTTATTGTAGAGTAAGTAAATGGCATCCTCGACGTTCACGTTGCACACTTCCAGAGCTTCTATGCAATGATTCGGATGGAAACCGTAGCTAGATCGAAGTAGATTTTAATTAATACAATATTATTTTTCAAGTTAATTGCAAACCTTTCAAGTCGATAAAGGGCGAATTGCTTAAGTCGTTCAGCCTCTTCTGTAGGGGCATCTTTAAATTGCGAGTAATCGCAACTGCCCTTTACAATTAAAGTTCCTTGCCCAACCCAATATTTCTTGTGGATGTTCGACTTAATATCTTCGTACTCGGAGGCATTTTTCAACTTGAATTCCTACACAATATACATTATTAATTGACGAATTAAAATGCGATAACACGAATTGGCTTACAGGTCCGTGGATGTACTTTAAAGTGTCTAATATTTGTTCTTGAATACTATCGGTCAGCCTTAAGAATTGCAACTCTTCCTTGACGACAGCTCTCTTGATGGGTTGATTATTGTTACTGTGAAATGATATGTTGATATTTAAGTAACGAGGAAAAGTTATTTAGTTACTAACCTAGTTTTTACATTAGGGACTTCTCTGAGGAAAAAGTCAGCAGTATTTATGGCGTTTTCTCCGTTCATTTTACAAAATCACTGACTGCACTTAATTAACTGGTGGTATAATATTACACAATAATTTGAAATTGCACGACAGCATCCGCAAAAGTCCAGCAGATTGACTACTTAACCTCAAAAGAAAACTGTCAACGTGAAATGATTGAGTATTAAAAATTGGTAGGCAACCAAACATACATCATAGATATAGGAAATTCAAAATTTCTCGCGCGGAATTGTTTGAATTTTAGTATCATTTATATTTGTTATTTTAATAACCAGAAATTCGCCAAAAACAATTGAACAATTAGTTTTTTTATTAATTAAATAATTAAACCCGTATTTGTGTAATATTTTGCTTATAATTCAAAAACTATCAAAGTTATAATAAAACTAATTACATTTTTACATAGAATAGGTTTTATTCTATAATAAATAATTAAAAAAACAAACACATAGTGCTTAATTACTTTAATTAAAAAAGAATTAAAATATTTTGCGTAAATGTATTGCTGGTTGCCTAGGCAAAATATTAAGAAATTTTGCGCAAGTTTGAAATTATTTTTTTATCCATTTATACAAGAAATTATTTGAATTTTAATCCTTCCTTTCGATTAGTATGAAATACTGAACTTGAATCTGAAAGCTATTTTGATCTATCTATTGTAGTTTTCATAAAAAATGCCATAAACTTTTTCTTAAAATTCTTCTTACCGAATTTGCATTTGATAATTAATTCATATCTAACTAATGGAAACTTTATCGTACTTCCTAATAAACTTATTAATTAATTAACACGTAGGTGGAAGAATGCGCTGAAAAAAAATTCCGCCGAACCGATTAAATTTACACTTTCATCAAAATCGCATATGTGGCTTAAAATTAATTTTCTTCGATTTAAAGTTGATAATTTTTGAGTAAATATGCTAAACTAAAGTTAAATCTATCATGTAGCAATCTTAAAGAAAACACAACGATTTATAAATATTTATACTAAAATTTTGATTTCTAGTTTGATATTATAATATAAAATATTTTACAAATAAAAAATGTATTGATACAAATTATTAAGCTAACTAATAATGATTCTAAAAAATTACTGGATGACGAGTAATACCAAATACTAATAAAATTTGATTTATTTATTCAGTCCAAATGAAAAAGAAAAATACTGCAACGAAATTCCTGCAAATATATTCAACAAACATACGAATAATTACTGTATGAAATTAAACAAATTAAAAATTCAGGAAAAAAATCATCTTTGGCAATGGTCTCGCAATAACTTGAGGTAAGGAAATCTCTTCTAACTAATTACTCATTAAATATTATGATGTTTAAACAAATAGGAATTAATTGTGCTAATCATGAATAAAACAACACTGGCAAATTAAATCACATGTGACGCCGTCTATTTTCGAAAACAATTAGTACCTACTTGGAAAACGCAAGCAGAAAGTACCTTCAAAAATGACTCCATTATGTACAAATTTCAAGAAAAATATTATTAAAACTAAATAATTTTTAAATGTAATCTTGATAAATCTGCGATAGATGTATGTGTATGACCATTTACATGCCAGTTGGCCTTTGTTAAATTTTATTACTTGTAATGATATCAAGGACTATTAGTTTCATAGAAATGTACTTTTAAAAAATATTTACTAAACGTTGAAAAATTTTCATGCTTTACATAATTTATTTATGTCTCAGATTATTTTTCAGACGTTCAAGAAAATAGAAGAAATTAGCTTAGAGGAGAGAAATCAACAAAAACGCGATTTTAATATGATGACATGCTCGTTTGTTAAAAAAAAAATTAAGAATGGTATCTAATCTTTATTAATCACATAATTGAATTATCGCGCATTTTATTCCGATTTGATTTGTTCTAGTTTTTATTTAATTAATGGAACTTTACAAAAATTTCGGATGTTGAACCAAAATGATTGTTAACATTTTACTTTCTGAAATAAAGCTTTCATCCACAATCAAGCAAATTTTTGTTTTAAATATTTTATTTTTATTTTTTTGCTAATTAATGTGGAAGATCGGAAAATGCGTTTAATAATAAATAATCTCGTAAGTTGCGAAACAAAAAATTAATTCAATAAATGATAAACTAAAGATAATTCCAAGGAAGCTTTCACGTTGTCTATTCTTAAAATTGCCGATTCCTATTTATCGTGGCAAATGGGTTTTTCAGTTACGAAATATTATGTTAGATTTATTATGTCATTTTGCTAGAAAAAAAAAACTAAATTTTTTGACTAAATGCGTGAATATTATTAATTTATTAAACAATTAATAACGCAAAATCTATAAGTCCAATTCAAAAGTTGAGCTTTGTCGGATTCTACCACAAATTCTACAGATTTTTAAATATTTATGTACCAAATTTCATCAAAATCGGCACACTTTTGTAATTTACGGAGGTGTATCTTAACATTCCTCAAGTCATTCACTCAAATACGCTATGTTAATAATATCTATCGCCTAAAGGAAACCATTAAATTCCATACAGCTTTAAAACAACTGTAAATCATTTTTTTTTAATGTTAATTTATATAAATAAAATGTAGTACCATCAAAATAATGACCCAGTGAATTGAAAAATGCTAATCAAGAGATATGAAACTTCCTCGTTAAAAGTGCGATAAATTTTTTTCTCAAATGTTGACAAGAAAAATTAAAGTATAGCAATGTGTGACTTTTTTCTCCAAGTAATTCTTCCCTCCCTCATAAGCCACAATTTTAATTTGAAGACAAGGACGTGCATGCATGTAACATAGCAGAAAAGTTTGCGCTTCATATATTACCGGCAGCTTTATTAGCCAAGTATTTTTTATTTACCGATTATTTGATAAGTTATTTTTTTCAATTATTGATATAACGCGTACTTAAGTAAGTGTTTGTTCGATCCGATTTACTTATAATATATAATCGAATAGAACAATTGTGATTATTCGATCGCATAAATTGAAGCGCGCTTCGCGGATAACTAAACTATAGTGATTTACAACAAATTTTTTTAAATGTTTTTTCGAATTAAGTGGCCAAATGTGTAACAACAAAGGAAGAGTTTACAATAAACTGTACCACACCTCAAAATTTAGTTTCGAATTTACTATTGTGTACAGTTCAGTTTTGCTAATGCTAATTTTGCTACTGCAAGATTTACCTGAACAAAAAACTATTTGAGAAAAATTCGATTTTGAAAAGTTCTTTAAACCAAATTTGTGATATTAATAGTTATATTTCCGACACATTTTGCTGCAATTGCGGATGCGACTATTAAAGTGTTGAATTAAGTGATCTTGCACTTGCATTTGGATTTGTAAGTGGATCATAAATTTCAATTTGGTTATTTCAATAAATACTAGTCGTTACTTTTTCTAGAACAAAATGATGTCCAAAAAGAAATGGTTGGCAGTATTTTGTCTTTTTGTAGTTTATCTTCTCTTAGGCGCAGCATTGTTTCACTTTTTAGAATCGGAAGCGGAGTTTGAGCGCAATGTGGTCGAAAAACGCGAGCGAAAAGTTATAGCAGGTGAGAATTTAAATTAATAAAAAGATGTTGATCGGCAAAAATATGATAAGAAACCTGGCCACAATTTATTTTGCAAAAAACTCAAGTATTATCTCTTAGCAAGTTGAAGATCACTCTTGGTTAGTCATTTGTAAATGAAGAAACTTTTTTTCCAAAACCGCAGAAGGTTATTCATTATTTTTAGCAATGCTATTTATTATTGGCTTTTTTCGTAAATGTACCGACGAAAGTAAATACTTGGAAAATATTTTCTATGACGGTCAATACAGGTACTAATTGCGGTAAATGTGAATCGCAAAAATTTTCGCGGGCAAACAAATATTTGAATTAAATTTGCATTATTTATATTTTGACCATCCAAATCACAAATGTGGTTGAAAGCAAATTAATTATCAAGTTTAGCGTAATCTGAAAATTTTTCCTGCAAACTTGGTAAGAAATGTGTTAACTAATTACCGTTTAGTTAACCTTGTTCCATTATTTTAGCTACTACATCTATACGATTTTTTTATTTAATTAAATCAATCAATTACGTACCGATATTGATAAGATAAATTAAAATCAAAGTGTAGGTATAATACCAGCAATCTCAATTTATCAAATAAATAAATCAAAAATAATCTGGGTATTTAGGAGAACAATTTAAATGAGCCCCCTCGTTCTGTAAATAAATAAATAAATAAATACTGACCTACAATACTGAAATTTCCATTTATTATTAACTAGTAAAAATATTGCTTAATGTAGGCTGCAGTCTGCAGTGAATAATTGTTGCATTGTAATTTGATTGAAATTATAGATAAGAATAAATCACATACCAATACGCTATTAGCATAACACCAATAAAAAAATTTCAGAACTCCTGAAAAGGAACTACATCGGATACAATACGTCGCACCATGAAATCTTGAACGTCTTGACAGAGTACTGCGGTAAACCAATTAACACCCATATGGGCGAAGATGACAATCCAGTTCGATGGGATTTTTACCATTCATTATTTTTCGTTATTACTGTAGTTAGTACAATAGGTAGATATTATTGCATATTATCGGACCAAAAAATAAATAACTTACCATTTTAAAGGCTACGGTAACTTGGCTCCAACCACAATGTTCACGAGGATCTTTATGATTTTCTATGGCCTTATTGGTATTCCAATCAATGGTATCGTTATGGTGACGTTGGGCGATTTCTTTGGCAAATCGGTAAGCAACTATTTCAAAGCATCGATCAATCAATGACACCACCAGTAATTAATATTAATATTAATATAAAATGCTGCTCTTGCAAATTGAGGTCATAATATTTTTCTTGTTTCCAGTTTGTAAAATTGTATCACAGATGGAAAACATCAAAAATGCAGTACGATACTGCACGACTCGGTTTGATAGCGCAAATCATTCTATATCTAGTCCCAGGATTCACTTTCTTCATTTTCCTACCGGCGGTTGTTATCACGGTCTTCGAAAGCTGGGCTTTCGATGTCTCCGTCTACTACGCTTTTGTTACGCTGACCACTATCGGATTTGGAGATTTCGTTGCAGGTAAATTAACTCCCCTTCCCAAACTTTTATATGTAGCTAAAATTTAATCTAGGAGGAAGCAACGACTCAAACTACGGAGCCATCTGGTTCACCATCTACCAAGTCTTCCTCCTGATCTGGATCATTGGCGGACTGGGCTACGTCGTAATGGTGCTCGGATTCATCTCGCAAGGAATGCGCAGCAAGAAAATGAAAAACTTCGAACACATGATCACCGACAACATCAAGAAAACGCCTCAACGGATCCGCAGAGAATTACGCACCCTCCTCCACGAGTTCCTCTTCCTCCGCGTGAAACCCGTCTACAAAGGCGACTTCGAGTACATTCCCAACACAATTGAACGCAGTCAAAGTTGCCCAGATTTGACCATCTACCGTAGCCAGACTTCGCCTCCAGTGCGCAAAAGAGCCTTCTCCGAATGCTACCAACACATGGTGCTCCAAAGAATTCATTCCGAAACTGAATTGGAGAACATTGATAAGGAACGCACGTTTAGACCGTCAGATGCCTTCATGCAGCAGAAAGATCTGCTGCTCAAATTGGCTGATGCTTTAAGCTACCAAAGCACCAGCTCCTTATCTTCCGATGAACCATTGGGTGGAATCGACCTCTTCCGAGATAAAGAAATTCTGGCAAGCGAGAATTATGACTCTAACTGGTCGATCAGTACGAAGAGCAACTCGCCTTTCTCACCAAAACGTCGACGAGCTGTTAGCGACATTCGTCCACCGAGCAACTTTATGAAGCCGGAAGCAGAGAATACAGGACACACTTGGTATGGAACTCAAGCAGCTGAGGCGTTTAATAAGTTCCGCGCTAGGACCACATCGGATGTAACTTCGGAAGGCAGCTCCAAGAATCTGTTCCAGAAAATTCGCGATAGGTTTAAGAGGGATGAGACCACGAAAAATGTGGATGTGGAAAAGACGTTTATTGAGCCTAAGAAGAGGAGAAGTCTTTTCGTGTCGAATGAGGAGCAGTATATTAGGCAAACAATGCGGGGTCGAGCGTCACTTCTTTCAGAACGACATGATGCCATGTTGGAGCAAACCTCGATGGCTGACTTCATCCGCGCTTTGACTGCTATTACGGTGCCGGAAACTGCAACCAGCAGGAACGAAGCAAGCAAGCCGAGGAGGAAATTAGGAGTGGGTGCCAATACGCCTCCGAATTTGACGCCACAGCGATCACGCAGAAAATCAGCAATCAAGCCAAACTTTATGAACAATCGTAGGTCGTCGATGATTCCAACTACTAGTACTAATGAGCAGACTGGTAGACGATTTTCATTGCGGCCGGTGGAGGAAGGGATGTTGGCACCGCCGCCTCCGTATCGCTCTCCAATGTCTTCGCCGAATCCTAGATTGAAACTTCAAGGACCAAAACAACGACGATTTTCGGTGAATATTGTGAATCAGCAGCAGCAGACTACGGTTCCTGGGCCGGTTCAGAGACAACTCTTCAGGAAGGATAAAGACGATAATACTTAAGTTTGTTGACTAAAGTGATGATGATAAGAATTGTGTCTCGGATGACAATCAATATTATTTGCATCAATATTATTCGCACCTGTATCAGGTGTTTTGATAAATTCTATTATTCCTAAAACCAAAGTGATATTCTATTAAATATATATTCATTTTAAATGCCATACAATTAATTATTAGGTAATAGATAAAGATAAGAAGTTAGATTCTGAAATATTAGATTTTATTATAAGTTGTTATCAAATTTATTTTATTATATTTTTTTAAGGAGCTTTTTGTTGTATTTTGACGAATGAATAAATATTCCTCGCCGAAGAGTGCCAAAACCAACTAATAATTTATTTTTGTTCACTTTAAAATAAATAACAAATCGCTTCAAAATAAAATTTGTTTGCGTTGATAATCAAAGCGATTATATTTAATCTGGGATTAACTGGGATGAATAGTACAATAACGAGCCAAGATTACAAATATTGATATTTATTTTTATACGTAGTCATAAAATAATGTTTTTAGGACAGAATGCTTAATAATTATCTCGTCTCGTAGGTACATCAACATTCTTCGTTACATTCAGTGCATGGATTCATTGCATTACATTTCTTTTCAAAAATAATACCTACTTACAAATTAGAATTATATAAATTAAAATAAATAATACCTTATTTACATTTTACAAAACGAAAACAATATAGTCTCACACTGTTTCTTATTTTTGGCGCGTCCCGCACACACGTTTCAAAATCGCACAATTCATTCGGACTTTCAGCGATTTTTATGATAGCTACTATTTCGAAAATAATAAAATTAAACGAATACGTTATGTCAATTCGAGATCACATAATCAAGTATTATTTTCATCAGTATCTTGCGCAATTACTTCAGGCGGGTCCTGTAAGGACAATGGAGGACTCACGGCGACTGGTTGCTGTTCGAGCATAATCTTGAAGATTTTTATTAGATTATTAACACCTATTAAGTAGCCATCCTCATGATTGCCCACTTTCCACGTCGAGCAATGATTGATTTTCACTTCTTCGGGCAACGCAATTGTTTTCGCAAAATCTATCAGCCAGACGTTGGCGTTGTATCGGTCGTGCACAAACAACAAAGAACTTCCAATCACCTGCAACGATAATAAATTAGCTACACTATTAATATTGTTTGCGATAAAGCACTTACTTCGTGTCCATTAAAAAAAGTTGAAGTCTCAAGAGTTGCTTTGATGGCTTTAAGTCTTTGAATATATTTAGGCTAAAATAAATTAAAAATAAAAATAATTTCTATGAAGCCAAAAAAATGAAAAATTGTACTTACAATACTATGTGGAAAGCCACTTGTAAATTTCTCAAAAGCACTGATAACTTGATCTTTGGACTTTGTGGTTTTGAAGTCTTTCGTTGAAGTGCCATCCGCATTCCGTATGCCTTCTATTCGAAATCCAAGTGTTGCTGTTGATGATATGGTTTCCCTCCAAACCATATATCGCGGTTTTGTTACACCCTTAATTTTATGTTCCTCCTCCGTTGGAGCACTTTGATCAATTTGGCACATTTTTTCATACATATCCTAAAAATCGAACCAAAATTAAAACACCTCACAAATAATATGTTTCTAGAAGCGTACTTTTCTTAATTTTGGTTTTTCTTTAGCCTTAGCCAGTTCTTCTTCGAGATAAGTTCGCACCCCAATCTTGCAGTCCATAACACAAGGGGATACGAAATCGCCTAAAAGATCTTGCAGTTGGATGTAAGAGCATTCACCATCGTCGCTAGCCACTAGACCTTTATATTCGGGCACATAGGGCCTTAAGACGTCTTTCATTAAAACCTTAAATAAATAATTAATTAATTTTATTTGACAAATTTAATTAATTTTACTAAATTTACCTTAAAACACTTTTCTTCCTTCGCGCATAATTTCTTTAAAATCGTCCCTTGATCCGGACCCGCTTTGAAGTTTCCTTGATGGCCAGCTAATTGCACCCATGGATATCTTTGTTTCTTATATGTTTGAAAGAACGGCGTCCATTGAACAATGTTGCGTAGTTTTCTCCAACCGGAAGGCTGCAAAAATAAATTTAAAATACTTAGAAACCAATAATTTGCAATTTTTTTTGCAATACAATGTATTACCTTTTTATATCTTTTTAGCATAAATGCAAGAGAAAATAATATTAAATTAAAAGGTAGAAATTAAAACGAACTAACACATACGCCGTTCTATTTATACTAAAGCGTTTCCTATACTTAACGATACGATAACTGTTAGTTTTATTAAAATATTACAAAATTCTTGAGTTAATTTCGTTTTTATGGCTTTTAAATTTATTCTCAAACTAACAAGCTTTTAATAAAAAATTAACCAGCATGCATTTCGTCAAATGTAATTTTAGACAACAATGAAACCGACATAGTGGGTATATTATTTCTACAGCAGTATCAAGTAAAAGTATTATTCCTTGCAGGATATCTACAATTTCAAGTAAATTTATCGCGTCGTGACGTCAAACCTAGCATTCCGACAAAAATAAAATGCATTTTCTTCTGATAGGTTTTGGCCTTAGACTAAAAATAGAAGAGTCAATTTAGTAATTTGCTAAAATTTTCCGTTTATTTTGACTAAAAGTTCTAATTAAAATTATTAGGAAATAAAAATAATAAAAACAAGAGATTTTCGAAAAACAAAATATTCTAAGAATTAAAAAATAAATTTCCTCTTTGTACCACAACTGTTGAAATGAAGTAGACTGTATAATAAAAGTTTCTTTGACTTCTTTGTATTATTAATTATTCATAAATTTTCTGTAAATCGTCATGGTTTCAATTATAGTAAGTGAATACTAATAATTAACAAATATTATCTCATCACTTTTTAAAACACTTATAACTAAAAGATTTATGATTTAAAAAAATATTATTATCCGAGAAAAACCAGTACCACTAATTCTGCTAAAATAATATGAGATAAACTCGTAATAATAGAAATCATTGTTAGAATAAAATAGATAATTTACTGCATTGTTATTGATGGACCACAATTTTCAAAAAAAATTAATTAACAATAACAAACACTATTTTTATTTGCCATAAATATCGCGTACAGATTTTTTTTGCCTATCATATCATATTTAAAGTTCAAAATATTTAAATAATATGCTAATTTAAAACTTAAACATTTAAAGTTATGAAAAATTTTGTCATTGCATTGTTTCGAACAATTTCCAACCAATCGTGGGAAAGCGAAAATAATAAGAGCAATTTGCATCAGATTTACATAATTCCGATCGAAACAAAAAAGAGCATCCGACCAATTATTTTTGCTTGGCTGTTGAATGGGTTTCAGTGACGCACGCCCGCATAATTTCATGTCGTTTCCTGACTTACTAATTATACCGTCAACAATACTTTACCACGCAAATAATTAACGTGTACTTGTTTTATTAAAACAAACCAACTGCTCAGAAAATAAAACTGAACGCAACCACCATACTACATAAACAAGAAACGCATTCAATGACCGATGCCGGTAAAAAAAAAATGCAGTTTTGCTGGAAACTGCATTAATGCAGTTTCGTTTACAGACTTTACGTCATCACTATTGTTAATATTTTTTCGTCTACTGACGTCATAAAAATATCTGTTTCGGTACAAAAGCTACAATGTAGATTAGTTTATCAACAAATATTGAGACTTTCACTCATTAATCGGCGCTTAGAAAAGTACTTATTGTACTTAGCAATTAATTAGTCGAAAATTGCTTATTCCACCATTCAAATTGTTATCATAAAATTATGTAAATAGCTTGTGTTTGTGGAACTTGAACGTATTATCTGCATTATTAATAATAATTAAACTTTCACCTTGTAATAAATAAATTAAATTCGTTTATTATATAAATGTTAATAGCGAAAAACGTGCTCGTTCCATGCAAAACAATTCAATTGAATGAAATGGTTGTTGCAATTATTTGTAGTACTTAGTTTGGAAAAATACATTTATGTGACGGAAAAATATGGTTGCACTTTCTCTTTGCACAAATATAATTTATTTAGTGGTTCTAATTGTCCCAGAAAACTGTCGGCAAGAAGAGTTGAAAGTCTATAAAAATTAGGAATCCGAATTTTCCTGGAAAAGCTCAAGTTTCCCGAAAGAAAATAATTAATTTCGAAGAAACGCGGGGATAAAGTTCAGTTTACATAAATATTATTTTGTTAGTACAGTATAATTATACTATACGAGCAGTTATATTATATTTAAGTAACTTGTATTCGTTTTTTACAACTTTTTTCGCAGATTATGTACATAAAAAGTCAAGTTCACGATAAACAAACTTTGAAAAACATTTTAACTTAATTGCTATTTAATTTAATCGATTTTTTTCGAATAGCAATCATCAATTTTACATGCTTAATTGCTTAGGAAAAGGTTTACCATTATTAATTAAACAGGGAACTGTAAATAATTAACTGGATTCCAACCAATGTGACGGAAAAATCTCTAACCTTGTACGGTAGCCGCGGTTCGGGTACATCTGAATCCCATTCCGAACTTAAATCATCACTAGAACCATCTCCAAATTCCATTAAAACAGGAACCTCGAGTAAGCTTTTCGAATATTGTTCATATCCGGTGAAAGAGCCTCGACGGGACGAAGGACTCGAAGGACTAGCGCTCCTGCGATAAGAGCTACTGCGCCTGCAAAAGCGCGGCGACGTTTCGGCTGATCCTGCAGGCGATGGGGTGCGAGAATTACATTCTGTAATTATTAGTGGGGTCCAATGTTGAATCGTATTTTTATTATCATGGAAAGTTATTATATTTGGGAGCCAAAATTCGCAAAAATTTTCGAAAAAGCGCAGTACGTATTCGCACTGTTACCATGGAAGTTGAACTTCAGATAAATTGGTCAAATCTTACACGAGTAGATACATAATCAAGGATAACAAGTTGTTATTAGGTATTTATGCTATATGCATAGTTTTTAATTGATGAGACTGATGTGTAATAAAAATTTTATTAAATTAATTGCTAGCGAATTAGGAATAGTGTGTATTTTTGCAACTTTATTATCATCATTGTACTAAGAATAACTTAGTTGTTATAAGAACATACAAATGCAATTTACCTCGCAACTCAATTTAAATACTAATTATTGTGAAATAGAAAAAAAAGTTAAACATTTAATTTTAGATGTAGTTTTGTTTACTCATGTTCTACTTTTTATAATAAAGCGGAATATTATGTTATAAATATATCATCATTTTGTGAAGTATATATTTTTGATGTGTTTTATATCACATTGGACCGTTGAAATATTTTTAATTTATGCGGTTTTATATCCAGGAATTGCGAGAGGAATCGGTCAATAAATCTATCATTGACGTCAGTGAGCCCGCAATAATATTACTATCCAAATTAACAAATCGAAAATAATGTTAAACAAAAGCTAAATTTATCTAATGATTATTTAAATAATAAAATTCCGCATTTTGCAATAATAACGATTTTTCTAATTTTAAATTCGATTCAAAATAAATTACGCGATTCGCAAAATTCTTTAAAAATAATTTTTATTTCATTAAAAATAGAAAAATTCAAAATATAATAAATGTCTACGCTAATTGGAATGCAACCGTTTTTACCTCAATAACTTTTCTAGAATAGTAGTTTCCATTTAATACTGGAATGGGTTAGTTTGGATATAATTTACTACTAACATTTACAAATGTTCTAGTTTGTCGCATTTTATGGTAAATAATAATGCTGAAATCGAACCGTGTCTTATCAAATTTGACTATACGATTCCAATTGCGCACATAACATAACTTTCTAATTTCTGCAAATTCATCTTGAAAGCATAATTTGAATGCTGCTTAAATAATAAATAATTAATATTCCAAGATACATAGACTAACTCGTTTCGTTTCATTAATGCGCGTCATTAAACTTTTATCAAAAACTTTCTTTGACGTCACCTGCTGCATATAACCGTTTTGAAAAACTTTTTATATTTCAAAAAGTCTAATTCAACTACTACGTGCTATTAAAATTCCGAAATTATTTAAATATTGTATTAGAATTGTTTACAAACTTCAAACTATATAGTTTGAAGGTCGTTGACTAATTAATATCATAATTAGTTAATTGCCGCAACAATACAGCGTAATTTTTGGCTCGCAAATACAACTACGAAAATATCTACCTGAATGTCTTTTAATTCCATCGGAATCAAAAATGCAAGGCGATGGGGAACAAGTGATTTCAGGCGAACCCAAAATCGCATACGGGCACTCCGAGCGCTTTTCCATCTGAAAGCGCGCTAAATCTTCGGCGTTTTGCTGATCGATTTCGATCGAATTTCGATTACTCTTACTATTGGTCGACATCACAATTTTCGGAATCACAAATTGTGCACAAATAAATCCGTCTTCAAGATGCGGCATATTAATTAAATTCGCACATTATTTAACATCCTTCATCATTGTGCACCCAAAATATTTGAAATAGGCGCACGGATTTATTGAGCACTCTTTGGAATTTATTAAAGCACAAACACGTTTTGTACGAGAGAGATTTCACTTTTGAGATGAATTTCGAAACTGGATGCTTTATTCTGGCGATGGTTTTCACTCGACGTAGATGCCAGCACTTTCTTCCGACACATAATTCATGTTTCGTAAAATTGGACTAATATCAGACTCTGTAGTTGAACACAAACACCAACCAAGTTCAAATTTCTGACGTCTATCTTACTTAGGTTAAGAGACGCAAGCGTATTGTAGCCTTGCTTACTTATTTATACAATTCACATTTGTGAATGAGGTGGTACAAGTGTCTTGCAACTATACCATATCTTTCCAGTGACGTGCGTTTTACGATGGTACCACTTCAGTACTTTTCTACTATTTCAAAAAATCGGGACTTTTCTAAATACCGGACATTTCGATCCATATCTACGTAAACCAGATGAATAAATCCGTATTGTTGATTCAACGTAATTAGTTTTAACAGTAAAATGATCATTAATTACTACGGCGGAATGTGATCATTGTGTATCATAAACACCATTATTTATTAATATATTCCTAATACTATCGTATAATTATGAGAAATATGTTTTATTTATTTCCAGTAAATAGTGTTAGTCACTGATATTTAAATTCATTGTCATCAATAATTTCCGAGAACTTTCCTGGCCAAAAAATATTGACACAAAAATGTCAACATTAATTAATTAACAAACAAGGGTTAATAACCGTGAACGCTTTATCTTTATCAGACTTTTTAAAAGCAATTTGTTAAACTGAAATTGCTCCATTTACAGATAAGAAATATTTAGCGGATTTTTGAAGAATTTATCAATTGAAATGTTTTACAATTAATTCGCTTTTACTTTCGATTTTTTATATTAGAACATTACATTCGATTAATTATTAAACAATCGTAAAATTTAAAAAATAACTTAAGAAAAGGATGAAGAAGAAAGATTCATTATCTGCATAAAATAATAAATTACTCTTGTTGCATCTCTTGTTGTGCAACAATATTTGCAACATCCTCCTTTAAGGAAATACCTTTGTGTAATAGACAAAATTAATCATTAATTTTAATGTCCAAAACGTAACAATTTAAATTTGCATTATATGACTCAAAAGATGAACAATTGCTTTTACTAATAAATATTCGTGGAATTAGGTAATTACTTCCATTACACGTCCAAAAAATATCCTTTAAAACAAAACTATGCCAACTTTTATGACGATATCTTGGAATCGAACAATGCCTTTTGCCGGCCTGTTAATTACGCAAATGTATAATTAATATTTGTGTCATAAAGTTATCACAAAGTTCTATAAATACGTTTTTGCATTTAAGTGCAGCAACAAAATTTCAGTTAATTATATATTATTATTAATATTTTTAGAATGCGCATCGAAATTAAATATAATGACTAATTAGTGTTCCATTAGAAATATATATGTAATTAACAAGCAAATAAATCAACTTTATATGCGTACTTGTATGATGTATACGATCCAAGTCTGACTTGCAAAGTTGAAAGTTGTACGCGATTTTATGACAAATTAAAATTATAACTGGTATTACAACGAAAAAAATTACTATTAATAAAAATTGATTAAAGAAGGTAATTTGGTGGCATGTATTTCGTTTCTCAATTTGACGTGCATCAATACGTCAATAATTTTTATGAGAATCCCGAGGAGAATCATATTTAGCAACGGTTGCAAAATGCTCGTTTTACGCACATTATTTATAAAATAGTGTTTCTGTTACAAACATTTTCTTTTACAGGTTTATATATTGAGTCCTCATTGATGCAGTTCTGCATTTTAATTTACTAAGCGTGCAAGTTAATTACATAGGCAATCGCATGACTTGTGAATAATCACAGTATTATAACTATGTTAAGGACTAAATTGCTTTTAATTGAATTCATGTTTGTATACGTAAAAAGTATAAAATCAACATTTTTTTTATGTTACAATAATTAATTATAAGCTGATTTGAATTCTATCACGCATTAATTAGTGTAGCCTTAAAAATGATAAAAAACCGCGAAGATAAAAATTGGGTTGGAATTTTTATAATTGGCATAAAAAAAATTTAAGATTTATTATCATAATGCCAAAAGAATTCGTCACAGCAAAATCGTGAATTTATATTGTAAACTATAAATAATTACAATTATAACGCATTAATATCGAATTTAATTAATATACTTGTATACGCAGCAATAATTAATTTAAATTATTTTTCAAAAAAAAATACGTTAATTGAAAGCATGTAATTGAAGTATGATAAACTTTAACTTGTTGCCTTATTTGTACAAAAAAAAAAACATAAAAAGCGTGATTAAATTGGGGCGCCACACCACAAACAAAATTATGCTAATTTATTGCAAAAAAT
The DNA here is from genome assembly GCA_963556235.1 of Cryptophagus acutangulus. Classification (NCBI taxonomy): domain Eukaryota; kingdom Metazoa; phylum Arthropoda; class Insecta; order Coleoptera; family Cryptophagidae; genus Cryptophagus; species Cryptophagus acutangulus. The sequence goes on from OY744564.1 coordinate 4,894,418, forward strand.
AAAAGTAATTTACGAATACTATAAAATGAAAACAAACATTTTCAAATTTAATAATCAATAAAAAAAAAATTAAAGTCCTTTTATTGATGCCATCGATATATTTGTTGCGCCGACCATGGTCAAGATATTCGGGTCGATCGGTCATTGCCACAATAACCTCATACTGAGAGGAACTTTATATCCCAATTAATTACGAAATATTGTTTTTAATTTTTTTTCTCCAAAAATGCTAATAATCGTTATTAAGGTTTAGGTAGCCAATTTGGCCGAACAACATCCTTGATTAAGTTGAAACAATCACAGCCCATAAACATTAATTGAACATTATATTAACAACATTCAAATATTTAAATCATAAACAAAATAATAAAGGAAATTGTTAGTCGAGTCACGTTCGAATGTTTTCATTAGAAAATAGTAAATGCTAATATTAAACGTCAATTTAAAATTATACATGCTAAGAGAAGAAATTTAAACCAATCTTAACACATTTGCATTTAATTTTTCTTGAGCGCATTATCATAAATTTATTATGCATTGTTAAGAAATTGTGTAGGTACAAATACAAGCTGGCAATAAATGCTAATAGGAACGATTTATCATTGAAATTTCAACTAGAAAATGACAAGAGTAACTAATCTTGTTCGCTAGTATAGCACAAATTTATTTAAAAAACTTCATATGATAATGGCTTTTATCGATTTACATAATATAGTCATTTAATTTCAATCAAACCCAACAAACATTATGCAAACCAATTCTTGTAACCAAACTTTTTTGAAATATGTATCTTAACGAAATAACTAAACTAAATGGATTTAATGGTGGCATTATTACATCAGATGGAAAAAAAGCGTCTGAATAGTGAAAGTCGTGAACCACAAGATGCAATAGATTGCAAATTTGTTAATAAACCCATGTCACAGATCAATAATACTCTTTTCACTTAAATTCACAGAAGCAAAAAATCGGGCAAAACAGAAAAATCAATCATATATAAAGCAGTGCTGCTACTTTGGAAAACAGTATCAGTTTCAGTCCAATAGTGTTTACATCCATCAAAAAGAACAATGATAAACTGCAAAGGACTTTTCGTCCTCGGACTTGTAGTGGCTGTTTTAATATGTGTGACTTCAGCACGTGAAATATCCAGGCAAAAACGCGAAATCTTCGATTTGGAAGAAGCAGCGTCTCATCATGGAAAATCCTGGAAGAAAGGCGGCGGAAAAGAGCATCATTCCGACCACCATGGAAGCCACGGCGACAAAGGCGACAAGGGCTACAAAGGCCATCACAGCAACTCCAAGGGAGAAAAGGGTCATCACGATAAGGAAGGCCACAAGAAATCCTTTGCCGAGCATGGTGGACATAAGAAGAAGAGTTCTCACGACGATGGCTACTACGGCGAACACCATAAAGGTGAAAAAGGAGAGAAAGGACACAAATACGCTGAAAAAGGATCATACAAAAAAGGACATAGCACCAAAGGCGGTCATGATGTACACAAGTTAGACGAATACAAAAAAGAGAAGCACTTCTTCGATGAAGACCACGATTCGGGCCATCACGAAAAACACGGAGGATATCATCATGAAGACGGTTACAAGAAGGGCGGCCACAAGAAGGGAGGACACAAGAAAGGAGGACATCACGAAGATCACTACGGCAAAAAGGGACACAGCGAAAAAGGATCTCATCATCATGAAGATGCCGGACACAAGAAAGGAGGCGGACATGATGAGCATTACGGACATGGCTCCAAATACGGAAAGAAAGGCGGCAAAGATAGTCACAAGAAATGGGGATACAAAAAGAGTGGTAAACATTAAAGAGAAGGAAATTGTTGATTTTTGTTTTGTTTTGCAGTTTTTGTTGTTGTTTTATGTTTGTTCTTTTAGAATTAATAAATTTGAAAATTATTGAGTATTATTGCAATTTTTGTTATCCCAAAACTCTTCTAAAAATTAAATCCTATTAGAGCGCTAAAAATATTGTAAAAATTGCAAAAGTGCAAGGTAATACGGCATTAATGCAATAAATATCAATTATTTAACAATAAATCTGTAAGATTTTTTTCTAAATAAATGGAAAAGAAAATTTAAAAGCAATATAATAAATTTTCTGAAGCATGATGTAAAATGCAATACAACAAATATTTCTTTAATGGATCAACTAAGCCATATACACCGATGTATTTATTGCAAAATTTATATTATATATCACATCAATTTATCGCACAATAAATATAAAATCAAAGACTTATTGCGTCCCTTCAATAAACATTACTGTCGAGTATCATCAAGACAATAAAAAAATCAGCAATAAATTATTTCAGCAAGACGCATTTGCGTCATTGCAATAAATTTGAAAGAAAATTATGAAGCCCTTAAATGATTGCCTTCAAGCCTCACCGAACAACCAGCCTTGATATACAATAAAAATAAATATAGATAGAAACAAACAGGTGGCGACATGTATCGGTTAACATTTAAACTGACCAGCAACCAATAACGTTTCCTGTATCCATACAAGTGACTTAAATTTAAACCATACTTAGCACTTGGCCAAATGTAAAGTGAAATTAAAAGCGCTACCTTTTTCTTTTTCTCTTCGACAGGTTCTTGGGCATAGAGGTCAGCAATTCCCAAGAGACAATCATCACACCTACATACATCGCTGGTAGTCGAAGTCATTGAGCCAAAAGAACTGGCCGAATCGCCACTGTCCGTTCGGACAAGTTGTCGGCCAGCAGGGTGGCCCAAAGTGACTTGTTCCATCTTGGCTACCAGTAGACTTTCCATTAAGGATTTGGGCCGCGATGCTGAGGAGGACGAAGAGTTTACTGGTAGAGAAGTACTGCCCGGAGGAGGAGGTGTTGCTGAACGCATGTGAGATGCCATTTTCACGCACACTTAAATGTTTCAATAAAAACTATCGAGTAGAATCGCTTTTAATTGGCATTTGTCGAGTAAACTGCCCTTGGGTGGTCGATGCCGTTTTATTAGCACAGTTTTTTCATTTTCACTTCTAAAAATGTCGTTACTTAATATATTATTTCATTAAGCGAAATTAGTGGAATTGCATTGCAACTTAACATGTGCATTTGCTGCTGCATGTTTAATTTTTTTCTCGTTTAATTTGCTTTAAGGACAATCATGTTGGTGGTCTGCCGCGCGCGTTTATTAAAAAAACATTTATGTGGCATTTTTATCGGTTTTTTATGAATGTTTTATATAATTTAATTGTTTTATAAATATTTATGACAAAGTTATTACATAAATTAATCGATTAATTACTATTTAAAACCTGATTTTATTTTGTTCATAAACTTTTCGCTTAACGCGCACTAATTATCGGAGCGGGGCAAAATGCATCCTATTCTTATCTTATCCATTCAAATTTTTATTTTATTATCACAAACTAATTAGTTTAATGGGTGTCAATTAATGTCTTTCTCGAAAATAGTGTCTTGACCCTTTTAATTAATACAAATAAACATTTTTATGTCTTTTTTTTTATTCTGAAAATCCGTTAAATAATATCATGCATTTTATTTTTTATATTGCCAGAATTTATTACTGGACCAAGAATTTTAACAAGTACATTAAAATTTTGGAAAAGTACATTTAGATGAAATTTTGTGATGGTCAATTATTATTATTTAAAATTTTAGATTGTTTTAATTATTTTTTACCAGAAATCTACTTCTTTATGACTCGCGAAATAATTTGTAAGAATTTCACTCGAGATTTTACAAGCAATATAAATGATTGGATCAAAAAAACCACATTTTTGACTAAGAAAAATAAGAATTTCAAGAATTTACAAGTACCACATTAAATCTTGAGATTCCGTAAAAAAGCACCGTCTTTAAGACATCTATATTTATGTGGCTTAAAAAGTAGATCGCACACTAAGTATTTATCACTGCCAATAATAATTAAAGCAACAATCTTCCGTTTGCTGTACGTAGAGATATATAAATGTTGAAAAAAGAATAAAAATGCGAAACTTAAATTACAGAGCAGATTTAGTACTCGATTTAATAGCGGAACGTTTTACCAACCTAAAAATTAACAGATCGTTTCGACTTGCATCGCAAATTTATAATCTAAATTACTATGCCAGCCAATCTTTTCAGGTGCGAGAGTAATTGTCTGCAATTTATTTTCACATAAATTATTATCCGAATGGCGTGTGTGCAATTTTCACTCATTATTAGGTAATACCGATGAAGAAAAATTCAATTTTGCAGCTATTAAAAATTATAACTCAATTAAATTAATTAGTAAAATAAATTAATAATTTTTACAACTGTAAATTAGCTCAAATTTATCTCGAAAACATAGATGCATACAAACAAATAAAGAATTTAAATTAAACAGATGAAATTCGAACGTTAGATAATTTCAAGCGCCTTCGCCAAATTTGGAACAATCTTATTAATATTTATTTAGCTCTAAGATTATGATGAATTATTTAAAAATATAATTAATTGTAATACTACTTGAATGTTAATCTATTTATCAAAATGAATTGAAAAAGAATTAAAATTCTTACACCTTTAAAATTATTTATTTATGCACCAGAAAAACCATTAGCATTATTAATTACCTAGACGGTATAAAAAGCAGACGTTCCAATTTAATTTTCCCATTTGCAAAATGCATTTTATGCGAATAAATTTGTTAAAATATCCAGCATCAGACATTTATAGATCGCTATACTGCTTTTTTGCAGTGAAAGGATTCGACTTGGTGAATTATTACCAGAAGATCTTATCTAAATCTTAAATATATATCTATATAATAACTTGCAGCATCCGAACAGTGTATTTTTATTTCGTGTTACAACTACTTAAACTTATTCACGAGTCAAAATAAATGAAGCGAATAATTTCCGTGTCAGTTTTATTCTTGATCCTCTCATCAACATAAAAACTGGCCCTAAATTGAGAGGTTTTTTTTTGGTTGGACACTCCAAATTAAATCGATGCAGCAGCAATTTATTTAATATGTATACTAATTTAAGTGATGCACTTTCATTTATTCTAATAGTAGAAAATTACAGACACTTAAAAATCCATTATAGTTAAACATAGATTAGAAAAATACATACAGGCAAAAAAAAACTGATTTGTAATGAAGGAAGTCGGATGAAACCAGCAATATATTCGTTCGGATGGTATAAATTGTGAGGTTCGTTAGTTGGCTATCAGATAAGTTTGTATCTGTACATAACACTATATCACCGACTTCATTTACAAATTCTTTATAGAGAGTAGACTTTCAACACTATGTAAATATAAAACAGTTAATGAATAATTCCCACTACTGGTTATGCTAACTAGCCTGCAAAATATGTTAATTATTAGCGCAATTAATTGAAAAAAAAAAGATTGTTACATTTACATTGATTAGATTATTGTCTTTTCTAAACTTCTCGACTATCGGCCGAAAAAAAAAATGATTATTCATCAGAAACCAATCAACACTGATTTCAATCATTAAACCGTTTTGTACTACAATTTAAATTATTAGTGTGCATATTAATAAGACAGTGGCGTTACGATTTAGAAATTTAATTCAAGTTAGGATGAAAAGAAAAAAATTAAATCTCGGAATAAATTCGTCACATGAGTGTCAGATTTAAATAAATATTTATAAAAATTAAATCGAAATGCAAACACCATATTTCATACCAACAAATAATATTAGTTGCATAATAGTGTTTTAAATAAATAAATCTAAACTAGCGACATTGAAATTTAGAAATCACAAGCGCGCTTTACAGAAAATTTGATTTAATAATTATTTTTAATATGACGAATTATGTTTATATAATTTACATTTAATTTTCCTAATTAAAAAAGTAATAAAAATTAAATTTTAAAATTATAATTAAATCATAAAAAACTCATAATCAAATCATCAACAAACATCTTCAAATTGACCATAAAAAAAATAATAAAATGTTAATCACTAACAAGTTTTGAGCAAATGTCAATTTTTACTAGAGTTAAATTTGAGATACGCCATTGAAACGAGCATAGATTCAATCAATTTTAATTCATGATTAAAAATTAATTATTATATTTATACGTTTTTTTCTACGATGTAGTTTGCATCAACTTTATTAAATTGAGATGTAGAGTTTAATTGGATTTAGTTCTATGGCCTTAATCGCTTAATTTATGAATGTTCCGAATATTCGAATTGTACAACTAACTTTTCCATTCAACTTTGAGCGAACCCTGTAGTAGGTATTTGTTGCAATCGCAATTTCCATACACTTGTAGTAAAATATAGGAATGTAATTTAAAAGACACAAGTACACGACAAGTCGTATATCACAATTCAATTGCATAATAGCCCGTTTTCGAGCCAACAACTTATTCACAATAAATATTGTTAACAATCTAAAATCAATATTTAAAAATTGATTTTTATTGTTAAACTTATTTATATAAGTCAGTATACAAACCGATACGTACATATACGTAGAAAGACCGTCATAAATCAATCGACTTTAATCGATTTCTAATAGTTACATACATAAAGATACATTAACACCGACAAATCGAGTTCTAATTGTATGTTAATTCATGCTTTTTCCCATGCGATAATCATAAAAGTCAATGGATTTTCGCATAAAAGTGGCCATATGATATCTCCCGAGGGATCTTTCTTTGGCCACCTGTTGTCCTCTTCAACAGGTTTCCAGCTTGGTGATCTATTATTACAACTACAGATCAATTGTTTTTTGCAAACTCCAATTGATAACAGAAAAAAATAAATTAACTTGCACCTTTCCAGGATCTAATTAAACTGAATAAAACCAATACAACTTTTTAGACTAATTGTATACAAACAACGTTATACGTAATCCTTTTATATTCGATGTAATTGTATAAAATTGAATAGGTAGAAGTCTGATGGACTAAATTATATTTTTTTTTAGTGTCATTACCGGAAATCGCGTGAGAAACCATAGTAAATCCGATACGATTTAAATAAATCGTACATTGATAGATTTCCGACTATACTTTATCGCCAATTAATTTAATTGAATATGGTTTAAATGCAAATTTGATTGATAAATAAAAATACGGGATACGCAATATTTCTGTTTCTGCTACAATGATTGTAATTAACATACTTTTGCCAACAGCGTTATTTGCATCTCAATAAATAATCGCATTGGGAAAACTCTTTTCAGCTTATTGCAGAACGGCATAAATTATATAGTATAACACCAGTAAAATCTAATTACGATATTACTGTCGCGTTTTATTAATTGCAGAACGTAAAGCTCAATTTATGATCGCTTTTTATAATTTTGATAATAAATTTTGATTTCCAAACCGAAGCTTGCACAACACCATTAAAATATATCAAAAATTGTTTTTTCTTTTATTAAACCTGCGATTATATAAGATAAACTAGTTACAAACTTCCAAACTACATATAGCATGTCAAACATCGATAATTCAAAGAGATAGATCAACTAACGCATTTGACAGTCAAATCTAGCCCAGTAAACACATTTTCCATCTCGTATAAACTAAAAAAACGCAACGTATTGATAAGATCAATTTTTATAACATTTTTTCGACTCCTAACAGCAGGATAATTGATTAGCAGATTTTTTTGATATCTATTAAAAATTATGACGCAATCATTTTTGTATTATTGCCACAATTAAATGCATAAGTAGATTTTTATTTTAAACAATTGTTCATAATACAGTGAAAGCGCACACGATGTCTAAAGCTTTAATTGTGTCGATTAAGATTTTTATTTCTCAAAGCCGTTGAGCTATTGTCGAGTTAATAACTAATTTAAATTTCAACAACGGATTATTATTTACAAGCAGTGGTAGAAAGAATAATTTCGTTTTTTCATTCACAAATTCTTTAGTTATCTAAACAAAATCAAAATCAGAAAGAAATTGACCCTCAATATAATTTTGGCGCCAAGACCTAAAAGCGGAACTAATTCAAAGTCAATTGTTTGTTGAGGATGTTGCAAACTAAAAGCCATCATTCGCAATTATATTTAATGAATATGTCGTTATAGTTTATATGAATGAAAAAATGTGGATAAAATAACAAAAGCGTTTTAATGTTGTGCTAAAATCGTAGCATCCTCTTGCATTAATATTTTCTCATGGTAAAAGTATAAAATAAAAATATTTTTTCGAAATGAATAAATTTCGCCAAGTAAATGCAATTTTTTTATAATTCGCTTGTCCATTTACGTTTTGATCGGACAATTTTCTTGAGGGCTCACGTATATTATACCATAATCGGATGTAATGCGTTTGAAATTGCATTCTAAAACGACAACATTCTTTAATGTCATGCCCAACAGTCATCAAGTAGCATGTAATAAAAAATATTAACACATAATTTTTATCGCCACAATATAATGATTTTTCAAACGAACAATATAATCCACTTCAATGCCTTGTATACTGAAAGTATTTAGTTTGAAATATTTTTATAACCGCACAAGATATTTTTATATTAAATTGTTGCGCTCAACTTTTGTTCATGGCATCCCATTAACATTTTTTCAATATTAAATCGAAAAATCGTACTATTCAATTTCATTTCGATCTGATTTGTTATGTAAATTTCGATAACGGTCAATATTTTCCATGTGCGATTAAAAAAGTAATAATAAACAATAATTCAATGCCTTATTCAGGCTGCTTATTATTATATTTTATTTAATTACCTATCAAATATAATTAATGTCTTCCGACAATATTAATTTAATAGATTGTAACTACATTTAAAATTGAATAATAAAAAAACGTGTACGATGTGATAATACGAGCATTCATATTCGAAAAATTTTAATCTATTCAATACTATTTTAAGCCGTTGATTAATTAGTTTCGATAGGCAAACAAAATTATACCTATAATTATTTTCGATGGCGATTTTAATATATATCGACCATCATCATCGAATTTCACCAAAAGCAGACATGAGTTCCTCTTTTTGGCACTCTAAAAACCACCGTATTGAGAACACTGAAAACTGATCACGTTTCAGTTTACATTGTAAAGTCGGCATCAAGTTGAATGCATTCTGTATCGTCTTCTTTTCCATTCAACTTCTTTTTTGCATTTCACTAATTTACACTATAAAATATTTCTTTTTCTACTTGAGTGTTACAAATTTACTTTTTCATTATATTGGTCAAAAATGTTGTTTTTTTCCCATATAGAAATCGTCCTATAAAGAATGGCAATTAAATGTGCGTGCAAGGATAATTTAAATTACAGACTTGAGTGAATCTTACTCTGGCATATTAATTATGACTTAATTAAATTACAGCAATAACAGAAAAAAACCCACTATATAGCCAGTCAACAAACGACTATTGTCATAATGTAATGCATTTTTATACTGCGGTTGCAACAAAACATCACACAATTACTTCAGTCAGTGCGCTCGCATATTTTAAGCAAGACAATGATTTCTTTTAGTTTTTTTCTGTAATAAAATATTAAACGACATTATAAAGTAAAATTAACGTTTATGCATTTTTAGTTGAATTCTCCATCAGACAAAATAATTTACTTAATTTAATAGGATCAGCTCAGATTTAAGTACTTTTTAACTGTGAGAAACTTTTATATTACCTATTAGAATTTCAAAATTTTAATTTATTAAAGGTACCGCCACGGAAAAAAAACTCTATATAAATATTTGTTTATATGGAACAATTTTTTAGAGTCTATTGACATAATTTAGTTTATTTATGCGTGAGCATGCAGATGTTTTGTCAAGTGGGTTAAAGTTGACTTGTCAATTTACGAAATCATTAAAAACACTAGTTTTTCATGAAACTTGCGTCATAGAAAACTCATAAAATAACATATGGATTCCTATTTATAAACAGTAGAAGAATATCACACTGCTTTGCATATTACTATTAATATTATAGAAAAATGATTTAAATAATTATAGAACTTAAAACTAATTAAAATACTTTTTGCCAATTAAAAGATTTAATCGAAATTCAATATATTTTCTCGCTCATTTCAAATTTATCACTAGCAATTAGAATAAAATCAGGCCGCAGTACAATAATATCAACCAACAATTTGTCACTTAAAATAAATTATATTTTTTGAACAATTACTGTGAACTTTTCATTCTTACGTTTATTAAAAATTTGACCGCAAACTTTGATTTGCAATTCAATGAATAATTCGCACTAATTTCAATAAATTTGCGCACTTTTACAGCCACATTTAAATTTAGCACTCGAATTTCGGGTCCTTTAATGAATATTTCCGTTTGCGGAATCTATTGTGATTGGCGGTTTTCGGTCCAGACAACGCGGAGTTTTAGTTCGTACTAAACAGAACGTCCCACACATGCAAGTATGTGTTGGCTCCGGTCTACCTATATAATATTATCCATACTACTTGTTGTTTACCGGTCATTTCTACACTCCACATCAGCTTTATTTAATTGACTAATGAAAAGCGTAAAGCGCTCCACTGAAAAACTGAAACCGAGCGCTCCCTCCCCTTTTCCAAAAATGATCCCGTTTGATGCTTCCTAGCCACAATTGGTAAAACAGTAAGTCAAAAATAAATTTAACTAAATTGTTTTTGGCATAATTGGACATTTTTGGGGAAAAAACTTATTGGCCTTTATCAATGGCCAAAAAATAGCCGTAGTTTATTTATTACTGACCACAATATAATAATGAGAATAGCAAATGAAGTGTTTTTCAATGCAGCTTTTTGATAAAAATTAATTAGGTATAGTATTCCTCTTCGTTAGTGTTTTGCTGGCTGATTATTTTTAATTCGAACGGCACGTCAAATTTAAAATTGACATAAATATTATTTCTAATGAACGCGGAACAATAATATTGAAAAAATAGCGATTAATTGAAAATTATCTTTATTTGCATAGTTAACATTCATAGGTTCTAGTGCATTATGCAGTTCTAATCTAATTTATTTGCTTTAGTTTAAATGCATCATGGAATTGTAACAAGCGCTTTTTTTAGAGTTACACGATAAAATTGATGTAAACAAAACTATAATTAAAACATACATATCAACTTAATGATTAACAACTGTATTTTTAAATAACGTACCTATATATTTAGCAATAAAATGCATGGAAATGTTTGTTTAATTTAAATCTCGGTTCAAGTTACCTTTTTGTTTATTTAAATGTTCATTTAGATTTTCAGCAATGCGGTCCAGATGTGGTGATAAAGTTTGAGATAAATAATCTTCGAAAAAATACGTATAGTTTTTTTGCAATTAAAATTAAAGTGCAGATTAATTAGATGCTAATTTATTTTAATCAACTGTCTAAGAAAGGCGAGAAAAAGCTTAAGAGCAGCTATTGAATAGCATTTTTTCCATCAATATTGTTATGAGTTCATATTTGGCCGCAAATTATTTAAGAGGATTAATTTGTTTAGGCATCCATTAATTTTAATCAGCCATTAAATTCAAAGGAAACAATTGTTTGAGCCTTGAAACTTAACAGCCGGTTAAAGTCGAGGTTAATGTTAATCAAAATTCAAGTACCAGCCCTTAACGATGAGTTTAGATTTTATTTTGTCGTTAATGGGTAATTTAAATAAAATCCTTGCAATGCTCTGACGCAGGTAATTTTTTATAAACAAAATCTTCCTTTAATGAATTGCGAATTTTTCAGGCTACTTAACCGGTTCGATCATTATGAACTAAATTTCACAGCTACCTACTAATCAGTTCTAATTGAATCTAAATTTGTGTTGAATTACAACTTTCTGGTTGGTAATTTATAATCGTGTTTAATCACAATTAAATAAAACGCACAACTAACCTACTTAAAAATCACTTATTCGTATGATAGCCAAACGAATTTTGAACAAGTTTTAATGAGATTATCTTCGTGTTAGATAAGGCTGGAGCTGACATAAATGTTTTTCCATGTAAATTACAATGAAGAGAATTCGCTGTATCGTAGTTGTGAAATATTTCCATATCAAATTGATATTCAACTAGGTTTAGAAATAAGTAAAGCTGCTATAAATCAAGTAAAATAAATTAGCCAATAATTTATGCAAACGCTGATACCACTAGGAGAATATGTTCCATAGGTCTATATATTGCAAATGATATCTGTAATAGTCACATATGTATACAATCAAGGTGTATAATAAATTATACAAACAGTTTTTGGCCTAAAGCGTTCGATTAATGTGGTGCCTTTACATCGATCGAGATAAAGAACGAACGTTTGCCATATTTAAATGGGAAGATCTCGAACCAGCATTTCAAATGCATTTGTAATGTAAATAAATGCATGTAAAACGAGATAAGTTCAAACAACCGGTGATCCTCTGGTTTATTTTCTGTTAAAATTGCATTCTTTTGGAGAACTGGTAGTATAAGGAAGAAGAAGAACATCGAGATTTAATTCAATTTGAAACTGACCATTATTATTCTAAAATCGTACTAATAGACGCGATTTGAAGAATGTAAATTGAATTATTAAATTTAATTAATTAATTCAAACTATTTCTAGTCATGAAAGTGTATTAATTAAAAATCAAGAAATTGCAGTCGTATAATTAATATACGTTCAAGCATGTGCGTTGGTTACAATCTTTTTGATTGATAAAATCATCTGCAAAATTGTAACGCAGAAACTTTTTCTTCAACTATTCTTGGAATGCATTTTGCGAGAAAAAAACGAGATAGAATAATTACGCTCGTAAAATCTCTACATTTTTTCTTCAATCATAACTTTCCAAAAAATTATACATCATTTAATTTGTGCACATTTTAAACGGAAATGTTATCCGAAATACTAGGTGAAGGACTCGCAAAGGACCTTGTCGTTTGCTCACTCTAAATACTTTGCTATTTTTTTTTAAAATTAAGAATCTTCGGTCCACAATTTTGCATCATCGCGTTTATGCAATTTAGCCAATCGTTTTGATCAATATTAGATTAAGATTAAGTAGCATGCTTTCGCATATTCCATTTGTGATGAAATATCGAATATTTTAGCAATGTGTCTTATTTAAAAGCAGATAATACCGCAATCAGAATTATGAGCCATCAACATCGATGATCTCTCCATATAAATATTGAATTTATTAGTAGAAAAAGCATTTTATTACATAAAGTTAAATAAATACATATTGCCACAGAAAACAAGTTAATTAAATAAATTTTGAGCATGTCAATTAAAATTTTACAAAACATAATTGGCATCTGAATGATCAAAGGTTCCCCTTTCGACATTTGTCTGTTTGCACAAAATATATATGGAATTGTACATAGACTAAACATTTGCGTAAAACAATAATATAGCTAATAAATTATGAATTTTTATGAGAATATGACTCAATGTTTGATAACAATCAACTATTGAGTAATGCGCTTGTTTGATTATACTATTTCAAAACATTGACCTAGGTCATTGTCATTTTAATTATAGCTTTAATTATTATTATATATTGTACGTCATTCGATGTTTTTTCGATTAAATGCGTTCACAGCTCTACATTATTTATAAACTCAATTGTAAGAAAAAAATCAATAATAAACATGAAAATAATTGGCACATTAGTAAACACTGTTTGCAAGAAGTGCTAAATTTAGAACAGGATCCGACTTTTTGTTTGTACAGAAATTCTAATTAATCAATCTTAACTTGTAGTACACAGAAAGTGAAAATATTAAAATTTTATTGGACGATTTTGGCTATTAATCAATTTATTTAGCGTAAATTTAAAATTGGTGGACTCGATACTCGATTGTATTACTTATTAGTTGTGGTAATTAATTATTGCATCGTAAACAATTTAATTTTTATTCATAATATTCACTATAAGCACTGAAACCTGAAGTGCATCGCCGAGCGATGTCTATAAAAATCGTACACGATCCATAAGGATTTTTCATGTTTTCGCAGCCTTGAGATTCTTCATATAAACTCTAATAGTGGTAAATAAACCACTAGAAAATAGCAAACAAACCAGATAGTACGAGAAGAGATAGTCATACGGAAGCAAAACCTTGATAAGACCACATGATCCGGTAGAATTGCAAATTTCCTATCAATTAACCCACACAACAACAAAAAACGAAATCAACTCAAAAGAAGATCCACTATATAAAATTTTTAGTACCTCTGCATAGTAAGTACATTATTTAAATACCACAGTAGGAGTGTCTTTGACGCAAATAGCGTTAATTAAATTCAGACGTCATTCAAATATATTATAAAAAGACTTGACATTCTATAAATAGTAGGCGGCAAGCTGAAGAATTTTTTATTTTAAAACAAATAAACAAAACACTCACCGTTTTTTTGACCGGCTGCAAATTTTCGCCATCCTCATCACCACTCAAAGTCGAACAAGTGGAGCAATCGGACTGTTTTCGAAACGCTTTGGTCAAAACGTACTCCGACTCTAAACCGCTAATGGTCGAACCGCAATAATTTAAATTGCTACAGGAACTGTGCAGGCTGGAATCCGGCGATGAAGAGTTCTCCTTCCGGCTCCGTATATACTCAATATCTTCTAAAGTTAAACCCATAATGTCATCCGAATAGTCACTAACCACCACTGACGGGGTGCGCCAATATCGGTACCGAGGAGTCTCATCTCCATCATCCGTAAAACAGCTCTGTCTGCGACTGTCACTCGTATTTAGGGTGTCCAAGTCTGTCGTTTCACTTACACAATCACTGCACTTCCGGTCCACCGGATATGGGACAAATTGGGCCTCAATTAAAGTCTTACTGGGCACATTCACATGGTCTACGGACCCTCGAGGACTATACGGACTGAGCGGATACTTGGCATCTGCTTCCGGTTTCTCGTCAATTTCTTCATCACTATGTCCCATGGCCGAATCGGAACTTCCGCATCGTTGCACTGTCGTTTTTTTATACCAACTTTTTTCGCGCTCATCATCACTAGCACCCGAGGCTGTGGAGCTGCAATAGCCACTCGGTGGTGGTGGTAGAAGCAATGCATCAATTTCCTTCGCCTTCATCAGATTCGTCTTCAGATCATTCTGATTGATTTTCAAATTTTTTGCGGTCTTTTCGAGCATGGCCAGATAGTTTTCGCGCAACACTTTCACACTTTTGAAAATCGTGTTATCTTCATCGTCCGGTACCGCACTGT
Source organism: Cryptophagus acutangulus (assembly GCA_963556235.1). Taxonomy (NCBI): domain Eukaryota; kingdom Metazoa; phylum Arthropoda; class Insecta; order Coleoptera; family Cryptophagidae; genus Cryptophagus; species Cryptophagus acutangulus. The sequence continues at coordinate 4,909,606 of OY744564.1, forward strand.
TAATCTCGTACACACCCTGTCTTCGTTGTCGATGTCGCTTTTCGGACGACCCTTCTTCACTACCTGATAAGTATTTGAAAATGCAGTGTTTGTTTTGCTCTTCAACCGCAACGTGTTGCGTTTGAATCGGATCTGGAACAGCTTTCGCCATCTCGCGATGATCTATCGAACTCACCGAAAACGATCTATCAGCTTCAATGGATCCTGTTAAATGCTGGTAGAAACTTCGATGCTTGCTTGCTTTTATTTTGACCAGCTCGCGTAGATCTTCTTCGTTTTTCGTGTTGCTGGCCATGATTTCGTCAGTGGTTTGAATAATCTCTTGGAAGTAAATTTTATGTTTGTCGCTCGAATTAATAAAGTCACTTAAGTAGTTTGTCGGATGATGATGATGGTGGTAATTCGATGGTGCTTCATTTGTAGCATCGTCGTAGAGAGTGGATGTTTGCACCCCGCCGATGAACCAAGGAGAGGTCTGTTGGCCCTCCTCCAAACGGCGGGACCAAAATGCACTGAAACTGCAATACAAACGCCACAATTACATTATGCACTCTGCATTGAATATTTATACGACTAATTCTGCGTTGGTCGTTGAGTCGACTGGTCTGGCTTTGTTATCATTATTTATCAAGTAAAGTTAGCTGTAATGAAGTGCACACTTGCATTATTAAAGTCTGTAAAGTAACTGTTTCAATATGAATGGCTGTATGAAAACTATGAGTGGTACTTTTAAGTTTTCTTAGCATTTTACAGTTACTCCTGAGGCCATTCATTTTATTGTGTAATTTTTCTTTCTTTGCGCTTATAGACTCTAGCTAGTGCAATTAAATGAACCGTTTGCAGAAAATTGGATAGCTTTACGCAAATTCGAATCCAATTCGATCATCCACTTGCGCACATTCGATCTTGACGTGCAAGGCTCTTTATCAGCCAAGAAACTTAATCGGGATATTTTAATTTATTTCTATAAATATTTTTTATGTTAAATATAAGCAATATATTGTGTAAACATTTTGATTGTGATTAATTACAATTTACAATATCATTTTGTTACATTATTAATTTTGTTACTATTTGAGTTTTTAAATGTTAACCAAAAGTTAAATAAAAAAAGGAAAAATAAAGAATTGGACAATCAGGTTCTCATCTTTTATGAGGATTGGTATTCAGATGCGAAATCTTAGGTCAATTTGGGTTTTTTGCTTAGTTCAACATAACTTGTAATTTAAAAAACAAATTAATATTTTTTTAAATTACATAATAATTTTATCAAACAAAATAATTTAATAAAAAGATTCAAGAATGTTTGAAAATTGAAACTGCAACACAAACCATATCAATAACGCCATAATTTTTAATTAAGAAGTCGATTTAAACATAAATAAACAATAAAAAAATTATTTAAAATAGAATGTTCGTCAATGGGCAGGCAGTTTTATGATAATTAAAATGTATATTTTAATAATACGTTTTTGCTTGTTTACTTGATACTAGGTAGTTGGTTTTTATTTATTTTTAAAAAATAATGTCTCCACAACTGAATGCAATTAATTTAAAATTCATCATAATAAATATAAATAATATTGATAGGCGCAATTATTATTTCCATATCAAAATTTCTACTCGTGCTATGCATTCAAAAAATCGAATTAACCTGCTGGCTTGTATTATTAAATAATAATTAATTTGAAGAAATAAGATAACATAGTAATAATTAAAAATTCTTCAGTTTAGATAGGAATAATCGTAAATCGAGTCATAAACATTATAAAGTCATGGTTTTATTTGTCATCATGTATTCTGGGACTCAACATTAATGAATTTGTGAATTTCTTGGCGAAAAGTTTACAATTTTTTTTTCCGAACTTCAAATCAGTTTTCAATTAAAAAACTGTTTTATTATTTGCGTTGAAATTCAACTTACTGTCCTGCAGCTTTAAAAATATAAAAGCAAATAACATAAAATGCAGTAAATTTTAATAGCTCATAAACAAATTTTATAATCATACGTTTTTATTAGTTTATAATGTGTGAGTTAAGTATCTATTGATTTAAATGGACAAAAAACATTCCATTCATAAAAACTCACCACTAACAATCTACAATTTATGGAATTGCAATCAATTATTTGTATAAAAAAAATCTATAAAAAATCATAAACATTTACGACAAAACGAAATCTAATAAAGTTTACATATTTTACGGTTTTGTACTAGATAATTTTAATTTTCAACACAATACTATAAAAAATACTGATTAGTACATTTCTGACGTCAATGTATTTTAAACATATAAAGCAAATTACTCTGTGTGTACACATAAAGCAAACAATTTAAAAAATTAAACAATCATCCGATTATTTCTGTAAACAATATAAAAAGCCTGAGATGCAATAAAAAAGCTAGCAACAATTACGACCACTTCTCAACACCCTGTTTATGGTCATCTACTTAAAATCAGCCAAATATAATTGTCATGACCTAATAAAAAAAAAAAACGACGCACTTCTCAAAACGCATTCATTTATTATGCTCTAACAAAAAAGCCATCAACTTTTTTCCTTGTTCATTTACAGCAATAACAACATTCATCAGACACCAAATATAAACAAACGTTAATTATAATTATTATCGATGGTACAAATCTATTATTTAATCAAAATAAATACAGACAGTCTTGAAAATTGCTGATATAAATCAAGCGCGATATAAATTTCAGAATGAAATGGTTTTAATGGTTTTGCTGGTAAACCGTATACTATAAACTCCTTATTTGCCCAGCTGTTTCATGTATTGAGGCCAATGATACCTGAACAAGGTTGATAATGCACACGGTCAATGAAAAATAATCTCGTTCGTAATTACTAGCTACTCTTTGATTGCTATTTCGAATCGCCATAAGGTTCACTATCTCAAATTGAAAAAGTTGTGTTACAATTTACAAGTATTCTGCTTAACAATCAGGCTATTCAATTGCAATTACTACACATTTGGCTTTTGTATGGGCGCAAAATAAGTCGTCTATTGTTTGTTTTTTTTTTTTTGTGGACCAATTATTTAATATTATATTGGATGGGAATAAAAATCTCGAAAATTATTAACTCACTGTAATTTCATTGTGGTGGTTTAGAGCGCCTGTCACTGCCATACCATATTTAGATTTCAGTTAGATTTTCAATCCCTTACGTTTTCGACTATTGTGACCCAGTAAAAAATATCTAGGTCAATATTTTGCAAAACAATGTTAAAGTATATCAAAAACTTTTGCAGCAGTGTTTAGAAAAGCAGCTTTAAAATAAATAAAATAAAATTTATTGTTTTATTCAATCTGCATATCCGCATTTAACATTTTGATTCTAAAATTCAAAGGTGATACGTTGCATTAAAAATAGAATACCTTTTTTCAACAACTTAATCACTATGCAAATATTCAAAAAAGATAAGAATTCGAATAAACAGGTTGAATTTGGAGAACTCCAAATTTTCAGTTCGCGATTGACGTTCGTGATTTTTATTAGAGAATTGATTATAAACTAAATTATTCAAAAATTATACAAATAAATACTTCATGGAAATTTATTGTCCGGTTTTTGTAACACAAAAGTGCTTATTTTAATGATTCATTCTACTCGAGGCTCTAATCAACCAATATATTATTTAATACTCTATAATTATCAATGGAATGGTAGAAAAACTAATCGTGGAAGATTCCTTCTTTTTGTCTATAAAGAGATCTAGATAATTATTATTTAATATCAAAAACGTTATGACCTTTTAATAGGTAAAAAATTTAATTATAGAAATAAATAAATCAGATTTATAGTTTTATAAGAAATCAGTTTAACTATTATAATAGCCTGCTATTAAACTGTTGTAATTACATAACATTAATAGAAAAAAGCTGCATATATTTGCATCTAAATAGTTATTTACGAGCTTATTATAAGCTACCAGCACAATCAAAATTTTTGAAAATGAAAGTAATGAATTGTACTTACCACTCCATGAATTTAGAGGCTCTCCATTAAAATCTGCAATAAAATAAAAGGAAAAATTATACTCACATTAAAAATAAAAAGTTGTCGTGATAAGAAAAATATTCTCAAGCTTAATGCACCACGCACTGCTTTAACAACATGAATAAATAATAATTTAATGTTGGATGGAAGAAATTAATTTATGGTTAAAAAACTAGAGCAGTATATCTCAATCTTAACAATAAAATTGTAATATATTTCAAACAATGTTATCATTTAAGATTGCAGAATATATATGATTTCCTTAGTATCAAGTTTCATTATTAAAGATTACTAAGAAAAACGTATATTTCTAGATTGTTATTATGTTGCAACTCAGCAAAATAAACAAAAATAAACAATATTGTTTCGTAAAAATGAAAAATCGCTTTTTAAATTGGACGTAGTAAAGGAAAATAAAGCAAATTAAATAAACAATAGTATTTTTATGAGTAGCTATTTTTAAATGTTTTATTGCTTTGTAAGTACTTTAGAGTTGGGACCACCAAGTACCTTGCATATTTACTTAACTATATGCATAACTAATGTTTAAATTAAATTCGCAAGCGTTTTTTCGCTAATTATGGACATTTTTATTACATATTTATGCTATTTTAAATTATACAGGAAATAATTGTTAAGTATTTTAATTACCTACATTTTTACTGATTTAATATATTAGCAGTAGTAATCAAATTTGATTGAATGTAAAAATAAATTAACGTAAAACAAGCAAATGTTTGTTTTGTCGTGCAATTTCGATGCATATAGCACGTTTGTAATGCATCCAATAAAATCGTTGTTTGGTTTGACGAACGGTCGAGCATTATGCTTGTTTTACGAACAAATTACATAAATTTAATTATGTTAATTTTAATTGAATGGCTTGTTTTTCGTATTTCTTCGAGGTGCAACTGGTTAATTTAATTCGCATAAATTTCATTTTGGAGCTCCATTGAAACGCTAGTGCAGAAACCGATTTATCAATTACATAATAAAAAAATTAATAAAACACTTTGCGAGTATTAACGATCTAAATTTATTACCACAGATATTTTATTTATTTATTTAGCTCACGTTTTAGCCTTCGCAGAAGTAAATGTTAAAATTTTATTTATAAAGCAGAAATGGTGAAAAACATTTAATAATAATTTATAAGAATTGCTTTTGCGTAGCTTACAATTCAAATTCAAAAAATGTCTTCGAGGAAGATTTTAATGTAACCAGAATGAAAATTAATTCAGGAATAAATTTGCATCGCTGATTCGTTTTTGTCATGAGATAAATTATTTAAACCAACCACATCAACAAATGAAGCACATTGCCATGAACAAATTGAAGAAACTTTCACTGACCATACTCCAGCAACAACCGCCCGATAACTAATAGACTATATTGTTAAACTTATATTGGTTGGCCTGCTGGTGTAATAAATAATTTATTTAAGCGCATGCGTTTTTAATTTATTAAACCAATATTGTTAAAATTTTGTTCCAAATTTTTTGCTTAAACATTGCGTGTTTTACCATCAAAAGCAAAACGAGACAGACCCAAAATAGCGCGGACCATTCAATTTTTCTATCTGGTCGACCCCCTTTCTGAGGTCGATTAAATAAATTCTAAATGATCTAGTTTTACGTCATTATTTAATAGATAAATTTGAGTTTATTTATAAACACTGGATCATTTAGTTGTCAATATTTGATGCAATTAGAAAATAGTAATAAGACCAAACCACGAACACGTAGATTCAATAGGATGGACATGGTCGTCTGTTTTTTGCATACATGGCCGGTAATTGATCATTTTCTCTATTAAAAAGAAGGTCAATTAATTTAGTTATGGTTTTTAAATTTAAATTGCATCGTCTGGAGCATGTTTTGAAAAAATAAAAGAATGCACATAAAGAGTATCATTCGAGAAATATGTTAGTGACGTTAATGTGATGCAACTTAACAATAATAAGAACTTTCAACCGATACCTGGATAAGTTGAAAAGTTTTTAGCTTCTGTTTATTGTTGTTTAGAAAAATTAAGATAATTGAGAGATAGTTGGGCGTCCTTTGATTATTTAAAGTTATACTTATTTTTAATTTATAAACACTAATATACTACATATTAGTGTTTATTAGGAAATAAATAACTACGTGAATCAAAAAGTTTGAAAATGTGGCCAAAAATTCGATCACTTTGCCTTAAAATTTTATCGTTTTTTAAGGTAGTTTTGAAAAACTATGTTTGAAAATTTATAAAGAATACAGGAAAAGAAGTAAAGCCGGGACATTTTTGTCAGTTATTCAACTAGGGCTATTGCATGCAAAATAAATTAAAAGAAATATAAGGGGCCTCACATTATCTCACAAAAAAATTTCAAACAACTTTTTTTGATATTTTTGTAATTGCAAAAAAAATTCATAACTCAATTTTGAAACCTCTGCGGCAGAAACGGATAACAGATTTGTTATCTACGACCCCTAATTAGGTAGGAAATAAATAATTATGTGAATCAAAAAGTTCGAAAATTTGGCCATAACATCGATCACTTTGCCTTCAAATTTTATCGATTTAGAAACAGTTTTTTTTTTTTAATTAATAGTTTTGTTTTTGATTAATTATAAGTTGAATCTTAATTTCTAAAAGACTAAAAATCAATTGATTTATTAGTTAATAGTATGCATAAAGGTTTAAATTCAATCCTAATCTAAAAATAGACAACATATAATTAAGTACAATTAAAATCCAGACAGATTTAGATGGAGACTGGATATAAATTATCGAGATCGAAATATATTGCTCTTGATAAACCGCAAGTTCTCTCACAATAGAAAATGCAAGATAAAATAGTCTTAAAGCAGATCCAGAAGCGCAGAAGCCGATCAAAAGTTAAACCTGGATTTTACGGGATATTTTATTTTATAATGTCCTCGAAAGACATGCACTTCCTGGGAATTCCTTCAGAAAATCCCTCGGAAAATCCCTAAAAAGTTAAATCGCGAGTTCGTTCCACTTTAGAGCAAAACAAAATTCCAATGTACACTTTTTGCCCAATAAATCACGATAATGGACATAAACATGTGTTCAACCGTTTAGCATCTAATAAAAATTTGGAATTTAGTTTTTGCAGAAATTTTATGCTCGACTTCACATATTAGATCAAAACAAGTTTTTTTGCTCCGGCGCTTAGCACTTATCTGTAAAATTGGCTTTTAAAAATCGATTTAGTGCTATCTTCTAGAGAGATAATTGGGAAGATAAGACCACATAACAAGTGCACTGGCAGCAAAACAAACCATTTTTTGCCCTATAAATTTGCCTCTCGATAATAAATAAGAGTTAATTTGACATTTACATGTGTTGAACAGTTTAGCACCTAATAAAAATTTGGAAGTTAGTTTTTGCGGATATTTCACGCACGACTTCACATATTAGTTCAAAACAATTTTTTTTGCTCCGGAATTTTTATGTGTAAAATAAATTGTAATTGTTGTCAATAAAATTCTGAATGATTATTGATAAGTAGTCAGTGAATCAACACCAGAAAAACCCTTCCGTAAATGCGAAATAATTGTTAAAATTTATTGCATTTTATTAAAGTCTAGAAATAACCAGTAGATAAGAGATATGCTATTTTTTTTCTATTCATAAACAAATATTGTTCATTTAATAAACTAATGATAATTGCTACTTATGAGGGATATTGGACTGTCGTCGACTTGTTTTCTTTCTAAATATAAAACAATAAGTTACTCTTATAAAAAATAAAATTCCCAATGAATGTCGTAAAAAATACCCCGAGAAATACCAAGAAAAAACAAACATTTTCAAAATTGATAGAGAAGTGCATAAGATGAATTGATAGTATCAGCTCATCACTCGTTTAAGCAAAGAAGATTAAGGGCTCTAGTAATCCCTGATTTCTGAAAGTTGGAACTTAAGCATAATGACTTATCTCGTACCTAATGAAAATACTTTAAAAATTATACTTTAAAGTTATGCCGGATTTTACCATCAACTTCCTTATTGTAAACAAAATGCTGCTAATTTATTGCCGTTTGATCCCCTTTCGCTATTTTAGACAAATTTTCATGTTGGTGAAACCAGCTTGGGGGCCAAGGGGCCCTTGAGCCCCAAGTTTATAAAACTTTGGGTTAAAAAAATGAATTACCCTATGCTTGGTTTGCCCGCGACGCTCAGGGTGTGAAGTTACTCTCTCATTTACTCATAATACCGAATTAATTATTGATTATACTTAAATAGGGTATCGCAAATAATGTGGATCAAATTGATACAAAACAAACATCTAAAATTACAAATAACCTGCCATAGCAACGCCGACAGTTATTGATATAACATTTTTACAATTTTATTGCGATGTGCACGAAAAGTTTTGCCTGTTTCATTTTTCACGCGTATTTTAGTGTAAAGTACGATAATTAATTGTGCAAATAAAAAATTAACTTACATATAATCCAAATTAATGAAGAATTCAACTAAACTTCCAGGAACGATACACATTTGAAAGCGTCACCTCAACAACTGTATTGCTGGTCACATACTCAATTTTTAATTAATCCAAATTCCAACGCGCCTTTTCAAAGTCACTACCAGAGGGCCAAAAGCGTCAAAAATAAAACAAACCCAAAGTGTTTTTACGTTAATTTTACAACTTTACATTTATTTACATCATCATCAAACTCAACACAACTATTCCAAGTGCATGACTCAACAACCACCAATATACCATGTAAGTAACCATCTCAAATTAACGAAAACCTATAAAAAAACTACATCAAACAATTTCCTAGGTTATGTAGCACGTATGTTGACACTTTTACCGTTGCGAACAAAAATCTAGAAGGGGCGTAGCAACCTACTTGGCACTTCCTGTACCATCGCAAGCCACACAATGTTCGCCAAGAAAAAGAAGAAACCCCAAATCTCGCCGCCGACCAACTTCGAGCACCGCGTCCACACAGGCTACGACAAGCGCGAAGGCAAATTCGTCGGCCTCCCCTTGCAATGGGCCTCAATCGTAGGTAACAACCAAATCCTCAAATCAACCAACCGCCCCCTACCGTTGGTAGACCCCTCCGAAATCACTCCCACCGAAATCCTCGATTTGAAAACGATCGTTCGCGGCGACCACAAATCCGAAAACCGCCTAAGCATCCATCAACAAGTGAAGCCCAACGGCATCGTCCTTCCAAAAACGTCGAACGTCGCCCGTTCGAATTCACTCCGATCTTCCAGTCCGCCTAGACTGCGTCGCAATAACGCCAACGTCCCGCCCGCAGTACCCGAGGAGCAAGTCTTGCAGTACCCGTCGATGCGACGCGATCCGAGCATCAGTAAGCCACAGGTAAGAGACGCATCTCCACTAAGCATAAATCACGAAGTACAAAACCACAACGGAAACAACGAGCCGTATAGTTACCCAACGCAACGAACCGAACAAGCGCAAATTTCGCCGTCCGGTTCGATGGCTGGGCCGCCATTGGGCTTGGCCCAATTAGGCGCACATTCGCATTCCAGTCATGGCTCACATCAAAGTCTGCAATATCCTGCAGTAGCCAGACCGGATCAGAATCAGAATGTTAATAATATTAAGAACGGGGCGCAAATAACTAACGCAGCCCAAGCCCAAGCGCAGACTGCAAATAAGCAGCACGAGCAAAGATTGACACATGAGCAGTTTAGAGCTGCTCTGCAGATGGTGGTTTCTTCTAAGGATCCGCGTGAGAATTTAGAGCGATTTGTTAAAATCGGCGAGGGTTCCACTGGGACCGTTTGCATTGCACATGACCGGAATACGGGTAGGCAGGTTGCGGTTAAAAAAATGGATTTGCGTAAGCAACAGCGACGCGAGCTGCTTTTTAATGAGGTGGTTATCATGCGGGATTATCATCATCCGAATATTGTGGAGATGTTTGACAGTTATTTGGTCAATGATGAGTTGTGGGTTGTCATGGAGTTTTTGGAGGGCGGGGCGCTGACTGATATTGTCACGCATTCTCGGATGGATGAGGAGCAAATTGCGACTGTTTGCAAACAGTGCCTTAAAGCTTTAGCTTATCTTCACTCGCAAGGGGTGATCCATCGCGATATTAAGTCGGATTCCATTCTGTTGGCGCTGGATGGACGAGTTAAGCTCTCAGACTTCGGATTTTGTGCGCAAGTTTCGCAAGAGTTGCCCAAACGCAAGTCGTTGGTGGGCACGCCTTATTGGATGTCGCCGGAAGTGATAAGTAGGTTGCCCTATGGACCGGAAGTCGATATCTGGTCGCTTGGTATTATGGTGATTGAGATGGTGGATGGTGAGCCGCCGTTCTTTAACGAGCCACCGTTGCAAGCTATGCGACGGATCCGCGAGATGCCGCCACCGAAGTTGAAGAATGGGCATAAGGTTTCGCCGCGGTTGCAGAGTTTCTTGGATCGGATGTTGGTGAGAGATCCGGCTCAGAGGGCTTCTGCACAGGAATTGTTGGCGCATCCGTTTTTGCGGCAAGCCGGGCCGCCAGCCCTATTAGTGCCTTTGATGCGCGGAGTTAAGCATGCAAACTACTAACTAAGATAAGTGTACTTTATTATTTTTAAGCTCTTTATATGAGATTAAGTTATGCGGCTATTTTTTTTATTTATGCACATAAAAATGTTGATATTGTTTTATTATTAATTTTTTAAGGTAAAAATTATTGAATTTTGATAATGATTTAGTTATATACCAAATATTATGTAACTCGATTTATATGCTCGTAATTTTAAGTGGTGCAAAATTATATTTTTTTAAAAGTTCTAGATTGTATATAAGAGCTTCAATATTGACGATTATATTTTTTTAATTTATTGATTATTTATGCCATTGGAAAATTATTTTTTAATGATTTTATCAATTTTTATTTCTATTGTTTAATGCTATAATTATATTTTATTCATTTTCATTGCATTTAGTGTATACAGCGAGGTATACAGGGTCGAAACAAATTCAATTAAAATTTATTTGAGCCCGACCGGGATTTTGTATGCCATTATTTTGTATTCAAAATAATTGTTTATTTAAATTGAAGGTAGACTTAGCAAAATTATTTTAAATTTTTAGTATTTATATAATTTGACCGTCTAAATTGACTATCTACGACATACGATTTTTTTTTTTAATTATTTTTTTTAATTATTTTAGTTATGCCTTGTACAATATACATTAACATATTCATTAAAAAACATATCATTACTTTTACATACTAATGAACATAATCTCATTAACAAGTACTATATCAAATTAACACAATACTGATGATTGTATTATTTTTTTATTAATCTTACGTAGTAGTATTAAGCTTCTAGAATTTATTCCAAATATGACCAGTATTAAATAAAATAAGCCGTCCAAAACAGTGCCTTCTGGCTTATATACTGGGACTCTTGTACTAGTTTATAGCTTAAATTATACTCTTTATGTAACTAAGCATATTACTTAAGATATTGAAAAATTGTTGATTTATTGTTTTGCAAAAATAAAGTACGTTACATAAATATTGATCTTTACAATCTTGTTATTATACTTATTATAGAAGCGCTGTATCTTATGTCTTTGATAATTTTTTTGTTGATATTTTGCTCTGTAATATAATAAACAAGTGTCATAATACACTCTTTTTTAATTAACTAACTGCAATTATTTACGTTATCATGGATCCTGGGTTAAGGGAGGTTAATGCAATGAAAAACGTATTCTGTTATAATATGTTTAATATAAACAATTAACAAAAAGCCATATGAAACTGAAACCATCAGGCATGTTTTACAAATATACAAATATATTATTGCTGCCTTTCTACATTTTTATTTTTAACTGCTGGCTTTATACTTCGACGAAAAAAGCTAGAAAATCTAATAACTAGTTAAACAAAATATTGCTATTTTTAAATTGTTGAATACATAGTGATATAATCTGAGGAAGTTCTTCCTAGAACGATATGTGCTTTATGTGGCACTACAATTTAACAATAGCAATATTAAACAACAACACACACACATCGTGAGCTTTATTGTATTTTTATTAATATAAGTCCATATTTCTACAGCCTACAGTGACAATATGTAATTATTATCTTATTATTACAGTCTGAGTTTTTGATTATATTTATTAATGATTGTGTATATCAATCACTTCTCTACGTATTTTATGTATTTTTTCATTCCTACTTTATTATAATATAGTACATACTGTTTACTTTTTTTTTCCAATACAACAATGATTTTATTTTTCGATTACAAATATTAATTATTAAGTTGCAACCAATACTCAAATATGGAATGTTAATTAATAAAATAGTTCATATAAAATTAAAAGGAAAATCACAATATGCGCTCTCCACATGAATAAATCATTATACACAATAATTTAATTATAGCCGCAGTATTAAAAATTGACTCAATATTCTTCATCTTTACTTTCCGATTCCCATCACGTTATGCATTAAAAAGTTCTTGTAAGATTTCCAGACAAAAAAAAGCGATGCTTATTTTAAAAATTATTGTATTTGCTTTATAGTGGGTTTGAGTCTCTTTGCCTGGAAATCTTGCAAGAAGATTGACTAGAAAATTTAAAAACAAATTCTATTCTATTGCTTTCACATGGACTCCATTTGTTCTGTAAGTTCTAAGATTGGACTTTCTCTAAGTGGCAGTAGTGGAGGCCAAACATTTGCTGGAAACTGCGGCCCCTACATAATAAAACACTTAGTACCCCACAAAAAATTACCATCAAATTAAAACGACTTTACAAGAGGAAAAAATTAAATATATTTTTTTCCTGTTGCATAGTCCAGCCGTGGACATAAAAAAATCGCGAGTGTAGTGCGTGAAATAGCGTGAATATTAATGTGGATGTGAAAATCAAAATAAAAAACAAAAAGTGTATAAAATATATTAATAATTTTATTTTATAGCTGCTAAAAGAAATAATTAATTGCATATTACAAATTATACTTAAATACACAAATTTGTACTGTTCAAAACTAATACGACTAGTGTTTTAATACTCAGTGAATTAAATAATATTCTTAAATTTTTAGTATCCACTTTTACTAATAATTTAATAATATTAAACACCTCAATAAATAAGGATACCAAAAACTAAAAAAAACTCCAAATGTCTTTAAGTCGCCTCAAAAAGCCAAACAAAAGAAAAAGTGTGACCGCTTAAAAATTAAGCAAAAACCAAAGAAAAACCACTACAAACGCTGCGGTACCTGGTTCCAAGAATTGGTCGGCGCTTGCCAGGATGGTGTTGGAAGCGGCACAGTTTCGGAAATTTGGCATGCACTTTGCATATTATTAGGCAAGGTATTCCAAGCTTCGCCTGAATTTTCAACGAGCGCCTGAAACGCCATCAAATCTTTACTTTCAGTCTCTGATAACGGCAACGGTGGCAACACAGGCTGCTGCTGGGCTATCTTGTAACTAGCCTGTCGCAACATCTGTCGCCTGGCCAAGGAATGACTGGACGCGTCCACCGTAGCAGTGGTCGATTGGTGCGACATGGCACACTGTTTCTGCAAAATCTGCCTTTTCTGCTGCAACAATCTGTGCTGCAACGCTGTCTGCAATTGCAATGGTTCCGTGGCACTTGCATTCGTATAGCTAAAATTATCCGGCAAACTAACGCGCTTATTGCCACGCGGTTGCAGATACTGATTATGCTGCTTCTGTCGATGGGAGACTTCTTCAGGCGCTTCGCGCGCTTGATACTGCAGCTGCAACCGCTGCGCTTCGCGTTGCACCAAATGCAACTCTAGCACACCTTTTGCTTTGCAATTCTCGTTCAATTTCTGCGAGTTGAACGCGACATTCGAAGCAGCAGTGTCTGCGACTTGCTGAGCAACTAAGCCGTCACTAGCTCTGCGACCTTCGCGAAAATCGACCGGAGATCGCGTTATTCCTCTAGTGCTCTTAAAACTAGACATATGCACCAAAGGGTTGTGCTTGTGAAGGACTGCTAAGCGGGGCGAATGCGAGTAGTTCGTATGGGACGCTAGAATGCTCGAACATGTAAGAGTTGGTTCAGCTTTCTTATCGGTGGATGTGCAACTTGGCAGACTGCTCGCCAATTCGCTCGATTCCGATAATGGATAATCTAAACTTTCAAAATTACTATCACAACTTAAATTTTGGCTAAGACTTTTCGATGTATTAAAATTCGTCACTACACCACTTGAGGAACTGGAGGAAGCGTAACTGAGACGTGGACCGGGATGCTCTTCCAGATCGGTTTCGACACCTTCGTCCGTTGAGCTTGAATATTGTGTGTGGATTTCGCCACTTTTATAACCACTAGAAGCACAAAAAGACGAATTAAAAATTTATTTCGTGAGAAGATTGCAATCTAGTCTTACCTAGTGCAAAACCTACCGAGCGATCCTTTACTCTCCGAAATATCAAACGGCTGCGGACAAATGTTGCCCTGATGCATGTACGAGTAATTGTGGAACTGGCTGTTAAAATCCTTGAACGGCGACTTTTCCGCAGACGCTGAAGGAATGGCAGACATTTGCAAGGTGCTCATCAATCTGGTCGCTTCGTTGCACATGCTGAACGTGGTGGTTGAAGCTTGATTCAGGATTTTCAGGGCGTCTTCACTGTTGGTGGCAGCTAGTAATTTAGCGGCATCAATTCCATGTGGATGATGATGGAGTTGCGGTGGTGAATCGCAAGTTCGTGAAGAGCTACTAATTTTACTATTGCTGGCAGTTGGTCCTGGCGAGGAATTTTGCAGCAATCGTCGACAGTCTTCACTGGTGCTAGCTCGACCGATTTTACGCATTGCTTGTTCGGCTACGTTAGACGGGCGGCGGCGTTGGACTTCGCGGACGCCGGTTTGGTTTTCGCCGCCTACCAATTGGCTTCGCAATTTGTCGAGGAGGAGGTAGTAGATGGCGGCGTGGTGGTCGTAGCTGCTCAAGCTGATGGACTGGAAAAAATATTGTTTTATATTTTTTTAACGTTTTGGAAATTTTACATTTATAAATTGTATTATGAATAATTTTATTTAATTTATAAAACATTTTGAAAGCCAACAAAAATGAATATTTAAAAGGATAGGCAAAATTTTATTCAATTGTTCGAAATATTTCACATAAATCCACGATGAAAGTGCCAATCGATTTAAATAGATTAATCGTTTTGTTGTTTTTTTGATTACCCTATATTGATAATATTCAGTTCCCAGTTTCATGTGCTTTGTTATTATGTTTATTTACGTAATATAATTTGAATAGAAATGGAAAATGCAACTTTAAATTCCCTTCATCCAGGAATATCCTTTTGTATTGACACAAAATGCATGTTGTTTCCAATTACAACAGCATTTTGAAAATAAAATATTTAATCAATCAATTCCACACCTCAAAAAGAATACTAAATATTATTTATACGATAACTCATTTTATATGCGGTGTGTATTTTATATTTGCAAACAATCCTTGCTGAAATATAAATGAAACAATAGTATTTTTCGTATTTTATTGCAAAACAAATATGGAATAATCAAAACAAATTGAATTTAAAATTTAAAGACCACTATAGAAAAATATGACTAGTTTTTTAATAATACAATTCTCTGGTGAAAGGACTGATCGAAATGTCGATACCAGTTGCTAAATGTGTCTATCGTAATAAAATGGACTGACAAAAAAAATCTAAGTTTATTTTATTGCTGACTTGTAGAAATCGCTGAGATTGAAACGTTGAAAAAATCAAAAAATGGTGTTTTTGTTTCACGATAACTTCCTTTCCAGATTTGCTTTAATCCGTAGTATTAAGCCGAGATAAATTTGGCTGTCCTATTTTGTCAGCCCAATTAAGCAAAAAGTTTCAACAATTTCCAAAAATGTAATTTACCGGTTTAGAATGTGTTTAATTAACAATTATCTTTAATTCAAATTTAGATCCAGATAAGTTGGAAATCAGAGATTAAAGTTAGACAGTTGGGAAAATTGCAAAACTTTTGCTAAAAAAAATCGGCCGGTATTAGAGTGGAGTTTCTCTCACAATTTAAAGCAGCTTTTGGCTCAAGTGTAGGTGTAATAAAGTACATAATAAAGCTATAAGCATACTTCTCTAGTTTTCGAACTATCAATTCCTAAGCTCTGCATTAATCGTAGGATCTGTTCATTTGGTTGAGAATTGGACACGGAAATTGTCGGCGGCAAGCTTGGTGGTGTACCCATCTGCATCCATCGATGTTTCTTGATTTGCATGATGCTGTATCGCTTATTTGGTTCGAGGACCAACATTTTCCTTATTAGAGATTCACAATCTGAAAGCACAAAATATTTAGCTTTGACCTTTCCATCAACCCACATTCTGTTCATTGTATATGAGCGCGGAGAAAATTCGAATTTAGAGCGAAGCTCATTTGCAAATAAATAATATAGAAAATTAAATAATGCAGCAAACAAGGCCAAGGATTTCGAACAGTTAAATTTGTCTTCCTTTATCACCGAAACCACACCTCGGATCCTCTGGAATCCAATCTATCCGAAACAGAGTATTCTGTGGTCATGAAAGGATGAAAGGGGTAAATTTAAGATTGACGTCACATGTGCGTCACAGTCTAGCACGCATTTAATAAATGTCCAGACTCCAAAATAATGACACATTTACGTTGGACAAAATATTTTTAAATACGCTAAATTTCACTCAATAATAGCCAAACGACTGTCATTAGAACCGTTCGTTTTTACTTCAATTAAATCCTTATTCATTCCGCGAATGACGCTCGCATTTTATCTAAATTGTTTAGTAAAACAATTCGACTCGTAAATTACATAACTGCGGAATTTTTTATTGATGGCAAAATGCATTACTTAATTTTAAAGGTCAATTTTTCGAGATCGGACTGACGGAGATCTAACTTATAAATAAAATTTGTTTTGTTATTTTTATGATTTTAGATTAAAGTTTGTATATAGTAAGCAAGAATCTGTGAATCTTGAAATAACTTTACGAACGTCAAATGCGCGAAAAATTGCCACACCAGGGTCAAATCATTTCGATTTGTCGGTCATCATTGTAATAATAATTTTGTCCGGAAGTTTTCCTCGATCGAAATTATGCCCACACAATATGATTCAGCATACTACTACATAATACGCAAAAGGTATTCGCCGAATCGAATCAATTTGCTCAATGCAACTTTGCGAAGGATCCACCACTCGCTTTTATTCGCAGTGGAATTATATAACAAAGTTAAAATTACCACATTTTCTTTTTTACTGCAGATGAGTTTGCACAAATTTTTTAATCGAATTTCGAATCGCTACTTTTTTGTGTACTTATTTTATTAGAGAGATTTTTGCAGTTGATGGATTAATTTAATCTTCTATAGGGCTAACTGTAAAGCCTAAAAGGGAATCAATAATGGCAGATTTAAAACGCTAATGACGGAAAAAAATTAATAAATATTCCGGGCAGATTTAATTAAATTCGAGGCAAACTTGAAAATTAATATTTTAATCCTACTTCATTATTTTTCAAATTTTGGTAGTCTTCTAGAGGTAAACAAACTTATTTGTTTTTTTTTTTTAATTTGATGACTTTTATTTTTAATATAAATATAATTTTGATAATTTTTGTAGATAATATATTGCGTTTTTTAATATTATACAATAATTATTATCGTAAATCTGCAGCAGTATGTGACTGAACAAACATTGACTTTATCTTTGACGTAAATGGTTTTTAATCCAATCGCTTTTATAAAGCAGTATTTCCTTTTTTAGATGTTTGTAAACAATAAAACATTCATATCAAATGTGCTTACTAATTGCGACAAAAATAATAATATTAAACTTACCAGAGCTCATAAAATACGGAATCCTAAATCTACCAGACAAGACTCGATCACGTAAAGCTTGTAAGGAACACCCATCAAAAGGCAAAGCTCCACAGACCAGCACATAGAGAACCACCCCTAAACTCTGTAAACGAACGAAAATGGTTATAAAATCAAATTTGAATAAAGCTTCTAGATTTAGTACCCAAATATCAATTTCGGGTCCAACGTATTTCTTCCCTTCAAACACTTCTGGAGCTGCATAAGGGGGTGAACCACACCAAGTGGAAAGTTGCCCACCGACAGTGTAGTAATTTGAGAAGCCAAAATCGGCAATTTTAATATTATTGTTGGAATCTAATAATAGATTTTCAGCCTAAAAAAATAATCAATTGATTAATTTTTAGTTGCTATATGCGTCAATCATTTTAAATTTATTGTGAATCTCTCGAAAAACGATTGGATTTAGATACAATTTCGGTGCATTCTAAAAACTCCATTGACGCAATTCGATATTTGCGTGATAAAATTATTATAGGTGGCTCGATATTTATTTACATACATTTTGAATGTATAAACGAAAATTTATTAATTCCGAAAATAGATGATTTTAATAAAAGTAAGTGAGCGTGTGTAAAAAAGTAAACATGATGAGACCTTTGGCAAAAAAGTCGTCTTCAATGCAAAATACTATCAGAAAAATACATGAAAATTGCTGAGAGCTAGATAAAGCACTTTATTCCACTTTGGGGGTTCTTGAAAGCTCTTTTCACAATGACGCCGCGTTTGGGTCCGATCGATTTATATCTAATGACGTCATAGCTTAGGGTATATATTTGTGTAGGAAGCTCTTGAATTTGATACAAAATTTAAATGCATCTCTGCATAACTTTATTTAATACCACTTATTTATATTGCATCTTGAATAATCGGGTTTAAAATTAGCTAATAAATTATGGAACTACGTAAATTTTTGATTAGAAAATGGAAAAAATGTTTTGGGATTCTAAAAATCGTTTTGGAAATATTTGGAAAAAATTGTACAAAGTTATAGATTTTTTTAAAGACCCCCAAAAATGTATTTCATTTTCTTATAATAAGAATTCGCGTTCTGCATCATATTTGAAATACGACCCCCAAAGGTCCATATTTTAAAACGAAAGTGCGTATATTGATATATCTTATTACATATTCAGAAAATTATTATAAATTTATGTTGCACGTGCACGAGGTGGAATCCTGATAAATGCAATTATTAACATTTTTCTAGTAATATTCCTGTATAATGTTTTTCTTTCCGTGAAAAGAATGTATGCTTGAATGCCATACTAAAATGCTTTAACAATCTATGCATATACTTTTTAAAACTATACGGAATGCACCCTACTCTTTCCATTTTATGTCTCAATTTTTCCGTTCTATCGCTTATTATTTAATTGTCCATATAAAGTGGTGTTATAAAATGATATGATGTTGAACGTCATTAAACGACGAAATGCCTATCGTTATGACCACCAAGCAATCACATGATATTTTATATTCAATAATCAATATAATATTTTTAGCATGACAATAACAATTAAAGATATAGAGTCGTTAAATATGGAGCAAGTACGCCCCCACAATTCGAATCAGCCAGGATGTAGTTCACATTTTAAATGAGCTGATATTAATATTAAATTTGTAAAGCATCAGATATTTATGAAAATAGTAAATTTGCTTCAAAGCAAGCAACGTGATTCGTAGGAATAAATTTAGCTTTTCAAATTAACTTACCTTTAAGTCTCGATGTACTATATTACGATTATGGCAGTATTCGACTGCAGACAAAATTTGCCAAAATTTCACTCGTGCTTGATCCTCAGTCATTTTACCATATCGTGCTATATAATCTGCAAAAAATTATATTTCGTCCATTAATTCAAAAATTCATTAAGAAATGCAATTCAAGATCTAGCACAATTTAATCTGTGCCAGAATAATTTCCTTATGTAATGAAAAATGTTGCGCTTAATCATAACGAAGTATTTTTAATTTAAAATTACAGTTGGCTCAAATTATCAATGAACGAAATGAAATTTTAATAAATTGGACCTAATTTTTCTACAATGTTTTGTTGTTAATTAATCCATAGATTAAGAATGGATACTTTTATAGTGATTTATTGACCTATCTCGGCGATGCCAAATACTTTGAACTTTGTCGATTAAAATTTATTGGTTTGAGATAAAAAAAAAATTAATTTTGTTGTGTTGTATGAGATTAAACGAAATGAAATTCGAATGCATAAATTTCAGTTTAAATTTTATGTGGTTGTGCTAAACAAGAGTTAGCGTTAATGATTGCCATTGAACTTAAAACTTCATCAAGTTTGAAGGTTTGTTTGCTTGTAACACTAAATATTTCATTTGAAATCTAGCCTATTCGTCATGTGGCTAATCATTTATCTTTTCAGCATCCACATTTTTCCGTTAGCTAAATATCGCAGTCAGAACCGCCGCCGCCGGGGAAAAACATTTAATAAAAATGCAGTAGTACGAATAAGATGAACACGAAAAAGGTTTGTGGGTGGAAAAATAAAGTTTGGCATTTGAGTGGTCCAGGGTCGCAGAATTCCATGTTGTGCGTCGATTCTCTACTACATCAATTCTGCTCCCTCCACGCGTATAAAACGCTTGCAATGACGTCAGAGCGTCAAGGTTTCGGAAGCGTGGGCGTCCGAATTTATACCACCTCAACAGACAAATAATTCCACTAAATAATAATACAAAAATGGCACACTTACCAAATATCTCTCCCTGACTAGCGTATTCCGATACTAAGTAAATCATGTTTTTCGTTTCCATTACCTAAAAAACAAAAGACAATTTCTCATTATGATTTGTTTCCAAACAAAAAGACGCCGAATTAAAATTAAATCCCCCGTAGAAGCTTTCAGATCAAATTGACTTCCGCTATTTCTGGGCGCCACACTTTTTGTTTTGCAAAGTTCATATTTTACTTCCCCGATGTGCGCGAAAATTTTTATTCGGTTTTCCATTTAATTGTTTTGGTGCTTATTGTTGGAAAATACAATACACCACTATTCTGGCTATGACAGAATCATATTGTAGTTAAAATGTTTTCGAGACATCTCAATTAGGATAACATAATCTGTCTTATTTTATTCCTGTCATGCCACGCTAATATTTGATGAATTATTAATTAGCGAACAGCTTGTAATATTCCTAAGCAAGAAGTAGATTTACAGATAATTACAAATTACCGTGTATTTTGTTGCATATGTTTAATTAGCATGAATTATATTCAGAAAGCTTGACTCAATATAGTCTGACGAATGAATGTTGTCCGTGACGTCACAAAAGAGACGTAGTATTTTGCTCATGCGGCAAATCAATGAAAAAAAAATTGTTTTGTGAAATCTCCAGGAATACTTTTCCCCCAAAAAAGTCTAATAATCCTTATGTAAGCATGACTTCCAATATGTTAAAAACTCAGACGTTTTTCAATGGATCGAAACTTTGTACCGCATACAAATGCAGCTTTACAAAAATATATTTTCCAAAGTCGAGATTTATTTCATTCAAATTCAGTAGTAGTTCATATTCAAGTTAAATAATTCAGTTCCCAATTTGGTGTATTTTTAGCCACTTTTTCGCTTGTTGTTTAAATCAGTTGCGTCATCAACAAACAATAAATTATTCCGATCCTAATAATAGCCTTCCTTACTCAAATTATTTTTTTCGTTTTAGTTCAAAATATTAGCTAAATTAAAAACACGGTTCTTCATGATAATTTAGATCCCGTTTTAGCACAACTTGTACGTGTGTAATAAATATGCAAAACAGAAAGTAACAAACTTTCAAGTTCTGACAGAATTTATAAATTGCAAACAAAATCTGAGCAATAGAATTTGCTGAAGCTGGCAGCTGTTCTAGTCTAGTTATAAATGTACAAGGCAGAAATTTCAAAATCCGGACAAGTCGCACTTGACAAGTGTTAATGATTGGTTTATTTCCAATTGAATTAAATAATATACATCTAAACAAGAATATGGCATCAATTTCATCGGATTTGGGTTGGCTAATCTAAATACCAAATTATATGATTTTATAAACAAATTATTTATAAATGGATGAATCATATTAAATCTTTATTAAATCAATCAACCGCATAGATGTATGGAAATTTTACTAGATGCATGAATAAAATATCCATACGATACTAATAAAATTGTTTTATATTTATTTTCCGAACGGAATTCTCTACAATTTCAATTGTCTGTGAAGCTGCCACTATTTTGTACCGATACAGTAAAAAGCTTCTGCGAACAATCCTTCAGCCACCCACGAGAGATGTATTCAAGCATTGATTAAATAAAAGCTCAACCGTTCAAATTGCGCTAAAAATGTAATTTGTTTTTAATAATAGAACATCTGTTCGGAAATGTAATGAAAAATTCAACATCATCATTACACTACAACACGACTCGGAGAGGAAAAACATGCAACTTTTGCACAATGCCATTTAGCACATAGTATCGATCCTTCAGCTCATTCAATACAAGTTCCTCGTCCATAATTCGAAATCATGAAATTCCGAATGCGCATTGAAGAAGCGTCCCGAACACAAAAGGGCCGTAAATGGGAAAATGGAGAAAAATCTATGTAAGTAGGAGAAAACACAGTCGGCAAAAGAGGTCCTGCTGCACCAATTGGATATGGAGTTTGCTCTACAAGTAGAAAAGTGTAGCTACTGTAGTACACGTACTATATAGACGTTAACGTGCAACGACGCCAACGAATGCAGTTGCCTGGCGACGCTGTGACGTCACGTTTTGCCTGTTGGCGTCAGGGGCAGTCAAGTTGAAGGTGGTGTTAACGAACTTACTGCACGAAACCATCGTATCTAAATATCTTTACTATGGAGAAATCTCGATCAATCTTCAGAGAGTTAGCTCATTAAATACTCTTTTTTTTTTCGCTTACAAATTGGATTCGGTTTTATTTTCAGTACAATTTGCCTGAAGCTAGAATTTGCGAAAATCAAAGATCACAAACTCAACTACTCACAGATCCAATAATACCCTCGAAGCATTTAATTTTAGAACATTTGCATTAGCACTTAGACTTTCGAGCAGCGAAATCGAATCTATCCCATGTAGTAGTCGAGTCAAATTTATAAGCTGTGGATAGTTTGATTGGAAAGTTGTCGTACAACACACCAAAGGGGGAAATTTAACAATTTCTTATAGATTTTCAAATTTTATACCCTCCATACGGATAGGACGTATTCTAATAATCGCATGACTGAACCAGGCAATAGCTTCAATGGACCTTTAAGGATAATAGAAACCCCTATAAAATTATTTTTATATCCTTTCTAAGGAGACTCAACTCATATATTTCGCAATTTGTTTTTATGAAGCTAGGATCATAATTATCATTCCTAATCTAAACTAGGGAATTCATTTCGACATATCGAAATTAAACTTCCTGGGCAAACATTTTTAATTATGTCTGCTGTGTTGTGTGTAAAGCGCACTATTAAAATTAATTGAAGTGGACATTATTTCATTGCACTATGACGTCAAAATCAATTAGAATTAAAATTGTTTGATTAAAATTAAACAAGCAATTTAAATATCGTAGTACGTGATGAGTGATAAAAGCTTACCTGGAAAAGCTTGATAATATGCGGATGATCCAATCTCTTCATAATATCAACTTCTCTGTAGACTTTCTGAAGGTTGCTTGCATCTAATTGCGATTTGTCTATGATTTTAATTGCAACCTGTAACAAAACAATTATTTATTCAAATTAGACATTGTACTTTATGCGAGAGGCATTTTATTTACATTTGAAAATTGTTTGGAAAATAAATTATCATTTGGATTAAATTATGGTGCGAGGGTGTTTAGACTATTTTTCCCCAGCCAGATATAAATAAAATATGATTGTTAGTTTTAATATTACTAAGTGGAAAGGTAAAAGCGTAAAGCAGCATGAGAATAAGATAAAACTCGGAAATGAATGCGGCTAGCGGGTTTGCATTTTTTTATTAATGATAATGGCAGAAGGGAACATTTTAGTGGCAATATTGTGTAATTAACTCGTACGTAATTATGCATTCTGAGCGATATTAAAACAATTATTTTGGAATTTCGCACTTACATACGAGATATCGCAAAAACACTCAAAAACTGCGAACGTAAATCAACGCGGAATGACGCAAAATAATCTACGCAATCAGAGAGGATATTTAATAAATGTAATTAGACTATTAATAGCGACAATAAAATTCGAAAATTTATTATTCTGTATACTAGGTACTTGTGTATTTTAGTATTCACTAAAACTCATGTAAATAGATGTAGTAAGATGATATAAAATTCTATTTACATGCAATCTCGTCATTAAGCGGTTTCTTCGTGCTCTTTTTCTTTCAGACAGTTTTAATTTTAATATTAAATTAGCATTAAAATAATAAAATTTTGAGTCGCCTTCATATCAATGAATGACTTTGATTAATAAGTAGTTTGATTATTTCTAAAGCTATCCGAAAAAACTTCGATTATCTTGATCTAGGAACTTCGAGCGCAATTTTCAAGTTCAAGTTAATTTTTTAATTAAAATATTATATAATAATATAATGGAAATAATTATTTGTGAAAAATACTGAAAGTTTAATTACTTAGCATGTTTTACTGTAATTACGTTTTCGTCTTTCTTAGTCCTTAAGCTTTCTGTGGACGAAAGCTCAATGAAAGAAGCTTTTCATTAATGGACCTTGGTTGCGCTGAGTGTTGAGAACAATAGTGGTTGCAAATAATTCTGTTAATTAATTAAATATAATTATAAATATTTAACCAAGTTCTGTTTTGACGTATATTATCTAGACAAGAAATAAGGTCATTAGTAAATATCGAGACAAGGTAAATATCCAGCTCATAAAATGATAATTATACAAGCGAGATACATAAAACATAATCGGATTTAATTGCAAACCTTATTATCATTTGTTTAGGATAAAATAAAGGCGAATCAAGTGTAACAAAGGACGGTTGGCTGAGGTTACATATTATTAACGTGCATCCGTCCTAAACCATTTCAATCTACTTAGTAAATCTTAACAACCTTTTATAGTTGATTGACGTCAGTATTGACGCAAGTTTATCGTGGTTCATAGTCGCTCAATTTTCATTATTATAATATTCCTTTCAAATTGATACGAATACTCATAGTCAGACCTATCGTAATTAACCTGAGATAATGAATTTTTTTTTTATCTTCTACGAAAATAAAAATAACTATATTTACTTTTGAGTCTAGTGACGCACAAATGCAACCGAAAAAGTTAACTTAAAATTAGAAAAGTAAAGTTTAAATAGGTTTATTATCTTGAGATACTTATAATGGGAGGCAAGCAATAAAATAATGAGTCCTCTCAATCTTATCGGCTATTCATTCGATAATATTATAATTGGCGCAGATTTGGAAAGCCCTTTAAATTTAGTTCAAAATTCAATTAGGGGCTATTATAATTCTTGACGTACTGATTCCGCTTTATTGATTTGGTCTACTTTTTGTAAATTTTGCATCAAGTTACTAGTGCGACAAGGTTGATAAAATAATGCGATTAAAAATATGGCTTGAAATTAAAAAGGAAATAATAAGAGGTTAATAATATTGAAAATTAAGATAGCAACTGACGTCATTTTGCAAATAGAAGGTCAAAAATATATATTTTTGTTTTATTTTCGTTATGCATAATAAATAATACATGTTTTTTAAAACACAATAACAATACATTTTCGTTTTGTTTATTTAATATATATTTTTATAAATTAATTAATTGATGTAGGAAAACTTGCAAATACTACTACAATAAATATTATTCCATAGATATTATTGCGTATTCAAAATGCGCACATCTATGTGGAATTATTTTAAACAAATAATTTATTTAATCTCTGGGGTAGTACAATGAAATCATACATAGTTAAAAAAATTATTATAATTTCTAGGAATTTTTCTAGATTCTATTGTTCTTTAGATGCACAGTAATTTTAAATGATAATTTGCGTTCAGGAAGCATTATTGCAATTTATCATTAAAAAACATAACTTCGAGTGTAGGTAAAAATGCATTTAAATGACGGTGCATGTAATGATTAATTGATTAACCCGTGTAAAACTATGTAATAAAATCAAAATCATTTATGAAATAAATGCAACTCGAAAGGCAATGTGCAGTAATCCCCAGCGGATTGTAGTTGTTAAAAATGTATCACATTCTGTATCATATTTTTTTGTGACAAGACTAATGATTTTATTACTAATAAATTTAGTTTAAATAATCGTAAGCAAAACACGAGGCACAACATTAAAATTAATGTTTATTTTAACTTTGCTAATCGATTTTTACTATAATGATGATGTTAACCGCTATTTAGTACCAAGTCATGAAGCAAAAAATAAGCGACTTTTAATTATTGTAATAATTAATTTAGGTAATTTTTTTATGAAACACTAGATGATGAGCATCATTATTAAATAATAAGTGGAATTTCTATCGAAAAAACTTTCGAAACGCGTCATTCGATATTTTGATAAAACCCAAATTAATAATTAGAAAACACAACTTGTCGAACAATTAAAAGCAATAGAAATTTAAATGAATGTAACAAATAATTGACCCGGATTTGAACCGCGATAATAATTCACCAACTAATTAAATCATTTTAATTGTATTTTGAGTCATCACATTAGGTGGGTACAGGTAAATAAATAATTTAATTTGAAAAAATAAACAAATAACGTTGTAAATACTTTTACTTTTATTTTTGCATTTAATTATAATGCATATGTTTTACGTTAATAATAATAATTAGTACCGGTATGGGATAAGATAATTTAGTCGAAGTACTAAACACTTTAATTAACGTTTAAAGTGTAATATTTTTTTTCACAAAGATAAATATTTTTTTGTTCAATTTAAATAAACACAATTTTTTCCAGTCGCAATAATAACCACTTATAATTGAATAAAATTATTGATTGACTTCAATCTAATAATAATTTAATTTTCAGTCAAGTCAATAATTGATGGGAAACCGTCTATGTTACTAATAAAAAATAAAATGCACTGAAATTATCAATTTTCGTAAATTTGAATTTGAAAATCACGTACCTCAGTTTTGGTGATGCGATGCTTCGCCAGCTTGACGATAGCGAAATTTCCTTTGCCAATAGTCCTTTCGATATCGTAAAAGCCGACTCGTATAGCCGTCTTAGTTATCCTTTCACGTTCACCCATTTCAGTTGCGATGACTGAAAGTCCCCTTAATTAATGCACTAGATTCAATTTTTGAACAGACTAAGTGGATAGTTCATGTTGTTATTGCTAATTTCGATGTATTGTCATTATTGTGCGCCGAGACGGTTCATCGGCTCAACATTGAGCGAACGACGCCTCTGAAACCGAGTTCTAAATACAACTGCCGTCAGCTGTTTGCACGATACGATTTTGCTCAGATCTGGTGCGCGACCTGACGCACTTTGTGGCGCATACAAAAGACTTCCCATGAGACAAAGCCGTGTCCTTTAATTTCTTACAAATCGCAATTACATCTATTGCCTATTAGTAATTCATAGGAACCATTTAAGTCAATTGGCAAATTTTGGTGGATGCGCCAATTTTTTGAAAATTGGTGACTGACTGGCGACAATACAAAAATAGGTCGGTTACGCTACTATTCTTTTCGAAAGGATTTCCGCGTTGACCTGCTGATTCATAAAAGTTTGAAATATAATTGCTGTTATAATAGTTTTTCAACCAAAAAAAAAAAATTAATAATATTGGTGGCGGGCGAAAATAAAGAGTATAATAAATATACTCGGGCTATTTTTAAAATTCTTAATATTGCTCGTAAGCGTTGCTTATCCGTCTGTCTTTCTGTCTCGATGTCACTAATTTTTGGTTTCATAGATATATACGGTTATTAAATTATAAGTGTACTTATCAGAAAAGTAGTACAAGCATGAAGTATGTTCATGACAATTTTATAGTTATTTTATAAATAATAAAAGTTCAAAATTTAATTTTGATTCGCCTGAAAAAAAAAACATTTGACACGTATAATTTAAATAGGACAATCAGGAAGTTCATTTACTAGTATTAAAATAAAAATAAAACGAATGTGACGATGTCCATAAATAAAACAAGTGTTACTAAAATATATCTATGAAATATCAGTTTCAACTGTTGTCGTTTTTAATTTAGAAAAATGCAGTAAAAGCGAATTCATGCATGATGGCGATGATGTCGTTATCAAAAGCACTAAAATAGATAATAAATATATCTAAAATATTTAAAGACTACTAATTATACGATAATATTCGCTAGTTTTTTTTATTATGAATTCAAATCCTAAATAATAAACAAATGCTATAAATACATAAATAATTAGTGTCATATTATTACATTTATTTGTACTACTTGCTATGTTGAGCTTCTTGTATTGATATTGATTATTCTCATTGAAAGATAAACACAGGGAGCCACTTTTCTCATCATGCATAATATATCTTTTTGGTCCACTATTCCTACTGTAAATCAACAACTTATTTTCCACGCCGCTAATGACGTCGGTATTCAAATGTTGTATCGATGAATAAATATGAAATTACAAAACCAAATGTAAATATTATATTAACATGATTGTTTAAATAAAAACAAGTGTTAAAAAAATACTGCGTTCGTAAAAAACTAGGAATTATTATCTTCGTGAACAACAAATCTAAAGTGGCACTTGTTAATCTTTATTTGAAAAAATATGTGACTGGCTAAGAGGCCATTCAACCAAAATTCGTCACCGCAGTAAATCACAAAGAGAAAATGGTAAATTTAAATTTAACAACAGGTACTCATCCTAAACAATTTAGGATAGTAAAAATTATTTACAATTTACAGCTATATCTACCAACACATATAAGGCCGTTAAAAATCTTACTGAGCGCCCAAAGCATAAACATTTTCGTCAAGGGAGAAATGAAACGTTAAAAAATCGAAACACCTTACCGGACAATTTTTTATACAACTCGATTATGCGTCCGAATCCTCTTATGAATCGCACTCAAACTCGAATGATGCCTTTGCGTCGGCTGCATGCAAGGGGTCTTATTAGTCTTACGCAAAATCGACCAACTCGGCCCATCAAACCAAATATCTAACGAATACAACGCAGCTAATTGACCCATCTTTTCGCGTTCATTCCCAAAAACCCGCAATTCAGACTTGGATGAGTCCTGCAAAAATTTGGCGACCCGCTCATTGGCACCGGTGCTTATACTGAAACCTGGACGTTCGTCCTGCAAACGACGACAACCTGCTCGGATTTCTCTGGGATCGCTGTCGCTCCAAGTGCTTTGGTCCATCACATAGTTGTCCATCGATGGAGGAGCCCAGTCGGTCAGTTCGTCATCTCCTTCGTGACCTTCGCCGCCACTCCAGCTGATGCTACTTTCGCTAGCGATTTCGCAGTTGTCGTCCATGGTTTGGGTTTCCATAACGTTGACCTGAATTTTTTTATTAAATTGTATGCAATTTATTTTTATTAAATTGTATATGTGGCACTTTTAATACAAACACCCTGTATACCCCCCACCCGAATTTATACTCACATCGTCCGCAGATGAAGGTTGACAAAACTTCTCGATTTTGTCGACGATACTTTGGTGCAACGGCTTAATTTTACTTGCATGCCGAATGCATCGCCCATTATCGATGATTTCCAAGCGCTGCGATCGCTTTCGTTTACCACATGGCGGAATCGGCGTTTCATCAATGCTCATTCGCTTCAGTTTTCTCTTGCGACGCAAATTCGGACGAGCCGGCGAATGCTCGTTTACGGAATCGCTTTCCAAGCTATGACTGACTCCTGTAAATAGAAACATCATATCACTAAATTATCTGGTTATTAACTTTTTAATGTGTCTCACCTCTTAGGAAGGTGTGAAAGGGATGCTTCATCCGAACA
The DNA here is from genome assembly GCA_963556235.1 of Cryptophagus acutangulus. Taxonomy (NCBI): domain Eukaryota; kingdom Metazoa; phylum Arthropoda; class Insecta; order Coleoptera; family Cryptophagidae; genus Cryptophagus; species Cryptophagus acutangulus. The sequence goes on from OY744564.1 coordinate 4,939,495, forward strand.
GAAGCCCTTTGATTCAGGGCGCGATCAACGGCCAGACTGATGGACATGTCATCCGAATCGGATTGATGGAAACTTGCCACCTGATTGCGATGTTTTTCCTTCGAATTCTTATGCAGCTCGGAATTGCTGCTGGAACTCTCTTCCGCCGATTGATTGTGCGAAGGTTTATTGACATATAAATCTGGAATGCAATTAATTAATAAATTGTGGCTTTGTGAATTCAGTCGCATTAAAACATACTCAAATTCCCCGCAGATCGTGTCCGTCTTCGCATTCCCCATTTCCCGTTGTTCTCAATTGCAAGCGGCCCACATGATTCGGATTCTTCCAAAGCAATTGTTAAATCTTGAGCTAGATGGTCCATTTTAATTGAACATTGCAACAGGTACGAGAAACAAATTAAATCAATGGATGGCAACTGATTTTATTATCGGAATATAATAAAAATTGTGAAGAGTTGACAAGAAATGTAAACATTTGCATGAATCTAAACATTAACTTGACGTTTATTAGTGCGCAAGATCAAGATTTTTATTGTTGGCACTAATGATTTGTTTAAAATTAATTATTATTATTATAATTTAACATTAAAAGTACTAATTCACACTTTTATTTTGTCATATTCTTGATAATATTATGTTATTATAATAGAATTAAAAATATTGTTTTGTACCTTAACTGTACGCAACTTACAAAACATAAATGTGTTATTAGAGTTGCATACACAAAACTATTTTAAAAATATTTTATTAATTAAAAATGCTGAGAAATGCACAAATGTAATGTTTCTTCATCCTTCTTTTATTATAATTTCCTTTTTTCAAAATATTTAATAAAACACCTTTATTTGAAAAACGTTATATATTTTAAAAATAAGTAAAATTTGTTTGTACAAAATGTACCTAAGTCACATTGGCACTTATAATATCTTGATTGGTCTCTCTTCAGATTCTTTGGTTAAATTTCGGGTTCATTTACAAACAATTTTCTCTTAAACTTCGATGTTACCTTATCGACACTCCCAACAACGTTTGCCTCGTCTCTTTCTGGAGTGGTTTCCGCTTGATTCATGCTATTCCAATTAATGCCATCAAAATCGATGACAATTTGCTTATTTGTTGGTTTAAATTGTCTAAAAATATTGCCAATATTAACTCTTCATACCCCATTTTGCTAAATTATAAATGATATTACCTGTATTTGATTTGAACAGCGTCAAACATTTTCTTTGCTGCAACGGTATGCAATTTATGTTCATGTTTATCGGACATATAGACCACTTCTTTGATTCCAGATTGAATGATGACTTTCGCACATTCATTGCAAGGAAACAAGGCCACGTATATCTTGCAGTTTCTTACATCAGCACAATTTTTGTTCATTATCGCATTCAACTCCGCATGGCAAACTAAACGTTTCAAAACAACACAAAGAAGTCACAATAATAACATCTTAGGGCGGATAAATAAACTTAATTCATTAAGAAATCATACGAACCATACATAAATTTGCTCTCCAATCTGTTGGTCTTCGATTTGCTCCAGGGAAATTCGTCGTCACTGCACCCCTTAGGCATGCCATTGTAACCTATCCCCACAATAACATTGAACTCGTTAACGATTACAGCTCCAACTTGCGTGCATGGATCCTTGCTGCGTTGGGCTGCCAGAAAAGCGGTCGCCATGAAATATTCGTCCCAATCCAAAAAGTTTTCACGCTTTTTTGAGCCATTTCTGAAATAAAGGTACAACTTATATTTTACTAATATTTAAATAACTAGAATTTTCCTCACTCATTTTCAACGCTCGAAGTCATTGCCGCTTCTTGTATAACTGAATAATTTGATTAGATTTATTAATCTAACGGCTTTCAAAAGTAGGGTTATGTAGAACAAATCAGCTGTTAAATGTCATGCTGGAAAATGCAGGGCGCCGTCAGCGTCTCAGAAAATGAAAATTCCCCAAACGTTTGTGACCGGCCTGTCATAATTTTCCAACATGGCAGAAAGTAGTTGGTTCTGCGATCATGTATTGCTGAAAAGTCCGTGTTTTGTGTAAATGTTGGTGTATTATAATTGCGTATGTGTGTAAACTAGTGCTCGAAATGCCGTACACGATGGCGGATTTAACTAAGCCACCCTTAAGTGACATAAAACATCCCGAAGAAGTGGTGCGAATGGCTATGAAAGATAGCCTCAAATTTGCAGTTCTAATTGGACTTATTGAAGTTGGACAAGTTTCCAATAGGGAAGTCGTCAACACCGTACTTCAATTGGTAAGTTTTCGCTTATTTATTGATATTCTGATTTGATGGGCACATTTTCGCTCTGTATGGTAATCGCTGAGGCTGAAATATCGACGGAATAAAAACGTAAACAAGTTTTTGTTTATAAGTTGTTTTTGACAATATTTGCTATTAAAACATTATTAAATTGAGATATTACGTTAATATAATGTGGGCGTGACGTAGAAACAACGTGTAAATTAAAAGCCGAGCATGCACAGGTATTGTCAATATCAAGATATATACTTGTTATCAATTCACCTGGTTTTCCTACTATCAAACCAGTATTACGTACATGTCATGGTGTTTGCATAGTTTAATATTTATCTAATTGTTCTTAGTATTTTATATTGGATTAACCTTTTAACGTAATCAAGAAAACTTAATACTCGTATTTATACAAAAACAATAGAGAAACCCCGAGGTGAAACCTATAAAATTGTTTATTCAGAGCAATGTGTCACATTGAGACAACCTGACCAATATACAGGGTCTCGCAAAATATATGGCAGATTTTGTAGACAATTGCAAATATTTGCTAAAATTGCACGTATTTTGCTTTACATATTTGCCGACAATTGTAGACATTTGCAAATAATTGCAGAAATTTAATGTTAATCGCAAAATATTGTAAACAGTTGTCAGATATTGACAACTGCCGATATTTGCGAACAATTGTTGATATCTCGGTTGATATTAACCGATATATTAACCGACTTGAGAACAGACTATTGCAAAATTGTATTTGCAGCAGTCGGTATTACAAAATTGCAAGGAAAGTGTCTTACCGAGTGTCTTACAATAAAATAGATATTAAACAAACCTAGGAAGATTCACGATCTTACGAGCCCTCTTCAATGAAGAAAAGCGCTCAATTGTGAATCGAAATTGAATAAAGCTCATTTACACAATAGCCTTTGGACTTGTCTTTAGATGTTGTTCTACGCGTTGTTATATCCTTTGTATCAATTATGACGTTAATTAGCTACTGTTAGATAGACGCATGATTTTTGGGGAGGTTTTCTGGCTATTAAGTATTTTTTGTAGTATTGACTTTTAACGTCTTTAAATTTGGAGAATTTTTCTACAGCCTGTGTAATCATATTTCGAATCATATTTGAAAGTTGTTTACTCGGTTGTTTATATACAACACAGATCTGACGCAGGTATGCGAAATATCATTAAAATAATGGTTAAATTGATTTAATTTGTGTATAACGAAACATATGTTTGTTCATTAACAGACAATATAATATTGGGTACTACCAAATAAATGTTTAGTTTACTTTTAATTAATTAAATATACAGGGGTAAATATGTATTTATTTATAAATTAGTCTATACATGAGAATAATTGTGTCGAATTCGAATTGATCATAATTATCTATTACAATCAATTTATGATATTTAATTAATTAATCTATAATCAATAATCCGCAATAAGCATTGTAATTTATTGAGGGTTTGCTCGAGGGTGTATCGCGACGAATTTATTTTTTAGTAATTTGCGAGGAAATTTGTCTATCGTATAGGGGTGTGTAAATTAAGGTGGCTCGAGGGGTGGCCACCTGCAGACAATTTTTTAATTTACTCACAATATTTTCCAGTTTTGGTTTTGAATATTTTTGAAGTGGCATTTTTGTAATGCACCTACCTTGAAACCAAGAATTAAAATATTTTGTGTTTATTAAAACCAACAAAAATATGTTGAAAGGTACGTGATGTAATTGTCCTGGAGGATAACGTTACACACAACCAACCTCAATCATGGGAGGTATTATTAATACAAGAAATTCAGCACACCTCGGTAAACATATCTTGTCCGTTTCAGAGTCAGTGAAGTGGCAGTATTTTCAGGTTTCATCTGAAATAGATTAACTTCATATTTCAGAAACGTACATCATATATCGAATTTAATAACTAACAATTTATTTTTGGGCAGTTTCTGTTGAATATTTTTTTTTTAAGGAATTTACTGCATTTAAATTCAAAATACGTCCACTTTTATTTTGGTGCTTTTCTTTTGGCTAGTTAAATCAAAAACTGCCACCTGCATGCGACAGGACATAATTCTATGGTAAATTGAGCTGGCATTATTGTCTTTTATAGTCACGCACAATATGCAGAACCTTCGATAAATAATAATACGAATATAGATGCATCCGATTATTATGTAGTCATTAAAATAAAATTGCCTCGAAAATTGCATAGTTTGTTTATTTAATAAATTTGCAATTGTCAGGGATTTGGTTATATGTTTTAATTGTATGTATTTATATTGCGTTTTTTATATGCAAATTCTCGCGCAAATTGGATGCAGTTTAACGAGCAGTTTAACTTTGTTATAAAATTATAATTGTAGCTATTGTTTATTTTTTATCGTTTTTTTTTTGTGCATGTAGTTACAGTTTTAAAAGCATGCTGACAGTTCATAAAAAATGAATTCGAATATCATATTGATTTAGTTTATTTTGCAAATAAAAGTTAATAAATGCTTCAATCTCGGTTTTAATATAATTTGCTGGAAAAGGCTAATATTGCTTTTAGTTACCAATATTTATTAGCTATATATGCAAGTGGTACTGGAATTGAAAGAAAATCTTTAAACGAATTACGGGATTGTGACTATTTTCATAGCGGATATTTTTATATGAACTGATAAAAAGTTTTATAAATGAAAATACACAGCGGGTAATAATTTTAGCTTTTAAGATTTATCTTCCGCAGTTTCTCTCTGAAAGCATTTGCGTTTTACATTTTATATACCTTAACGGTATGCAAGGATAAGAAAATGTACAGAATGTATTGTAATACGTTCCATTTTTTGTTTTGGTTCCGAAGGAAAATTAAATAATATTGATTTTGAAATTGAATAAAACTCTACTCAATTATTTATACCGGTATCGGCTTAATTTCGAGAGCAGAATAAGAAAATCGATAACCCGATAATTTATTAAGCTAAAAGGAGCCACTGTTAATTATGATTTTGAGTGAGTCGCAATGTAAAATAATGCAATTATAGTTATACAACCTTAATTATGGCGAGTTCATGCCTTTTTTATGATGCACTTTGCTGCATAAGCACAAAACATTTTTAATGTATTTCAGAACATTAATTCATGTTCATTACGAATTGTTATGATAATACTAAAACTCGTTATAAATTATCCAAAATTAAATTATAAATTTTTTGCATTCCGTACTATTTGTTCAGCGAATGAAATAATTGAAATATTTAAATATGACTTGCAGCAGTTCTGTGCGGTTTTTTATTGTCAGGGGCTTTTATACTCGTATCATTTTTATTTTTATTACTGCTGAATAATTAACTGAAAATATGTGACTGGGATATATTTGCTTTTAGAAATGCGAATTGTAAACCAATTTTAATTTCCTGTGCTATAAATGTCGATTTGCTGGTTAATAATATTTTAATATAAATCCGAGATGATGAATTTTAATAATAATCCAGGGTTTTGTCGAAAGAATACATTTGGTCTTGTATTTTGTACTCATCTCGGTACTCATACAGTCATACAAGTCTCAAAATGATGTCATACTAAAACGAGTGCTACAGTTAGTACTATAAAAATGTGCATGTAAGTGCTTTTGCTCCTCTTCTAAATTATATTGTGTATTTTTTTAACATTTTATAACTAATTAATATTTAGAGGCTTAATTGATGCTAGAATTCAAGATTGATTTGTTTGGATATAAATTTTATTTTTTATCGGCGTTATTTAATTTTAAAATAATTTTTCAGTGGTTAATTACAAATTGTTTAATTATTTTTAACGTTAAAATAACGTGTCTAGAGTTATTTAATATTTATTAACAAGTTTTAGTCTTAAACTAAATTATTATTACCATTAATAATGAATAAAAATAATTAATAATTTATTTTATTAATAATTTATTAAACAATTAATAACTTCAAAACCAAATCCCCAATTAAAATTCTGATGGCTCGGTTGGATTCTACGAATTTTTCTCTATCTGTGTACAAAATTTTATCAAAATCGGTTGAACTTTAGGATTTGCCCTATAAACCGTTTAAGAGGTGCATCGCCGCATTCCTCAGTTACATAATGCACCTGCACTAAACGATGCGTTCGCACATTCCACTGCAGCTACTAAATGGCTATTAACAAGTGACGCGCATAGGTGAATGGCCGAGTGACGGCCATCGTTGGAGCGTACTAGTTCGAATGGTGCCGACGATACACGACCGATAGGCAATTTCAGTGCATGAAAGCTACAAGTGGGAACTATCATAATATTCAGTTTGAAAAGTGAAAAAGTGTGAATAAAAGATTTGTGAAAGGGTTTGTGGTTTCCACTATGAAAGAAAAAACATTTTTACGATGGAAAAATACTTTTTTCTAATACTATTTTAGAATAATAACATTCTTGAACTAATTTTAATTTGAGAATGTACTCATTCTGCAACAAGTGCGAGAATATTTATTCTTACACAAGTGATAGAATGACCACATGTGGCGCCATCTCATGGAAGTTGACGCAACATTAAGCTATTGTATTTTGATTAATGAATTATTCATTTAACTTATTAATTGTTGATATTAGTAATATTATAAGTCAATTAACTAAATCATTCATATTTAGAACATTCTTTATGACATTTTATAACTAATTTTGTTTATTAATACATATATTATAGCAGTGACATCTGTGAACTAAATGCCTAAAAGCGATAGGTACTAGACAGCGACTGAAACTGACATATTTTAATTGACGATAGTATTAGAAAAAGTATAGTCTGAAACTCGTCGGAATGAATATTCAGCCCTCGTGAAAACCGTCAAACTCGCCTTCGGCTCGTGTGTCAAATTTTCACTCGGGCTGAATATTCTCATTCCGCACTCGTTGCAGAATATACTATTATTGGGTATTTGCAGTGGAAAGCAGAAAATAGAGCCGGTCCGAAACAACCACGGATGTATTTGAGGTTAGAATTTTCCATTCAATAAAAATAGCTCGATTGTTTAATATTTCGTTATTAAATGCTACTTTACATATGTAATATATAAAGCTGACTAGCAAAAACATACAATACGATCGAGTTTTCAAATCGATCGATATAAGGATCGATTGATATAAGCGGTGAATTTATTTGTATTTGCATGAACAAACTATTGTAAGAGGGAAGCTATCAAACTGATCGAAAGGATTTTACCATCGATTTTTTAGTGGTAGTTTACTTTACTGCCTTGTACATAAATAACTGCTATATCTAAATTCTTAGATAAAAAGAACACCGTACTGTTTTAATGAGAGTTTTCTACAGATACAGTAGAAGATGAATTAGGTGCATAAAGACCAGCAAGACAAGTTCCAGATGAAGCTCTGGATGAAATATACTTCTAAATTTCTCAGTTTAACATTCAGCAAATAATTTAAAACAATTTACATCTGTAATGTAGACTACAGAACAGAATGGGAATTATTGAAATATTAATGCTGCAAAATTAATAAACTCGCTTTGATAAATAAATTTAAATTGATAAATTGGTTTTAATATATATTCCAATTAAACGAAATTAATTTTTGCTTCATAAGTTACACGCCATATATTTTTGCTTTATAATCTGATCTGTGATTTTTCTGAATAGCCAGCAAAAAGCATATTAATGGAAAAAAGTTTATTTGATAAGTTTTTTAATAGCTATAAGCCACCGCAGCATTAAATGTGCTGGAGAATCTTTTGGATTCACTTTTCATGCCTTTACACTTTTTATTGTAAATATGGTGAATTCGCCCGAATAAATTGCATTGCAGTAAATATATTAAGATGGGGTTAAATATTATGGAGGCAGGAATCGATAGTTGAAATACTATGTAATTGTAAACAAATGTGTGGGATATCAGTGTTTGAAATTGCCTGTTTCTTCTGCTAATAAATGTAGCATAAGGGAAGCAGTAGCAGTAGTAGAGGATTCCGCACCCTGAGGTGTGGCCCTCGACAATCGATTCTACTGTAAACATTTCTGAAGCGCTCGAGAAAACAAAGCCGTTTGATCCACTCGTTCTCGTTCTATAGTTGTTGCTACCGGTGGCATCATCATGCATTATAATAAATATTCATTCATTTGAACTAATTTCTATTAGATATTTCGTTCAAGCGCCAGCGCTCCTATTTTTGCGTATTGAAGGGGAGAAGCAAATTTAATAAGTTGAAGGCAAGATAAATTTGATTTTTTGCTATTGAACAGTTACAGGGGCGAATTTGATTTATCTCCATTTTTCTATCTTAAATTAAAAATATTTTCATGAATGATCAAATTTTTTGTCACATTTTTAGGCGTTTATACAGTAATTTTAAATTCAAGAGGGGTTGGTGTCATTTTTTATCGTATAGGGTAATTTAAATTTTCAATAAGGGGCCGTATTGTCTTCTGCTGAAATTTTTTGAATAATTTAAGGCTAATACTGGAATAAATTTCTGTTCTTTTCTATCGACATTTTTTTTTCGGGTCAAATTTTAAAGATTCATCAAAGGGTTCTGTTATTTATTTCTTTTTTGAAGGGTTTGGTAAAGTTTTCCGTAATTAACGCAATGGAAAATACTTTTCATAATCTTGTCACTTTTTGTGAACGTTTGAAAAGGGTGCCTTTCGCTTCGAACGTAGAGTTTGTAAGGGTGAAGAAAGAATACGTCATTTTTTGTTGGTCTCATTTATTTTGCGGAAAAGTTGAATATAATTAAAGTATATGTGTGGTGAAATATTTTCGATTACATTTTTTGATCTTGTCACTTTTCGTCAGTGTTGAAAGGGTGCACAATATGGAAAGTATCAATATTGATTCTATTTCGAGGAAACTGATTCAAGCAGATAATATAATTGTGAAGGAGAGTCGGGGAGGAAGAATATTTTTCAAATATTTCCGCCTTCCAAGTACATTTCTGCATTCGATGGCCAAATATTCAAATCTCGAATGTTAGTTAGCAAGGAAATTTTGATTTGGCCTTTATGCTTTTGGATTTGTACTTGTACGTGTAAGTTGAGGTTTATTGTATGCCAAACAAACTTTGTGGCTTTATATAAAGTACCATATACCAGTGCGCCTAAAGGAAACTTAAAACGGAAATCTTGTAAAACATAAAATTGTAATTTGCATTAAATCTCAAGAGGCGTCAAAGGATGATGGAAATTTGGTACAAGTCTTGTAACTTGAATTAAAACACCTTATGCTCTTCTGCTTCATTTGCCCAATTAAGTTAATTCATGATAAAAGTGTGCGGGTTTATTTAATGAACGAACGTTGTGTTGTGCCTTTATCAATTTTTTCATTTGAATATTCATGATGCTAATTATACATTTTACTTTCCAAAGTATGAATACCTAACCGGGTTCGATAAATACACATGTATGCGTTTATTAAATTTTGTTTACGTTTACTTGCTGAGAATTATTTGACAATAAACAAAGATTAACCGCGTTAATCGTTGAATCGAGCGTATTTGATTAAAGTTTACCTTCCTTCCGAACGATAGCACTCAAGTCAACATTGGAATATATTTCCGATACATTGCCAGACAGTCTCATCCTGTTTCTCTATTGAACCATTCTGCTGAACATTTTATAATGAGATAATATTTCCATGCCATGTTTTCATGAATATCGACATATTCAGTCGTTGTCATCCAAAAGTGAACGAAATATCGTATAATTCATATTTGGGGATTTGGTCATTTTACTAATAGTTCCGCTAATTTCGCCCGTTTTAGAAAACTTTCAAGTGCTTCCACAAGTACTTTCAGCCACTTGCAAACACAGTATATCCATTAGTTGAGTAAAGTGCGAATTACAAAATGGACTTAGTTAAAACAAATTACGTTCGGTATGGCAATGAATTAATACAGTGTGGATTACGGTGGCCAATAAAATTCCATTGTGAAGGCAATTGGTTATATATTTATATGGGAGGCTTACACTGTAGCTTCCGGTTCAAGCTTTTGCGTATATATTCATATGCAGATCAGGCTGTCGGTATATTTATAGTCGAACTGGTAAATTGAAAGGGTGTCATCATGGAAAATGGGGAAATTCATTTCGATAAAATGCTATGTTTATTTTATGCACGCATCATCTGCTGGCATGATTTTAAACGATATTTTGTTTGATTATATTAACGTTAAATATCAGTCAATAGAATTGCAATATATTTGAATTTATCTGAATTTTCTAGCGCCAGCAAGAGCTTTTTTATTTATTTTTGTTAGGAGCGTTTCAAATTAACTTTCGAACAATGTTGCAAATTATTAGCCAACAATAGACTATGCAGTGCATATTTAATCATCAAATTTTAGTATCCCTGACAAAGGTTTGTTTAAACTTAATAATTAGACGATGTATAGACATGTCAGCAAAGCACTTTTGGCTATGTCGGAAACAACCTCTAATTTAGAGCTTTTCTTAACATGTAATCAAGCGCGCCTAGATGTATTTACTCGACATTTTAGTTGTAAGCAAATATCGAAAACTGAAGATTGATTCACTTTGAACTCTATGTGAAATAGATCAGTCAATTTTAATCTGCTTGCGCTAGATTGTATAGACAAGGTTGAAGCTGTTTATTTTAAAGATAATGTTGGGGTCGGTGTTAGGATTTGGTTTGAGGTTTCTCTAAATAACATGTGGTCCATACAACCACAATCAAATGATGGAAATAATCATGATCCTTTAATATTGATTCTAAAGTTAGATACTAAATCTACTTCCTGTTCGAATTTGATGAAATGGGACCCCATCCTTGATATAGATTTTGAAATAGTTGGTGTCATCTCTCACACTTGATCGTATGACACCTGACAATCTCTCCCAATTTCTCCTAGCATATTGGATACCATTGCAGTTGTACAATTCAAATATCAAATTATGTTTGTCAAACTTGATTGGATATTTGATTTGTTATTTTGTAGTGCAGTGAAATTGTGTGCAATTTAATACGAGCGCTTGTCAGGTGTCATAAGGTCCTTATTCTAGATATATTTCGATAAAATTGGATTAAATCCAGTTAGACTGTAACGAATTAAGGACTAAATACATATAGCTAAATTTTGATGTAATATGTAATGTGGAATATAAATTACTAATCCAGTTAACCCCTTCTAGTTGAAATATGGCAAACTATAAATAAATAAATATATTGATCATTAAATATGTCGATAAATGTCGGGGACAAATGTAAATTTACGTTTTTAGAACTTTAGCGTGGAGCACATGCATGCAAAGCCGCCTATGTTTTAAATTGATTAGGGTTTTAACTAACTACTTGTACGAGTATTCGTATAATTGATGGTAAAAAGGAGTGTGAAGAATATAAACACTTCCACAGAACTGCTAATTAATTACCCATTAGGTAAATTAAATTGCATTTTGTCTTCAGTCATAAGAATTTGACTCGAAATTTTATAATTAATATATTTGCTCAGAATTTTATGATAATTAACGAAAATTATGAGAAAAATTCCCTTCAGAACATTTTATTATGTAAATTATTCAAAAGGATCTGAAGCGTTTTGAATTTAAATATTTTATAAATACGGTTATTAATTGTCGAAGATATCGACTACATTACTAATTTTAAGTCGATTTATCAGATGCATTTCTATATTCAGCACATTGTTTAGATGGGACTTTCGAAACACTTGAATAATATTCATCTATCGGTTAAATTATAATATTCTTGTTCTTGTTGTATTTTCAACTTGCGATGGAAGTTACGAGTACACTTCTTGCAGATCAAAATACATCTTCTATAGTTACAAATTTCATCTTAAGTAAGTTCATTATAAAATATGGCAAAATAGAATAGACGATAGTTTCAAATTTATGATAGTCGTATATTTATTTAGCAATGCATAGTATATTTTCGACAAATGCAGAATCTTGCAGGAAAAATATATGTCGCGTAATATGATTTATGGTTACACTAAATTGTTGTCATATATTCGACATTACTTTCTCGGCAAAATAAGCAACAAATATTTGTGTCACATATGTATAGTACTCCTTCATATGATAGGATTCTGGACGAGTAAATACGACATTCGCGTAGGCGGTTGCTAAGGACAACATCGGATCATCGACGGTCCAGAGATTTTCGTGATATACATTCCAAGTTTAATTCTTATATACGCGCGAGTTAAAAGTACCGAAAGTTTGTTGTTGAGGTCGATTGGATTTCTAATCAAGAAACTTAGTTTAAGAATTATCACGGCGTTGCGATAATAAATCACATCAATAATTGAATTAGTACAAGCTTCGTATAATTGAACTCGATTATCGATTATTCATACATATTTTTAAGTGTTCGCATTGCAATGGTATCGGTTGCAAATGCATCAGGTTCTGTAATAAAAATAGGTCATAGTGGATCGATGCGTAGGAGTATGAGTCCATACATGAAGAAGTTCTCTGACCGAAAGCCAAAACTAGCACATTAAAATATGAAAATTGATATTTGCAGAAACTTGAACGAAAGTTAAGTTCAGTCTATCGGATGAGAAGAATGCTAATACTATGGGCTTTTTAAATTTCTTGATAAATTATGTGTCAGATTGAAGCCTTTATTACCATAACTCTTCGTTATAGTTTGTTCAGAATATTAAACTGTTGAAATTAAATTATATAATATAGTTTGTAAAAAGTATTCATCTCGGCATTCATTATAGGATTGAGTTACTCGTTCTCTCGCATTTTCATACATTTTACACCTCAATTTGCACTCTTTGCTCCATTGAGGCAAGTAAGTACATTTAAAAATGTGTATTTTCCTTTTGATGAACATGAACGCGAATATATTCTGAACATAAATTGTTGCATTCGTAATTAAACAACTTTGTGCTGAAAGACTTTTTTTCAGCATCAACGAGAAAGAGCTGAGTCATAATAAAAAAGGAAACTGTAAGCGCGTTTTATATTAAATTAGAGGTGTATAAATATTCATTTTACAATGTTCGCAAAGCAGCCTTGCATCAGAATTTATTTAAATGTTGAAATAAAAATTCCGAGATCAAACTTAGAACCTTTCAATTTAAAATACACATTTCATTGTTTGCTTAACATATTTTGCCGTTTTACACGCGAAATAAAACAAGTGACTGACTTCGTAAAACGGAAATGAAATTGTCAGTTAGTTCAAGTTTGCACTGATTGAAAATTTGCTATTTCGATTTCTATTTCGATATTTGTGCGAATTTCTATGGGTGCAGAGCAAGTTCAATTTTTTTTGCCATTACTTATATCTTGATCAAATTTTTATCAACGTGTCTGTATGGTTTTTCATATACTATGAATATGTTAGGAGATTATCATACTACAGCATGCACTTATTCTACGAAATTGTAACTATATATAAAACTTTTTCCATCAACTAGCTAGAGTTTCTGTAATTCCCTGGGCACGTTAGTGCATCCGAGCCATTGGATCAAAACGTATGTTACTCGAAAATACTAATACTAAATGACTTTAATTTTATTTTAAATTTCAAAAAAATAAGTCTTGAAAAGCGCCAGAGACCCTGTCCACCCCACAAGATAAGTCTCATTACTCACGCAAAGCCAAACTGCTTCTGAACTGGTAGCTGTGGTTTCAGTTGTGATGCAGATGATGTCAGGGGGTTACATTATGGATTGTGATTCAAAGTTTCTTGAGCCATTCGCTTCATTTTAGCTTAGGATCATAATGCTTGCTGTTTTGATTTTAATAAAATTAGCGACACAAGGGTTTTAAATATTTCTTTTTTAATGCAAAGAAGCTTCTTTGAAGATTAAAAAAAATATTGTGCTCATATTTTTTTTAATGGCATGTTAATGCTGAAGTTACTTTGCAAATACAGCGTTAATATATTACTAGTTGTTTTGCATTCTGGCATAATGTTAGAAAGTCTGACTTAGAGTTGAATATTAAAATTCTTTGCCGAAGTCGTACGCTATAAATATGCCTTGCATTTAGCAGGAAATGCAAACAGGAAAACTGGCTGGGTTTTGAAATTTTTGCAAATGATTAGGCTTATCTGGAAGTTGGTCCGTTGAGTCGATGTTATTCACGTGTTAATCCTTTATGGAAGCTTTCATAAATTTATCAACTTGAACTTAAACACTCCGCTTTCATTAAGTAGCTTTTGTAAATTTACATTTCTGTTAAATATGCATTTAAGAGTTAATCTTGCACTACACTTATGCATACATAATTTAGAACTGAAATTATAAACTCAAATAAGGTGGATGCGTGAAATTGAAAAGACGTGATAATGAAAAAAGCGAATCATTAATTTTGTTTACGTCGATTAGAAATAATTTACGTTTATCCTTATTTGTGTTCAGTCAATGTCAGATGGTGTAAGTTGACAGACAGGTCTCATTAGTCACTAGAGAATGCAGATAACGAGAGCCAACGGTTCTGATTTTGTCAGTGGATCAAGCAAAAACTCGTACAACCCAAACTGGGCTTTTTTGCCAGCAAACATTTTGAGGTCGAGCTTTTGTGAAAACCACCCCAACATAAAAAATGGAAACGTTTTGCTGTTCTAGCCATGCGGCTGCTAGTAAAATATGTCGTATATAAAATGTGCATTTACTTTTCGAACCAAATGAATGAAAATTCATCTTCATTTCAGTTATTTGAAGATTAGTTAATGCTTTTAGGGTATGACGCTATTCTCATTTTTAATTAGCAGTTTGTTGATGGGTGCAGGCAGTACAAAGGAACATTATTTTCCGGGATCTATATTCTAGTTTGCCCAAGGCATCGTTACAAAGTGATTACCTGCTAACTTGATCGTACTAAGGAAATTGTCTCGAACTTCGATACCAGCTTAAAGTTATTTTGCTGGTTGTTGTCGTTTCAGGATATACGAGTACGTTTTCCCAAGTCTCGTTATATCAACTCTTTTTTTTAAGTTTGTACAGAAATGGAAATTTAATTAATTAATTTATATTATTTGAAAAGTATATAAAAGCAGCTTTGAAATTCGTTATATTTTTCATGCCATAACGACGTTAATTAATATTTCAATTCGAATGCAAGTATAATAAATTTACAATAATTTTTTTAATTGGAAGGGTTGCAAAATTGATGATAATGCAATTTTCTGATAAACGAATTTGTCAATTAAATTTGGTAGTTGTTTGGAACAATTTGTGATGAGTTTATTTCTCATTTTATGCTAAAGGTTTCAATTAATTAAAACATTGTATTGCAATTATTAATGCATGTTCATTTGCAACAAGGTTAAAACCGTTTGGTTGGCTTAATTAATTACTTATTATTAATTAATTATTTCTGTATATTATTTAGTGAATTCCGCAATGAGGAAATTTATAATGTATGCAATTTAAGTATCTTCTATCCACATTATTTATTTAATTATTCAATACTAGTAGTACGGTTACGAAATGTCTTATGCAAAGTCAGAAACGAAATTGGTTTCAGGGTTCGGAAAGTGCAGATAAGTTTTTGCTGATCTAAGGAGAAATTTTCTCGATTCCGGGCACTGATTTTCTAGATAATCTTCCTTGCATATTTACCCGGGTGTTTACTGAATGACACTTAATCTATATAGAATGTCTTTCTACTTCATTCCTTATGAGTGGTGTAATAAATGCAATACTTAGCCAATATATCTCTACTCCAATGTATATACTTTTATACCCCGTTATAGCCTATCAAAGTTCGTTGATTTTTATAGGGTTTGGTACACATACTTTTATTACACATATATTATGTTATGTGTTTGAAGGCGAATGGTTTATTCATTTATGGCATACAGGGTGCCTCATCCGGGAATTTTTGTCGTTTATTAAATTTTTAATTCTAAGATAAATTTATGCTGTGTTAAATCTCTGCCCGTTACTGAGCCTGATTAAAAATACAGTACGCTTCTTATTTCTCTTTTAAATCTTTAATAGCCCTATTGTTCGGACTTTCTTCAAATTTAGTTTCGAGTGGTCATTTTAAATACATTTCGATCTAGCTTGATTAAAAAATACTGAACGGCGCTTATTGCACCCTTTGCAGTCTTATTGCTCAGATTTTCTTCCAACTTAGTTCCTATTTTAAATATATTTGCTTTACATTTGCATAAAGCCTGATTAAAAATAGTGCACGATCTTTTTAACTTTTAAAGTGCACTTTCCCGACTTATAGGTTGGATTTTCTTTAAATTTGCTTTCCAGTACGTGTTCCAATAATATTTACTGATTAAAAATAGCTTACTATCCCAATAGCCCATAAAACAAACGAAGTTGGTGTCCACTTTCGATAATACCGGAACTTACAGTAACCGGAAATTATTTTCAGTGAACGGCGAATTTGCTGGCAAGTAGACACCCTAAACTTTAGAATTCTGTATTCAAGATACACAATATAGGCTAACATATATTATCTAAATACTATTTTGCTTAAATCTGTTCGCTAAAAGCTATTTCACTAAAATAGTATAGCGAGCTTTTTTCAAATTTTGGTGGCGGTGCCGGTTTTTTTATTTCGATGCTTAATTACAAGCCGCATAAAGGTAAAACACATTTCACGTTTTATAATTACACTACCTAATACTACATACACCTGGTAGTGCTAATTAAAGTAAACCCTGATGCATATTTCTGGAATTATACACCCCTTTTTAGATCAGTAGGATTAATGATATTCCACAACAATCCATTTGAATTTTGGATCAGGAAGCTGTGGATGTGCACATACACGTGACTGTGCCGTAGCAGATGATAATATCATTAATACCCTTCTGAAATATTGATAGGGTAGCGTGGCCCTCTTGACACTTTACTAAATTTGTTTTTATTCGGCGGTTCACACTCCCAAGGGATGTTCTTTGTTCCTGCAAACATATGCGCTTCTTATTGATGTAATAAATAAACTCACAGCTTTTACCAAACAGATCTAAGTAGAATGTTAGGTGGAGAAAAAAGTAGATTAAGTTAGTTTTGTATTGTTGTTGGTTTGCAATAATAATTCAATTACTTCGTTCGTGTGGACAAGGAAAGGAAAAGTGGCATTGGTAAACAAGATATTTCTAACATTCTATGTATAGATCAAGAATGCTAAGGTTGAAGTTCAGCTGTCAGCGTTCTGACAGAGGGAATTCGAATCTTTGAATCGCATACATTTTTCAAATACACGTTTTAATTAATTTTGACTACGCCGGAAGAATGATCTCTAAATGTATATTTCGCTCATCCGTATTTACTTGTATAGTGTATAAAATATATTTCTGGATGTAGACATTCTCTTTCAATCAATATCGTGTTCAGCTGAATTCTGTTTTTGCAAATGAAACTCAGACTTTCACATAAAGCCAGATATATTCAGGCATTGATCTGTATATTATTTCTTTTTATTGAACGATATTGTTGTATCTTTTTATAGGGCTGAGTTTTGCTATGTACTCGTACGCATTCATTTGTTTTATTTTCAGTAGACATTTTTGTAAAAGTGGATTATAAATTGACTGAAACTACAAATTTAAATTTTACGATGTAGCTATGTGAAGAGCAAACGGACATCACTTTTGATATACGTAGTACGCTGTTTGTGAAAATTGACTTTAATTAAATAGTAGCCGTATGACTGACCAAACAATTAAAATTTTACAACCGTATTGTTTGAGTTTAAATTTTAATTAGTTTTTTATGTAAGTGCACTAGGTGCACATGTCCGACTGGCAGTTTAATTAAATGCATTGATTAATAAGATTAATGCCGATGCGCGATATATAAAACCGATTGAAATCCGGGTTGTCGATTAGTTTCACTTTGTCCTATTATATTTCATCATTTATTGGATAGAAATTGTGGATGGAAGAGACGGTTTTGACTAGCGAACGATTTATATTATTGTGGACATCAGAAAGTAGCTTATAAATCAAGCGACATATCAAAAGGACATGGTGCACGAAATCGATAAGAAAATAAAAGTTCGGATAAAATATTTGCTATTTCAACTTTAATATTATTCCATCTAAATCAACCGATGCAGTATCTTTAGAGTCGTGGCTTTTTAATGTAGGGCTCGAGGAAAATTGCATTTTAAACTTTTATTGTAAATTGAGGTCTTTTAATTACAACATAAATTATGTAATTCTCAAGATCCTGGAATAGCGAAGTATTCAATCTCATTCCTGTAAATTGTTAATTACATACTGGGAAGATATGTTTTCGAGAGAGACATGGGTATACAAGGATCATGTTTAATTCGTTGACTTGAAAAAAGGATACTTTATATAAATTCTTCATTCTATATTATGAATACCGTTCTAAAAATAAGCATTCTTTTAATATTAGTAATGTGGGTACTAGAAAGAACAATGTGCATCTGCATATTAATAATGCACGTAGTATGAGGTTGTAATGTACTGGTATACACTTTCAGATCTGTTGAAAAGTTAAATACCCGAGTGCAAAATGTATACAACCCCCTTAAATGTATATAATATGTATGTCGCAAAAGCTCTTACAGATTTCACACTCACATTCACCCGCCTTAATGATGGTTAAGTACAATGGTACTGTACATAATGCTTTAGTCTTTCAAAGCGTTTCACTAAAATGCATCACGCATCGCATTTACACAAATAGCGAACTGCGGTGGTTATTGGCGAACTTTGAAAAGGGTTATTGCTTTCGGTCTTACATTTATATTTTAAAGCTTTTATAGTGGTTTCTAATTATTATGTGCTCGAATAAATATGTTAACACATCGTTAATGTAAGGAATTGTATAGACCGAAGTTCAGGGGGTGTTTTATTATTGAATTTCCAACGAGATACACAACGAACAGAGCTTAAAATAAAATTAACGGTGCTCTCAGGCAGTTATAATCATTAAATGCTATCTTCGGATTAGGTCACGTTTTTCTTACACTTCGTTTTTCTAATGAAATGCGGAAGAATTTAACTTAGAAGGTCTATTATCTTTTCCAAGGAGTTACTTTTTGTTTTTTATGCCTTCAGAATAAGAAATACAAACGAAAACATTTCAGTGAGTGCTTGTGGTGTCGAAGAAAAATATATAAGGCGCTGAAACAAATATAGTTCGATATTGGTTTCTATAAATTTTTACTTTAGCACGTTGTCGTTTTTACAGCTAAAATTAAATTGAATTGCTCAGACAACCGACCGACTTTTTTGATATATCCAAATTAAAATAGATTGGCCCCCATAAAATCCCTGTCGGATTTACAAAGCCAACACAATTCTATTCATCAACTCCTATAAGGCAAGGACATGTTTAGATGTTTAGATCGTCAGATCTTCATTGACATTGGTGCTTTCGAGATTATTTTGCTCTCAGCTTTTCAGTGTTAATCCTTCTTGTGGCATTCCACTTATGTACACACACTGCTTCCGCTTTTGTTTGTCTTATCAGTTATCACAGTGGAAATTTGTTTTAATCTGTGGCTGAAAAAACTCGACGCGTCTTACTTATAATCTTGATGTTAAATAAATAAAGTTTTTATGTAAATAATTAGACCATCTTGTCTTTGTTCGATCGTAATTCTGTTTCGCGAATAAGTTTCATGGTAGTTTAATTAAATTAAGTTTAATTAAAGCAGAGGGTAGTTTTTATTGTACTTTTTCCGGCAGGAAACAATGCTGCTGAAAAGTTTTGACAAACGTATTTATTTGACTGGATGAATTGCTTAAGAGGGAAATTTTGAATTTAAATTAAAGCACATCGAGTTTATTTTTGAATATTTCTGCATCTTTTATTTATTACAAATGTTGTCGAAAATGGAAACAATGTGTTTTATGCTAAAATTACACTAAAGATGTGAAGAAATGGAGTTGAGGAACTTTGCGGAGGCAAATAAAAGCACATCCCCTTCTAAGTTTGGATCTTATCCAACATACACATAAAATAATCGTTTATTTTACTGCTTTGTCTTCGCAAACTTTTCCTAACTTGCAAAGTTATGGCATCGTATTTCGATACCTACATAATCTAACGTCGGTTGTTATTTATGTCTTATTAATTATCTGACCAACGGAATAAGTTACGTATTAACTTTGTGAAATTGAGACCAACTGGATCGAAGGACTAATGCAATTTAGTTGAATCTGTGACCACAGACTGACCACATGACGTTGGTCACCAACTTGGGCGTAAGACGTAAACTTTACAGATATACACGATCTAAATATTTATAGAGGCGACACTAAACTTTATTTACGGAATTTATCTCGTTTACACAAAAACAAAATAGAGACTCTAATGGCTATTGTCGAGAAGATGTAGAGTATGGTAGGCGAAGGGCAGTGATTAAATTTGTGGGATGAAGTGCTAAACGGTCGGGACAGCAGGACGAGACCATCAGATTGATTGAAACCACAGACTTCGATCGTTAGAGTAGCCCAAATAAATACCGTCCATTGTTTATCTATTGTCTGTAGTTCGGGAATGCTATTTCTAAAGTAATATTATTTTATTTCAAAATATTTATTTCTGCTTGCTTTTGATTTATTACGGTACGATTTTGCATTGCGTTACAAGCGAAAACATGCAGTATATTTAATATATTTTCAAGTATTTTATTGTCATACATTTAATTACGAAATAAATTAGTTTGTTGAAAACTGCAACAATTGCTGAATGAGACAATTGCATCATCCG
The DNA here is from genome assembly GCA_963556235.1 of Cryptophagus acutangulus. NCBI lineage: Eukaryota > Metazoa > Arthropoda > Insecta > Coleoptera > Cryptophagidae > Cryptophagus > Cryptophagus acutangulus. The sequence continues at coordinate 4,960,430 of OY744564.1, forward strand.
AAAATTGAAGCAATTTCGCCTTTTTTATTATTTAGTCTTCCTTCCATTTTTGTAATTATTTTCCTGCGAGACTCTTTCAGGATTTTTATTAAATTAAACAATGCCCCCATCAGTTCTCCGAGACAAACACCAAGTTTAATTCTTCAAAAAGTATCAGGAACACTATAATTAATTTCGCAATTAATGGAAAAAGTTAGTTGAAATTTTTCTTTGCATTAGATCGCTTTTACGTTAATTATTATGACTTGCCACTTTATCGACCAACGTTATTTTTTTGCATCATTCTTCTTTCAGGCATTTCATCGTTTGCAGGAATGACGAGGATGGGAGTGTTCTAGCTTCCATCTGTCGATAAAATCACTTTGTTTCAACGCCTTTAACGGTCACTGCATCAAAGCTGCTGTGTGGTTTCAATCACAGCCAGTTTCGACAAGCCACTTTGACCGTTTAGCACTTCATCTCGCAAGTCCCATCGTTGCAGACGATACTGTCCCCCAAACACATCCCTTTTCAGACCATAGACAAACTAGACCTTTTATATCTAGCATACAAACATTTTATACAGGAGTTAAGAACAATGGACCATTATGTGTGCGCTAATCTCTTTTGGCAAGACTTTCGTTCGTCGTTTTTCCACGGTTTTTATATAGTTTCTTTTACGAGCTTTTTAACTATAGTTAGACGTAAATTCAATTACTTCAAGTAATTTAAAAACGTCATAAAAGACATTATATTATAATGGTAGGTGTGTGTGTGTTGGAAAAAAATATTAATGGTCGTAATAATTCTTAAAAGTTTAAAATTAAATGGGATTACATTCATTTTTTCTACGGTTCGATAAATAGACTGTAACGAACGAAAGCTCACTGCAGTTTGAAAAGTTATCTCAAATCATTTGACGATGGTATTAAAGCGGCCGACGTTTAGTTAAGAAAGAAACCGAATTTGTCTTAATTAAGGCATACTGAGCAGGGAGTTTTGTTGCTTATATTTCCAAAGTAAAACTTCCCAGCCTAATTGATTTAAATTAAACCGTAATCAGTTTACATTTCGCGGTTAATAATATGAACCAACATTCAGCGGAGTTAAATTCCCATTAAAACTAAACAGGGTGCCCCAAAAAAAGTCTATAAAGCTTCGATATTAAAAACGATTTTACTATAAACTGGTTGTTTTTTTTTTTTCATTTTGCTGGGAAAAGTGTACCGTGTGGTGGTTTTATTGGGGGTGTTTTTTTTATAATCGGTCCCATGAGGATGTGTCAAGAGTTCTAATGATAAAGCTATAAATTCTCTCTACTCAACGCTATATGAGCACTTGTATAGTAGAAGTAAAATATGCTTTCTTTCGTACTATATTTTGGTTAAAAATAAACATTATTTATGAGTTTATAATAATATATTCAAGTATATTCGTCAAACTGCGGGATAACTGACATTCTTGAGCCAATGTATTTGATAACTTCCTTATATATGCCAATAAAAACACCCCCAAAGTCAATGGCTTTTAATACAGGCATATACATCATCGATGAATAAAATATGTTAAAATTGGGACTATAATAAATTGGTTTCTTTTTTAATGTTTTCTGCGAAAATCCTATTTAAGCCATTTAGCTAGTAGTAGCTTATTTATTAAATTGTGTGGGACTTTCGATTTCAAAAGCAATTCAGCAACCTAATACCGCTTCAATAGCTTTTGGACCGGAAATTAATTTCGTACTGGCGGAAGATGACACTTGAACGAGGGATTTTCTCCCAATTTTATTCCCCTTTGTCACTTGATTTCTTTATAAACGAAATTAATAACAAATAGCTAGTTAGTTTTGCTATTGTATCCTAAATAGATTATTATTTTCAAAATGCAGTTTTTGAATTTTGTTCGGTCTACATATGAAATTGTGGTGGTAATTAAATAAATATTTATTTGCTCAACAATGTAATAATAGTTCCGTGTATATTAGTCAAATGAACTCCGGGCTCACATGCTTTCGGTTGAATTTCAAATTAATTTATTAACATCAAAGACAAAATGACCAGCCACATTTATGCAGGGTTTGTAGTATATAGTAGTAGTAGGTAGCAGATAGACCATAATGGCAATACTATATGCTTCTGTAGTCGCACATATTACCGGAGAATTAGTCCCTTGATTGTACTGAGTGTAATTTATTGACTGGAACATACGGCTCAAAGCATTTACAGATTATGTTCCGGTCACCAAATTTTTAATCACATTGTGCATCTAGTTTATTGCTGCATCTTTACATAAAAGGTAAACATCGAACGAACAAATGGGAGGTAATCAAATAAACAATTCTGCCGATAATCAATATCTAAAGAACCTTGGTACACTTTTTTTATTTATTTGTATCGAAAAACTTTTCAAATATCAATCAAAAATTCAATGTGTTGAAAACCGAAATAAATCCTTACTTTTACCCTTTTGTTTCAAATTTATGAATTCGTATATATTATCCCAAGTCTTATAAATCACCACATACAAACAAAACGAAATGAATAATGCCATGTTGGATTGTTAACTGAAATGAAATCAGCTTCGAAGGTTTGCGCCATCATTGAGTGAATTTTCATCGGCTTCATAATATTACATGCTGATAGGCTTTGCTACTCAAAAGATGGGTAGTTCAATTTCAAACTCAGCTTATACATTTACTATATCATGCAATTTTCCTAGTTGCTATATATGTTGCTTGAATTTTCTGAAATTAGTTTTTGATTGATTTTCAGAACTTTGATTCATATTTTGATTCACATTAACACTCGCTCGTGTATGAGATATTATATAGGTATAATAATTGGCAAAATTTTTACAACTTTTTAAGAACTTTACTCCGGGCATTAAAGTTGCTTTATAGTGTGTATTTTACGAGATACCATGGATATTAAAGTTAATAGAACTTTTAGGATATTTTTTCCTTTTTGGAGATAAATCTAAAGGATTAAGTTACATCTTTTGCGTAAAATATTGCATTTTACGGATTTATATTACTTTTCAAACATTATTAATTTCAAATTTGCTACTCAAAGTGCCACTTTATATTTTGCAACTTAATATTGTTCTATTATTTGGACAAGCATTATTTTAGTATAAAACAATAGATTTTTTAATAGAACATTGACTCAACAAGCCCTTTAGTGGTTTGACAGGAACTAGATATGTATTTTGCTTCCACAAACATAAAAATAAAAATGCATTTTACCAGCATTATTGTTGAATCTTTCCGGATTGTTGCACTTGTTTTGAGTCTTTCACTACAATTACTTTGTACTCGTATTATTCCAGCTGCGCAAAGTCTCCCCTGATTCATAATCAAAAAATATTTTAACAAAACTAAATAAATTTTCCCTACATTTAAATTAAACTCTGAATTGAATCGTATCAGATTATTAGCAGTATTAAATTGATATGATTATTTTAAATTTCATTTAGTTCGCGTAAATAACAATTTTTTAAAAAATTATTTATTTTTAGGCTGTGACAGTATCATACACATACACGTAACCAATTTAATTATAAAGTGCATGTGTTCATTGTAGTCTAATAATGTATGCATAGCGAGGCATGTATATAATTTCGGGGTTAAATCCTATGGGGGATATTCTATGTTGTAGCCGGGCGACCGAAAATTTTCAAGCCACAGATGCTGACATGTTTCCACCACTAAGAATAATTATCAAAAATTTCGCTCGTTATCACTGTCGCTAAATTGTCTATTCTCGCCTGTCTGTCGACTAAATATCTCTTTAAGAAATTCGATTTTCCAACTTTATCCGGACTATAATTGAATAATTACTAAACGTCTCGTTTGTAGAAATTAATGATCGTATTTCGTCTTCTCTTTTGTACAAAGCAAACTTTTTCTGCTTGTTCTATAGTATGTTGTATAGTTTATCAAGAGTTTTCTCATTTAGCAAATGCTTAAGATTATAAGGTGGAAAATATCAACAAAGTTTCGCATCACAATATTCTCGAGAAGATCGTCTTGCTAGTTGGAAAGTAATAAGAGTAATAAAGAGATTCTTCTAGTTTTTTTGTAAGCAATTAAATTAAATGCTTATTATTATGCAATTTACATAGGTGGCTCGAATTTTCCATCATGAAATTGAGGTTTATAGATTAGTGGATCTTGAACGCTACGTAGGACCCTCTTTTATAGATGCCAAATCTAACTTTGCATTTCAATCGTCTGTTTGAAAAAGTTTCAATATTTTTGGTTTGATTCATATTTATGTGATCGTCGTAAATATTCTTAATGCAAATGGAATAGATGTCGTGTTTATGTATATCTAAAGATGCGTTTTTTGAATTTTATCGGTTTATCTGAAACGCTATTCGAAATGTTAAGCTTATGGTAATATGATGCAAAACCGCACATCCACACCAGATTTATACCATTTCAAGATATATATTTCGGACTGACTTTATATAGTACCATAAGTTTTTTCTTCATCTCTTTTCATATTAAATAGAAATTTAAATTGAAATTTAACTCTGGGACTGATTGTGTTTACATACAATTTTCAAGAGTCGAGTTAAAATTATTACTCCATCGTGGTGACTAGTGGTAGAAGTCTTGTCTGATATAATAATGAAATTGGGTTTTACTCAAGTGGAAATAGAACACTATAACACTGAAAACATTGTTAACTAAATGCATTTGCTTTGAAATTTATTTCCACTATATATCATTGAATATTCAATTATCTTTTACATAAAGTAGCATTGTCTTCGAGATTGTCTATAATATTTAATCTAATTAACGTAATTTGCTTAAACTTGTAACGAAATTATAATGTTAGCGTTTGTCATAGACAATTTGAACTAATAGTTATTATAGGCAATTGATTGCTGAATATTTAATTATATTCAATGTCAATCAATAATGTTTCATGTTGTTCGCAGGAACAATCGTGAGGGCAATATATGTACATTTGATATATTTTCTAAATGGTAAATCGAGTGGTAAATATTGAGTTTGCATATGCAATATATTCGAATAATATATTGTCGCATTATTAGAAATTTGTTGTTTGTTTAATTAGCAACACATAAATATTAATTTCAAACAAATACCGCTTCAGCAAATACATTTTATAATGCAGTAGCTTTAATATGCATCGTTCTTTTCAAGTAGATTGAAATCGTTTCTGTTTTCTAGGCACTTTCAGCGTTTAATAATTCACTTCAAGCGTTAGAAAGAAAATAAAAACTTTTCTTATTAATTTATGAGATATTTCGGTTGAGTAATGTATTCTTTTGTGATGTAAAGAACAGGTCCTCAAAGAACGTAAAGTATGGAAAAACAGGCAAGCTTTTAATAAAAAAAAAATGATTGGCAAAAATTTCAATATTAAATTTGGAAATGCCTGTGTATAGATAATATTTTGGAGCATCAGTAAATTGCTATTTAATTCAATTATTTTTACTTAAGATAAATATTGCATAATTTAGTGATACAAAGGGTGTCTGAAAATTTGATAATTCTGGAGTACATTTTTACAGGGATCAATCCTGCTATTTTGATCCATAGTATTATTCTGCACACCTTTCAGTTACCCCCTCTATTTAATTTGATAGACTAATGTGTGATTTGCGCAAATATTTGTAATTGCCATTTGCACACTGTGTGGAATTAAGTGTTAAAAATTAATGTTGTCAAATTTATGGGGTGCATTTCCTTTTTGACAGCCCCAGCTCTGCTTTACTCATACGAACATGAGGTATTATGCTGGTTGACTGATTAAAATTGAATGTAGACTTGAATGCGGAATGTATGTCATATCCTGGCCGGTAAAATTGCCTTAAATAAAATATTAGGCTTTGCATGGAGCTTTGGATGAAAAGTCAACACCATATAGTTAACTCACGTACGCAAAATGACCACTTCAGATAAAATAAATTCAATTCTTGTAAATAAAGTTGGGATTAATGTGACAGGGCTGGGGTATCAAAGCTCGATGGACTTGGTGTAATAATTTCAAGATTATAGCGCAGTTAAAATGCAAATAAATACGCGGCTTGGCTACTTAGAGAAATTATTTATTGGGAGAGTGGGTTTTATTCCTTTTTCGATATCGTGTAAAATTGCGCTTATAAAATGTATTACTTAGTGCGGCGCGAATTTAATATAAGTTTGACGGCTATGAAAATATTATCTTCTTTATTTCAGTACGTAATATGTAATATTTTATGAATCTCTTGAATTAAATATGTGGCCAAATTCTATAACTTTCCTTCAACAAAAGCATAATCATGCTAAATTATGCAAATTTAATCAATAATCAGCATAAGTTATGCTACGATTTTGGTTAGCAGCTTAAAATTAAATTCATCCTTCAAAATATTATCCTTTCCAGGATTCTACTGAAATACCATCTATGTTTTGCGGCTCAGTTTTAATAACATTTCCTGCAGCGAACTGCTGAAACCTGAACCAACTTCAGAATGAATCCGCTAGACGGAGCTGCTGAATAAAAGTTATTTCAGGATTTCAGGATTTTTGCTACACATGCAACTTGTGTAGATGGCGCGACTTTTTCAAATAGTTTTCCTTTAACATTTTGGATAGGAAAATCAATATAAATATATCTTGGCTCTTCATTAGATTAATTAATATTTACTTTAAATACTATTCGTATAAAAAATGTTTTGTAATTTTAAAAAGTGCTTTCAGAATTATTTGCAAATTAATTTGAGCAATTTTTCCAGCGACATGATTTTGTAATTATCTTAAGCTTTTTCAATATGAAATCCGAAAAATGTAATCAAATAAGGCAATAAAATTTAATTTGAAATTTACTGAATCATTATGATGCAATTTGGTTCGCCAGTATACTAATGGCCTGTAAGACCTATCAATATCAATTTAACTAAGAGCAGAAAGCTCTGATTGAAATTGTGAACGATCGGAACTTTATTGATTCTCATATAATTCAATGAGAAAAACATATTATATAGTATCCATCCTGCCAACGGTTTAAACTAAAAGCTGATTCAGACTTGGAGTTTTTATTCAAATTTCATCGGGTAGTAAAATGTAAATCTATTTATTTATCTTTTTTTTTGTGGGAAATATACTTTTAAAGTATAATGTGAACAGAATCGATACGCAGAAAGTTTTCAGAAAATATTAGATTATTCCATCATGTTGTGCCCTAAATATTCAGTGTCACAGAGTGAATGGAGTATTTAATTAAGCCACAGATGTAGTTGTAAACTTAGCTCTTTCAGAATTTTCCAACGAACCACGAATGCTAATCTAATCAAACAGTAATCCATCTGCAGACCGTACTTCATAATTTTTATTCCGAAAATGATTTATCATAAAAGTTGGTTTCATTTCATTTAAATTAAAATATTATTGATTTGAACATACACATAATTAAAACACAATATGTAATGCGTTCAGTTTTAATTCAAAGGTTCTATATAATTAATTAATTTTAGTGTATTTTAATTTCAATGCACTGTTTTTAATAAATAGTTGATTTACGAGTTGATTTATTTGTTTGATTAATTTATTTTTGGTTCGCTGAATTGGCGATTAATACATTCAGTTTTATTACATTTTATTGAGGCTGTCCGAAATTCGATAATAGTAAAAATTATTACGAAAAGTTGTAAAAATATTAATTCTGCAACCCTTTTATTGTTATGAAACAAATAAAAAATCCCGCAATGCAGGAATTTTAATTTAATACTAATTCGCCGATCGCGACGAATCTCGGCCGATTTACAGTAAATTACGAAATTCTTTGCGAGAACTTTTCGGCGGAAAGTGGATGAAAACATTCTGAAAAGAAAGAATCTGATTAAGCTGAATTCAATCAAGCAGGAAAATAATTGGCGTTATTCTTGGAAAGAAAACCGCGATTGATTTTTTCCGTGTCTGGGGAATTAATTTTCGGATGTTTATTGTGTCGCCCAAACCGTTGACAACGTGTGACGGTTTCACACTGCCAACGGCAAGGAACTCCGGCCTCCCGGAGTTCTAATCCCTTCCCCGAATTTTCAATGTCCTTGCTGCTTTACTTAATTTAATTTAGGACAGTTCACGCGGAGGGTGAGAGCTATGGTGGGATTAAAATGCACCAAACAAACATAATTTTTGAGACTGGGTGCGATATTGTTTTGATCTCGGTTTTCATTATGCTTGTTATTTCAAACTGGGTTGGAAAATTGTTATAAATGAAATACTTTTATACAATTAGTAGTTTAATTGAATTGAATTCAATTCGTGTACGTTTAGGGTTGAGCTGCGAAACTTTGCATGCTGAAAATGTTCGAATCCATTCAAAGTTCAATACACACCGAGGCCCAAATAACCTAAGCCACAATGAATTGCAAATTCTTGTCTTGTTTTGGCTTGAAACTTTTACGACTTTAATGCAAACATAAGTAAAGCGCTTTGAGGAATTTTACAGTTTCTGATTAAATCATTGAATTTGAATCAGTCTTCGAAATTGTATTCGAACATGATAATCTAATATTGGGGCAAGTTTAACAAGTCTTGTGGAGTTTCTCTCTGTACTTGTTAATGCAATATTCAAATTGCAATTAAGAATATAATTATTTTATTATGTAGCGCTGTACATAATAAAGCGAGCTTCTATTCATATTTAATTGAATCAGATTCTCGTAAAAATGAACTAATAACCTTAACCAGGATAATTGGAATTATAATTCAATTTATTAATTCAATTAAAGAAATACTACGGTTTTGCTTTATTTATCTTTTTGTAAGTGGCATGCCAATATAATTAATCTTAGTTTAAATCAATCGTTTTCTGGTGGAAAGGCCTTTCAGGGCAACATGACGAATGATGCGGTTTCAGCAATACGGCCTTTGTTTTATTTGGACATCCATTTCACAACCAGGATGAATATGTGGGATTTTAAATGACTTTAACAAATATTTATTGATTTTGTTTAATGCATCCTTTTAATCATCCCAAACTGGATGTAACGTACCAATTATTATTTAAAAGTATCTGCTTCATTATTGGTCTTATGCTAATGAAGAAAATTGTCGCGTCAAAGTAATTACTGAGATAATTAAAATAATTTAATATAATTACGAACACTAGAATATGATAATTTTGAAAATAAAGGGTTTCAATTTTCATTACGTTTCACACAAGTGATCAAGAAGAAATTATTGTTTATTAGCACTTTATAGACGGTTCTCGTATTGAGTTACCGAGAAGATATTTTGAGACAATTTTATCCTTGATAAAATGTCCTGCTTGTTTTAAAGCTCTTAAACACACATAAATCTAAAGGATTTTATCTAACTGTTACAGTAATTTTTTATTTTTCAGAGTTGCCACGAGACTTGCACAAAACTAATATTTTTCCTATCTTCTAGAAAAAGTCTTGTTCTTAAACTTTTCAAGCATATGTCATTTTATCAAGATTAAAATATTCTATGTAATCAAAAGTATTAAAAATTATTTGTGATTTAATTCTCAGGTTTATTTATGTTTCAAAATTTTAATATATCGAATTAATTGGTATGTTGGGATTATATTTTGTGGTTTCGGTATTAAGCGATAGTTCAAAAGCAAAGTTAATATTTAATATAGCAATTAGTTTGCAATGAATAGTTTTCCATCCGAATCAAATCGAATTGTAGACTTTTCAATTTAACTTTTACTTCAAATTTCAAGATGTATAACAATATAAATTCTCGTTCAACAGATTTGGTTTTCACTCCTTTCTTGTGCGAATTTGTGAACTTTAACGCGGTACAAACCAGTTTATTTAAACATATTTCTTGAAATTGAAAAACACTTCAATTTACAACTTTCAAACTCTTAAAGTAAACGGACGAAATTAAAAAATGTTTCAACTTTTAGTTTATAAAGGGGAACTTGCATCCAGACGTTTTGGATTTTTGTAAAACCACATCAACTGTAAAAATAAACACGTTTTGATCTTAGTTTTCCTGATGCGAAAGCCCAAATCAATGAAAACGAATATAATCACATCAAACAGTGATGACAACTTTGCAAGGATGTTTTTAAAAAGTCTTTTCACTTTATCCATCTATTTTATTTACCTATTTTAAGTGCGATTCAGCAGGATGCTTTCTTTTGACCAGTCGACCGAATAAAATTGCACTGTCAACTACAATTGAACGCCGTTCTTAAGAAATGTTTCACTTTAATAGAAATATATATTTATATGATCCCAGGATTGTAACCTTTTCTTCTCAGAAATAAATTACTATATTCGGATAGAGGTAAACATCTATATTAATATTACTAATTGCATTTATGCAGTGCATAGAACACGAGAAATTAATTAGTGCGATCACATGAATGTAATTAGAATACACTGGCAACATAGAATTTCTTGTTCACATCTAGCTTATTAAAAAGTTTTGCCTTTTGGCACTTGCTTCTCAAGTCGGCAATGCCGCAAGAAAACTTATTATATTTTAGTTTCTCATATTATAATTGATATCAGAATAATTTGTTCGCATCGCAGCGAGTAGTTGCTGTATACAAATAAATATCCTGCAACTTGATTGGGATGTTTCTCATATTACAATCAGTTCGAAATATTTCGAAATTGATTCGTTCTAATATGAAACTACTACTCGTATTTAAACTCGTTGAAAACAAGATTATTTTTAGCCGAGCAATAAATTTGCAATAAATTTGCTCCGTTGAACTTTTCTGAGATTAAATTTTTTCACAATGGAATAAGTTCGATTTTGGTGAAGGATCCGGTTCGATTGCTATATTTATTTGAAAACTAAGATGAGTTGTATTTTATGTCTATATTATTAGTTTAAAAATAAATTTTATGATGGAAGTATTGATATGGAAACATATTTTTCTATTAGAAAGAAGCGATACTAATTTAGTTTGCAGGGCAATTGATTTAACATCAAAGCTAAAATTGATTCAATTTTTCTGCAGCATTTTTTACAATCATTTTTTATTTGATTTTAAAATGACTTGTATGAAATATTTATATTATATTGATGACAATAAATTGAAAATCAAAGTCATCTCCGAGATACAGATGCATATTATCAATAAATAAATTATTTATATGAAAAAATAACTCTAATATGTAACTAATCATATTTTTTCTTTTTATTTTAGGTAAGTCTTGGCTTTCTCTTTATAACACCTTAAAGGTTAGTGCATAATATTTATAATAATTTGTTTAATTTCTTTGTAAATTCACATTACTGTTTGTTAAATGCATTTCTACATTTCACTAAAATGTAATTAAATATCAGAATACTCTCAGCAAACTCATGTAAATTGCATAACTTGCGATTTCGATTTAAATTTTAAGAAATCTAAATTAATGCAGTTTAATCAAAGCAAGTTTGTAATTAATCATTAATGTTGGTTGGCAAATGCATTAAGTGCATTTGCGAACCGTAACAAATTTCAATAGACATTCGTAAAATGCATTTAAGAAACTTAGCTCCCCAAAAGTGTAAGTTAATATTATACTGCGGAGTATGGAATTAAATTTCTAGTTCTGGCAAAATTTCCCGTTCTTCTTTTGTGGCACAGTAGCGTGCATTTGGGGTGGTTTCTATTAAATTATACACTTGAAAGTTCGTCAAGCGACCCATTATGCTTTTTTGCATTCTCTATGGCTAGATGTTTTTTTTTCGAGTTCCGCCTCTGGACTTGCAAATTAGAGTACAGAAAATTGAGTGCTGCGCCATGTAGTTGTATGTTAAGGGTGGCATATAAATATAATACAGCGGTTTTTTGTGCGAATTTGCCAGACAATGCGATGCCATCATTAAAGATCTCTTTATGCAAATTATTCGATTTCATTTGGTTGTTTATTTAATAATATACCATCTGCATTACTTTTCGCTGTTAATTACTTAGGACTTCTTCTTGATAGCTCCAGCTGCGAAGACATTTGCGAATTGATTTTATTTTGATAAGTACCTCTCTCTAGGGTTGATGAAGATGTATTTATCAAAAGACCGAGACGTGAAGCTATTTCATTTTTAATCTGACAGACTCGTATTAATTTATTAATTCTTTGACTAAATTTTAATTGAATTTTAGTTTTAATATTTAAATTTCGAAATTAGAATTTAGATTGAAAGTTGACCGAAGGGCTTTTTATAAGACGCCCTGCTCAAACTGTTGTATCCAATGCGATCCTTATAAGAAAAACACTGGCCTTTTCTAATGCCTTGCTGATAGTCAATTAATCCCAGTGCTCCAGACACACTAATTGCATTTATGTCACATTAAGAAAATCTATTGTTACTTTTCTAAAGCACACTTTTACAGTTAGGGTCTGAAAAATTCTAAGCCACGACTCTGAGCATCGATAGTGGATTGTTCTCTATAAATAAGTTAGAAAAACTATTCGGTAAATTATTCAAGGTTTTATTTGATGGCCAATCTTTTTAAAAATTTAACTTAAGGGTCCTAGGACTTACGCTCCGAGAAAACGTTATGTTTCATATTTAATTTTAGGTGCTTTCAATTTTTATTTTAAGTACACTTTGGTATATAAGTATTAATTTAAGGGTAAACAATTTTTTCTCAAAGTTTTTTCGGTTTTGTTTTTTTGTAATTATGTTCTACTACATTTTGATTAAAAATGAAGTAAGTTTTATATTAAATAAGCAACGAAACTAATGTTTTTGGAAAAGCTTTAGATAGGATACACAATGAATACGGGGGAGATACAATATTTATTTCAACATTATAAAGACGGCTTTGCGTCGTTCATATGGATGGATATAAAAGAAAATTAATTTGAAAAATCTATATCAAACAACTTTTTAAATTAAACGGATAAAATGAGTAGGTGCTTTGTTATTATTTCGCAGATGCTGAAAAATATGGTTGTTATTAATTTTGTTTTAACGCGATATTTTTTCTCCCCAAAATAATATATATATTTTTGTGTAAAACAACGAATCTGGAGAAACTTTACATTTTTATAGGGGAATACGATTGTTTTTGTTATACATTTTGGTATAAATTCATCGTTTCGTTGCACTACTGTTATTGAACGTTTCGATATCCCGTTTTTTGCTTTGGATTTATTCAGGAAAGATATGACAGTCTATAAGAAGGGACATTGTATAGTTTTGCAATGTGGGTGCGGTCTGACACAAATAGGTCCTTTGTCCTTTCCGTACATTTTGCTAATACAATATGCATGGATTCAGAATCAGAATTCTTGTTAGCGGAGGTTATATAATTTCAGCTCGAAACCGCAATGTCTCGACGGTTCAATTATTCAGTTTCAATTTTACACTCTTGTGTAAGTTAATACATAGTATGGAAATTTAGTTACAGCGTGGCGCAAAAATCGTAAATGTTCAAGTGCACACGACAAACTTGAAATGACTATTCGGAAATGTAAATTTTCCGACTGTCAGGACTCAAGAGAGTCGTACAGCAAAAAAATGCTGATAAAATGTTTCAGTAATTATTGTGTTTGTCCATATTTTGCAATCTACATTTTTTAATTTTAAAATGCGGTAGCTGAAGTCCAATTACTCCAACATGAAATATTCAGTTCATAAAGTCAAGTTTGAAAATTGCTTCGAGTTAAGTTGACGCTATCATCAATTTTTCAAAGTTTTTCCTTCGTCGCAAATTTATTTTTCATTTCAATCGTTAACAATATAAATCAAATATATATTTTGGTTTGTTGAACTGGATGTTAACAAAGGTGAACTTCTTGACAATACATCGGATTCAAAGATCTTCAAATTACATTATTATCTTCTCTTGGAGTATTCCTAATGTATTCGTATGGAAGATAAAAGGAAGGCATAAGAACGCAAATTATGTCGGATAAAGAAAGATAAATGAATGGCGTCAAGAGAAATATTAAATCAGCAATAAGTAGATTTAAGCTATTACAATGTATAACGAAGAGAAAAGAGGGGTTGCAATGTTGCATATACGCCGTCGACCCTTCTTACTACTGAAAACTTTTGGTTTTCATAATTTATTTCAGAACTCTGATTTTAAACTTTTCTGCAGGATATTTAAATATACACTTACTAACAGTAAATTATTATAAAGCACCACAGAACTTTATATTAAATGTGAAGGTAATTATACTTTTAAATAATATAAAAGTTTCATTTGTTGGAGCGTTACTTGAAAAATTCATATTTACTTCACAGTTTAAATATGTCCACTAGAAGAAACACAATCAACTTAATTTTACTTGATTTTTAAGTAAAATTTACTGTTCTGCTTAAAATTTGGTTGCTTCAATTTATTACACCTACTGCCTGTAGTCTAAACTTTGTTTTTCATTTTGGCTTTGTATCTCTTCTAGTTACTGAACCTGAAACTGGTGTACTATATTACCTTGACATTGCAGACTTCACTTGCTCCATGCTTGAGGTTTATTTCGTTCACCTTCTTTTAAACTTTTTTCCATTTAATTAATGGTCAAGTTTTGTGTAACATAGAGCTGCTTTTATTTTTGTGGAAATACAATACGGAAATCTATAAAATCATTTTTTTTTTTAAATATAATAATCCAGCGATTCGAAATCAAACAAAAGGTTTTTCGATTAACTCATATTCGAAATATAAAACTGATTCTGATATACAACAAAATAAACGGACTTCCATTTCAAATATCAAAGTTGCTTCTGAAATTACCGGAAATTAAACAAATAGGAAAACATTTTCAGCAAACTGGAAAACTTTAAAATTTATACTGAGTTTGAAAAGTCAATGGATGACAGAAATATTTATTATTGAATAATTACTAAAATGGTTAGTTAAAATCCGTTTTGCAAATAGGACAAGAGTTAACTTATATTGGAATGTTTAATATGCATGCAGTAGTGGGATTTTAGATTCCAAAGCAATAAAATAATTAAAACGAAAGCGATTTGCATGAAGCAGTTGGCTGAATATAAAATATTTTGAAACGAGTCGAAAAATCCGACTACTATACCTCTTGCTGAATTTCGAGATAGCAACTTCTAATTGCATCAGAAAGAAAATGCACATTTAATTTGCATCATATGAAAATTGCCTGGCTGGCTGGAAACGATCTGCCATAAAGAATATCATCAGCTGCATCTGATAATGTTACGACACGTTTGCATACTAAAACAAATACTGTTGCTTTCGGTGTTTGTTTTTCAGTAACACGTATTTACGTGTATATTGCGTTTAAAATTCGTTCGTCCATGTTATCCTTTCGAATAAATTCGCTGCCGCTCGGTGCAGGATCCGACTGTAGATCCTGGACCATTTCAGCAGTTTTACAACGACCTTGTATGCGGAACGTGCTTTCAGCTGCAAGCTTTAGCCGCGTGTTCAGCTTCGTAAAATCTTCTCTCAAGTAGTACGTTTTACGACCGAAATTGTTGATGTCTATTCGAAAATAAATTATAATGGAAACATTTATCATAATAGGGATGTGTTTTTTGTGTTACGAATTGTGTGAATTTATGTATCAGTGCACTCCACATAAAAAGGACGAAAGTGCAGCAGCAGCTTCTGAAAAGCAGCGCCACGTGATTTACACAATACCTGAACAAGGAAACGATGAAAATGTTGCTGAACATCAGCAACAACGTTTATCGTAAATTTCAACGGTTTGTTAATCACTTACAACGAAATCGTGGTCCATGTAATCCAAGTTTTCTGCCTGTGTGCGTGTGTGTGTGTCAAGTTTTCAGCGTTAACTAAACCATAGAATTAATGAGTCCTTAATTGTTAAGTGGATTATTTAAAATTCTGACGTGTTCACACGGTATAGTACCAAAACTAGCTGAATTAATTTATGCATAAATAATTGGAGGTCTTCCCACCCACTTTATCTGCCGAATAAATTAATCGAAACACTGTAATGACAAGCGACCAAAATTGTTATACTATGTATTTTATATGATGTCAATAAACATTGTTCATGAATGGGTTTTTTTATGTTTACCTAAACCAATTTTAATTTAAATTCGTATTTTTTTTATATTAGCGGTATAGTTTAAAATTCATTCATTAATTATGTGCTTACATTATACTGACACGTTATTTGTCGACAATATTGAATATTAATATGCAAAATAAGTAATTACATTAATTCTTGATTTTTATTAGATAGAACTCGATACAATTGGTTGCTAAAGCAAACTACCAGTCGATTTTGTCGTATTGGTCAATTAACATACTAACTAGTTGCTAGACATATGCTACATTGAATTATTCTGCAGTTAATTAAATTAATTATAAATGCCCAGTCTAGAGGATATTTCGATACTAATTTAGCGTTAATAGAAGCTCTGTTATCAGCTGAAAAGCGTGATGATGATTTTGTTTAGGCAGAACAAGTACGGTTGATATGCTCGCAGGAATAGATTTGTATATCATTAATTATTTCTACTCAGTTGAATCTAATGTATAGTCTTCAGATTAAGGTACAAAAAGGACATCTTTTCATGAAATTTCATGCGATCTATAAATTTTAATAAAACACATGTGCATTTAATTACTATTTTTTTTGGAAATAAAAATATATTTGCTTTGTAATTCAATCGAGGATGCACTCTATTATCAACAAATTTACTAGTTAAACTATTTTTTTTTGCAATCAGCGATTAAGCTGCAATAAACTTTTTTTCAGCAGTGATTTAAATCTATACTACATAGTTTAATTAAACTCTGTCTTTTGTAATTTGAAAGTATATTGTACATTTTACTATTATGCAGTCGGTCATAAAAGTTCATCACTAAATTTTTTCGTCAGTCTTGTTTTATATGATTCGAGGGATGAATGGCATTAAAGCACTAAAAACGTTTTATTTTTTTGCTTTGGAATATAATAGCGTAACTGACACGAGCATTAAAGCAAGATTATATTTTTTC
Organism: Cryptophagus acutangulus; assembly: GCA_963556235.1. Classification (NCBI taxonomy): domain Eukaryota; kingdom Metazoa; phylum Arthropoda; class Insecta; order Coleoptera; family Cryptophagidae; genus Cryptophagus; species Cryptophagus acutangulus. The sequence goes on from OY744564.1 coordinate 4,977,316, forward strand.
TCGTTTTGGTCCAAGCAAGCAAGACAGTCATAGAAAGCCAGTTCGAGCAGCAACAACATCAAAACGCAATCTTTTTATAGCTAGAGATTTCCCGAGGGATGGTCGCAAGTGAGTGACACAAAATAATCATATGTGCCGACGTTTGCGTCTTGACACGCATCCACCCCAGCGATTTTTCTCTGTGCAAATACTATAACCTTATACATTCTTCCATCTGATGTATGTCTGTGCAAATGCTTTACAAACTTATGAATTTGCAAAAGAATTTTTAAATCAGTTTCCATGTGGAGATTTTCTTTTCAATTGTGAATTTTATTTCATCTCGGTCGGTTCTCAAAATAAATATTAAAGATTAACAATTTTGGCAAATTGGTATTTTGATTGATTTTCAAAATTTGAATGATATAATGGGTATTTGTGTGCCTAGAGCAAAAATTAAACTTTTGGCGATCGCGCAAGGAGGGTTTCTGCTCGATGGATTTTCTATGATTTCAAAAATGACCAAACAATTAATTAAAATACTTTCACGTGTATTTATAGATCAAAGTAGTGTGTGAACTTTTGCATATCGCGAAAAAATTAAAAGTTTGGGCAAATATTTTCATTGCTTTTAATTATTCATTGGCAAATTTCTATTTTCATTTTTTTTTTAATTGGAAATTATCTCGACACTATATTCATATTGTGAACTTGTTTAAATTCAATAATAAATGCCAATCATCATTTGAAAGCAATCAAAAGTACGTGTTCAGATTGTAATATGGACAGGACAATTTAATATTAACGGAAACTACAAAATGTTTGATAGATTATTTTGGCGTTATTGAGTTTTGGCTTATTACCAGTCATTTTTATATTTCAAAGGCTTGAGTTTTAAAGAAAACTACAAAAAAAAATTTCATTTATTTTTATAACATAACATGTTGCACATACAATTTCAAATTTATTGAATAGAATACTATTAATTGAATTCGTTCCATTCTTAAATGAATTATAGAATTCCCAATTGGAATCGACATGCATTACAATATAATATTGTAGATAATACCTTTTACATCTATTATTATTGACAGTTTATAAAATATAGGGAGCATATGCCATTGTAAATCATCATCAAATTATACGACTATATTTGCCACAGCGTTGTTCAATGTCGATTCGACAGACACTTTCGATATTAATTTTGGTTCGCATATAGTGTTTCTATTAATTGTAAAACACAAATGCATTTGACGTTGCATATTGCAAATTAATACAAAAATATAAAATATTCAACGTAGACCTCCAATTATTCGAGCAGTGTAGTATTTGAAACAGAAACACAAGTGTGCAGACTAAAAGAAAATAAATAAAACCCGTGAAGAATAAATTGCTATGTGTATCTTGTATTGTAATATTTAGTGGTGTGTGTGCATAAAAATGAGTGCATAATTTTGCTATGGACTCTTTGGAGCGGCTTATGAGTGCTGCTAAGCCCTTGCATCCTGCATTGGCTGGCGGCAGCTCGTTACCCAGAAGAGCACTAGTTCATGCCAGCTTGGCAACGACGGCGGCAGTAGGACGTCGGGGTCGACATCTGACAGGCACGTTTTGCCTTACAGGTGACACTATGGAGGGCATAATACAGTGTCTTGTCTTTCTCAAGGCATTTTCGGTAAGATTTATTCCACCTAATTCCAATCAGAGTTGATTAGACTATTTAGAGTTGAAAAAGTGTTACTTTTCTGCCAAGGATTAAAAGGACTAACTTACATGCTCAGAATCTAACGATCAAGTTCTGTTTGAATTAAAAATAGTCCTTCTTTATATTTAACTGCAAGTTCATATTGATTTTAAGACAAGAACTTTAATGTTGTTTAAATAAGACAGAAGACTCATGAATGTTCGAAATCGCAATGTAATTGAAACATTAAACATTTATTATGATTGCCTTTGCTAGTGGAAAAGAGCATGTGCCAAGTTTTAAGTTTCTCGTCTACAGGACTAAATTATCAATTCTGCAACATCAAGATTATCCAGTTACAAATTAAGAAATTAACTTAAATGATTTCGAATTCAGTACAAACGATTATTATCAACCCTTATCGAATAATTAGCTCATTGATTTTGATTGTAATGATAATTGCTTTGAAATACAATTAACCGACTACTCTCGTTGAATGTTGAATGAAAGGATTCTTTTTCGGTTTGGTTTAGTTTGGCTTTGGAGATCGAATAGGATCAATGTTTGGAAAGCAACTAACTAATGTATTATTTCATAGCGATATAAAAATTGTAAATGTTTGGACTAGAACTTCTCCAATTCAATATAATATATCCTGATTTGCTGAAAGCTCTAAAGGAGAACTTGGATATAACTTTCCAACTCAAATAATAGCGTTTAGTTATTTAACATTTAGTCGTTTTCACTATAGTAGTTTTGTTTTTTCTTGCTCCTGGCTAGATAACTTTCTAGAAATTCAAGCATAAATTTGAAGGTAAATTATTCATGTATATGAACTCATGAAGGCAATAAAATAGTAGCCGTGCATTTAGCAGATCGTAATTTAGAAATACGGAAAAGTTGGTTGGATAGAAAGCTGGAGGATAGATTCAACTTTTCTAACAGCATTTTTGCAACCAGAACTGCAATTTATATTTTGATCAATGTTTGAAATTTTACGCAACATAAATTCCACTACAACGTTTCATGGAACGTTTAGCTGGAAATCAATTGAGACCGAAAATGTAGGAAATATTGCGGAATGACGAGCAGTGACTAGAATTGATCAAGTAACATAAAAATTAATCAATCACACTGAAAAATTCATATAGCAGAATTATGATGTTAGCAGTGTGCGAAAATATTATGACAAAAAGGAGAAACAAGATGATTCTTTACTACACATGCGACAGCCTAGACGTGACTAGATTTTTAATTTGGAATAGTTGTCGGTTTTATTATCCCTTGGCACCGTGGGCTGATGAAGATTGATTGAAAAAAGATGTATGTCATGTTTTCCAAATAGCTAGAACTAAGTGAAGTCTTTTTTAATTAAAATATCAAACGTATTACGAACTCGAAGTCTATACTTGAACATTTTTCACTGAAATGAAGCGCGATGATTGTGGAATATGAAATTTCTGTTAATTGGAATTCGAATATAGTAATTTTTTGTAATTACATTAATTATTGAAGATTGCTGGAGCGGTACTAATATTACATTAAATTGCCAAAGGACATTTTAGTTATTTTATGAAAGGAATGGTAATACTTTTTTGAGTGTTTAATTCATTTTTGATGTTGTGTATATATTAGCAAATATAATGGCATAAAATTTTAATGCATCTCTTAAAAAAAATAATTTGGATGCTTAGCTTAATATTAGTGCTTGGGTTTAAATTATACTAAGAGGAGGAACTTTTTGCTACGGTCTTTTTAATATCCCTGAAAGCAAATTTCGTGTAATATATAGCAGGACTCGATTTGGTGCTCAGGAATTTCATTTGCTGTGCATTACGGAACTTGTCGATATGATGTAATTTAAATTTCTGTTAAACTACCGTAGAAAGTTTCCCATCATCACTAATTGTCACAATCAAACTATAGAATGTTTAATTAAATCGATCGATTAAAATTAACAATTATAAATGTGACTTATACAGTTTTCCACTATTGTTATTTTTATAACATTATTATTATTATATTATTGCTCATATTTAGATAAAATTGGAATTTTAATTAACTACGACTAAATATTGAATATAAATAATAAATATTACTCTATAAATATTGGATTCATTCAATTTGAATTCATCACATAATCATAAGGAGATTAATATTAAAAGTTTGCTCATTTAATCGTTAAAAATAACAATTCGTTTATTTTGGAATATGTGCATCAAAACAAGTTGATGCATGACTTGTGGATGGGAAGTTGCACATTGAATACACATTGCATCTTAACTACTTGAGTACCCGTTAACTTCATTACGATGTAAATGGGTATTGTACAAGATCGGCCAGAAACGTACAATAATGCATTTCCACAGATGTTTGTGCTGCTGTATTTGCGAAACAGAATAACAATCTAGGCAAATTTGAAATTTATCTGACAGTAATGTCTCTTGGAACGTACCTAGAAAGGATCTGTTCTAAAGGCGAAACAAAACTCACACACTTCACAGCCTGCAGTATCCGCTGAAATTATAAGCTACCCTCAACCCTTGTCATTTTACACGTCTAGTCTAATCAATTCACAATCATTTTGAATGTTATTAGATCCTTGTATGAAGTAGGTGTTGCTTTACCCACGTAGACAAAAATGGTTTGCCAAATTTAAATTTGAAATAGGAAAATTGCTAGTTGCACAATTCTATGATAGGAATTTTAAACCGAATTGAATTAAATTAATAATTAAATAATATCGAGGTTAATAATATTCTGTATAGTTGATATTTGTATACATTGATACGTATTTCCTATTTTTAATTTTAATAATACTAACTATAATTACTTAATCGATTTAATAATAAATTAATATGTTTAGAGCTTTCAGGGATTTATATATTTCCAAATATGATCATTAAATAATAATCATATTTGGCTAGGCTTTTATTCCACTAAATAATGCAATCGCTGGGATTTTCAATACAAATGTATTTTTAAAATTGGCGATGTATTGACTAATATCGTTTATTTTGCATTAAAATATCTTTCATTTTATTGGAATTGTTCTGGCATGATATTTATTATTTATTTTATTTACACGGTTTGCCTGTTTACCTACTATATATTTTTATTTGGTCTACACATAACGGGTGATCAATAAATAATTATATTGCGATATAGGGGGTCATGAAAACATGTCTGATGTCAAAGATTGAGGCAGTAAATCTAAATCTAAAACAATGGTTTGTTGTTCAGCTAATGTTTACTCGTGAAATTTCAGACAGTAAATGTCAAATTCAATATTGCGCGAATTAATGTAGAAGATAATTAAATTCAAATTGTATGATATAACGAGAAAATCGAATTAAATATGTATTCGGGTTAAAAATAATATAATATATTATAATAATACAATATAAATATTATTATGAGCTTTTAACTGCAATTTATCAAAATCCTTTGACAAATAAAACTCAGATTTCCGTCAAACCGTATTCAGATTTACAAATTGTGTTATTAAATAATATACAAAGTCTTTTCGCAATTTTTAAAAAATTTATAACAAGTTTTCTTTGAGGTTTTCTTTTTGTTTTAATTTAATTTAGGGATGCTCTCTTCACAATAATAATATAATAATTTATATATAAAAAAATATATATGAGGTAGCTCGAGGGTTTGTTCTGAACAAAAATTCCTGCATCCTTTGAATATGGATAGTAGTTTGATTACAGTGAACGCATTGTTTTTGAACTTTCATCTCCATCCTGTTTCATATTAAACTTTGTTGATGCTTTGGTTTGCCTCATATCATTAATAATGCACAAGACACCTGCATTTCTCTTTTTCGGTTTGTAAAGTGTTTCCAAAAAGCGGTATAGAGCTGCTTTGAAAATGTTGCAATTATTTGAAACTTGCTAGGAATGCGTGTGCTTTCTGGTTAACAAAGTTATATAGCAACGGGGATGGAACGGTGTCTGAAAGGAACTTCAATAATGTGCGCTTTTTCGCGCTACACTTCCTATTTATCCTGTAAATCATGCAACTTTTGCCTTTGTATTGTCAGCTTTTGAGACAATCCGTTGCCTGTCTAACGATGCTTTCATTATGCTACTACTTTTTCAAAGGATTCCGAAATCGTTAATCAGATAATTTATTTATTATTTGAAAAGTAAAGAAACATAGCACTTTAGACAATACTCAAAAAGTTTTATTTAATAATGTACAGTAAGAAATACAATTCTTTTCAGAATATTTTCCTACGTCTGCAAAATATAAAGAATTCCTTGCAGATTTCCTGAAAACTGCAAAAAACATTGCAGAGACACGTATTCTTGTTAATTGTTCCCTCAGCGTGTAGAAAGTTACGTTATATAATTTTCCAAGATGTTAATATATTACATATAATCATTTCAAAACGAAAGCAGGGAAATAAATTTTGCAACGAAGTTTAGCAATTTATTAGAAAACTTTTCGCGAATTGCTAATGTTGTTTAACGTCATTTGGGACTTTCTGTTCATCTGAATATGTATATTCCGAAGATGTGGTAAAGGTAGAACGCAGAATGTCTCTGCTGCATAAAATATGAATTTTCATCTTCTGGAAATAATCACCAGGAAAAAATTCCGCTACTTTTCAAAATGAATGTATAAATAAAATATCTAAATAGGCACCGCGCGTTGTGAGACATCATCCATCATTATTGGTCAACCAATTTCGAACTTAACTTCGTGTTGGGGTTGATTGATGAGATTCCGTATTCACGTAGAAAAAAAAATATTGAAACAAATAAGCTGTTGATACTTTTTGTTGATTAAGTTTTATGGAAAGTATACATGAAAAATTAAGTTGCTTTGAGAAAGTAAATTGCTTATAAGTCAGGATGTGGATGTGGCACGTGTATATGTTTTCTATAAGGGATGATAGTGGAATGTTGTATATATACAAAAGCTAAAAGTAAAGAATGGGGCCTGGAAGTTGCGATAGACCGACATCAATGAACAATGGGACACTATTATTCGCAACTTCCTTTTGGTGCGTCTTTCCTTTTCCTGATATAGCGAGGATGAATATGCAGATTATGAGTACCATAAGAGAGAAGAATCGATCAAATTACAATTTATCATAAAAAAATGTCACATTTTGATAGAATTATGATTTTATAATACCAAGCGATAAAATGTAATATATTCATGCATTTTTATATCTTCAAACAAATATGTTGTAATAAAAGGAAATTTGTTTTTGCCGCGTTTAATTAAATTTTGAAGCCTTTTGAAGGGCCAGTTATTAAATGTTTTTCAGCGGAATTTTAAGAAAGGAACAGAAATTAAAATCGTTATATATTGGGTATTGTCAAAATTTAATATAAATCCTTAATTGACTTCTGCTCGTTTAAAACAAAACTAGAAGTTCCAGCATTGCCTGAAAAAATCTCCTCCATAATAGTTGATTACTAAAACAGAAGCAAATGTATTTTTGGAATTTTAATTATGCCGTTTTGAAGGGTAGCTTGTATTTCGCGAGCTGTATAATATTAAATAGACAACCAGTTTTCTTGACTTTTTGTTTTGTACCAGGCGACTCATTTAAAATGAGCTTTATAAGAGTTGTAAAGCGTAGGAGCTGTTTGTCACTATAAGGAAAATTACTATATTTTAATTAACAAACAAAATGTCTATCTATTTAATAACGAAAATATTTTGTAATCCGTAAATAATTAAATTTCTTGTGAGCAAATATTTGATAACATTTATAAGTCTAAGCAGACTACATAAATTAAATTTTCTTGTACGTTGGTTTATTATTATCAAGTTAATGGAGCAAGGAGAAAATGATGATTATTAAAATAGAAAAGGTACAAATATACTGAATTGATGTTTGACTGTGGAAAAGTTACACTTTTGGTGGACCACCCGGGAGCTTTTCTATCTTGATAGTTCTGGGAGTCTTTTACGTGAAAGAGATACAAAGTCACTGAAATATTGAAGTAAATATTTTTCGTGTGTATTATTCCGTGTCTTCACCAAAAGCAACAAATATGTTGTCAAGACTATTGCTAGTACAGTTTTTAATGTAAAATTGTTAACAACACAAGGAACTTTCGTGGAAAACTTGTTCAAAAAATAATTAAATTTTTTCAATTTTAATATCATTTGTTGCTTTGGTGCAGATGCGAGATTAGGTTCGAGCTTTTCATCAATAGTTTCAATGGATTTTTCGTCGTTAATGGATTAATGCATTAGCGACTTAGTAAAAGTTGAATATTTTACATTGGGAGAATTTTAGGATTTAATAATTTTTTTCTATACTTTTGTATTTTTTTATATTTGCATAGTTTCGAATAGATGCTTTACAATCTTATATAATCCAATTAAAAATGAATCAACCTTTGTGTGTCACATGAACTTGTCGTGTTGGCATCATACTCATTAAATCACCGCTAAAATTAAAAAAAAAGGATGACGCTTGAGATTGAGACACTCATTATAATTAATAAAATATACTTACAAATTTTCTGCCATTGAGCTACGGAAATAACCTCCCGCTGAAGCTGAATTTACTGAAAAAGTTAAACCCCATATTACGTTGTACTAAGTTTTTTAAGAAAGCTTACCAAGTAGAAGATATATGAACAAAAATAGTATGTATCGAATAAATAAGTTCATGTTTACTACGTTTTTAAAATAATGAGCAAGCATTTTATATCTAATAGAATGCCCAGCAAGTAATTGATAGTTAAGTCATTAATAATAAGTATTGCTTTTAATTGATCGTTCAATATTTATGATATAAATAACATTTTTTAAAAACAAATTTATATAATGCATGATTAAATATTTGGTTGGGAAAATAACAAAGCAAACTTTCCACCATTGTTGGATTTTCAAATTGTATATAGCATAAATTTAATTGTTTCCACTGAAAATTTTCTAGTGGAAATGTAAAAGTTATTGTGCAATGAAATTATAATAAAATAAACCATTGTTGCAGAAAAATATGTATAGGTGTTAATTTAATATGGTTTTTCGAACGTTGTTAAAATGCACACTAATTTCGAAAATATTGATTGCACCGCGACAATGTGTACAAATAATCGAAGAGGATTTGTTTTATTTTTTGTTTGCTTCCACATTAGATTACTTTTTCTAAAACAAACATACATACTACATATACAACGATGAAATTGATCTGGACGGATCAGACACTTTCAGACTTACATTGTGGCAAAAATACAATAATATCTTGATGGGTAATATTTTTGAAGCTATCAGTTTCTGTTTACTTTGTTCTCTACCCCCAAAACAAAACTGTATCTTCTCTTTTTGATAATGTTCATTGGATTTGGTTCCTTGTATACTTATTTGTTCTCTCTTTATGCACAAAAGTATTGTGGCTCCATGAATGGAAGTTCGCAAACATTGCACATCATAGATGGGTTTGATAATTATTCCATGGTTACACCAGTCTACTGTATTGTTCAATCTGCAAGAATATTTAGATCTATATAGAGAAAAGTTGTGTGAGCCTCAGGCCTTCAAGGCGGACCAGCTCATAAATAAATAAAAAGGAATATCTGACGATATCACTTTACATTTCATCTCCCCTTGGTGTGTGCACATCAGAGATTCCTTTTGAAAGCACCAAGAAACGCGATGTTCAGATGCGACATCGTTTTCAGACTTTCTACCAGTTGAACTTCCACCTACGACAGACGACACATTTCGATGTTGAGGATGATTTGCAAATAATACGATTTGAGTGCGGTTTTTCCTTCTTCTTTTCGAAAACTTAAACTTCTTACATTGTTACATTGTTGAAGCTTACATAATTTGGCGATCAATCTTTTTTTATATAGCATTTTTAGGCAATATCAAATTTCCTGCGTTTGCGATATAAATTTGTTTTCTAGTTGGCAAATATTTGATAGCTTTGTATGGAGGAATGTTTTTGCTGATAATGCAAAAGTTTGACAATAGCTTTTCTTTGTTTGAACATATATTACGCTGGAATCTAAAATTTGCGAGGAAATTTGATTCAGTTTGATACTTGATACTGATTAATATTGGAGTGATCATAAGATTCAATCTAAATTATTCTATATGTGGACTAGGAACATTGTACCAATAAAGGACCTCGTAAATTTTTGAAAATAAATTAATCGTGTTAAAGTGCACCAAACGAATCACGAAGAGAGATTTTACGAAAAGCTGACACTTTACGAATAGCTGACAAACATTCACTATTTCACTTAAATTTACTTTTATTCTTCTTTTGGTTTATTTTTAAAATACGTCATGCTTTACTTTATTTTCTTTTGAATTAAAAGGTGTTGTGAATTTTATTATAAAATTAATCAGAGTGCGTAATTCAAAATTAAATCTCTTGCTTTTATTGTTAGAGAACTATGTGCATTGTTTGAAGAGAATGTGAAAACTAAAATATCATAAAATACTTAGTACGACATAAAAATTCTCTTGCATTCTTGAAACCTTATATGAAATAAAAGTCGGAAAATAGATTTAGATTTAGGACTCTAAAAGTTCATTTACTTTTAAGAATCCACTGGAGATTAATTCTCTTGCAAAAGCTCACTGTTAGAAATGCTGCTTAAATATAGATTACTGATATTTTATATTCACCCTTCGTTTCATAATTAATTTAAGGGTTAGTCCTATTTAACGTACTGTTAGAAACATTAAAAAAAATATTTAAAACTTTTATAATGATATGCACCCAGTTTAAAAATTGTTTTGAAAACTTAAAGAGGACTTAGGTAAAACAACTTAACGAAATTGATTTTAAAGTTTGCCTACGACATTATTCAATAAACGCAATCGAAAAATAACCGCACAGGATGTTGAAATTTGCAAAAAAGAGTTTTTGAAATATTTTATCTAGCAGCAAATTTTCCTGCGAATCTGTTTTGTTGTTAGAATCTGGATGGAATATTAGATTTACTGCAGCAAATTCTTACATAAATCACTATTTTCGACAATCTAAAAATCATCTCTAGTGAATAACTATTTTTCGATTTATATTATTGAATATTCAAATATTTATGCAATATTGGAATGTGTTTTACCGAGCATTGTATTTTTATTACAAAAAGAAATGCAAATTTGCAAACGTTTCAATGCATTTGTATTTCTTTGATGTGCACACTAAAAGTATAGTGAGGCAGATTTGCGAGATAAACTTGCGGTTTAAATGATGGGAAAATTTTCATTTTATTTTACACTTTCCAGTATAATACGTAAATGTTGAATGGCAGGATGATGGAGCTGTAAAACTGGAGAAAATCGCTACATATGCGTGAAATTATTTAACTGGAAACGCTTTTTGTGTATTAGTCTGAAAGTTGACGCACTTAAAACGATTTTCGCACTGAATTCGTTTTTTTTTTGAGGTTTTACGTTCTGTGTTTGTGTGCTTTTCGGTTGTTGAATATTTTATTGAGAAAAATGCTTTTCATGTTTGTGAAACACACATTAAAGTAGCTTTTTGTTGTGTCTACTCGACGTACGTAGGTAGGATACAGTAATGGGAATGTGTAAAATGAAATTGTAAAGCTCACCAAACATGATTTATCACTATGCCAACTCGGAGAACACCTTGGAAAGGCTTTCTTGCTTGCATTTATCGATCAAATCTCACACTTATATATCTCTAATTGACTATCTCTCTCTTTCTGTATGTTACGACGCCAACTTTCCTGAAAAGTGAGTGGGGTTAAAACGGGCAAAGTAATAGCGGAAAATGGGTTTTATAAAAATCTCCCCCCAGAAACCCGCAAATCGATGCGAATTCAAATCTTTTTACCAAAAAGTGCTACATTATAGATTTAAATCTAGGTCAGAGGTGGTTGGACATTCAAGTTTATCAAGTGATCATCAAGTGAAGCTGATTTGCATTTGATGAGTAAAGATAACGATGTGTGCATAGACAAATTCAAACGGTTCTTCTTTCGCTATGCGGGTTTGATGAGCGTATATATTGATTATTGAATGTGTTTTTCTTTGATCTCGACATGTAGTTTTTGATTTCCTATTCTTATCTTTTGGCTTCGAAACGAGGCAAATAATTCCTCTTGGAAAACTTTTCTAATTTTAAAAGTGTAGGTATTTTATTGGATGGATGTAGGTCTATAGGTTGATTGTAGATATCAATTTTTTACTTCGTCCTTTCCGAGACGTAATAGAATTCAATTTACAAAGAATGAAATAAAGTGATGACTAATCAGACTTGTCCTTTTTGCAATTCGGTTCTTCTTGTATGTAAGGTTTTGGGCCTTAATTTCGTTATCCTGAATTGATGAACTTAACTTTACAGTTATCCATTTTTCGTTTTTTCAATACAAAAGCCCAAGAGTCTATCATCTCACGGAAGGTACATTAAAGAAAAACAATGAGTACCAGAGATAAGAGGCATTGAGGAAGGAAAGAGTCACAATATCCTTAAAAATAACAATGGGCGTGCATCGATGGGATGTTTTTCCAAGCAGCTTTGTCTTTTATTTCTATACAGTATTTACTCACAAATAAATTGGATTGTTTACTTTTATGTGTAGTTAATTGGGGGTTTGTTTTGCTATTAACTGCAAGTCGAAAATCTTTTGCAAATATGTGTGGCCTGCCGGATAATATTTAGTTCTGCAAGATAAAATCGTAAATCCATTTGAGATACTTATGTTGAAAGTTTTTCATCTTGGAGGGAAATGTGGAACATGTCACAGACAGACTTAAGGGGCGGCTAGGGGTTGAATCATGTTAGGCGCTCTTGTAGAATGGACGCAAGGGACGACAACGTCAACGAATTCTATGAAAAATACGTGCGTCGGATAAATAGCTTTAGCTCGACTACCATCTGCAAACATGGTGAAAATGACGATTTGTAATACTACTGGAAAATATGGCTGAAAAGGGGGCTAAGGTCAAACGTTTCACTTCAAAAAATTGCTTTCAGCGGAAAGTGAAATTTCTTTGCTTCCAATTTTCAATCTAGCAAATGATAATTTTCTTTTTCATTATATTTTCACTTTATATTTTCCATGTAGTATACAAGTGAAAAATAAATAATCTGCCAAAGTAATCACGTAACTCAAGTCAGTAGCCAGCCGTATTTATAGATATAAAAGGGGTTGTTTTGTGTGGCTGAAACGTTCATTCCAAACCACTTTGTACCACTTCTTACTGGCAGTTTTACCAAAGTCTTCAATATTTAGAACATAATAAAACCTCTCGCCTATCCTGCGGGATTTAAGCTCGCTCTGCATTTAGTATGGCTCACACGACTTGAATACACAATTTCTTAGATCTAGATCTTTTTTTCTCCTAAGAATACATAAAATACGAAATTAATATGGATACCTTTTCAATAATTATTACTTCCAATTAGTGGAAATTGTATGTTTAAAAATACATGGCGAAGTAATTGAAAAGTGCATTTAAGCTGCTACATAAGCATAGAAAGGAAAGAGAAAAGCTTCTTCACTCTACTTAATTCTGAGATGTTTATGCTCTGTACGGGTACTAACGTCAAAATATGCTAAGTGCCAAAGAATGTTTTAACTAATTTAATTCCTGCTTTAATGCAAAAGCGCAAATGCTTCTAATTAGAGTATTTTTGAAAGTATCGAAACTAAAAATCAGGTTGCTTTGTGTGCCCAAAAAAATATGCATACAAACAGGCTCCGTATTGTTTTGTAGTGATTTATGCATTCGTGTGGCAATTCACTAAAGCGATTGCTAGCGCCAAGGGAACATATAAATTCACTGTTTAAATTTTATATTCATGCATCATGCTGAAATGTATTTGTACTTTCTACCTACCTTTTTATGAATTTGAAAGAGCATTTTTTCTCACTCGTCTGTAAAACATCGTTAAAAATGCATTGCACATTGAAAAGTACACAAGTTACAACTTCAATTCAATTTAATGATTTTCATCCGAGGACCAAAGTAGGATTTTTTCCATTTTTTTTTTTTCATTGGACGTAATAGAATTATTAGATCAAAGCAACTAAATGCATTCATTGTCTCTGCAGCTTTACGGATATTTCTATATATAGAATATATCGTAAATCATAGAGCCAAAGGCATTTTATTCGAGATTGCTAGGATATGCGGCGCCCAAGGCTTACAACCCATCTAGGGTTAAGTCTCGGAAAGTGGAGAAAAGAGAGAAAGGACGACGAAGCTGGCTGGCTGGAGGAGTTGTGCGCGATATTCACCCCGGTTTCATATTGCACATTTCGTTGTGTGCGAAAAATGATTCACATCAGAAAAATGTGCCAGAAACACCAGCTTGTCTTTCTTGATTTGCTTCTGTAATAATAATCGCATACCCGAGGACATGTCTTGTTAATGTCTTTCCCATCAGTCTTCAGCAATTAATTAATTAGAATTGACAATAAATTTTAATCGAATTAATTTATTGAAGCAAATTTTGATTTTATGAACCGCATATTAAAAATTATATTCGGAAAACTAATATTCCGGCATAGATAGGCTTAATAAAATATTTATTGGCATATTTTTACGATAATGTGGCGAGGAGAAACTTTTAATTAATTTTTTCCTAACTTAACGAAGAGAATTGTAATAAAATTTATCCGGTTCGCTTTACTGCAGAGGATGGTATATTTTCTACAGAGTGTTAATTTTTAATTAGTTTATTTATGAGTGGATTTTTATTGAAATGAATTTTATTAGTTGGTCTCAAAATAATTATACCGTCATTCGAAATATATAATTGGTGTAGTTTTTAGGATCGAGGGCTGAAAAGCAGTTAAAGCCATCTTAGCAAAATGTCAGTCAAACTGAAATAGGATAGAGGATTACCCAATTGAAATAAGCATTTTGTTTTTTCTTCTTCTTCGTTCTATTTGTAAAGAAAGATAATAACAATACTGATGAAGATGATGAAAAAGTAAAACTTCTTTTTCAAATACTTTTTGCAAACAAAAAATAGCTTTGATGTTCATTACAGTGGAGAAAATGTTTCATCAAGAAAATGTCTATATTTAGGTTGGATAGTGCATGGCATGGAATATTGAGAGTATAGTACATTACGCTCCATATCTCAATAAATATGCACATTTCGAGTAGACAATTCTTTGCATCACTGAACGACCTACCGATTTCACAGGGACTAACGTCAGTTCAATTATGAATAGTGCAGTGCAGAAGTTGAATAGCTGCAGTTTATAAGCTTCAGCTCTTCAGTAACGTGAATTGCCTCACTAGACTAGGATATGCCATGACATCTATTGTGCTTTAAATCTAATGGATCATTTCATCTAATCATAAATTCATTTCATCTATGAGAGGATCTTTCATTCATTGATTATAGGAAATGCGCGTCATTTATTGCACATAAAAATTAATTAAACACACAATTTTGTTAACCTTTTCGTTGACTTTAAAAAAAAATATAATTTTTATGCATAATTTATTAACAATTGCGAAGTTGGACGCAATTAAATACAAAACTCTGCTTTACTCCCGGATCCTTCGCCAATTTTAAATATTTGGCAAGAAAAAATATTTCGGGACTTCAAAAACTAGGGGAATTAACAAACTTGTGTCTTGTTGCTAAAAATGTGTACTTTTGTAACTCAATCCGGGTACCTGCTGAACATCCTCCGGGGAAGTAATACTACTTGTAATGATACATACAGCTTTAACTGTTTGTAGTTGGTAGGATTTTAGGGTATGGGAGTCAAGTTAAGAAGATGAGCGAGTTGTGTAGATGTAATTGCAGAGTCTGCATGATTAGGCTGCGGTCTAGTGGTAAACTACCCTTAAACCTCACTGAGCTTTATCGCCTGAAACTACGATAGTACAGTTACAGTTGCTGGTCACCCTTGACTACATAACGTTAACGATGTCCGGCATTACATTAAATTATTCTCGGGTTTCCGTTAATGAACGCTACTCTATATAGTCATCGTTCAATTTGCACATTTCGGTTCACAAATTCGTTATTAACGTGTTAATGTCCGATATCAGTGATATTAGCAATTGCCTTTTAAATGAAACAATTATAGCAGTTGATTGAATTTGAAACAAAAGCTGGTGCACAACTACGCTGGTGCATGTTGCTCCGAATTGCAATAAAATCGAAATTTCTATTAAGCCAAACGGTCTGGTGTCCAGAGGAATTCAGTAATATGGCAATAAAGGTTCATTCGACCATCCTCTCGTTTTCTAGCTTTGCTTGTGTTGTCCGAGTCAGATTGGACTGCTTGGTCTTTAATAGCACTTAGATGAAACTTATTATTATGGAACTCAATCTCCTAGTGGCTCGCTTTCAAATGTATCTACCGATCAGTGTGGGATGCGACAAATCAATACACATGTCGAACTGAATGTAATTCCTTTTTTTAAACCGCTGTGCTACATGTGTTCCATTTACCTTTTCAGGATACTAGAGGTTTTTTTCAGCCAAAGGATCGTCAGAAGGAGTCCGCCAAATAATTAATGCGGACTGATCATTTTGCTGACGATTCGAAAGACAATTTCGGGTAAATTTAATTATTAAACTATGTCTGTCTGGAATATAAAATACCATGTTTTGATGATGATTAATTTGCATATCACAAAGTTTGGCTTATTTAATATAAGTCAGTTTATAGTTGGTGCAAGTGAATTAAATTCCAAAGCAATAATTGGCGGCGACAGCAGACGACGACAAATCTTAACTTGTAACAATGTATTGAAATATCTAATTAAAATTGATTGGCTTTTAATTAAATTCACCCGAATTAACACATATATTTTTATTATATGTTTGTTCCTAGAAACGGAACATATTGCATCAGATTATTATTTTAAGCTCATTGTTTTCGTAATTAAACAAGTTTATTCTTGATTAATCTATTGATCAATTCGCGTGATTTAATTAAAGGCAACTTGCATCCAACGCTTTGTATTGTATCTCAAATGATTGACCAGCATATATTCGGTTGTAATTCCTTCTTTTATGATATAATTACATTACCAAATAAAATGGAATTTCGGCTCACTATAATCCTTTTATGTTGAAATAAATTCGAGTAATATGCAAACTTTTTGCCTTAATTGGATAACGGACAAATCTACGACCAGTCAAAAAATAAACTATAGATTTTCTAATTTCATTTTGGCCTTCAACAAAAGCAAAATTGAATAAAGTGATTCCTAGAACGCTAAACTACTAACTCAATATTTAGCACTACCATATTTAGGGGTGCTTGTTAGAATAGTAAATTATAGAACAAAACACTAATAAATTACATTATCATTCATACGATGAATGCTTTATTAAAGTGACTTAACACTAAATAATGCGATTATGACGGGGTTTACCAGCAGGAGTACCTTTCTTTGATTACACCCATAAATTATTCCTCTGTATTAAATTATTCATGTGTTAGAAAAAAAAATGTTTGTTTGCTAATTTTGAATAGTATATCATGGCGTCGGTGTAGATAAATGATAATTAATATGGCAGTTTGTGTATGGATGGCTACATATGTCATTATGGGTTTAAGGTTGAGCGCAGCTTGTTATTGCATTAATTATATGCATGTACAAATTCCTTGCTGGTGGAAACTTTGTTCAGCTGCTCTGTTCGATTGGCCTTAAAACCTGGCAGAGATTACTTGGAATTTGTTCGGAACCAAAGTTCGACTTGAGAACAGAGGAGAAGATTAAGCATTTCCCAAGTAGCAATATCTAAAACGGTGCACGTTCTAATTACCGAAACTAAATACTTCATGTTTGATAGTACTAAGAAAATGAGTTAATAAATTGCTAGACTTTAATATTAGAACTTTTCGGTTTGAAATGTGGACGGCAGTTGAAAAGCAATTAAGAAAAGTGTATTAATTTTGCTCTTTTAAATGCGGCCAAGGCGCAAAAAAGTATTTTCCTGAATTGATTCAAGTGTAAAATTTTATTGAAATATCTATATTAGGAAATATGATAATTGGAATGTCATAATCAGGCTTTAAAAAATATTATTTGCTTGGCTAACAATCTGCAATTGACATTAAATTTTCTTAACATTTAAATATAAACTGTTCTGAATTCATTTTCATATTTAAAGTAACAATACTAATTCTACACAATTGTGTTTGCGTAATATTGAGATTTCAGGTCTGAAATATGATATTCTATAGCAATTTATTTAAAAACGGCTGCTTGTCGTTGTCTGGAATGGCACAATAATACTGGTACCAATTGTTATCTATTATTATCTGTTTGAAATTTAAAAATACAATTTTTAAATCAAACGCTATCTTTGTAACTTTTCAGTAAAGAATGAATCCGATAAATTATAATTGAATTTCATCGTATTACAAAATTGGAATGATATTAGTGATCAATCTTAAAATTGCAAATGTTTCCGCTTGAATTTATGTGAAAGTATTTTATCGCTTTTAGTTGCAGCACTCTAAACTTTAAGAAAAACCAAAAAAAAAAAAATCTAAAACCAAATTTACTTGAATTAAATATGAATTTGAAAAAAGGGCTTTTAAAATATAGTGTTTTCTCGGGGATTTGCATCACATAATAGAGAAGTTTAGATTTTTCGGTGGGTATTTTAAATTTAAATCCAGGTAAATTTGTTTCACATTTAAAGTACATTCGATGAGCCAACTTAAAAAATTCAAAATTGTTTTAAAACGGGGGAATTATCTACAGTATTCCCACAGGAGGTCGGATTAAACTTGTTTGAAATTTGTAATTGTTTAATTAAGTTTTTAAAATGTTGTTAATTATGCATTGACATGAAGATTCTTTAATTCAGTAACTATATCGAAATTTCGTCCTGGAGTTGTGCTAAATCGTAATAGAATTAATTAGACAACAAAAAATAGTCAAATAGACGTCAAAGTCTCTTCAGCTATATTTGCTAAACACACAAGAGATGATGTTAATTTAAACTGTTCATATGTTTAATGATCGATTTACTAGTAATTTACATGTTTGATAAATATATTTATTTATTATCAAAATATGGTTTATGTTATCAATTATATGGTAGATTCATACAGGCAAACAAAATATTTATACACCTTAATTAATACCTTGTTGAATACTTAATGACGAGCTTAATGATAATACGTTATTATTACACTTGATTGAACATGATTGAAATTATGCGAAGGTAGCAGCAGATAATGGATTAAAATTGAATATATTATTTAACACAATTTCGATCACATTGTCGGCTGAAATTAAATTTTCGCAATTCATAGTGAAATTGTTTCAGAAATGTGATATTAATGATCCTTTTAGACATTATAGGCTGTTGTTTATCGACGTGGTAAAAGAAGTTTCAACTTTACTTTTTAACTACAAAATCATAAAACTTGAAGGATTTTACTGTTTTGTTGTATGCTTTTTCGAACCGTAAAATTTTAATACCGGAAGCACAATATCGGTGGCGTTCTGAAGGAGAACAGGAAGTACCTCGATAACCGGGAACGATTTCCGATCAAGCGTAAATTTGAATCACCTTTAAAACCCTGCGAAATTGGCGTCACTGCGCTTTTTTATTTTATAGCACCACCATACAAGTAAAATGCAGATTTGAATATTTAGCACGATTTTGCACTAAATCAATCAATATATTCAGTTGGCAATGAATTGTTTCGGTATGAGATGATCTCCTGTTTTATTGGTTCGAAGTAAAGCAAAGGAGATTTCACACTAAATCAGAGACCCTTTTTTTCTTTTGAAGTACATTGAATAATAGCCAGTACTTTAAAAGTTTCCTTAGACACATAACATAGCCAACAGTATATAATACTACACACCATTTATCATTGTCTTTTAGAGTAACATATTGTATATTCCACATATAGGAATAAAATACTAGCTAAGAGGAACTTTAATCATATTTATGGAGCGGAAGCCGGATCGAATGCAATTAATATTTAATTTAAAGTTGTTTGGTGCAATGCTGCTGAAAATTTCACCATTCGCCGCTAGTTTACAACTTACCGCATATGTACTTATGTATTCTTCATGTGCAAGTCTAATTTAGTTGTACCAATGGATTTTCGACTCGAAACCAAGCAAGTCGCTAACAATGTCGGTAAATTGTATTGTATATAGATACATTGAAAGAGAAAAGAATAAGGGAGAAGCAAGGAATTGAGGAACTGTGTTTTGAAATGGCAATATTTACAGTTAAATGCGTATTCACGTGTAGGATAAGAGAATTCAGATGCAGGCTGAATTTCAATAACATACGTCAGTACTTAATGAAATTGGTTTCTCTGGCGGATTTTATATCCCGCCAAGCATTATAGTGGAGCACCGCTTTGTTTTGTGGACGAGACTTAAAAAAAATTCAGGATTTTTTCAGTTTTTGTCAGGATACAGATTTTTTACTAGGTATCCTGAAGTAATATCTGTTACATTATTGCTCAGGAAATATTCACATGGCTATCAAATGTTTTATGCTAGGAATTAAACTAGCAATTACTTAAGTTGGTGGTTGGTTATGAGGGAATTTAATACAAACATTTTAGAATTGCGCTATTAAAACAGTCTGGAGACAAACTAACTTTATTTATGTAAAGTATAATTCTGGTTTCTATTAAAATATTTTGAATGTTACTTCTTAAGGCCAAAAATTGGGAAGTAGTTTCCATGTAAGAAGCTCTATCGAGGTATTAGAAAAGTAGAAAATTACTAAAATAGCAGAAATAAATTATAGGGTCGGTAAATGAGGGCTGCGTATCAATTTTTCCATCAGAATATATGACAAGCTTTTGAAAAAGTTTACTTTACACCCTAGAAACTCTTCATCTTTACACGTTTTTTTATTAAAATGTCTTTTACCTCACAGGATCAAGGATAATTCAAAATACGAAATATGCGTTAAAAAATATTTTCTATTTTTGTAGCAAAGTTTAATTTGTATGAAAAAAAAATTCAGGACTTCCGTATGGAATGCCCAGATTTCCGCTGCGGTCCAAATTTCCGGACCGTACATAGAAACCATTTTTTTAATATTAGAGATTCCAATATATGTCTGAAAGATGCTATTTTAGATATTTTGCTATCTAGACACAATTTTAGCCTCAATTTTAATATGGCCAAAATTTACTTGAGTTTATATTATCCTAAATATCACTAAATATTGTGGAATTTCAAAGTTTCCCAAAGTAGCTTAAACTTCAAAGTTTAGTTTGGTGTAAACCAAATATGGGCGATTTATCTGATAAATAAAATTTAATTTGGTAAGAAGTGTGAAAATTTAATGAACCATTTAATGTTGGTTTGCAAATTCAACGTATTAACTACTACAAAGTGCGATAATTCAAATTTAAATGCATTGAAAACCGAGAAATTTGCTTTACAAGAAAATTAACTGCAGCTGAACATGGAATATCGTAAATGTATAATGTGCAACAAGTATAAGGTCTTAGTACTTTTAATTTCGCTGTAAATTTCGAATAATCTTAATATTATTTTCTCAGTACAAACAGACTGCTATAGAACTCAAATAGATACTTACTAAAAGTTTGTATTAACTTTTACTTCAACTTCATAATTTAAATATGTTCGAAGTAAGTGCAACAAAATAAATACAAGTTTTAGTTAATATTTAAATTTTTACTGATCTGATTAATATAAAAGAGGAAGCCGTTTGATCGTCCTTTCGTCCTAATCAATGTAATTAATACGAATAAGGAGAAATAAAGAATTGGAAAAAACGTTTTCACTTCCTAATTGAAAATTAGCCGTTGTTTAGACCGAAATAAATTCCTTATATTTACAGCATACTTTCCCTCTTAATACACCTTAATTGCATCAGCAAGTTGGGGTTTTTCTTTGTAATTGAGCAAGAAAGAACGAACTTTTCCTTATACAGAAAGTGTTGTTTAAGGGCTATTGAAACTGACAAAACCTTGTTACTTATGATTTGCTTTTTTCACTTTGTTTTTCATTACCAATCCCCGTATAACAATGGCACAAATAGAATGGTAGAAAATATAAATAAGCACGACATTATTGTGTTGGCTGTGTCACACGATCCGACTTTAAATGAAGTTAATATCTACTAAGGAAAGTATAAATAGGGTGGTAGGAAATAAATTAATTTCCTTTTTTATTACAGTGAGTGTAGCTTTTGAAAATTTAATTTCAATTTCTTATGAGGGAGCAAAATACACTTCGACCGACTTCTGGCAAAAATAATAAATTCTGCCTGTTATTAGAGATCTAATTAATTTATTTTTAAAGGAAATAATAATAATATGTCCTGTTCCACTCATCAGTCATACCAAGAAATTGCGAGGCTTTACGTTGTTATAATTTATATGCAAACAAAAGCACAAGCTATAATGCTCACTGAGATTGAAATCTTTGTGCTGTTGACATTGTTCTTGTTCAAATACTGATGATTTAGTTGGCATTTCAAATTAGCCACTCTGACATACGCCCAGATTTTGCAAAATTTAATCACAATCGACAAATTATTTTTAAGGAGCAATTTAGTACGATCAACTTGGTCCCAGCAATTATAATCTAATGAAGAGTAAATTACAAATTCAATATAGACTCATTAAAGCGTCTTAGCAAACTTAATTGTATCAATGTAGTTGGATCTGTTCGTATGTTCGATAATAAATTACCGCTAGTTTAATGCACAAAAGCACACATTATATTTATTTCCGAAATGTGGATGTGGTGGTGCAAATTAAATTTGCAATTTGGCTTAAATCCAAACAGAAGACACAATTTATGACAATTCTCTTAATGCAACTTGCAAATTGTAACTTTCTCATCGCGGTATTAAAATGGCTGCAAGCCACGTTGACATTATTATTTCGTTTGATTAAGTTTTATCCCACTCTGACATTTTTAATTTGTTCGCTGTAATTTGAAGCGACGTGAACATATGATGGCAGCAGTCTATTTGCTTTCGAATTGTGTGAATATATTTGTTAATTATGAAAGTCTAGTAGGGCGAAATTCAATTTTGTAATTATTGTTTCAGCTTGTTGGCGGAGAGTTTGATATGGAACTCAATTTCGTCATTCAAGATGCTCAAAATATCCGACATATGCTTGAACTTCTCGATCATTGTCCACCAAACTTGCAGGTAAGTGCTAATTTGCCAAAATTCAAGTTTCACCACTAACTGTGTATATGGTTTAATTAAATGCTCCTTAACGAACTGATTTGCCATTTTCATGGATATTATCCTACACATACTAAACCATCAAAGCTGTGCAATATAATTGCACAAATTGTTCGAATTATAATTGATCGTCGGATTGTCAGCTGAAGCGTATTGCCGGAATGGTTATTTTCAGAATAAACGAGGAAAAGCAATCGAAATAAATCACGGGAAAACTTAAACCTTTTTTTAAATATGTTTCAGTTGAACATAATGGTGATTTTTTTCGTCGTCTTATTTCTTGTTCATTGTGCAAGAGAACCACAAATGCAGCATGCAAAATGTAATTCAAAACTGATTTTGCTCTTATTTGTAATCAAAATTCCATTTTATCTGCTCGCTTTCTACAACTAAGCTTCTCTCTGTGTCGATTTACTTTTATGCTGAAAAAGTAATTTTTATTGAAGGTCTTTTATTAGAGCAGTTCGTTTAAATAGATGAGGTCCTTAATGAATTTCTACTTTGATAATGCGGTTTTATGAATTTAGTCTCTCATTAAATAAATAGACGGTGAAACATTTTTTCTTTTCTTAATCATGCCATTAAAAGCAACTCGAAAAGATAGTTTCTTGTATTGGAAACATAAGTCTACATCATTTTATTAATCGAATACAAATGAGCATCAATTTTTAAATTGTGCGGCAATTTTATAAAATAATTAATGTAGCCGGAAGGGCGCGGAAAAAAGTGTTCCAATCATAAATTAGATTTTTTGCGTTGAAATCCGAGCGCCTTTCCCAACACGAACATAATAATTTTGAGATAAATTAGAATCGTTTAGCAAGAGGTCAGATTATTGATGTCGTCTATTTATCTCGCTTTTCGTGGCAAATTACAAGCTCTGCCTCAGCAAGGGGGATGGATACACCTGGAATGTGTGCGCGCAGGATTCAGAGAGGCAAATTGGCCCTTAAATCACACCTCAGTTCAATTACAAGTTGCATATTGGCCAAGTTTCTGATAGATGTGAACAGCTCAATCGGGTCAATATTGCACAACTTTCTGTCCAATACTTAATAGAGTGAAGCAAACCACAATGTCCATTCCTTCGAGCATCATCTAAGGACGAGGAACATGCATGACTGGACGCTTCTCGGTTTATTTGATCTCCAAACGAAATTTTGGACAAAATTGAATTTACTGAAATGTTGCAATTAAGCCATTATTTTAAATGAGTCGAATGGATCCAAGTTTACTAATCAATCCTTTATAATGGATGCGAGTTTTGAAACAATCCATTCAGTTGACTGCTTATAAATCTTCTGAAATTAATGTAGACATTTCAAGAGGTACTTACTGCGCTCATTATCTTATTGTCGCAATTTCTCATGGTCTCTAGCCTTGAGCAGGCAAACTTGGTCGAAGATTGATTCCAATTAGGAAAGCGAAACCTCGTAAGAGGAATTCATGTTGTCCGTGACGTCACGGCCAACATTTATTCCTCAGACTCAAGTATATTGGGAATCTTCTTTTGGTAGCCTATTGGAGATAGAAATTGGGTGTAA
The DNA here is from genome assembly GCA_963556235.1 of Cryptophagus acutangulus. Lineage (NCBI taxonomy): Eukaryota > Metazoa > Arthropoda > Insecta > Coleoptera > Cryptophagidae > Cryptophagus > Cryptophagus acutangulus. The sequence goes on from OY744564.1 coordinate 5,001,659, forward strand.
TATGACCAGCGTATAGCTAGGTTCGTATTGAAATTGGATCTGGTTTAGTATCAAACGGTTTGGTTAAACTTCTCACTCCAAATGTGCTTAGTAGACAGCCAATTTGAATTTCAATCATCGTCGACTCCAATATCTTATTAATCGACGTTGCAGCGTCAAAGGATAACGATTTTTTTTTCTGTTTCCAATTTATTTACATAACTACAATACAGACTTGTTTATGGCAGAATTAGTCCACCAAGTTGTATATGCTAATCCTGGATTTTTCAACAGCACAAAGACGTTGGAAGTAGTTAAAGCAAACTTTGTATTACCATTGCTAATGGATCAAGCAAACGCGGCGGCGACAAAATACCTTACTATTATTATTTATCCACTACAATGCACTTTCCAAGGCTCTTGTGCATATTAACTAGATATGTACATATGAGGATAGTGTACATGAAAGTTTTCAAATTAGCGTTAGCACAGTGTTAACAAAAATTTTAATAACCTTTGTTTGGCTAGATGTTGTTGGATCTAAAGAAAGACGAAATTGTATTATCGTTCGAATTACCAATTAAGCTGACTGACTTTTGCTTCGTTCGATCCAGATTTTATCAGTGCACATCGGCCTGGAACCTTTGCGCCCTTTTATGCCTCGTAGGAATTCAGTCAGTATCAGATCTAAAAGTTTAGTGGCTCTCTTAACTTGTACTCTCTCTCTGCGAGAATGTAAACGTGCCTTAGCTATGATACTCTATATATAGGTACATATCGATAAAGAAACTTCATAAAACTGGAAAACTTTGTTTTTTCACGTTCCCTCGTGTGAATTGTTTCGAACATAAAAGATAACGTGCTGGTATTTTCTATCTAATGAAAATTACATTAAACTTGCGCCAAGTAATCAAGCACACTTGATTAAATATGTTTTTTGTTATTTGCAACGATTTGAATTTGTGAGATGAATTTCGTATGAGAATCACATATTATACAGTGGAAAATAATAAATCCGAGTCTTTTCAACTGACTGAAGGTCTTACATGTGTAAAATTTATGGCTTTGTGATGAAAGAGGAAAAAAACTAGATAAAAAGCAGCTGCTCTATATGGAAAGTAAAAAATTGTGGGTGGAATGAAACTTTTATCTAGAGAGAGTCCCATACAGACGATCATTCCGCCCTTGTTAAATGCATACTAATCTCGCGCGAGAAAAATATAAGATCTCATTTCTGGCACTTTTCATAAGAGAAATTTAAACTTTTCTCAGCACAAATTTACTATTAAGTAAAAGTATAGTTAGTGACGTCACAGACAACATTTATTCCTCAAACTATACGATGGTTTCACAAACATCGGAACGGTTGGTTTGCTTGCAAACGATAATCCAGCAAAGCTTGTTTGAATTAAAATACACGTACGAGTTTGTTTAGCACTCCAACTATTAAAAACATATATTGTAGACAAATGTGTTCTGCAATTGCAATGGTATCAAATAAACTTGGAACTAATGGTGTTAAAACTAGGATTTTAAAGTTGGAAAAAGTATTTCACTAATGTTTTTAGTTGTTACGGTGTTTGCTTTTTATGAATGCGAGCATAACAATAAAACTAATCTAAAGCGTGACAGTGTTTTTATCCGAATTACAGCACTTTATTTACATTCATTTAAAATTAAAATTTCAACTTATGTTTATTATATTCATCGCATCTTAGTGATTCGGTTATAATTTTCCTTTGACAAATTTTTAGTATTTAAAAGCTTTCACATTTGCACTTATTTCAACAATCATTTTTACATTTCGAAAGCAAAATTACTTCCAATGTCAATTCAATTAGATTAACTAATTCAATTCTCCGATATAAGTGACCTCTTATGCCGACCTTAGCCCTTATTGCTCGAATGGCTCATTAGCTTTACTATACTACTAAATTTACTATTGTTTAACATAGTTAAACCTCAATTTAAGCTCCAGGTTTATATTTGCATATCCATCAGAATCACAACATTTTTATACAAAACAATTTGGTAAATGAATTTTTTAGGGTAAATATAATTTTTATGGCTTTGACTACATCAAGTGCACACATATACATAATGTATATATGGACTAAAAATTGTCAACATTTTGATACATTATTCCGCACGTTCGTATATATGCGACTATGTGCACATTTATAAACTCTTTGCATTTTATGTGGTGGCGAATTTATTGTGGCTCGTAACAACCCTCATATATTTTTCGGTCCACTTCATACAAAACACGTTAAAATGCGCGTAGCTACTACAATCGCTGCCCCCTTATTGTCATTTCACTGCCAAAAAGTTTACATTTTCAACCATAAAATTAATTGATGCGATTTTCGAAGTAAAGGTAGCAAAAATATACGTGGGAATGAATGGGACTCCGGAGAGATTATCGGCAAAATTCAATTTATAAGGCGCCGGTTGTCTTAAATCAGATGTGGCGGAGTGGCACCCAAAAGCGCAATACAATCTTTCATGATAGCTGATATCAAGCCAGCTTCGGTTTATCCCTTGGCAAGATGGAAAACGTAAAGCGTATAGAGAGCAGCAGCGAGTAAGTCGTTGCTGGAAATCTCACAGAAATGCGAAATAACCCGGATTACCAAGACGGAGTTCTACACAAATTGCACCTCATCCTCCGTTTGCACACAGGGTACAATCTGCAGCGCGCCCCTGCCAAATATGGGGAAGAAGAGTGTACACATCCTCCGATGTATAGGCTTGATGTTGTATTCGTTTTGCTTCAGGCATTGCAAAGGGCGGGTATTTGCTCATCCGCATCACTCGAAAATGCCACAAATTTACTAAACAACCCTCTTGTTTATAGATTTTGTTGGAATGAATTAGTGAATGGGGTTAAATAATAAATTATATAGAAGGTTCAAATATGTATAGATGTAATCCATTAATGTATCGAACACATACAGAATAAGCGGATTAGTTTTATACGATCCTAAAGTATCATCCCTAAATTCATCACGCCTTTCAATTTGTTTAATTTAGATATTAACAAGAATACAAGGTGATCCCAAAATAAATTCGGGATACCAATTGGAAACTGCAGCTATTTAACGGAGCTTTTTTGAAATTGAAGCCACATTGACCATCATGGCCAAATTCACTCACGTGGAAACATGCGAATCCGATCTTAGCACAGTTTGCTCCAATTCGAAGATTGCGTGGAAATCATTGCTGTTCACAAGTTGATGCGATTGAACATTTGTAAGCCCTATGTCGTTGAGAACGGTTGCTCAACCGCAAGAAATTTAGAATAAGACCTTTTTTCTAAAGAATTTTCACATCTATAACTCTCAACACAATCGTTTTTTCCGGCCAGGCCCACAGATAGCGAGATTACTAAATTATTACGAATGACGTCATGGACAAGATTCATTCGTCGGACCATTGTCACGTTAACATTCTCTTGTGAAACGTGTGAATTAAATTTTACTTGCAGGTTAATCAATAGACCTATTATGAGACATCAAAGTTTAACCAAATGGCAATCATTTGAACGTTGTATAATGTGAACAGCTATTTGTCATTGATAATGCAATTCCTATTGATCATCATCTATTTATAAGCAAGTAATATGGATTTGATGGATAGAACAAACACGACACGTGAATAGTGTATAGGTAGATGAGGGTGTTCACATATTTGTGCCATTAATACAATGTAGTTTGAGACCAAATAGAGCTTTGCATTTAGTCTGTAATTAATCCGAAATAGGTTTACTTGTGTCAAAAGATATCTGTATTAATTCCCTAACTGGATTGCAATTTAATGTATTAACTGAATATCTAGGATGATGCACTTTCTGAAATAAAACAAAATGCTTGAGAGGAACCATCATAACAGTAGCTAATTAATTGGCAATTTCGCTAGCCACCTCGTAATATTACCCTTACCTTACTACTTACTGTTTCGAGAATATGTCTGTTTAGTGTGGAGAAATTTAACTAGACGTCTGGGTGAGATTCTATTACCACACTATTATCCGCAAACTCTCAACCAACACCTTCAAACTTTTTGAAATTCATTTAAAAGATAACCTTTTGTCTAAGAACAAAGATCCGTTTGAAGCTGTATTTTCTTTAAGTGGAGCAAAAATAAAGGAATTTCTTAATCGCTTCTCATGTTTTTGCAAAACTGTTATTTTACAATTTGAAATATTGATCCGAAATTTTAATAGAAAATTATTCTTGGAGGGCGACTGGATAAGCTTCTTGGGCTTGTTCATCAAAATAAAGAATCAATTCAACCTACGCGATTAGATTGAATCTTTTTTCAAATGGCTTTGTTTCCAGTTTAGTATTGCAAAAGTTTCTTTCTTTTTTTATGGGTGCTCTGGATGGACGACGCCGTCTAATAAATGATTCGAAAAGTTGTCGTTGTGATTGCTTGTCTGGCTTTTGAAAGTTGAAATGAAGAAATGTCGACGAATATCCCATACATGTATCCGGACATACTCGGTGGATCAAAACGAGAAAGTTTTGTCACCGAGATATAATGGACCGCAGAAAGTCCGCTGACAGCTCTATATGTATTAAAGACGTGACTTGGGCCATTGCGGTTTCAAATGTTCCAAACTCGCAAAACTTACTGACCTGAAGGCATAAAGACTTGGCAAGTGCCATTAGTCCGACCTCTGATAAATACAAGCAGCTTATGTCACTCTGATGGTCCAGCAGGACGAGATATCTATAGGCGTCCACTTCATCCCTTGTACATTAAATTTCTCTTCAATCTTATTTGCATAGACGCTCGAGAATCTAATTGGATTTATAATTTCAAAGTTGTGAGGTGTTTGATATCGTTTCCAAGGATTTTATCCTCTAATTAGAATTATACGAAATATTAAGTTCTTAAGTTCTTTTTAAACTTGTTAAATTGCACTTTTCTACAAGATCAAAGATTGCTGGGCTTCACCGTCCTCGGTTAAAATCTATCTTTCCAAACATAATTAAATTCACTTGTATTAAAGTAAAAGTTTTCATTACAGTCAGTTTATTCCGAAACTTTTCGCATTGTAGACAATTGTTTTTGTATGTCGCTCTTTTTTTTTTCTAATCGTCCAACTGCAGCGAAAAGGAGTGTTGTGCGAAAAGCGTACAGTGTAATCAACAAACTTTTTGGGCATGGTGTGGTGGTATATTTTGTGTGTAAACGTTTCAGTTTGGAGCGAAAAGTGATCGCAAAACCCTGGAGAACGACATGCAATGACGGGAAAGAAGTCGAGTTATAAATCAAGCGAACACAATGAGATGTTCTCTGGAGATCTGAAGGATTCCATAATATAGAACTACTACTACTACTGCCCTTCTCGTATACGTTGGTTGCCTTTTGAAATTTAACCAACCACGTGTAGAGGAAATGCTGAAGTTGCTACTTTACGTTCTCGTATTATTATATTTCTTTGGCAAGCTAATTTTCACATTCCAATTAGTTTGCATATATTAATGAAGGGGGCTTTGGGGTATTGCGGTTAATTAGATTTTTGTAGCGGGGTGCTTTTGTACAGGATTATACAAATAAATAGCAAATGGGAATGATGCACTAATTAGAATATAATTTTTATTTGATTAGGAGTAGAGGAGACTTGTTATGAAAATATCCTCGAAAATATCTCTTTGGTACTTCCGGAGTCAGAAATCTTTAAAATAAAATATTTTTGGTTTCAATTAATAATGGATCCTATTTGTGACTACGTATATTTATTTAGTATTGATTTTTGCGTCATTACAATTAACTGACTACATAATTTGCAATTTATTACTAATTGTAGATTACCAATAGATATTTATTATTTCCGCTTACATTCATTAATTTCGAACTTGATACACTATAACATAATTTATGACTGGTTTAATATACAAAATTTGTCAAATTATAAATTGCATCGGTTTGATGTCCAATGCAACAACGATTGATTGGTTTTACGTGTTCAAAAGGATATTGTTTTTCCATGATGCATAAATGCGCTTTTTCAAAATAAGATTTGAGCGAATGAATATATATGTTCGTAACAGAATGAGAGGCTTTATTCGTGCATATTTTCACTTTAATAACGTCAAAATTGAAAATTGGTTTCACAAAAAGCAATCTCGCTGTGGTCTTAATTAAAAACTGTGTAAATTTTCCTAAATGGTTATAAATTTTGCCGAGATTATATATGATTATGTATATATATGGCACCTAAATATAGTATATAATGGACGAACATGTTACATGGCACATAATTTCTCGTTAGCATCAGATATGTTGTTAATGAACTTTTGTCCCGCAGGTCATGCTGCGGTTGGAAAACTACCCTTGCAATTTTAGTCCACTATTATTTCAAACTTAAATATGCAACAAATCTATAGTAATTCAAAATGTTCAAACATTATGTATTTATTATAAATGCAACCAAAAGTTTTGTACATCCGTTTGCTATTGTGCAAAATTTGCACTGCGGAAATTCTGACATAATCGAAAACTTTTCTAAAGGAACATGTCTGCCGAGAAGTCTGCATTTTGGAGCTTAATAATTTTCCAACTAATTTCCCTTGATACTATGTCGATTCTTTGAGCTTAATAATAAAGACATCCTGGTAAAAACTCACATTTATTTTGTGTTTTGACTGCAATTTAAAATCGTTGCAATAATCATTTCCTGGATGTAGCTACGTCGAGTACTAATGTCACTTTTTTTGCCATAAAAGTTCGCTTTTTATCTCTCATTATTACAGCATCAGGGCAAATTTGCATTGTCTTTGTCGAAAATAATTGAATTTTATTTTCATGAAGATCCCGTCTTATCCTATCTTGACTGACACATTTAATAAGTGATCCATTAAAACTTATTTGGCGAGAATTCCGTCCTGGAGCGAAAATGACGTCAAGTTTGTATTGCATTGCATCATAATGTATCTTTCGAATTGAAATCATGTTCGGTTAAATATAAGGGCTTTTGTTCATAATTCAATTTGAGTTCGAGTTGTTTGTTCAATCGAAACACAGTAGTACAATTTTCATGATGTTCAGTTAGATTTTTATTATTCCATTATCATAGCTAGGTAATGGACTAATTAACATTAGTGTCCAATGGTGCTCCGCTAATCTAGTGGCCAGTATTTAGTTGTAAATTGTAGTACATTGTTAAAAACCGGCTGTTTGCAGTCTGTACATTATTATACCACAATATACACTAACTAGCATATTTATGAAATTGAGTCTAAATATATTCGGGATTTCGAAATGGAAAATAGCAGGACGATCGAAAAAGATCGTAATACGAAACACACATTTCTAAAATCGGTCATACGTGAAAATAGATCTTCATCGCCTATAACGGATTTACTACACATATAAATGAGAATAACAAGATCAGTGCTGAATCATATCATACTGCGTGTCGAAACGGAAAAACGACTCTGGCGGCTGGGAAAACTGGAAAACCGATCGCTCCACATTACGGTTGAATGCCAACCCGCAATACTTTTCCCTCGCTATTTCCCTATATTTATACCAAAATGCCATACATTGCTTTTTGAACGTGTTTTTTAAAAGCGAAACACTTTTCACTCAACGCTGTTGGCAATAATTGGAAAAATCGAACAATTCGCAATCAAAGCGACTGCCGTTTTTGACTTATTTTTCCAACAAACTATCTTTTAGTTTGCTAAGGGGATATACGACGTTTCGATAAGGAATCAAACATTTCCTGTATATTTTTATTAAACAAATCTGACTTACTGTTTGCTTTTATCAGATGAAAATTTGATATTGAACATTTTCAATTTTCGTTCCAACATATAGTAGTAGCAAATCTAATATCCCATAATACAATCGAGTTCGATATTAAGCTTTGTGGAGCTTTCGGTTTTTCGATATTGTTACGTTCAACATATTACGAAATTATATGCGGCGGTGTATTAATATTTTTCCAAATGAGTTCTATTTTCGGATTGCATATACTACTACAATTATGTATGCATTTTGAGTTGATTTGGATTTATACATCGAATCGAACGTGACATGAAAGTCACTACTATTATTGTGGGTTGAATACATATTTCTGCAGTGGAACTATATCAAGGAAACAGATGATCGTAATTCACAACATGATGGTCCAGATGCCCTAAATTGCATTGCATGTGCTGACCTAACCCGGAAGGTTGAACGGATACGGACGTGACCATCTTTTACAGGCCTGCACACTCCACCTACCGAACACCATTGCATTGTTATTTCATTTCTAAGTGGTCTGCGAATTTCAAATGGAACAATATTCTCGTCTGTGTTTGGTTTATTTCCTCATTCTCAAACGAGATTTAATCGAAAAATGTGCGCGAACAAAAATTGTTCATCGAGTTTTGGGATTAAGCTTCAACTTTACAAGATGAGAGTGTTCTTTGACCCATTATTGTAACCCCGAAATTAAATTAAATATCATGAATATGCAGATGTAATACGAATTCCATCTGGTGCACTATTGTGCGTAAGGTACGAGGAGAAGATAAACCGCATATTCCCAAGACGTTGTCTAATTGTTAATTACCATTTTAATTAATAAGAAATCGTTAAAATTTAGATTAGCTGAGACCCTCTTCGCATTCTGAAAGGGTTTTCTTAGAGTATTTTTTTTGGTCTATGAAGATTAGCTTTCTTGCTAATCTTTTAAATTTATATGAGAAAATTCCGCATTTTTTCAGCAAACAAAGAGCTTTATCGAGATTGCTTTCGTTCAGTATTTAAGTAGATTGCTTTCAAAAAGATGTCAGAAGGGAAAAGAAAAGTTTACCGCTGGTATGTGGTCGTAACAAACAAAAAAATACGGAAAAGTTAAAGAGTGATGACTAGCTGTTGGAGAAAAGGTGCATATATGGAGGCGACTTCTTGGAGAACAAATATAAATCCCTTGTGTGATATTTGCATTCGCTATCTGGGCCTGGGGGATCAGGACATCCGGCCTCATCCATCTGGATTTAGACCGGTGGTTATAGTTCTGTCGACGGCCAGTTTAACTTCCTCTCATATCCTGGCCTATTGCTCCACTGGGAAACAACTCTTTAGCTTCTATTGTGAACCTAATTTCTCACTTTATATTTATTTTATCTTGCCGCCGGTCGTCGAGCTTTCTTTTCTAGTGTAATCAGGTACGGTTCGCTTGGAATTAAAGTTTGAAGGGTTGATGCGGCATACGTTGTCGGAAATCACTTTCTCTTCAGACTGCTGAAATAAATCCAGCTTAAGTGTGTTATTTACTTGTTGGTAGATAGAAGCTTGGGTAAGCGTGACCGCAGGAAGCTTGGAAGGTTTTCGCGTAATTAGTTTGTATAGCGGCTTATTTGTGACATGTTGCTGCTATACTCGTCCTAAAAACTCATAAACCACGCGCTGAACTAATAAAATCTTCACTATAATGTGTCCTTACACTCTTTAACAGCCGCTTTTAATGGTGTCTGTATATTACATTTCAAATAAATGTTGTCAGTTACCGCAACAACTTTCGCAAAAATAAAGGACAAATAAAAATGATGCGAATTCATGAGGCTTGTTAGGAATGGGGATTTATGACGGTATAGGGACACAATTAACGTCAGCTTCATTACACGTATTTCAAATGTTATATCCGATGATATGGCTGTCCAGATGAGACCTGAAGGGAAGCTCCATCCAGCCTCCAGTGTCATCAACAGGACCGATCAACGTGATGCTGCAAAGACGTCACAAGCAGTTGTAGACGCAAGACAAACGAGTTCCGAATAAAACGCCCTTTACTTTATGGATAATCTCGAATCGCACATCCGTTATCAATATAGTTGACCTTTCTCATGGAGCCCATATATCAGAAGCTGTTTGTTTTGGATCGGACCAATTTGACGATATTATTCACCTGATGCGGAAACACCACCACAGTGGTTAAAAGGAAATGAAGCTTAATTCTAATGGACCCATTTTAATAATCCCAACGATGAGTGTCACCTCGCGCGTCGTTGCAAATCAATCGAGAGCAGAAGGAGGGTTGCTTTTGCTTTGCTCATCCTCGAACGTGCTGTAGTATTAATGGAGCCACTTAAGCACCAATTGGGTCTTGGTAAATGCCGCCAGAAGTTCAGGCATTTTGCTCGCCATTTTGCTCTCTGCTAATACAAATTGATGATCATTGCTGTTCGTTTTACAATCATTGTTATTAGAATAACACATTTTTTGCGCCAAGATTTCGAAGTATGGAACTCGTTGCGTTTTGCATAAATTTCCATATGGACCATTATACTTATATTTGTACTGGATCCCTTTCGATGCTTTTGTTGGAACATCAAATATTTATTTAGTCCGGGAGAGGAAATCATCTATTTTGCTCACTGTATTTTGGAATTTAGAAGTCCATATTTCTGACCCTGCAGCATCATTTATTAACGCTTCACTAGAAACATATATATGGTCTCTGGCTCCTATATACACAACTCACAAATTATTGCATTCAAGATTGTCAAAACAATTCAATTAATGGGATCTAGTCGACTGGAAAGGTACAAAGAGATTACTTGGGGCTACTAAAAATATTTAATTAAATTATCTGATTTAAATATATACGGATTTCACCCAAGATTGGTGGAAGAATAGAATTGGGATGCTTTTTATGATTTTATAACATTTTGAATAAATCTGTCCCAGAACAGACGATTTTAATTAATTAGTATATCAAATATAAATCCGTTGTTTCGGATTTATTTTTGGTATAATTAAAATCACTTAAAACGGATTACGGCGTCAACAACACAAAAACGTAAAACATCAGCAATAACAACCAAACGTTTTAATTAACACAAACGAGGCAAGAATTATTTACAAATCGTTTTAAATTTGTATTTATTTATGCGTATAAAAATCAGTTTTTAAATGAATTCTGCTGTAAAATTAATTTTTATTCAGTAGTTGGTGATTTATTTAAATTTTAATTGTGCTGCGGATTTAATGAATGTTTGCCTGCGGTGCGAGTATTCTTCAAGATGCAAGGTCAAAACTGCATTTCAAATTATAGATTTTTTTCCAAGAATTGTTTTACATATTTTGTACGGGTTTTACGTATCGTTCAAAATTAAATGCGCGATATTAAGTGAATTCAAAACATCGGTTATACTTGTTGCATTTATGGTATGAAAAGTGGTAAATCACAAGATTGTTGTGGTTTGCAGGTACTGATTATGCCATGTTAAGTAATATTGACAATTTTATACATCACTTTAAATTTATTTTTCAAAACACGTGAAATGTATGCTTAACCATGAATTAAATTGCTTTCATACAACCATTGGTAATAAGTATACTTATAGTGATATACAAACATATTTAATTGATATAAAATTGCTAACATAAAATAAAAATAATTCTAACAATCGTTAGAATAACATACTGATTGAAATCCGACTATTTCATCCATAAAATAATTAAATACTTACATTTTATGATCAATTAATTAAACAATTAATAACTTAAAAACTATAAACCAAATCGAAAAACGGCTTGCTTTTTTGGATTTTACGGATTTTTCTTCATTTGCATGCCAAATTTCATTAAAATTGAAGCAATTTTTAGTTTTGCTAGAGAGTAAGTGATGCACCTGAACATTCAGGGGTCATTCACCCCAATGACGCGCATCAATTGCAATCGCATTCTACTGCTATTATGATGCACCTCCCACTTTTTACTATTATAGTATTTTAGTTAGGGAATTTCATTCATAAATATCCCACTTCCAAATTCAGTGCGCAGCCGCAGCCATCTTCTGTCTAAAAGTGTTCGGCGTATTTCAAATGTCATATTATCAGTGATAAAATGTGAAAGTGGATGAAAAGTGATACAATTAGAATATTGTGGGCAGTTTTAGGCCTCCATTATAAAGGAAAACAAGTGGAAAACCGAAGAAAACATTATGTATGTGAAGTGCGAAATATAATAGCCGGCTCTAAACAGCCACGGAGAAATTTAAGGTTAAAATCACCAATACTAGAATTTGTACTTGCGAAAATGTTACTTACCCCTTACAAAAGTAGAATCCGTGTTTATTCTCGAAGGCATACGTTGACAATTTTATACTTCGCTTTAAATTCATTTTGCTTTCAATTGGTATGAAAGCAATACTTTGATATTTGGCTTCACATAGTTGGCTAAATTATTTTGTGTAGAATGTGGATGGTAAAGGTGCAACAACGATCAAGGGTTGATCAACCGGGAAGGACTCGTTAAAAAATCAGAATGGCACGAACAGCTGTCATCAATATGATGTCGATCCCAATATGTCTTCATATCTTTTTCTCCACACAAAAGAATTTATTGACATATCCGAATCCGACGATATTTCCGTCATTTAATTTAAATAGATTTTTAACACGCATATCATATATTGCGACAAAGTTATAATAATTAGATAGCGACTAATTTTAATGAAATCAGTTAGCGAGAGATGAAATAGCGATAGTAGTTCCGGTCAGGCTTAAAGCTCAGGATGGTGATGGTTGGGGGCAGTATACGCGACAATCATTTCTATTTCCGGTATAGTTGAGGACGAGTTTCATTTCCGGCCGAATGCTGGTATGAGTGTATGTCTAGTAATTAGCCTGTGAGTTATGTAGGTTAAAGTTTGCCACCCACTAAACTTTGTTATTCTTGTCCTGGGTAGCCGGTTTTATGGCTACCAATATATTTTAAGGCAATTTAAATTGATAAGATAAACACAGTGCAGCGCTACATTTTGTGTCGTGTTTTTACTATTGCATGTTTTCATTGTAGATTCGTTTGTTGTTCTGTTCGAGAAATATGACCAAAAAAATTGTCAAGGCAATTTTGTTGATTTATTAGCCAGGGATTATTTATCGCTAAATATACATTGTTTTTGGAAGTTTGATGCAGGATTAGCAAATTAACATGTTTAAGCGGGTTTGCACTTTAAGTATGTTTTCATGTAACTTTTTGGGATTTTTCTAATTAATGAGAAGGCGTAACAAATCATTTCGCTGGTGTGTAGATATATGTCTTCTATTGCTTAAATATTTAAGAGCTTTCACTCGAGATTTCAGGACCTTTGAGCCATCCGAGTATTTTTTAACAAAATATGTTGGTCGTTTTATTAGAATACTATTATTAAAACAAACAATTAAAATACCTTTTAATACAATAAATTTACGACACTAGAAACAAACTTGTTAAATAAATTATAGAGTTGTTTATGCACAAAGTACAACATAAATAGGCAGCACTAATATATTGTTTGACTAAGGTCTAAGTACAATATTGAGTATACTAATAAGGAAATAGTTTAGCATATTTCCATATTCTTGTACTAAAATGATGTTTTAATTGTAATAAATTACCGAGTAAATTAAAGTTTAATACTATCATAATAAATTTAATTATCGTAGCTTTTTTGCTAGTTAAATAATTGGTTCTTTTGTAAGAAGAAGTTGTTATTTATAAATCCAATAAGTTTAAAATAGTTGTGTATTTTAACTCAATTTCACATCCATTAGAATCTATTCCGAATGGACTACAATGGCACTTTCCACCGAACTTTAACATAATTTGTTCAAATCTGGTTTGTGAGTTTTCCTCTGGCATTCCATGTTTATGCGAGAGATAGACATTTATTTTAATTTCATCTAGATTATTGTGATGGAGAAGCGAAGTTTATTTGAAATGTAAATGTGCTTTTGTATAATTTGCTCAACTTTATAAAACTACGACTATATCTAGTCGCTTTTTGAAAATATAGTGACAAATGCAACTAAGGTAATTCAGTGGCTGCGGTTTGTTGGAATATAAAGTGAACTTGTTTAACGAATGAGTTTAAATTGCCACCCATGTTTTCATGTTTGTTCACAATTTGCAACCAATCATTGCTTAATCCGAAAGTAAATACTAAATATACTAGTGCATGGCAGTAAACATTAACAGGCAAAGTTGACATCAACAAACAATTACGATCTAATATTATATGAAATGAAACATGTAGATATGCACCAGCAAAATATTCTTGTTTATTCAAGTGCTCAATGCAATAAAATTAAATGAACGTGGAAATGTGGAAAATAGGACTAAACCTCTAAACGCGGCAGTTTCATGGTAACGGAATCAATAGATGAAACAAACATGCAAAGATATTTTGTGAATTCCATATATTTTGCATGTGGATTCAATTAAATTGGTATTTTTGGTATACAGTACGAGTCCTTAAGGCTAACTGGCCAATTCCAATACGCTTCCCCTTCCCTCGGTAAGATATTACGGAAGCCTGACTCATTCAGTATATATTATTACAATAGCGCAAATATATCAAACAATAACATTGCGGCATAGCGGTTGTGGTTAAAGGGTTTTAAAGGCAGCCAGTTAAATTTTCCAGTGTTAACCAACAATGGAATTTTACGGTTTTCTTGTTGAACATTGCTCAACAATAATAATCAAACTTGGAACATTTTTCATTTCTTTGAGTAATGAATATTTTTCACATTAATGTTATGCCAATAGAATTGTCTAACATCCGGCTTCACATTTAATTCTGATTCAATATAAGTCAAAATTTAAATTAAAACTTTTTCAATTTTCTTTGGCCTTGCAAATTTTACCCCATAAGCATACAGTAGGTGGGAAGGGTGATTTTGTCTGAAAACATGTATATTTTTGTTGTGGTAAAAAGTAATAAAATATACATGATGTATCCTTTGAAATCAAAACCAGAAAATTTTGACCCACTCATGAGTTAGGAGTTCGTGGATGAATACGAGGATATATGTAACAAAATTAATTTCGAATGCTAATGAAATGTTCTGTAAGCTCATCTTTCATTTAAGTTTGGATATAAATTGCTTCGAAGAAATCTACCCATATAGATTATTCAATTTATTCCCATTTATCCTTATGACTTGAAATTAAATTTTCGATGAATACTTTGGCTGGTTGAACGATTTAAATCTATTACTTCTGTTACGTTTGGCAATTTATAAATCAAATAAAATTGAGTAAAATGTCTTGAAGGTTATTTTACGAAATCAGTAGTTTACAACAAACAATTTGAGAGGAAATTAGTTAAATTAAATGGATGGGTTAATTGCCAAAAAAGCACCCTTTCGAATTTATAACCTTCTTAGCTCTCAAAGAACACTCTATAGCTACTAATTTATTAATGAAAGCTTGAAGACTTAGTTTAAGTGTAGATATGTGACTTTAGAGCTTTTTAGTAATGTTGGGAAATATTTTTGTGAATATTTACAAAATTTAATAATAGAGGCCTGAAAAGCGCTTCAAATGAGATTTCAGGACGAAACCTTAAACCTCCCCCTTGTTAGTCGTTTTAATAAATGAACATTGCTATTTAAATTAATATTTTGCTTTAATAATTACAATGTAATGGAATGTAATTAGGAATCTGCTAAAATGTTAAAATTTAATACATTTTCTCATTCTCTATTAATTTGTCGACCCGTCGCTCCATCATAATTGAACCTTATAAGTGTACGATATTCGCAATTATAAATACGAGAATATCATAATTACATAGCTTGATTAATTATTAATCGTATTTTATGAAATTTAATTAGCATATTATATAGCGTTTGAATTTACACGAATATTTACCAAAGGCAATCAATATTGATATTGTTAAAAAGCTAAAAAAAAAAGCAAATGAATTGAATGTTTCCAGGGCATGAGTCAAACAATAAACGTGTGTAGTATTTGAAATGAAAATGTTGTTTGATGGACCATAATTTCTACAAATAATTTTCTTTTCATTTACAAAATGATCATTTGAAAACTCACAAAAAAATTTTGAAATGTTATTTTTTAATTAGTTTCGCAGTATTCGAATAAAATTCTAAACGAGTCTAATGTTATAGCACAATCTTATACTGTAATTAAAAAAAATGCAATTACGTCTAATGAGTTCAGTGGAACAGGGTTTTGTTTTTAAAATTTAATTATCGTAAAAAGTAACTTAGAACTTAATGCATTAGATAAAATTCAATAACAATGTGCATCCCTGATATCGCAAATTGAATTGTAACAGTATTTTCATCATAATAAATTTCTTAAGTACCTACAGCTTTACAATTGCATTAATGTCGACAATAAAAACTTTATTTCTGAAATTTAATGCTGAACTCTAGAATGAATTCGTTTATATAACAAAGCTAGTTGAATTAGTTTCAATTCGTTATTAAATGTTGTTGCGGTAATATGCGATGAAATTGCGAAAATGAATTAACAAGAGGAACAATTCTTTGATTGTGCATTAATTGCGCTTTAATGTCGCAAATTTCGCCACAATCATCTATTTTGCAAACTTTCGGTTCATTTGCCGTCATTACGCAGATTACGCGAATGTCACCAATTTCATTTTACTCGATTTTGGGGTGCAAAATAAAACAGGTGGTGACTCTTAATTAAATTTACTTCAATGGCTTTCAAATTTATTTCCGTCTGTCTGGCTCGTATTACCATACTTTATTTTTATTTCGATAATGAGTTTGTTTTGATCAGATAAGTTGAAAGTAATTTTGTTTAGATTGCTAATAATGATATTATCAAATGACTTGTTTATATCAAAAAGTTGAATTGCTTTCGCGTCGCATTCGCCACAATTTTAAAATACGCTTTTTTAAAGTTGAGGATATCAGATGATGGCTTGGATGAACGAATCCAATGGTGCGCATATTGAGGAATGAATATTTATTCGAAAATGTCTAGAATTTAGTATCGAAATAATTTATTTCGATACTAAATTCTCGATATAAGTATATACACTCGTACTATAAAACCAAGCAATAGAAACCAATTTTTCTTAGCTTGCTTTTATTACAGTGTGTAAACTAAAGGTTATCTCTTTTTTGTTTCTTTGATTAAGATATATTATTTCTCGGTGATTTCTTCCAGCTTTTCTTGTACTATTTATAGTAACATATGGTAGAGCAATATTTTTATGGATTTTTCTTCAATATTTGCGGTAATATGCAATAGGAAAAGGAGCTTTATATAAGCTCGACAACTTGAAAAATTCTCAATAATTTTGAATTGTCTTTTTCGATAAATATTCCGAATGACTTGACTTGAATTTTACTCGTTAAATTAGAATTAAACCTTCAAGCTTCTTTATTATTCTTGACTCTATTTCGTAAATAGCGACTATAATGATGGTGTTAAGTAGGATTTAGTAACAGACATTATAGTATGAATGCCCAGCCAGAAGACTTAAGTAGACGTTAATTATCCTGCTAGGTAACAAATTTAAATTAAGATTAACTTGTAACTTACTTAGCGCATCGTGGATAATATTTATTTAGCCAATATAAAAATATTTATGGCACAGTTTAAGATGAATAAGCTCGAAATGAACCGTTTGGGTGGATCCTTCATCCTTAGTTAGACGAGATTAAAATTAAGCTCTAAATTTGCAAGGATAAGCTAAGTCTAATTAAGATAGATTTACAGGTGCATTTGAGATTTCTGAAATTTCGCCGCAAATTTGTAGATGGAAATTAAAATATGACCATTTATTTATTTATCAATTTTTATTTATTTTTCTCCCATAAATAATTTGTTCTCGAATATGTAGTTCTGACAGGCATGTAAAAAATGCTTTGTTGCTCATAGAACGAAAATTAGACCACAGACCAATTAAAAATTATTCTTAATCCTTTCATAAGCTCCATGACCGTGACAAAGTCGTGTTTTTATCACAGTCAGATTATGATTCCGCTGCAAAGCAGAGACAACAGCGTCTCAAACGAAATTGAAAATTATAATCTATGCATCAACAGACATTAATATAATAAGTAGTTTAATTAAATTTTCGGATTATATTAACAAATGTGATGGTGTAGTACTATTTTATCCAGTTTTAATAAATCACAAAGCGCGATGAAGCTTTAGTGGTCAGCCTAAAATCACCTGTGTCCATTCATGTCATTCGTGCGGTGACAAGTGACACCAGCATACGACACTTATAAATCAAACGGATTTTGAATGTACGAATCCCGACGTTTGATTATGTTTGTGATGAACTTGTAATTGAATACTTGTTAATCAATTAATTTTCACTGGACGCAGCTTTGAGTACATTTTATTTTAACTAGTATAGTATGAGCTTTCCTAGTTGTCTTTTAAACAAATATTTTTATTGTATAAAATATACAGGCGATGATAAGTTTCTTGTATCATTTTTGCAATAAAAAAATGCCGTAACTTTTCGGCGAGAAATGAAAACCTATTATTGTTCTTATCCTTGCTTGTCAGCTGCAGATGATTTAATGACAATTTCTTGTTAATCATTTCAAGCGGCTAAAAGAACTATAGCTAAATACTTTTTTGTTTTCTTGTGACAAATAAAGATCATCTCATACAAAGCCATTCAAAAACAAAACAAAAATCGATCGAATATACCCCATTGTTCAAATTTGAATTTAAAACAATGCGAAAAATATAATATACATATTGTAATTGGAACTTGGGAAATCAGTTTTTCCTTTTTTTGCTGAGCGCCAGTATTATTATTATTATTACGTGATTTCATATCGCAAAATTTTTATATATATATGTTTTTTTTTCAGGCTGAAATATGGAGTGTGTTCATTGCAATTCTCAGGAAAAGCGTTCGCAATTTACAAGCGTGCACAGATGTTGGCCTCATAGAGCATGTTCTGAAGAGGTTAAGGAATGCAGATGTTGTAGTTGCAGGTAAAGTAATTTTAACATTAATTTATCAAATATTGCGAGCTTTTTTATGATAAATTTTAATTAGTTTTGACATTTTTACAAGAGTTGCGCACTTGAAAAATGGCTGATCTAGTCAAAATAGATAATCAAAGGATAATTTTTTTTACAAGGATGTTCAAGCTTGTGGACATCCTTCTATTACGGATATTTGGGCTTTATAATTAGAACATAGTTTATGCGTTCGAGGTTTGACAAAATAGTTCAACAATTAATTAACACCTTCAAATAAATTTAGAATGAAAATTCATCCGCTTATGTTTTTTTTGTGCATAAACTGTTAACGATATCAGCAACATTAAATTTATTAATTATTTTGATATAGCGAAATATTTGCACGAAAATTAATTATAAAGTTGCGCATATTAAACTTAAACCTATAAATTATGGCTCAACACATAACAACCACCCATAATGAAAATTAAAATAATATTTCAAAATCTGATCATGATAAGTTCTTGCATCCTATTAGTCGTATTAAAGTTGGTTTATTTCTTGTGCTTAGACCTCCTGATTGAAATGCTCGGCGTCCTGGCAAGTTATAGTATTACAGTAAAAGAGCTGAAACTGTTATTTGGTGCCATGAAAGCTATTAACGGCAAATGGGTAAGTGTGCATTTATTTGACATATCATGTTGATGTTGTACTATAATGTACATTTACTTTTACAGCCACGACATTCTGCTAAGCTTTTAAATGTGCTACGACAGATGCCCCAGAGGACAGGACCAGATGTGTTCTTCAGTTTTCCGGGGCGCAAAGGATCAGTAAGTACATCCTTCCGCTTTTTCTTTTTTTATACATTTTGAAGGAATATGCATTTTTTAACGTTACACGTGTCTTCTTCAAACGGATGCTTGAATTTGGATTTTTGTTCTTGTGTGACAATATTTTTCTTAGATCTCTGAGAGTCGGAAAAAAAATTTCTAACTCAATTTAAAATTATTTTAGTGGCTCATTTATTCTGGTACATTACAGGGAATGCTTATCAATAATATTGCTAATTTAAAAGTAGTTTGAATGATCATAAAAATAGTTGTTAAAACTTTCACCATTACGATATTACGAGTCGGGTAGTAAAATTAGGAAAATCATTAAAATTGCTCTGAAATATAATTATTGCGAGTTTTGCATTAATTTTGATATCGTTTAGTACTTTATAAACTTGTTATCAATTAGTTGAAAAGTTGATGTGCAGCTGCAGCATGAGTGGGTTCTTAAAAGAACTATTTTAGCATGGCAACTTTAATTGCTCTTGACTTTGATACTACATAATATTAAATTTTTGCTGCGCCTTCGCCATTTTTGACATCAGGAAACTAATTTATACAAAATTAATCAGGAAAGCATCCAAAACGCAACATTTTGACTCACTTATTTTTACAAAATGAATTTACATAGTCATATAAACTTGATACACTTGTTTTGACCAAACTTTACTGGCTTTTACTGAAAAATGATATTCTTGAATAATTCTGCACGCTAATGGTCGTACATTTTTTTCATTTTCTCTTTATATTTGCAAAATATAATAGTATTGTTACCAAAGAGTGGAACTATCTGTTTCAGTGACATTGCATTACTGAATTCTGCTGGTAAATTGAAAATATTTGTGTGCGAATGAAAATGCTCGACAAAGGTTTGCTTTCGAATTGTTTATGTTTGAAGTTTCATTACTGAAACTGAAACTATTGTCCACATACAAGATATATTCTGTCACAGTCAAAATTCGAGTTCGGGATCCTTTTGAACATAATATATTTATTTATATCTATCGACGAACAAATACTTTCCAAACTGACAATAACAAAAATACTGAAGACTGTTTTTTTCGGATCCTTTTAGTTTTTCTTGTTTGCCTAACTAAAACTTTTGCTCTTGTGCTTTATTTACGTTCTCTGCGCTCGTACTAATTTATGAGGTAAACAAACATTGAAGAGCTTGATTGAAAATAAATTATTAAATTTATTGGAGGAGGGTACATTTGATCTGATTAAACATTTGTTGTTGAATAGGCTGTTGTTTTACCACCGCTAGCTAAATGGCCATACGAAAATGGTTTTACCTTTACGACTTGGTTCCGATTAGATCCAATCAATTCAGTCAACATTGAACGGGAAAAGCCTTATTTGTACTGGTAAGTGCGCTAATTAATTTATAAAATGCGTTTTGATTAGCATTTCTCTTTTTTGTACATTCTAGCTTTAAAACTAGTAAAGGTGTAGGATACACTGCACACTTTGTAGGAAATTGCTTAGTATTAACATCAATGAAAATTAAAGGCAAGGGCTTCCAACACTGTGTAAAATACGAATTTCAGCCGAGAAAGGTAATTCGCATTTCATTCTATGACTCGTACGTTTTGTTAATATTTTAATGCAATTCTAGTGGTATATGTTAGCCGTTGTTTATATTTACAACAGATGGACGAAAAGTGAAATTAAATGTTTAGTTAATGGTCAATTAGCGTCAAGCACTGAAATGGCTTGGTTTGTTTCCACAAATGACGTAAGTTTTTAATTTTTTTTCTGTGAAAAAGCTCTAAGCTGCCCTCAAGCATGTTTTCCACATAAATTCGAATCTTTGTAGTGGTTGAGATAATATTTTTATTCGATTTGCATCATACGTTTTATTCGCAGCCTTTCGACAAATGCTACATTGGAGCAACTCCTGAATTGGACGAAGAAAGGGTATTTTGTGGCCAGATGTCGGCCATTTATCTCTTTAGCGAAGCTTTAACAACACATCAAATTTGCGCAATGCATAGATTAGGCCCCGGATATAAAGTAAACCATTCACAATTCTGTTCGGATTCAATATCAATCAAATTCATTTCATTTCCAGAGTCAGTTTCGATTTGATAATGAGTGTAATATTAATTTACCAGACAATCACAAAAGGGTGAGTGATAATGAACAAACATCTAGCATGCCTCTGACTGAAACTGATGCACGTTCCGTAAGCAATTTTTTTTATTATCATTTTTACCTGTCACGTACATTAGTCTAGTTTTGACATTTTCCGTTATTTAATTATTTGCTTATGAAATAAATTTAATTTCAAACATTTTAATTTAAAATACTCTGTATGCTTGTGTTTATTTTGCTCATGTTGCTTTGAAACATAAATATATCATTGCAAATTGGCCAACAATTTTGTTTGTTTATTAGCGTTTTATAAATTCTATTAGTTTTTATAAAGTTGCAAATGAAATTTTAATTGGATCGGACAGAACAAATAAAATGGCAGAATTGAATGCATAATTTAATAATATATACACTAATGAATTTGGTTATTTTTTAACTATACTATAATTTGATATGCTGATTTAATGCATAATTAGTATTACTTGGAAATTATTTGCTCATTACACACAATAAATTCCAGGAAATTTGCGCAAAAATACGAAGCGCCTTCGCCATTTTTGATTTAGCATGATTTATTATTTTAAAATATTTATTTCGTAAATTTGTGTAATTTTAGAATATTTGTTATTGTTCGCAATGTGCATTGTTCTTAGTGATAATAAATCGATGGTGTTTAGGTTCTGTATGATGGCAAACTGTCAAGTGCAATCGTATTTATGTACAACCCAGTAGCTACTGACAGTCAGCTATGTCTGCAATCAGCTCCCAAGGGAAATATGTCTTACTTCGTCCACACTCCTCATGCTCTCATGTTGATCGTAAGTAAAGCTATGTCTCCGAATAAATATGGCCCATATTTCTGTATCGGAATTCAATGAGCAGCAACACTTTATTCTCTTGCAGGATGTGAAAGCAGTGATAACATATTCCATCCACAGTACTCTAAATTCAATTGGAGGAATTCAAGTTTTATTTCCGTTATTTTCACAGTTGGATTTGCCTTATGAATCAATTGCTTCAACGGATTCTAAAAGAGATCCAACATTATGGTGAGAGCGCGACCGGAAGGAAAAAGACGTTGAGATCCGACTCTAATTGAATTGATTTTCAGCTCAAAACTATTAGGATTTATTTGCGAATTGGTTGAAACATCGCAAACGGTCCAACAGCACATGATCCAGAACCGTGGATTTTTGGTCATCAGTTTCATGCTGCAACGTTCATCGCGAGACCATTTAACCACTGAAGTATTAGGATCGTTTCTCAGTCTCACTAAATACCTCGTAACCTGTTTAAGTGCCAATAGTGAACTTTTGTTGAAACAGGTATGCAACTTATTTAATTAACGAACTTAGTTTATTTACATGACACGCTATAGTTAGGTACATTCAACAAAGTAGGTATTTGAACAATAATTAATTTAACAAAGAACTCGTAATTAAGGTAGAATTATATTTCTGCTAGCAGAATAGTGTTAGATTGGAAAATATTCGATCGTATGGCATGGTATGGATGGTTGAAGTTGCCAATGCATTCCATTGGACATCATTTAGATTAGAAATTAATTAAGCTAGAATTTTAGAAATTGCATTTAAAAAAATCCTAAAAGGATGCCAATCCATTATCGAGATTATAATCCGTTTTCCAATAGTTTATTTACCTTCTATTTTTTTTTAGACATAGTTACTAATAGTGAGCATGACACTTTTTAGATCGATAGTCTCTAGTCTAGTAAATACTCCACACAAATATACTTAATTTTAAATTTAGATTAATTTATGTTGCATAATATGTCTGTAATTATCTGTCTAACAAAAATTATATTATTCTAAGAATAATATTTGATTAAAGCCCATTTGTTTTTATGTCGAAAATCGTAGCATTTTTCATGCTTAAGGCTTTTTATTTTATTTAAGCAAATTATTACGGTGTTTATTTAGCATTGCATTGCGCTTATCTAACAAACCATAATTCAACTGGGCTTTAATACACGAATCACTGTTTTACAATTAATAATATGACCCGTACATTTAATTGCCCCCCCACGGAGTCAAAAAAAGCTTCTTAATATTCACTAAAATAATTTGAAAACCAGTACTTATCCAAGCATGATATTTATCATCATCTTTATTTGACCCTTGCTTTTGAATGTCTAAAATAAAATTTAAATTTCATTAAAAAATGTTCAACGGTAAGTTTTTTTCGAATAATTTTTATTTAAACTTATTTTTCATTTAAATTTTAAATAAAAAAATATTCCAAAACTAAAAAAAAAGTTTCCCGTTAAAAATTGTCTTTAATAGTAATATACATGTGAATGGGTAAGTACGGGGAGCAGTTTAATCCGTCTTAATTAGTTATTTTGCTTCTCGTTTCTGACATGGCAGTTGCTCGACCACGTACTTTTCAATCCCGCTCTTTGGATCTACACACCAGCACCAGTGCAAGCTCGACTATATTCATATTTAGCCACCGAGTTTCTCTCCGACACTCAAATTTATTCAAACGTACGAAGAGTTTCAACTGTCCTGCAAACTGTACATACCCTCAAGTACTACTATTGGGTGAACAATCCCCGCTCCAAAAGTGGCATTTCTCCAAAAGGACTTGGTGAGTTTCCAAGTCGCATTGCTCGCTCGCAGATAGTTTTACAATTCGTTTTCTAGATGGACCTCGACCTGCTCAAAAAGACATTCTTTCAATTCGAGCTTATATTCTTTTATTCTTGAAGCAATTAATCATGATTGGCAACGGAGTGAAGGACGACGAATTGCAAAGCATTCTAAACTATTTGACTACAATCCACGAAGATGAGAATTTGCACGATGTGCTGCAAATGCTGATCTCGCTGATGTCGGAGCATCCCTCATCGATGGTACCTGCTTTCGATGCCAAGTACGGCGTGCGATCGATTTTCAAATTATTGGCATCGGAAAGTCAGTTGATTCGTTTGCAAGCCTTAAAATTGTTAGGATTCTTCTTAAGCAGAAGTACACACAAGCGAAAGTATGATGTTATGAGCCCTCATAATCTTTACACTTTACTTGCTGAACGTTTGCTTTTGAATGAAGACGTATTAACATTGCCGACGTATAACGTGTTGTATGAAATTATGACTGAGCATATCAGTCAGCAGATTTTGTATACTAGGCATCCGGAGCCGGAGTCGCACTTTCGGCTGGAAAATCCAAGTAAGTTTTATTTGATTCAAAATTACTTTTTTATTATTGACTTTATTATTTAGTTTTGGTTACCTAAAGATTTTCGTAAAATCTGGAATGTCGCAGGGCAAGGTTTTTCAATCAAATTATTAAGCGCTGATAGAAAAAACTGACATTCTATGGTTATCTGAACATCTTATTTTGTAATCAAAACTAAAAATGATTTTATTAAGTTTCTCCAATAAAATAAAATATTTTTTCAAAAATATACTTCCATTTCCATTATTTTAGTGATTTTAAAAGTGGTAGCTACTTTAATCCGGCAATCTAAACAAACTGAACAGCTTCTCGAAGTTAAGAAACTATTTCTCTCTGATATGACCCTCCTATGTAACAACAACCGCGAAAATCGGAGAACCGTTTTACAAATGTCCGTATGGCAAGAATGGCTAATCGCTATGGCATACATCCATCCCAAAAATACGGAAGAACAAAAACTATCCGACATGGTTTATTCCTTATTCCGTATGTTACTCCACCATGCAATCAAATACGAGTACGGAGGATGGCGAGTTTGGGTGGACACTCTTGCTATCGTCCATTCAAAAGTAATTATTTACAATTTATATTTAATTCTAGTGCAACTAATTAATTACAATTGATTAATTTAATATTAATTAAGGTATCCTACGAGGAATTCAAACTCCAATTTGCTCAAATGTACGAGCATTACGAACGCCATCGCGCCGACAACATAACCGACCCGCTCGTCCGACAACAGCATCCGATCAGCACGATATCGGGTTGGGACCACGCGCCGAACGTGCCGAACGGATGCCATTCGGAAGACGAGCGCTGGCACAATTCGCGTGCACCACTTCAGATCGAAATGAACGAGAACGACAAATCTGAACAAGTGTGCAGTTGCGATTACAACTCAACATTATCGGAAGGCAGCCCAGTTTCCTATATAGCGAAGCACGAGGATAGTGAAGGTGTTTCCTTAGACTCACGGACTAGTGATTTGTATAGTGACGTGAAAATTGGAAAGGAATCGCCGTTCTCACAAGACTCGCCCATCAAATCGCAGATTAATGAAGATTCGCCCGTTTGCAACGGCATTCATTCGGAGAGCAGTCCGAGCTTCGGTAGTCCGATTAAGATCGATGAAGAACAGCAGAAAGCGGAGATAATTGAAGAAATCGTGCAGGAGATTTTGAGCAAGTCTGAGAAGCTTTTGGAAGTCGAAGAGGAAGAAGTTCAGGAATCTTCCGCCGCAATTATTGAAGAGATTATCGATGAAGTGATGAGTAATGTGGATAAGGAAGTGATGCGGGGTAGTATTGAAATTGAAGATATTCCGCCAGTGAGTCCCGAAAGGGACAGCGACATGTCCGAGAGATATCTGACACCAACTGAAGAGATAATTGAGAAGAAGGATGTGAACGAGAGTGGTGATAGTGCGACGTCGAATCCGACAATCGTGATCGAGGAAATAAAATCGGCGATTGAAGAAGGACAAGGAGACGCAATAACCAATCAACAGCAAAAAGAGACCAATCTTAGTGATAGTAGTGAAACTGTTAATAAAATAAACGATGATTCTGTGCCAATAATTGTTGAAAATAGTGCTGTGTCTGTAGATTTAGAGCCGTCCAATGTTGATTCTAGTCGAACACAAACTGTTGAATCGCGAAATCTAAATAATAAGTCGGTGGTGGTGGATGATGCCAATTTGAAGGAAGGCACCGAAACTAATTCTGAAGTGCCTCAGGTTGAAAAAATACCAACGATTTCACAATACTGTGATCCTAGTCATTACAATTCGTCTTCGTCGTCACCAGATGTTGTTGAAAATGTTAGTAATAGTGAACATGTTACCGTTTCGACTGAAGAAGCGCCGCCAGCGGTGCCAGTGCGACGAGTCAGTCTACCATCGAATCAAATGGAAACGCAAACCGCCGATTTCCATGGCGAAGTCAACGGTCATCCGGTTTCGCCGCAAAAGCGACCACGCAGCGCTTCGACTTCCACTCAAGTGGATCCCAATCTTTTCGGTAATTTTACTACCCAACTAAAACTCCTATAATTCTAATTAATTTTTAAATGCAGATAATAAACATCAAAAATCTGGATCCTCATCCACAAGACCAATGTTCAGTCCGGGCCCAACCAGACCACCGTTTCGAATACCGGAGTTCAAATGGTCGTACATTCATCAGCGACTGTTATCCGATGTGTTGTTTTCATTGGAGACAGACATACAAGTTTGGAGAAGTCATTCCACTAAGTCTGTGCTCGATTTTGTGAATAGCAGTGATAATGCTATTTTCGTTGTGAATACTGTGCATTTAATTTCGCAACTTGCGGACAATTTGATAATCGCTTGTGGAGGATTGTTACCATTATTGGCGTCGGCTACTTCTCCGAATGTAAGTGTTTTAATTTAATTCTGAGAAATATTTAAATTTTTTATTATTTAGAGCGAACTAGACGTAATCGAACCCACTCAAGGAATGCCCATCGAAGTTGCCGTAAGTTTCCTTCAAAGACTCGTAAATATGGCAGATGTCCTCATCTTCGCAAGCAGCTTAAACTTTGGCGAACTGGAAGCCGAAAAAAATATGTCGAGTGGTGGTATTCTGCGACAATGTTTAAGATTGGTAAGTTTGTGTTCAAAAAATGTTTTGCACCATATTTGTAACTGTAAATAATGTATTGTCCGTTGCGTTTGTGCGTGTGTTAGGTTTGCACTTGTGCAGTTCGCAACTGTTTGGAGTGTAAAGAGCGAAGTCGGCCGCACCACACTATTGCACCTTCATCACATAATTCTAATCATAAGGCGGCACATTTGCAGTCTTTTATACGAGGCGTTCAAAACTCTCCAAAGGTATACTATATTGTAAAATAATTCCTCTCACCCCCCTTGACAAAACTATTAATTATTTGTTTTGTAATATTTTCGTAGAACGTCGCTGACAACTTGTCGAGCCACTCGAGTCCCGTCAAGGATCCGGAAAAGCTCCTGCAAGACATGGACGTAAACCGATTGCGAGCTGTAATTTACAGAGATGTGGTGAGAACGTTTATCCAGGCACTTATCTTTGCATTTCCAACGAAATAACCATCTAACACTTTCACTTGCAGGAGGAAACCAAACAGGCTCAATTCTTGTCACTAGCCATTGTCTATTTTATCTCGGTTTTAATGGTGTCGAAATACAGAGACATTTTGGAACCGCCCGTTTCAATTCGTGTTCCCAGTCCAGTGCCTGCGATTCGAAACAATGGAACATCGTCGTCGTCGCACCATTCAGGCAGTCCGCAAGGTAAACAAATGAACGCTTCAAAAATTCTTGCAAATCACAAAATAATTAGGCTGGAAATATTTTGTGATCGAAACCACAACTAACACGCTTCAAGCACATTTTGAATATTATTCGATAGTTGGTTTTGAAAATTGGGGAAAAATTTGTATTTTGAGTTGCCTATCAAATTTTCGCAAACCAATTAAATCGCAATAGTATTGAAAATCGAAATTTGTTATTAAATTAATATATTGTTCCTTGTTGTTGACATGCAGAGGGGAGTGCGCGACCGCTCTTTCCCCAGTGGTCGCATCATATTTATCCTCAATTTTTGCCCGGTTCCCATCCAAATGCGGTGCCGCACCACAATTACGTGCGACACCGTCATTCCTATGCCAAACACCACTACAACCTCAATAACAATCATCACTCACATCACCATAATCATAAAATTGACCACCGTTATCACAGAAATTCGTTACCTAGTCGAACAGGTAAAGTGGAAGCTTTTTGATTTTTGTTTTTTATTAATCATTGCACGCTTCTCACATTTTTGGTTTTTTGATCAGAAGTTATCAATCACTGTCTGAAGACGATTTGTATCGAATTATCTTTTGCTTGTTGGATTATTTATTTTTGAGTTCGTAATTTATTTTGTTTTTGCTTTGATTTGGTTTTGAATTTTATTTTCTTATTGCGTAAATTTTACAGCAACGCGATCGATGCATAATCAAACGCAAGAAGATAGTGATTACGATGTGATAACTGCATACGTTATGGAAGATAACAATTCGATGGGACAAGAAAACGATTTGAATTCCGGACCGGCGTCGATCAAGGTAATTTATTTTTATGCTAGTTTGTTTGAACGTTTACGAGTTTATTATTATTAACAATTACTAACAAGACTAATAATAATTAATTGAAATTAATTAATTTTGAAATATATATTATTGCATTTTGGAATTTTTGGATTAGTTATAAATTTATTTTAATCACTCACACAAATAGTTTCTTTCTCAAATGCACATTGGAAATAATTTTAGTGGTATTCAAATTGAATTGATTGATTGTGTAAATTTTCTTTATTTATTATTTTTAATAACTAACTACTATTGCTTTGCTGTGGCGCGCCTCAAACAGGTTAATGCCAGACAGCGTCCTTCTGTGGGACACGGGTTCTCTGTAGATTACTCTTTGGATGGAATAAGGCATGCTCGAACTTGTGAAAGTGCTCGTATTAAGAAGGTAATGCATTTTGTGGGAAAAAATCTTTTAAGGAAACGGTTTCGTTCAAATAATTAAATTCGCGTCTCAAAATATTGTAAACCGTTTCCTTAAAAGTGCATGTGTTTTGTACAATAACAACTAACTTAATTTTCCATCCAGTTTATCAAAAAAAAAAATTAAAATAATTTAATAATGCCCTCAGAGCTCCGATTCAATCGAAGACATAAATTCCGTAAACTCCGCGGAAACAAATAATTTGGGCTCGAGTAGCGAAATCCAAATCGACGATAACACGAAAGGTCTAAATACCGATGAAAATTGGACGGATATTAATCTGAACGAAGAGGGCGATATTAAAGACGAGGCTGCTAGAAATATGCAGAACATGTCGCACTCGCATTGCGGAGTTGTCGATATCGAGGGCAATTTAACTAATGAAAGAGGTGAGAAACACCATTCCGAAATTTCCGTCGTACGTGTGCCAGACGGCGTAATGCAAGCGCCCACAAATCAAATTCGACCCGACGATTTACCAGTTAATAATCTAGTTGAACATCTTCCAATTCCTCTGCCGTCACGCGAAGCATCGCTAACGCAAAAATTGGAAATGGCACTCGGATCCGTTTGCCCATTGCTCCGCGAAATTATGGTCGACTTTGCTCCGTTCCTTTCCAAAACGCTAGTTGGCTCGCATGGCCAAGAACTGTTAATGGAAGGCAAAGGATTGATAACATTCAAAAACAGCAACTCTGTAGTGGAACTGGTCATGTTGCTTTGTTCGCAAGAATGGCAAAATTCCTTGCAGAAACATGCAGGCTTGGCTTTTATCGAGCTTATTAATGAAGGCCGATTGCTATCGCATGCAATGAAGGATCATATTGTTCGAGTGGCGAATGAAGCGGAATTTATCTTGAATCGTATGCGAGCTGATGATGTACTTAAACATGCCGACTTTGAGTCGCAATGCGCTCAAACTTTGCTCGATCGTAAAGAGGAGGAACGAATGTGCGACCATTTAATTACGTCAGCGAGACGAAGAGATAATGTGACGGCTAGTCGACTTTTGGAGAAAGTGCGCAATATTATCTCGAATAAGCATGGCGCTTGGGGGTATATGGACCCGGCTGCTGCCAAGTAATTTAACGCTATTATTTTATTTTGATAGTTTTAATTAATTCAATTTAATTTTTTAGATTGACTGAATTTTGGAAATTGGACGCGTGGGAAGATGATGCCAGGCGAAGAAAACGTTTTGTGCATAATCCTTTGGGGAATACGCATCCAGAGGCTAGTTTGAAGGCAGCTATTGAGCATGGTGCGCCTGAAGATGCTATTTTACAAGTAATATTTTTAAATTGTAATTTATGGACGATTGTTTAATTATGTCAAAATTTTTAGGCAAGAGAAGAATTCCATGCTCATCTGGCAGCTTCAAGAAGTCAACATCAAATGCAGCAGAATGATCTCATGGATGACAGTGAATTGTTGACGGATGATCGTGAATTGGATAACGATTTAAATGGTAAATATTTTAAAAAATATTTTAAAGTTGAAAATTTTTATGAAATATTTTTTTCCTTGTAGGTCCAGTTAATATAAGCACGAAGGCCCGAATTGTCGCACCAGGAGTCGTCGCTCCCGGCATCATTTCCATTACTTCCACTGAGCTATACTTTGAAGTCGATGAAGATGAGGAGGAGTTTAAGAAAATTGATACAGAGGTGAGTCATTTATTTTTATATTGTTGGAAAATTTTATTATTGTGAATATTTACGCGAATTTAAGTTTTCAAACGCCTTGCGGATTGTAATTTCTAAGACCGAAGTTAGGCAACACATAATACATGTAATACAGGTTTTTGCTCCGTACTGCGAAAACCCTTAGGAATTTTTCGATTATTTTTTTCCCATACTTTTTATTAGCGAACTGGTGTGGTTGGTACCAAGTTTGGTTCTGTTCGGTCTACTGGTTTTCGATATAAAATTGTTTCAAATAGTTGGCAATGTAACAGACCGAAGTTAGGCAACACATAATACATATGGTACACGTTTTTGCTCCGTAGTGCAAAGATTCTTAGGAATTTTTCTGTTATTTTTTTGCCATACTTTTTCTTAGAGAACCAGAAATATTGGTACCAAATTTGATTCTGATTGGTCTAGTAGTTTTCGATTTAGAGGGTTTTCAAATTATTTTTCCCCAAAAAATTTTATAAAGCGTTTTTTTAGCCGATTTAAAAATTGATTTTGTGCATGAAAGAACTGAGTTCCAAAAACATCCCCCGCGCAAATTTTAAACCCGGAAGTTCATTTGCTAGAAAATCAATAGCCTTACGTGTTGAGCTTTTTGTACTAGATGTCACTGTGAATTGGATTTGCGGAGCTTTCATTTGAAAAAAATAAGTGTTGAAAGGCCAAGTCGAGAAATGGTGCATTAATACTGCATGATTGCATGCAAAATGCACTAATTTAATATTCAATTATTCATGACGCGAAAATTATAAATCGCATACATGTCGTAACAGAGTGTTAACAAAATACGTTCAATTATATTATATCTCGAAACAAAAACGTCTTCTTTACAAATGTTATGCATTTATATTTAAAGGAGTTTAAAATGCATACATGTTCTCGAAAAGATAAATATAATTTATCATCAATTATTTATTGCTATTGATTATAAATTTAAGCTAATTTCGTTTGGGTTATTCTGAAAATTGAAATTACTATAGTAGTCTAGAACGTGCTTTTATTTAAATTGGTGTGATTTAGAAGTAGTTAAGTATCTTTGTTTTTTAACAAATCCATTAATCATTAAGCCAGTCAAGCTTTATTGAAACTAGTTGTGTGTGTGTGTAAGCTTATAGTATACGTTGCATAAATTCATCGGTAAAATAATAAATCATGGTCAGAATGGGCGGCGTCCACTGACAACCTTATGTAAACATGGTTAAACTTGCTTAAATCTTATGAATTTTATTGTTTATTATAATAATTAGCGTCTGAAATTGATGCACTTTTCCTATAATTATAAAAATAATAATAATATCCTTTTACAATCAACGTACTACTGTCTTGAATAATAATTATTTTTAATAATTGCAAATTAATTTTAATTGTCGTAAATTTTAATGTATTCAAAAAATAACGAAAAACATAAATAAACAGATTCCATCTACATAAATGAATACGAAATATGAGGTATGTCAATTAGATGAGGCATTTTAATTAAATTTTGCAAGTGGACGGTGAGTGAGTAATTTGAATTACATTTTATATTATGCGTAAAATAAGATTAATAATTATAGATAAACGCTAATGTTTAACGCAATATTTATTTATAAGCTTTGCATATTCATTTAATAATCAAAGAGACATACGCGTACAGGTATTATTCTGTCAACGTTTAATATAAAAATGATAGAGTTGCACCGGTTTGACGGGACATGTAACATTCAAGTCGGCAACTTAGAAGTAGAAAATATTTTTACAAATTCAAATGATAAAAATCAATCACTGTTTGCGTTTTGAAAAAAAAAGTGAAACAAAAGGTGGGCCCCCAGACTCCAGAGTGCAGGTGCTTTGTTCAAAGGCGTAACTACTACTTAATTAATATAACGACAATATTTTTTGTACCTGTATTATGATGCTTTAATTATTATAAAAAAAATATACAATTTAATCTAGAAAAAAAATATTTATAAAATATCCTGAAACCAAAAAAAAATTTTTGAGGCGCTTTAATTAAAAATAAAATATTTAATTAATACTCTGCTAAATTGATTGTTGTGAAAGGCAGTTTGATGCAATTGCAAATGTATACAAAACACATCCTACGCAAATTAAATGTATATTTATTCGAATTTATAATGAAAGAATTGGGTGTTTATAAGAGTTTGCATATAATATTGTTCCGAGAATAAAAACGCGAATTTATGCTGAAATAAAATTGTACCTGACTCTTAAACTGGTATTACGATAAAAACAAACAAACATTTGCATAGCATTATAGTTGGGGGTCGTTGCATTTTTATTTTTTTTTTAATTCTGTGCAGCAGAGTCCCTGATTACTATCTTATATAAAAACGAGTATTATGGTATTCTCAAATAATACAATTCCACATAAAAGATGGGTAGGTGTAGAATGTTGTTTTCAGATTTGTAAAATAGCTTTAGTAGAAGAAAAAATAAATAAAAATAAATAATGATTGTGGTGTTGATGATATAAAGAAATATTTTACTTCTTGAAAAGAAACCCCGCAGTTATACTTGTTGCATTTATAGTATGAAAAGTGGTAAATCACAAGATTGTTGTGGTTTGTAGGTACTGATTATAGGATTACAGTTGTTGGATATTTATTATGACCGTTTATAAGAATGGCAAACATTATTATGGACGTTATCGTCCATTTATACATATTGTTTTTATAAATAAATGCCATGTTAAGTAATGTTGACAATTTTATACATCACTTTAAATTTATTTTTCAAAACACATAAAACGTATGCTTAAGCATGAGTTAAATTGCTTTCATACAACCATTAGAAATAACTATACTTATAGTGATATATACAAACATATTTAATTGATATAAAATTGCTAACATAAAATAAAAATAATTCTAACAATTGTTAGAATAACATACTGATTGAAATCCGACTATTTCATCCATAAATATAATTAAATACTTACATTTTATGATGAATTAATTAAACAATTAATAACTTAAAAACTATAAACCAAATCGAAAAGCGGATTGCTTTGTTGGAATCTACGGATTTTTCTTCATTTGTATACCAAATTTCATTGAAATTGAAGCATTTTTGAATATTGCTAGAGAGTAAGTCGCTGCAGTGATGCATCTGAACATTCAAGGGTCATTCACCCCGATGACGCGCATCAATTGCAATCGCATTCTAATGCTATTATGATGCACCGCCCACTTTTTACTATTATAGTATTTTAGTTAGGGAATTTCATTCATAAATATCCCACTTCCAAATTCAGTGCGCAGCCGCAGCCATCTTCTGTCTAAAAGTGTTCGGTGTATTTCAAATGTCATGTTATCAGTGATAAAATGTGAAAGTGGGTGAAAAGTGATACCATTAGAACATTATGGGCAGTTTTAGATCTCTATTATAAAGGAAAACAAGAGGAAAACCGAGGAAAACATTATATATGTGAAGTACAAAATATAATAGCCGGCCCGAAACAGCGCCGCAGGAATTTAAGGTTAGAATCACCAATATTTGAATTTGTACTCGCGAAAATGTTACTTACCCCTTACAAAAGTAGACTCAGTGTTTATTCTCGAAGGCAAAATTCATAGTATCTGATTATTGATCAATTTTCAATTTCCATGCACTAAAATTGCAATTTTCTATTTGAATATGAAATTTTTCCGGAATGAATCAGAATTTAATTTGAAAGGAAACTGAATATACCCCGTAAATAAACAAACTGTCGGCATATTATATACGATCTCATATTATAATGTAAAAAGTATTATAAAGTGAGCACGCGATTGTCGGTCGGTTTCTATAGTTTATTGGGCGGCAGCAGTAAAAGCGACGTTGCACGCCTCGTATCATACACCGATTAATATAAATATCTTATTAATATCAAAATATCATACTTGGCCGATCGTTAATTATTCATTTTATGAGTCAAATGGCACAAAACAGACTCGTTTTCTATATTAATACGCTGTAAATGTTTGTGGCATCGGATCGGATGCACCAATTTTATGGATTACATAAATAATAGCCGCAATTTCGAGATTATGACACGATATTTTCAAACAAACCACCCAAAATTCGTAATTGATTTATGACGGGGCACCTCGCCAGGTAAAAAGTCGATTTCAATTAGCAGTCACCAAAAAATCCAAAGGCAAATAACCGGAGGGTGCGGTTGCGATCATCTTCTCTCTTTATTCTTGTTAAATGATTATCAGCATAATTTATAACATAATTATATACTGATTGTGACAGGGTGTTATGATCTTGCGTGGGACTTCAGTAGTCCTAGGCCCAGACCACCGAGATGGTCTCATACTAATTCCAGTGATTATCTTGCACTCGATTACACGGGGCCGGGCACCACGTCCTTAGACCCTGATGGATGTCCGCATAGTTATCATTTACGTGCATATTGTACAATCATATATAGAGGTGTATTATTTATGGGCCTTATGCCATGTTGCGTTTCGAAAACGAGAAATTTTCTTTTACCCCGCGCGTTTCGTTGAGTTATAAGAGTCTAAGTGGCGCGATCATTATTATGCATTTCTGCCTGCCCCCAAGTACGATTAAATAATAAACTTCGACGTCTAACAAATGCGTGGCCGTACAGAGTTTGATTGTATGTAATGGATGTTGTCCTGTGGCGCCTGGCACAGCAGAAGTGCCTAAGAGATTCTTGATTAATTCTACGTGTTATCTGATCATCTCTCTAAAGGACGCAACGTGTAATTGCTGTTTGTTTTTCAACGTGCGGCTATTTGTTATTTTACTCGTACACCTTTATTTTTCTTCATTTTGCAATTTCCATTTGTGGCTGGATATGTTAAAATTTACAAACTGTAATTAACAATATCCAGCTTTTTATTCAAACACAAAACAAAAAGACGTCTTCGACGATTCATATTCATATAAACTTTATGACTTAATTACGGGTATGGTAAATTTTATTGGGCTTGTATAAATACTTGATAAGCATTCGTTTTTCTTCTGTTTAAATATAAAATACACAAGGCGAGTGTAGTTAAAAATATCTTGGCGATTAAATTGTTTGCAGTGGATAAGATATTTATATTAGTGACGGTAATAGTAAATCATTTGTCATAGAAAAAATAGTGTTTATAAAAAATAACATTTTTTAAAAAATATTAGAACTCGTGGAGCTCGAGCCTGAAGCGCCTTAGATCCCAACAGATTTATTTAAAAATTGAAAAATAAATTGTTACTTTGTTGAACAATGAAAGAATACATGAACGTATCCATATCTTTTTTTTGTACATCTAGCAATTATGTGTTAATAAAGATATTTGCATAATTTATCCATATAGCAACCAAAAAAATGTACAAGAACGGAGAAACAACGAAACTAATCGACAGTGCATAATTAATCATCGCATTATAAATGATGCAAATACCTAGACTCGAGTCTATACTACTACAAAAAGTGCATTTAATATAATATTTCTATCCATGCATATAATATTTCCAATACAAATATTTTAACTACATTTGCAATAAACGGATCTATTAGCGCCTGCAATCTGATAAAATTTAAATAAATGGTGATTTAAAAAAAAATTAGAATGAAAGTGATAAAATATCTCGTATCTAATTGGAATGAAGTAAAATGCATTTGCATATTATCGCTATGTAAATTATTAGGTATCACAAGGCGAAAGATTTAATAACGTAAACCGATTGTATATTTAATATACAGGTAGGTTAAATATTAGTTGTACGTATTAAATCAAAAAGTAACTCTTAAAGTTTATTAAGCTGCGAGCCAATGCAGACGTCAACAGTCCATAAATCCAACGGTACAATAAATATATTGAACAAACAATGCCTAAACCATTATTAGGTGCCGTTTAACATTTTTTTCCATTTAGTACTATAGACGAACAAACGAACCATCCCAATCTCCATGATGCGTGGGCTTCGAAAGGCGATTAAAGTTACCCATTTAAAAATCATCCTCTAATTACGTGTTGTCTGCAATGTCCACACGTCCATCAAACGACACGCATATTGTATTAACTTTTTGGCACCTAATTTTTTCCACGCCGATTATAATAAGACAATGTAGGTATGAGGCGAAATTTTCGGTTTTATGAGAAATGGCTCTTTGTGAAAAAGAAACATTAACTTAATTGGTTATAACAGGCCAGAAAATTGAAACGGGAGCCAGCTCATTATTCATAAATAATCTGACAAATATTTACACAAACTCGGTAACGCGGAAAACGATACGAAGAAAAGCAGGCGGGCCACCCGTTGAGTGGTCGGTCTACCTGATTCATTACGTGGTCCGTATTTAGACGTTTTGTTGCCCCCAGCCATATGCAGACCGTCATTAGCAGTTACGTGGACATTTATCTTTTATCGAAAGAACAACTCTAGGCGTCCTTTTGATTATCGATATTGCATTGACATGGTTTGTTTCTTTGGAAAATTGTGCAAGTTTGCATTATTTTCGTCATCCAATATTAATATGTGAGAGCGAGCAAGGAATGTTACCTGTAGATGATGAATACGTTTTGCTTTTGCTCTGGTTGCTTGCTGGAGACCACAATAAATGGATGAGGAGAGTTGAGGCTTAAGACAAAGAGTGTGGCGAGCATTCAGGCACACGGATGTTGTCCCGCAGCGGGACTCGTGATTGACTGCGTGGGTCTGGTCAGGCTTCCCGCAGTATCAATTATACAACTACGACCTAGACTCCAGACAAATGCACATTTTCTCATTTTTTTCTTCTTTTAATGTACTTTTAACTTACTCAACACTGGAATCCAAACGCCTTCCTGAAGAGCAAATATGATGAAATGTTAGAAAACCTTTCAACGGACTGGCTTTATAGTCTGAGGAATAGATGTTGTCCGTTACGTCACGGACAACTTCCATTCCCCAAACTAACTTTAGCGACCCTTAGTGAAGTTACCATTCTCGAAGAACTCTTTTTTGGTCTTTTTATGTAATTATTTGTACTCTTTGTGAAATATCTCATTAGTCTCGGTTTTATAGTAGTTTATTGTTGAGAGTGGACATATTTATCTGTATACAATGGATTATAACAGTAAATATGCATGTGTAGTGGCAGAGTGCTCAGCAGGTGATAAGTGACTTTTCCAAAAGGTAGTAAACCAACATTGCGTCAAGTTTCAATTGTCGCTGTGCATATAATAATAATAAAGATGGTTTACGAGTGCCGTTCTTTTCTAAACCTCTTGACGGCTGCACAATGGCCTCCGACAGGGCGACAGCGAACCCCTGCAGGGATCTCCCAAGCAAGCAGTGCCCCTCCAACCCCACAGCAAAAGAGGTAAATTCCATCCATCCGATGTACTACAGACACGAGTTTTGGACCACCGTGGTCCGAATTAGTAATGCAATCGGTTTAATAATGCACGAAACGACCCGATATAGTCGATAAATTTAAAGTTTGTTGCTTTTTTATTTATAATCATTTTAATATCCTGCTGTTTGACAATATTTTTTTTCCTAAATTAATTGTCGCTCAACAACCAGTTTTAACTATCTACCAGATCTGTTAATGGTGCAACATGTTTATATTCTTCTGAGGCTGCAAGTGTGCAATGTAAAGCAACAACCAACGCGAATCTATAAATCTATGAATATGTGACTGCGCTCGGAAATTGTTTATAAATCATTTGCTAAACTACCAATGGAAATTAATCGTAAATTTTATATCCTACGTCATTGAAATTATAAAATATCTTATGATTCGTTTCAGGGAAAACTTGATTTTCTATATTAACACACACATTAAATTAATAATAAATGGTACTTTATTGCTTCTAGTACTACATATTTATGGTATTTTTTACAAGATAATATAAAAGTCAATGCGGTCAAGTTTTGCAATAATATTTATAAATCAGATATTTTCTATTTGTAAAGTGAGAGCAAAAATGACAATATTTATGTATATTAACTAGTTTCAATGAAGACATATTGGGAAGAACCATTTTAAGAGTACTAATGGACGTTTTGATGGTTGAATATTATTATGTTAAATGTCTTCCTTTTGGTCCTTCTCAAAATCTTCTAAAGGACCAAGGAACTCTGCCACAAATCAGTATATCTTTCGAAACAAGCTTCTATTGAGTCCATTATACCTTTAAATGACGACTATTTCTTTAAAAGATTCACAAAAATTGGAGCCAACATTTCAGGACTTGTTTCAGGAGATCTCAGGAGCAGAAAGGTTTTGAGCAATTTTAGTTTCATTCGGAACTTGGATAGATAAAAGACATAAAGATACTCAAGATAAAAGAGTTTC
Source organism: Cryptophagus acutangulus (assembly GCA_963556235.1). Lineage (NCBI taxonomy): Eukaryota > Metazoa > Arthropoda > Insecta > Coleoptera > Cryptophagidae > Cryptophagus > Cryptophagus acutangulus. The sequence continues at coordinate 5,041,024 of OY744564.1, forward strand.
TATAAAACAATAGATCGACTATAAGATCAAAGATCTACACTTATGAGCTAGCAATCTAAATTTTGGGAATTGTCACTCTAGAAGAATTATGTCTTGCAGTTTGCAAGTTGGTTCCTTAGTGCAGTTTCCTTAGAAGTACCTACTTAATTCTGGTGTGAAATACCTGCAACCGCAATAACTTACGTGAAATGTGACAGACCGAACCAAAACTAGCCTCTCCAAAAAAAATATGGATTAATATATATGAAGCATTGACATGACTCTAGTAAGATTTTATTTGTCTCAAGATGCTTATCTGACGGTAGTTGTTGTCATCTTGATTTAGCAGGGTCTGGACTAAGGCTGGGCATTTTCACATTTTTTTTCGATTATCGGTTATAGAAAGTGATGACCGATTTCGAAAAAACCGAGTTTCAATTGTTTCTGTGACCGAACGACTATAACCGGTCGACTAAATGATGGATCGGTCGAAAACCGATCGTTCGGTCAAAAACCGATCGTTTGGTCGGTCAAAAACCGATCGTTCGGTCAAAAACCGATCGTTCGGTCAAAAACCGATCGTTTGGTCGGTCAAAAACCGATCGTTCGGTCAAAAACCGATCGGTCAGTCGAAAACCGATCGGTTGGTCCAAAACCGAACTTTTTTTCTACAGAAAAATATTATATATGGTCAATTTTGCATATCATTCGGTAGTGGAAAGTCGTACAGACATGGTTGTGGTATCGATGGATATGTCTCATGGTGCTACAGTGCGACTTTTGTTTAGATTTTAGATTAAAGAGCGACATCGACGACCTTAGGGAAAGACAAAAAATCGATAAAATGAGATTTGTGGGTTGCCTAATTATTTATACAAGTGATTCTAGATTAATAAAAAATTTGGGCATTTCTCGTTTATATTATTATTATATCATACAAAATTATATTATATATCACCCTTTTTATAATTTTTGTAGTTATATTAATATAATGTAGTATTAATATAATACCATTATAATTTCAAAAACAACGCGTGTTTATTGTTTACCTAGCAATAGACAAGTACGTTTGGCGCACTCGATAATCGATACAATAGGTCATAGCATAGTAGTAGACTCGACTTCTTCTAATATCTCTCAGTAAGTTAAGTCACTTTTGTGCTGGCCATCACGCATAAGCGGCATTGGTAAGTATAAAATAAATTTACAAAAATGAACAAAACATACTTATAAAGTAACTTCACTAATTCAGACTAATTCTAATTCTACTTCAAATATTACGAACAATTAAAAAGGATGTCCGAAGTGTGGAAATATTTTAAGCGAGACACTTCAAATCCATCACAAGTTCAGTGCAATATTTGTGACAAGATACTTAAGTACAAAAGCAGTACAAGCACACTATGGCATCATATTCGTGCCATACATTGTATGCAAATGGAAAAGGTACAACAAACACCAGAAGAGCACCAAATTGATAAATACTTTAATTTGAAAACAAGCAAAAGGTAGAGTTGAATATAAATATTTATTTTTATTGCATTTACAATCAGTTTTACTTTAATTGTGTTTGTTCATGAAGTAATCTACCGAATACCATTCGTGTATTCAGGATTATCTCAAATTTCCTATCATATTTAAAAACTCAATCGTGTTGCTGTTTCCAAGCAACGTTTCGTTTATAAAATTGGAGTAAATTTAGACTGATAAATAAACACCTCCTATATTCGACCAATTGCAATGCGGCATTTTGAGTATGTTGCTTAGCCAACTATGGATTTAATAAGTGATAAATATGTTACTGACCTATTTATCGCTGTAAAACTCTCTTTAGCTTTTAAAAATGGTAGGCCTTGCAAATTGGTCTTGTCTCAAAAAAGTCAAACCATATTTCGAGTTTTCAAATCATATTTTCGTTTATTTGTCTCCCTAAAATACACGCGTTATTCAATTTTCATGGGGATAATTTAAACGAATTCAAGTTATGTTGCTCTTTAGAAATATCTCTCGAATAAAAAGCAAGAAAAAATCACTCCAGCTTCGCTGTCGTGATTTTTTTTTTCATGCCATTTATTCTCGAGATATTTCTATAGCAACAAAATTTTCGTTTTAATATAAAATCATCCGATAAGAATTGAATATCTTGTGTAATTTACTCCTGATAATTGTAAATACACTTATATGCGACAATTTTGTAGAATTGTTAAAAAAATACGAAATTAAAAAATTGTTGCTGTTTTGTATTTGTGTGTTTTGTAACTTCTAACACTTTATCGAAGTCTGTCCTGTATTTAATTAATAGTTACCATTTTTACAGGAAACATGAATATGATGATATTTCCGAAGCTGGCTCATCTAATTCAAATTTATTTAAAAAACATAAATTGAAAGCAACGGCAAATGATGATCACAGTGAAACTGATGTTGATGAAACAGTATCAGAATCAGATATTTCAGAAATGTCATCCACGTCTGGTACTCAAACTTGTTCCAACACAAAACAAATAAAAATAAATGCAATGTTTTGTTCAACTGCTCACTCAAAAGTAATAAATGAGAAACTTACTCGAAATCTTACGATGATGATATCTGAAGATTTGTTGCCTCTCTCAATAGTAGAAGGAACGGGATTTAAAAAATTTGTAAAATCACTCAATCCAAATTATCATATCCCATCTCGGAAAGCTATTTCTTCGAGAATGATATTGACATATACAGACGCAAAATCAAAGATAATGGATATTTTAAGTAAAATAGACTACGTAGCTTTGACCACAGATTGTTGGAGTTCTCGTAGTTCAGATTCGTATATAACTGTAACTGCTCATGGGATAGACGAAAATTTCAAAATGCAAAATTTTACCTTATGCACCAAATTGATGACTGATAGACATACGGCAGTAAAATTGAAAGAATCACTATTAACAATACTAGATGATTGGAGTATTGCACACAAGATTGTAGGTGTTGTACATGACAACGCCTCAAATATAACGAATGCTGTGAATACTTGCGAAGAAAACAACCTGGGCATATCAATAAGTTGCTTGGCACACACGCTGCAATTAAGCCTCAATAAAGGATTAACAGAAAAAACTGTCGAGAGCTTAATTGTAAAATGCAGTAAAGTAGTAGGGCATTTCAAGCATTCCAATTTAGCAACTAATGCTTTGAATAATGTACAAAAGAAAATGGGGACGGTTGAACATAAACTGATACAAAGTGTTAAAACACGCTGGAATTCAGTTTTTTATATGATGGAAAGATTAATAGAACAAAGATTAGTTGTACAAAGTGTTCTAATAGATCGAAGCATCACATCAAAACGAGTTAGTCAAGATTTGGAAATATCTGAGGAAGAGTGGACCTTACTAGAAGGTATAGTTGAGGTACTTAAACCTTTTGAAATGTCAACTAAATTAATTTCATCAGAAACCTACCCAACATTATCGATAGCGCAACCATTGATAAGTTCATTATCTAAAAATTTTCTTAAAATATCCAACAATGATTCTCCTGTAATAATGTCTTTCAAACGGTTAATTGAAACCGATATGAAAGCTAGATTTGGTTGGATTAATAGTGACAACAGCATTGGCTATCGTTATGATAAAGTGAATATCCATGACATTGCAACTTATTTAGACCCAAGATATAAAAACTTTGAACGACGCATTGGTATTTTAAGGGAAATAAAAGTTGCACTTGAACAAGAAATTGAAAAATTGGAACTAGATGCAGTTTCTGTAGAAACCGAAAATTCAAAAAGTACTGCTACAGATTTTCTCTTTCCTGAAGACTCATTTAACACCATAAGTGAGGTTGAAACTTATGGCAGAGAAATTCAAATAAAAAAACACGACGATTTACTGAAGTGGTGGAATTCAAACATCACCCGATATCCAAAGTTATGCAAAATTGCAAAAAAGTACTTATGCATACCCATTACATCTACTCCCTCAGAAAGGGTATTTTCAACAGCTGGGAATATTGTAAGTGCCAAAAGAAATTGTCTTAGCCCCGAAAATGTTGATATTTTAGTGTTTTTGCACCAAAATAAAAGTTATTTTTAATTAAAAAAAATAATTATTACATTTATATAATAACAGTTTTTTGGTCATTAAGCTAAATTATCTACAAAAACTTATAGAAAAGTACTTTTTTAATTTTAAACACTGTAGGGGACATGTATTAAAAATTAATTGTGTTTAGTGCTAATTAAAATCTTCAATAAATTTTAATAAAATGGAGCCAATCTATTTTAGTTTTTAATTTGCAAAACAACAAAAATTCTGTGTAATTAGTTACCTTTATTTTATTCTCAAATTTGCTAAGCATTTAAAGAAACAATTAATGATGGATCTTCATAGAAATCGAGATTGAAATAGATTAACTCAATTTTATAATTTATTGTAAAATCATAATTAATATCCCTAAACAATTAATTTGCAGTTGAATATGTACTATTAATGGTTCATTGAATTGGAAGTAGTATTCTGTAAGGTATTGAAGATAATTTAGCCTAATGAGCATTAAAATCCAGATATAAAAATAGCTGTCAGGTGGGTTTTTTATGTTTTATAATCTATATTTTCATGATTTGTTTCAATCAGAGAAGTAAATTCATTAATTTTGCATTACGTTAAAACTTAGTTAAGACAATTTAAGATTGACTATCACCAATGAATCTTTAGTTTCTAAGTTTATTTGTTTCATGTTTTTTTGAATATAGTTTATTTAATATGTATTTTATATTGTTTCAGTTCATTTTGTTTTATTTTGTTTGATTTTAATAAATCTTTAAAAAATAATTATTTTGTATATTTTATGTTACACCCTATTCGATATGTAGATGTGGATATTTAATTTATTTTATTAGCTTATGGCTGATAGGCTTACTAAACTAATATAATTTAGTACAACTTGAATTTCGAAATTTGAATCTATCAAATTCGTACAACTCGTACAACTTGATTCGTACAACTTTAACTAAGAAAGGACTAAAGCCTACTTTAAGCTTAACCATAAAGCTTCTAGCTTCTTGCGTTTTTGCTTCTTTACTGTGATTGGTATATTATTTTTAAGTTTCCATTTTCTATTTCTAATTGTCTGATCAATCGCAGCAATTGTAGGACCAATGGTAGTAAAGAAGCAAAAACTCAAAAAGCTAGAAGCTGTATCGGTACGGTAAGTGTTTGTCTTTTTTCTTATCATGACCTGAGACGTACTAAAAAATTAGAATTAAAATGCTTAAATGATCAGAAATTGATTTTTCTAAAATCGTTTTTTCGAAAATCGGTATTCTCAAAAATCAGTTTTTCGAAAATCGTTTTTTCGAAAATCGGTTTTCGAAAATCGGTTTTTCGAAAATCGGTTTTCGAAAATCGGTTTTTCGAAAATCGATTTTCCGGTTTCTTCGAAAACCGACTAAAAACCGACCGAAAACCGACCAATCGATCGGTGTCGGTTATCACGTTTTCGTAACCGCGGTTTTCGAATCTAATTTTAACCGATCTATCGGTTAACCGGTTTTCATGCCCAGCCTTAGTCTGGACATTTAGACGATCGTATATCACGCGAAAGGGCCCATCATGGATGATTTTCTCTCCTCTCTTCTCGTATTCCTTTGGATTTTTGATATCTGTAACGGTAAAACAATAAAACACGGCGGGCGGTGATGGGTGTGCGTGTTGTCTGGTGTTCGGCGGGCGGTCGACGGCGCCAACTCCAGAGCCTCTCCGCGGACCCCACCGCACAAACGCCAAGAATTCAGACTATCTTGGTCTCTCAAATATCACATACTTACATATCTAAGTGATTTTTATGGAAAACATTCTTATGATAAATAAATAAGCGCCCTAGCAAGAGCAACCTGTTGTTGCACAGCTGAGTTGGCCTGATGGTAATTACTGCACCAAGATGATGACGAGTGTCAGTTCTGGAACAGGCCTAACCCGCTTTTAACCGAGAGTTGACAGACAGTGCCTGCCCAGCATAACATGATAATGATACACTTAATTAGGAATGGGTTTGATGAGGTAGATGTTTGCTCAAAATGTAACGCGCGTTGGATGAACTTTACACACGAATTACGTGACGGTTCTAAGATTACCACCCTTGGCTATCTGTTGATGCCGTAATTACAACCACGGTGGTACAAGGCGAAAAAATTTGACACGCGCTTTGTTCCAACATATTTTCTTCACCAGAACTTTCTTCAGTGTGTGTGCTTTACTCGAAAATATATTTAAATGCTTTATATATCGGTCTGTATCATTAAAGTTGTTTTTTTATGTTTTGTTTTTTCATTGTATACATATGATGCTATGAATGTTCGGAATGATTAAGTACCGAAACGCCACTGGCGATGGTGGTTCCAAGCCAACATGGGCTTGGCATCCTTATATAAGCAGCAGATCGTCTGACCATCTTTGAAATAAGCATGGGAGAATATTGAAATAAATGATAATGAGCGTATAATGAATTCGTATTACAACTAGCGCTGAAAAGTAGCCACTGCCACACAGACCCGAATCATTAAAAGATCCATATCGAATTCGAAAACTGCTCCCGTTGCTATCTGCTTATACCTACAACTTCTCCAGGAGATTTGTTTCGCTTCTATTTATTTTAGTTATTCATGACTGAGATTTAGATAGCACTGTAACAAATCTTTGGAGTTGCTTATTAATCTATTCATCTAGTAAGGATAATAAATTGTGGAATTTTGATTCCATAAGGATAAATGAGAAGACTACTTAGAAGATAACTGATTTTATTATTTGGCCAACGAATATGTCATCACCAAAGACATTGGTGGGACGCTACACTCTTCAGAAAACCGGTAAATGGAGATACACAATATCTGGATGGATGATGATGGCATGTGTGCAATTTCAGTGAACGTGGCTGCATTTCTTATCATTTTTCAAAGAACAATGGGTTGTTTTATGCAGCCACAACAAAACACAGTTTGATCGAAAAACGCAACTAAGACAAAAGGCCGATCTGCAAGAAAATAAAACGATAGAGATACAAATACCGTATTTGTATGATGGTGGAGAAGGAGAGTTGAACGAGTGGATTGAGGCTGAGCCCAATAAAAGCGAAAACAAAACATTGAATCAGAAATGTGGAGTGCATCCCATAAATTATGGAATAGTTGAAGAACGAGTCCGCGGTTTGTGGTGGCACAGAGTCCGTTATTAACACCGACGCAGGAGACACTTTGATTTAATTGTCCTGTTCTCACATAAGAATTTCGTCAGGTGCAATGCCGTACGCCCAAGAATCTGCAGGTTGCAGATTTGCGACTCTGACTATATACTTGCAAGCAACTCCTTTGACAGTTTTATTATAGCACACCGGCATTCGATGGTTTTTTGCGCGCTTTTACTACTTTTAATTGGGCGAACCAAAACCTTTGGGTATTCCAGACCCATTACCTGAATTGTTATAAGTATGCGAAAACGTGACTTGCTATGTGATAATAATTGCACACCCATCAAGGAAACGAACGTATTTATATTTGCAATTAATAATTCGTTTCATTAATTTTAATATGCTGGGAAAATTGTTCATTTTCCACGCGATGCCCGCTTGCTTGTAAAAAGGATCGTTATAAATTTTGTTTATTTCATTCAATTCCTTTTAAATCTCTTGCATAATATCCAGCCTTTTGTCGAGTGCAGACACCGCGTTTCTTGCTTTCATTTTCCACTCAGTTGCACTAAAAGGATGAACTTTAGGTATGTTTTTCGTTCAATGCTCTAAATGTAATAGTAGAAAGATGGATTTTTTAGATAATCTTCTAACAAAGAAATGCACAACTGCCCTCAAATGTTGTAAGAGGCATTTGGAGCAGTCTTAAAAATTGTTTAATTGTACCCACTTTTCTATTGTTGGGTAAGAATGTGAAAAAAATCGGATATTCAAAATTGATGCAAGATTAGGATTAGTAGATTGAATTGGGTTGAAGGGTATTGCTAATTTATTTTTGGATTTATTAACATAATATTACTATAGATGGTTATTAAATCTATAAGAACTTTATTTGCAAAGCTGATTTTCTTCTGAATTTACCGATTTGGATGTCCCCCTTAATATTTTTGCTTAGTCCGGTCTACTAGATATTTTTATAAAATAATAATTTGAATAAATAACTGAAACATGATTTACTATATAAAAGCGAAAGCAGGTGGTGCATCATTTCACGCGCCAGTAGAGCGTCGTAAGTCGCCGCGACGCTTCCATAATGGACTTTGCTACATTTATATACACCAGGCACCCCATACATAATTTATTACACACAACAAGAGCGTAATGCTGGATCATTACGCTTCGATAAGTTCTGATTACATCTTGATTTAACATGTGGCGGAATAATCTCAACTTAAAACCATGGGGAGTATTTGAGTCATTTGACATGTTCATTAAAAAAAAGCCAAATTACTAGTCCACTGCATTGCAAGTGAACTGAAATACAATAATAATTTATTGATTTTTTGTTGGCGATTAATTAATTAATTAATAAATTCTGCATACATTTATTTAAAGGTAATGACCATCGGCTAAAACACTGTTGTTTATGTAAAGAAGTATAGGCAGGCACGCGATCGCTGATCACTTTTACGAGCCTTAATGAGGCGTAAGGGTGATTAGGGGCGGCATAGAGGCGGTCTGGATATCGCGGCATGTTTGATCTTTGCCACCCCAGGGCGGGTCCCAAAAGATTAACGAATATATATATATATTGTTTTTATTACAATTTATACTTGCAACCATACCCGCTGCCATATATTTTGTAACATTCATTTATCAATGTAGCTTTCGATACAAGCAATAAGCCTCCAAACTTGGCGTTTCTATCAAAGAGAGGGTGAGTCAAATCAATTGCGCTACAGCAAAAATGATTTGCCAACCAAATAAATAAACAACAAGTTTATTTGATGTGAATATTTTCGGATAAAGAGATGCAGAATTCCGCTCCATCATATAGTAGAGGGTACCCAAAGAAATAACCATCACGCAACCCATAGCAAAGTAATGAGAGCAGATGTAAACAAGGCTCTTTAGCCGTTGGCGTCCATCGCGAACATAAAGTAATATCAGACTATTATTTAGCGCGAGTTTATAAATCTCTCCATGGGCAACTTGGTTGGTAAAGGAGACCGCAACGTGCAATATAATATATAACAACGCTCTGGAGCAGCGCGGAGGATTGCGTGATGGTGGAACAAGTCATCTCATGGTGCACAAATATAGTGCGACTGATAACAAGCAACTCAAATGGCAATTTGTTGATACCACTTTAGCACTCGCTGTTTTATATCATAGTTATCACAGTAGATTGGCTTTACTTTATTTGCCATGTTTACAGCCTTTTAATATTTTCTCAGTTAAAAGATATAGGGGTTTGAAAAATAGATAGACATAATTTTTACAAAATTAGGTATTGTTTAATTGGAAGTAGATGAAATCTCAATATAATCAGTGGATATTTAAGTTTATGTGCATATGGGAGGCAAGCGATTTGAATGAAACATAAGACTCGCAAAAGTGAAAAAAAGCAAACGAAGAATGCAATTTACATTAAAAACATCTTATTGCAAAACAGATAACGTTTACTCTATCTGCATACAAAGTGCATTATTATTCGAATAGAAGTAGAATTATCATAATTGACTATCATAACTAAGTCGCTTCGAAATGTTTAAAATTCCCAACAACAATCTGCAATATATGTAATACAAGGATTGCATTTGAAAAAATATAAATATTTAAATAAATGTGCATTGTAAACTACAAGATTCTATTCAAATGGAAACATGCATCTTGTGATAACTTTATTTTTGAATTTAATTAATCTGCAATGCAAAACTACTTCATCGGCCTGTCTTGTTAGCGTTTTTGCAATCGGAACGAAATGAAATGCAAGGACCCCCAACCGGGCAGAATCTTTCTATCATTCGCAACAGAATTAATCCAAATTTGATTACCTCCGAGCTTGGACCGGGTGGCAGTGTTTAGGGTTACGTAAATGCAGACTACTACTGCAGTATGAGGGTGGCTCATGAAGATTTATGATAGTTGTCAGTTGAAGCGCCGACCGGAACCAACCCTCCAAAACGCATCTCCGGGGACTCACCACACTAGACAAAACATTACATTACTGTTAAGTGCTGTTCCAAGAGTGCGCAGTAATTTGTATCGTCGATGTTTGCCTAGTTTTTTTTTTATTGTGAGGGTGGCAATTTAGTATCCCAAAACATATAATTCGATATTCTTGGGAGCATTTGAATTGTTTTTCGGAACAAATTTCGTGGTGCATGCAGTTTATTGAATAAAAGATTCGTGTATGGCTCAACTCTTTATGTTGTTGCTTGATCGTTTTGCTCGATAGCAAACTTCTCGGGTTACAACTCGTTTATTCTGTTGTTTGGGCCGAGATATTTAGCCTTTTGTATCATTAAAAAGGGACTATCTTTGTACTAATCCGTTTTCGAAATGTACGGCATATGTTTATTATATGGTTAATTCCTTGTATATAATAATAGTAAAATTCGATGTGTCGGATGTCGAAAATGTATTGTAATATTTAATCCGCCAATTTGTGCGACTTGAAATTCGAATCCTCGATAAAATATTGAATTTCCCAAATTAATCGGACATGACAAAAGAACGCCATCGAACTATTAGACTTGATATTGCAAAGTGATTTGTAGTGTCCTATGAGGAAAAAACCCGTCCTGAAAGAGCAATTTATCTTACTGATTTCAGATAATTGCATCATTTTTCTGTACTTACGGTAAAAGCAAGTATCAGAGGGACCTTACATAGCACAATAATATATATGCTTAAACCGGTAGAGCAGTTTTGGAAAGTTTAGTTTGCCTCTCAAGGGAAATCAATTGAAAGCTCAAATAGTAAAAGCGCAAAAGTATACCGTCATTACGCTCCACGTTGTTTAATGTAATTTATCCAAGGAAGAGGAAAATAAATTTGTCTCTTATAAAGTTGCGTGATCGAATTAATACACTTTAAGTAATTCATTTTCGTACATTAGCTTCCCGGAACGGAACTGTTTAATTTCAAACTAAAACAACTGAAGATTAATTGCAAAGGGTTGAACTTGGAGTCTCATTACAACTAAATTACAATATCGAGTTACAAATAAATAAAAATCGAAATGGATGGATGCTCTTTCAAGTCCACACATCAAACGTATCCAAATAAGTAAAAAAAGAGATCACTTATTTTATCTCTAAGCAGAAATCACCTGGTTAGTAAAATGAATAATTACTGGTAAATGCAAAGCCATACATCAAACCTGTTATATTATGCAAGTTTGCTTTTTGAGGAGTGTTTTTCTTTTTCGGACTGCATTAATCTGATTGTATCTTCGCCGGAACTTTTTTTTTCTTTCGTTAAGTAGGCGTTGACAGGGCATCATTAATAATATTTTAATCTGGAAAAATAACAGTAGCTCGTCTATAATAATTGGGTTATAATTGATTTTTATAGTTGATACTTTTGATTAACGATAATCTATTTGGTGCTCAAGCTTAAAACAAACAAAAATTCATATAAAGTTTCTTTGATTTATAAAAAAAAAAATATTATTTTTTGGCAATTTTCTTGGAAAAAGCTCGAGTGTGTGCGCTTCGAGCAAAAAGGATCTTGTCGCACTTGCATGTGGAAGCTCGGTAACAGCACAAAGAAATCTAAAATTAATATTTTTGATTTTTTAAATAGTATTCTATATTTATGATTTTAGATCTAATAGATCTCATGTGCTGCAATTTTTTTCTTATGTAAAATTATTCCCTATGTTAGTATCCGGGCGTTTTGGTCCTTTGGGAGATGCTAAATAAAAACAAATGACTCCTGCTTGTATCTATCGTGATACATAATAGCATGTATTTATAATGAGAGGGAAAAACATCGCCACGCTAATATATATTGAAGAAAGTCAAACCGAAGCACAAGTGTAAAAGTAATTTAAGTTAGTTATAGCTGCAGTTTCAACGCCTTGTTAAAGCACTTAGGCCATTAGGTAAATGGTGTTTTGAGCGACATCGTAAACACTTAGACTTGGTAAAAATTGGCAAATAATTAATGAAATTGCCATTATTACGGTGCTTTTATGGGGACTGAAGAATGTTTCAGATCGCCGTATAATTATTAATTAACAGGATATCATTTAAATCGTGGCGGTTTTAGGGATATCGTTATTTTTTCTCGACTAGAAGTTGAAGCGATTTGTTAATAAATAATTTTATCAGTCACATATTTGGTCATGTATAATAAATAACATTGAAGGCAGTAATAAATAGTCATATTTTAAGTCATTGAATGCCGGCCAATAAATTAACGTCGTACTTACGAACAGTTTATAAATAATTAAAGATGCGTGGTGGATCATAAGAAATGTAAGGTGAAAGAAAGTATGCGCAAATAAATTAATACACAAGCAACTAATGCAAAAACGACCCCATACGGCATTTTGTTACGAATTAATCAAATTTACAAAAGCACAGGCCATGTGCAAAAAGCACCCATTGTTTATTTTCCAATTGATTTGTTTCCTCTCTTGTGGCCTGCCATAATGAACAGTGCCGCTTGTAATTCCTTTATGGGCATTCCATAGCTGCAACTCCATTTTATTAACATTCTTATTACAACATAATTAAAAACTGCTTGAAAAACACTCGACATACACATATTTTGAATTGCAAACTGCAAATCGCTTTCTTAATCAATTTATCATTACAAATTACCATTCGCAAGGTCTCATTACGCCGCGTTTATTAAATCAAGACATTAAGTATTTTTCGTTGTGACTGTTAATTAATCGAATTTTTTATTTTGTTCCAGGTGAGTTTTTACAATCAATTTTCAACGTCAATATCCACTTTGGTAAGTGTTTTTGCAAATTACGAATTTTATTTCCTGTGTAGCACCTCAGGTGCGTCTTTGGATCTAAATCGTCCTGTTCGTGTATCTTAAGTATTATGATCCTCTTAATAGAGTGCTCTTTGCTGTAGAAAGGAAGTGTCAAGAAATAGGGCAGACATTGGACTCAGCTGTCGTTATTTTATCAAAGACATAACATAATAACTGGCACTGGTGTCCTTATTGCCATTAAGGAAATGTTCTTCTTATCCTTATTTGCCAGCTGCATATTTTCTGAAACTGCATATTGTTTAAATAAATAATTTGGAAATTAATGTTGCTGGACGAGAAATGCACAACTAACAACAAGGCATTCTTTAAATCAGATATTTTGAGAGCGTCTTTAAAGGACCAGACACCGTAAGAATTTAAATCTGTATACTTAAGAGGGTTTCATTCTAATCTAAGTACTTTTCGGCTGATTTCATTCTCTTTGTGGTTATCTACCGACTTGTGGCTCGACATATTTTACCACTTACACAAACATATATCATCCATATATATTGGAGATGTTTTCAATATCCATCTGTCGAAGCAATGTTTAGACTTTGCAGTGTCAGTTTAAAATCCATATTAATATTTTTGGCAATTATTTATTTATATGGCTATCACACTATTAAAATTGAAATTAAAAATGGTTCTAATTGCTTTTATAAGGACATAAATTAAATTAATTGTAAGACATTTAAAATAAAATGATGGCGGTTCAAGTTCCCAAAATTTAATGCCAATTAATTTAAAAAAAATTATACTCGTTTGATTGTCGGTGAGTTATTTTTTTATTGCTATATTTAACTTCCGCCAAAGTCCAATATATTATGTTGCATTTTGATAATGTGGGTAATGTGGCTTTTATATACAATATTGCATTGCAACATTGATATATTCGTAATATATATTTTCGATAAGTAAAATAGATAATAAATATTGTTTCCCGCATTGTCTTGAAATATATGTAACCTATACTTATAAAGTCATATATAAAACAGCACTAATAATTCATATAAAATTGTGTACTATTATTAATTTTTTCGAAATTTATTAATTAATTGGTATTTTTTAAAAAAATCCAAGTATAATAACAAAAACATCCGTGAATTTATTTCTTCAGCTTTTATAAAATTTCTTATTATTTTTAATTTTAAAATTTCTAATTAAACTTTAGTCCGCTACTTTAGACCGCTAGAAAATTTTCTTATAAGTAAATACTTTTTTGCCATATCAATCTGAAGGATAGGATTACAAAGATTTTACGGTAGGTTTCAAAATATGTACTTAATAGAGAGAAATGCCGCAAAGTAAACAATCCTCCTTCAGATGTCAACAAAGGTATTATACTTATTATATTAGTCAATATTATATAGAGATCTTTGAAAGAAAAATGGATAGTTAAATAGAAGGTTATTTGGGTAGGTTTATAGATGTATAATATCTAGTATGGAGTGAAAGGTAGAATAGAAAGAAGGACCATTATATTTGATCTGTGTAAACTGTGAGTGCTTCTGTGCAGTGGCGTGTATGAAGTGGCGCCTGACCCCCGTCGGGACAGACCTGGCTTTAACCCCCCTGGTCCTGACGTGCGTACGTTGTTCCCCAAAACCACGGGATTCTCTTAGAAAACACATATACTTTTTATTCACATACCTATCATTCCATTATGCAATCGTATCCATTAGGCCAATTCAACCTTAATCAATCAATCAAACTAATGTTGTTGGTTTTTAATTTTAAAGCTCCTCAAAAAAAATCTATTAAATATGCTTTTAGTTTTATATCTTTTTTTCTGAAATTTCTTGCTGGCATTTATTTTACTTGATGCCACCAGGAACACGTGTTTTTATGGAAAATAATGTGATTCCGGAGTGAATAAGACAGTTTAGTAGATAATTCATTTTGTTATGACTAACAGAATCCGGCTTTACTTTGCTGCTTAAAAATAAATATATTTAAAAAGAAAAAAAAATACAGAGAACTATTCGTAATAAATTATTTTTTTTCACATTTTTTTAGATGAAGATCAACGCTCTTTTAATAATAATTTATTCGGAGAAACATTTATAAATTATGTAAATTTTGCTGTTCATTATTGAATCAACCGAAACATTTATTGGGAAAAGGATATTTATTTTAAATACATTTTGTTAGGGCATAATTAAGTGAAAATAGACTAAAGAGGTAGCACCTATCATATTTCAGTTTAATTGCCTACAACTTTGATAATTAATTTCGGTAATGTTAACGATCCCCATCCCTACCGTTCTTGTTCCATAAATTCAAGTTGCGGGTGAGGAGTGTAAAAATTTATGTTTCGCTGTTTTATAAAATATACGGAACGACATGCGTTACGGTTTCGTGCTGGAAGATGGTGAGGTGAAAAGGGAGTTTTGATGAACGGCACTTGTCAGTCAGATAGACTTGATCGCTGAATCAACCCTAAAATAGTCTGCATTCGACCATAAAAAGACAAAAATAAATCCGAATGTATGTAGGAATAGGCTGGCCATAAAATACCCCGGATACTTTGCCAGAGCAAAATTACGATCCAAAAATGCCCTTTTTCAAAAATAAGAAAAGAGCTAAATACTTGCTTGGACAAAATAAATTTAAATAAAGTCTATTTTAAAGGGGGGTATATTTAGAATCGTAAGTTTTAATTTAAGTCTCCAGAAATAAAATATTAATTATTATTAATATTTGTGGTGATACATAAATTAAAATGTACAAAAAAAAAATGAAATAAATTGAAATGCAAAAACAAACATTGCAATTACAATAAGTACAGTTGATTAGGTCAATTAAAAAAAGGATTGACAGCTGCTACTTTGTGTTGATATTGTTATTATGTATTTATTTATATGTCGCCATCATAATTAACTCATTTGCTAATTAAGTGACTTGAATAGAATGGAGCTGAGTATATAGAGAGATAATATGTTTTTTGTGTCGAACCGTACGTTTTTCTCTTGCGACGTTCTTCTGCCGCATGAGAGAAATGTTAATCAGTTATAATAGGCATATTAATTGTCGGCTTTACATCTGCGTGTTTGAAGCTCATCTACACCGCGCGATCGCCGGCCGGCCTATCGAGTTATTGCTGATTGATTTTCAGAGCCCATGTTTTACACGGTCGGCTTGTTTGTTCATGAGAGGCACCATTAAATTATTCCCTCCCGCGCCGCCAATGCAACCTCTTTGTTGCACACACAACACGCATAAAAATGTTATAAATAAAATGCAGTCGTTGTTGCTCATACCGAGTGAGTTATGAGGCATAAGGTCCATGATATACCTACTCCATCTATAATAATAATAATAACTGATCTGTGGGTTTTGCATTGTAGTCAATCTTGTGCGAGAGGGATTGTATGTCGATGACTTCAACATCGACTTGATATTTTCTAATGTTTATTTTAATCGCTTTGTTATTTATTTATAGTACTAGTACCTATGGATCGTAATAGGTTGCTTAGGCTTTGCGCTTGTATATGATTGCACGCAGCAGGAATCGTTTGATAGGTTTTCACAATCGTGTACCGGTTAATCTTGATTTTAGTTTGAATTTAGATTTTTTAGTTTGAATAGAGAATTTTTTTTCAGGAAAAATTAGATAGGATATAAATTAAGAAAAATCTAGGACTTATTTTTATGAACATATTTACACCTAGTGGCAAATATCCGATGAAACTATCAATTTTGATTTGATAATCAATATTTTTATAATTTTTGAGAATAATTTCTTTTAAATATGGCCAAAATGGTTTAATATGTTTAATGAAATTAATTTAATTTTTATAGTTTTTAGTAATATTGGCATATTCTAATCTGCAGTGTTTATTGTGATTGATGAGCTTAATCTATGAAATTTGCTGAACATGTTCGTTTTCAGTTCTAGCTAGCATAATCGTATGTTTTTTGTAAGTTTATCGTACATAAAAATTCAAAATCATATATAAACAAAAACATGTTATACGTAAATAAATAATGTTGAATCATACGTAGGTACTATCTCAGAATTCTGGAGTTGCAAAAATCGCGAATAAATGGCAACCAGATAAAATGAAATCTATGACTTATTATAAACAAATTTGAATCTAACTTGCTTAATAGATATTTTTAAAATTGGAGAAAATGTTAAAATTAAAAAAAAAATAAGAAAAGTTTGTTATAAGGACGAAATTATTCGAAATTCAATGCTTTTCCTTCGAATATTTTTATTTATTTTGTTGAAAATATTATGGAAATAAATAAATTCAGAATAGATCCTGGAAATATCGTCTACTTTTATAAAAATCCGAATAAAATCTTTATTCGGATAATTTTAAAATTTATCATTTTTTCAACATTTAATAAATGTTATAAATTTTCATTTGATCAAACTAAATTTTTTATCGACAAGATGGTAGATATATATTTTTTCTAATATTAATTTCAGCCAATTTTGAAAATGAAATTTCAAAGTTCCGTAATTATGACATTATGCTTTTCAACAAGCCCTCATAACATTTATAACATGTGCTTGACTTTTCACTATATAAATTAACTTCCTGCTGGGTTGTCAATCAACACTTTAATATTGTTTTTATTTTCATTTCTACTGCAATTACATATTATGATGGTTTAATAATTATGTACTATTTTTCTGATTGGTACCCATAATACTAATAAAACGTAAAAATCTTTAATGAGGATATTAATCATGTTGGCGGCGGTACCGCAGGATAAACAGATGGTTGCCGGCATTATAAAACATTAATCAGAAATTATTTATTTATATTTATTATTTCGAAAAACGTTAGTCAAAGGTTTTGTAAAAAAAATCAACAAACTCATCGCCATTTCAATTTAATATTTTTTCCTTTCTATAATTGTGGTTTTTAACTTCTTTATGTCAAGTCAATAACAAACTAGTTAACTAATTTTTTAATTGCGCTTAAATTAAATTTAAATAGCGGCCGATTAGAGTCAAGTTCTATTGAAAAGGCCATTCATTATGATTTTATTGGAAAATTATACAATAATCAATAAATTTATTTGTCACAAATAATTATCGCGAAACCGTTAAAATATAAAAAAAAACGTAAAGGCTAATTAAAAGTCAAAAATTAAAAGTTTGATTAAATTATTTATTAATTGTAATATACAAAAAAAAACGTACCATACCTAATTAATAATTATAAACATAGCAGTCTATACAAATAAATCACAGTCTTGATTGGATATTTATTCTGCTTAAACTCCCATCGGCGTTAAACACCCAGCATCTGAAGAAATATCATGAATAGTACTGGTTTACCATATTTTCTTTCATCTAAAGCGTCCATATCTATTTATTCGTACTTGCTTTTTTGCGTCCGACGTAACGACAACAACAAACAACAACAAAACGTGCCCGCATTTGTACATAAATGTTAATGTCTTGGAAAAAACTTCTTCTGATGTTGATTATTAAGGAAATACATCAATGACCAGACGCGGTTTTCCTCGTTACAACTTCTCGAAACACCTCGAATTCGTCAACATTTCTCTTGTTAACCGCCACACTTGTTTGGAAGCATTTTCTAAAGCACTAGGAGTTTTTCCTTTGAACAGATCCAAATTTGGCAAGAAATAATGTGGACATCGTTTGCACTGCAAGCAAGAGATTAGCTGCAGGAATATTCCATTAATCCTATCAGCAATACAAGCTTCGTCCCATTCACTTTCCCGTGGGTGCTTCTCGCATTCGTACAAGAGCAACGTCTTCATATGGTATCCGGTGACAGGATTGCCAGGCAAATCGAGATGTCGATCTCGAAGTGTTTTAAGTATGCTGAGACAACGTTTACGACAGCCTCCTTGCAACAGGCGATTTTCGGCTTCCAGAAACGATAAAACCCACGCATCGCCTTCCATCGCCGATTGTTTGCCTTGCAACGCAATACATTCTTTCGATAGCAAATCGAACCCTTCAGTTTTCACTTCGACAACATGATTTGGATGTGGCCAAGGTATCTGGGGTAACGGCCAATGTGCTGCACTTCTCGGCCACAAACCGGCACATTTGAAGGCTGGCGTTATTTGTACGATGAATCGTTCGCGAATCCGCAATTTCACCTCGGTGGTATCGGCAATCATTTTCACCGAATCTCGATAGGAGCACTTATCACACGCCTGAGCGACGAGCGTCTGGAATCTGGACCGCATCTTCCTGGCCGAAAGATATCCAGAAGCTGTTATGAATTCCACCCATAAGGACATGGAGCGTTTGCGTCCATCACTCAATTTCAAAACGGCGCATCCGGGCAGAGTGCCATCGTCCACGAAATTTAGCACTCCCATTTGGTTCAAGTAGATCACCACTTCGAATTCGACTGGTGAGATCACTTCGAGACCATCGTAACGGCCGTTGTAGTCGGTGAGGGATGAAATGAATCTGGGCTCTTGGACCTCGACTTCTTTGAGCACATCCTGCACAACGCGACATACTTCTTGGATCGTCTTGCTGGTTTGCAGTTTGCGTGCTTGCACTTTTTCGGTGTAGTACTTATTGAGTTGGTAGACCATTTTTGACTGCGCCGCCAGCATGTCCGGCGGCACAAGCATATTGGCAGTTGGACGGCTACTGGAGCCGCGTCTTTCATCCGGAGCCACGATGATGGTGATGTCTTCTTCTGGGGGCTGGTGGGGGTTTTTTGGCTGGATATGTCAGTTGTGGGGTCGCAGACGCGGATTTTATCAGAGAGATATCTTTGGGCTGGATGAATGTATAATGTAAAATGTGTATGTGTGTTTGTATGGAAAGGCACTGACTGTGATGGATCGTGTTTGGCTTGTGGAACGACACTGCGATATACAAGGCGCACTAGCCAGGTGAGAATTCCCCTCCATTTGGAGGCTGGCGTTCCATGTTCAAGCCGCCCCAACCATTAACCAATCGTTGTTGTTGTTGATGGCTGGTTATGATTATTTTGAAATCGTTCACAACCGTGTTTAATGACAAGCCGTTGTTTTGTTGTGGATCGTGTCTTGTGTGTTTGTCAGATTTTTCATGTAGGAAAAGGATAATAAAGTATTTCGTTGATGTATTAGCTACATCGCCACCAAATCTTTCGGAAGATGCATATCTGAGTTGGTTCTCATATCGTGAATTATTTTTAATATCAAGTAGTGGAGTCAAATATTTTGTTAATTTTTGTAAATCTGATGGAATTCGTATTTTTATACTTTTTTTTGAAATGGTATGACATTGAATGATTTTTCACGTGTTAGTCCTTTTAGATTATTTTTTCTGATTGCTCGTTTTGACAAAAATCCGCAAAAATCGTGTTTTAAAATAAATAGTTTTATTTTTTTTTCGAGATATAATAGTAAATAATACATATAATAATTAAAATATCGTAATGAAAAACGGTAGAGGATGGTAGAGGTGGTACATAAAATTTTCAAACGTAGAATAAATTAATGCTCTTACTAAAAATTTACTAGTAACATTAAATAGTAATAAACGACTGCGTGCGCGATTATTTTCATGTGACACTGTTTAATTGAATTTTAAGTTTAGCTTTATGTTTTTATATGCAAATTTATTGTGGTAATGCTATACCTCAGCTCGAATTAATTTGTGCAATTTATATCTTAATATCAATCTTTCTTTATAAATAGAAACATAGTTGCACTTGAATTTGTGGTTGGTTTTTTGCATGGTTTTTGACTTGATCTTGAATATAAATAGCAATATTTTTTATTTTAAACTTTTGCATAAATAATAAACGCAAAATTCAAAATTGTAGAATTTTGGCTAATTTATTGAGTATGTAGGTAATATAAAATACTGATGCATTAGTTAAAGCATTCATTTATTTTTCAAATACCTATAGAGTATCATATAAATAAATAAAAATCGAAAAACAATTTTTTGATATATATTATTCACAACAATAGTAATTAATACATAAAAATAACATCAGTTAATATAACAGTCTTATTTTTTGAGACAAATAAAATTATAAAAAAGATACAAATTTAATTAAAGCAATTAGAGCAATATAATAATAATCTGTAATTTAATATGTACAAATTTATTAATATAATTTACATAATATATGTATATATACAAAATATATAATAATACAAGCCAGTAAATAGTAAATACATAACTATAACGCATTAATGGCACTAAAACGGGTTTCCATAATAACATAAAAGTAATAATAATAATTTAAACAATACGAGTATTTTCATTAAATTAAAATCTAAATAATATAGATTCAATCATCAGATTATTTTTGGTCTACAGTACGTATACGAATATATTTGAAGGAATGAAAAAAAAACGGATAGAGTGATTAAAGTTTTTCTAAGCATCTTGTATTGGTTAACATTTCGCGCGTCAGCCTCCACACCTGCTTTGCCGCATTTTCCAAGCCACTTGGCGATTTTCCTTTGAACAAGTCCAAATTTGGCAAAAAGTAATGTGGACATCGACGGCATTGCAAACATGAAATTAACTGCAAAAATATCCCATTAATTCGATCGCCAATGCAGCTTTCATCCCATTCCGGTTCTCGCGGATGTTTTTCACACTCATACAATAACAACGTCTTTAAATGATAACTAGACACGGGATTGCCGGGCAAATCCAAATGTCGATCCCTTAACGTTTTCAAAATGCTCAAACATCGCCGTCTGCAGCCGCCCTGCAAAAGTCGGTTTTCCGCTTCCAAAAAGGACAAAACCCAAGCGTCTCCTTCCATGGCCGATTGCTTCCCTTGCACGGCTATACATTCTTTGGACAACAAATCGAACCCTTCAGTTTTGACTTCAGCCACCAAATTGGGATGAGGCCACGGTATATGGGGAATGGGCCAATGTGCTGCCGATCTTGGCCACACGCCGGAACATTTAAAAGCTGGTGTTATTTGCACTATGAATCGTTCGCGAATTCGTAATTTCACTTCCGTTGTATCGGCAATCATTTTCACCGAGTCTCTATAGGAACATTTATCACAAGCTTGAGCTACCAACGTTTGAAATCGGGATCGGATCTTCCGTGCCGATAAATATCCAGAGGCTGTTATGAATTCCACCCATAAGGACATGGAACGTTTACGTCCGTCGCTCAATTTCAATACAGCACATCCGGGTAGTGTACCATCGTCCACGAAATTAAAAACGCCCATTTGATTCAAATAGAGCACCACTTCGAACTCCACTGGTGATATCACTTCTAATCCTTCATATCTTCCATTGCACTCCGTCAAGGATGAGATGAAGCGCGGCTCTTGGACTTCAACTTCTTTGAGCACATCCTGAACCACTTTGCACACTTCTCTAATGGTTTTGGCAATGGTTCCCATTCTCGATTGCACGCGTTCACCGTAATATTTGTTAATTTGATAGAGCATTTTGGATTGAGCTGCCAGCATATCCGCCGGGACTAGCATAGTGATGGTAGAGCCGTCGGTTGCTTACTAGCTAACCGAACACGGTAACGGAGTGGGAAGGGAGGTTTACTTTCATAATATGGGTGGTTGCTACCGATGTCAAACTCCTCCTGAAATTCGAGCGTATTTTCAGCAGATATGCGCGCGTTTATATCCGATGGATTTGCGATGGTATCGACCGTTCACCACGCCCCAGACTCCACCTTTGTGGATTAACAACGGTTTGGAACGTTCGGAATTAAGGATTATCTGGGGGATTATTTTTAGTTGGGACATTTTTATTTTATGGATTTTTCTATTTTTGGGGAAGATTATTAAGATAGGATGCGGAATTTTTGTAAATAATTTGAGGTATTGTTTTGATCCGATTATTGTTGTATTAATTAAGGATTTGGCTTTTTCGGTTGAATTTGCAAGATCTAGACAGTTTTTATTTTTTGTTAACTATTTTATTCAGTCTGAAAATCCATAAATTCCTATGTTGCTTGAAGACATAGATGTATATATTAGTATGGAGCATATTTATGTATTATTATTTCTATGGGAACCGATTGGGATGAAACATGTTTCATTGCACAAAAAGAGCAAACTATGTGAGTGAGTAAATTGTACTCGAAGAATTCCTTTTGTGGCACGAGTTTAGCATTGCATAAGCGCTCTTAAGAATAAGAAACCCAACGGCTCAACAAAAATAAATAAAAGAGCAACATTGAATATGTACTCTATTTTTTGCTACAAAATAAGCATTAGTTACAATGGAACAATGTAGACAAAACTGTTTAGAGGAAACAAAGCGCAAACAAAACCGCAGGCTAGTAGATCTATATAGAAAAGGCACACGAGCTATATTTGTATGTCTATATATTCCAGCTATATAAAGAGCACAATTGCTGGGTATATTACCGGACAGATGAGATGGGGTCTTTGTCATCTAGGAGGCTATTGACGGATCATCCGCCTTGAAACGTCTTCATTCCATTGAAAAAGCCATTGTCGCAATAGAAGTACTATAGTACCGACTTAGGATATATGAGCGCTTAGTCTTCAAAGGTCTGAAAAAGTGGTGCAATTTTTGAAAATTATACACTTTGATATTAATAATTGGGCTGTCAGCTATCAGGAATTATAATTAGACAACTTCCTCGTTCCCAAAATGTTTGTTTTAAATTAGGAGATAATTGTGGCGTGCAATTTGGAGGTTGTTTGGGTGGCGCTTGGTGTAGTTATGCATCCGTATCCTGTTGCGGGTCAAAAATTAAGACATTTTATTGCACATATGGCCCGATGTTGAGTGAGGAACCTTAAGTTCGGGGGAGGTCTAGACGGAATAGAGCATGCAAGATATGTGCTGAGGGCATTTCAGGATTGTGTTCCTAGTTACGTAACTAACGAAGTCTATTATGAATGACCTCACAAGCAGTTGATGTCTGTTGATTAATTTTACTGCATAATATGCAGATATTGTAATTGCAATAGGGATTTTTATTTTGCTTTTCTAATGAATTAAATGCATGGACATAAAATTGATGGGAATAGTTTTCAAATATGATATTTTTTAGTCAACCAAAAATACAGATACGATCTGTGTATAGTTAACACACTGTTTTATTGCTATTAAAACGAACGAAGGAAATAAATTTCTGTTTCTAGCTGTCCCTTTTTTGTATGCCTTCTATCAGATTATCGGGCCTGGCGCCAAGCGTAGAGATCTATCTGAAACTGAAACATTCTATTGCATTATAATAAAATTAATAATGAATTTTATGAAAAATAGTTGACAGTTAAGTATTCTTAACATGGGAAATTCATTAAATTGATTAACAAGCGGCAGTGCTAACGAAGCATGATTTAAAATTAAATTAAATTATTTTTAATTGGGTATAATACGAAGTCTGTTAATTATAAATTTGGTGTATCGATAATTTTGGAATATAATACTTAGATAATCATTTTTATTAGTAGATATATTTATAAGAAAATTATTTTTAGATTTTAGACAATGTGGTAGTTAACCGAAGAGTTAACTATTACACTTTTCACTTCTACAAGATTTATGGCTCATAAAACTTAAGTCATTACATTACTTATGTACGTTACTATCTACATACTTACATTAGTTACATTTAGCCAACTATTTAGTCGTGACAGAGGACTTAAGATATCGAAGTACACTGACAGTAAATTATATGCGAATAGTTAATATGCTAGATAAAAACATTAATTAATAATTGATAAATTAAAATTGTATCTACTTTTAGGTAAAATATCTTCTTTTCATCTTCCAAAAATTACTTTTCTCTTTTGACTATTTTGCCTTCTTTTAATAATGTTTGCAAAAACTGAAATTTTAAATAAGCTTCTGCAGTATTTTTTGTAATTTTAAATAGAGTGTGAACATGGGTTTTAATTTACGACTCACTTTGTGGACTTAAGATGAAGTGAACACTTGTCATTATGAAAGTGTGTGGTTTCAAAGCATCCGACCGACGCTGCACGATTTTCATAATGAATTATTCTAATATTAGATTAAAAGCCTGCTTCATTAACACTTTTTTCCAACCAACTTAAATGAACCGACAAACATTTTGAATGGCTATATATTCATATATTTCTATGATGATCCTGTATCCTGATGATGTTAGTGCCGTTTTTATACGTTCCAGATTTTCAGGGGGTAATAAATTGAAATATGTGCTGATGCCTTTATAAGGCGTAACACGTTGACCACATTGTGTATATTATAATGCAGAAATGTGGTTGTTTTTATTATATATGTCGGAGACCAGGCGCCACTTTAGCAAACTCTTGTTTGGTAGTCATCAACTTTTTCACTTCCTATTTCTGTGTGAGCTATTAGCCCAAAATTTATGGGTTCCTTGTGCTGTGCGTTTCGCTCCAATATAAAGAAACAAGCTAAATGGATTTGAAATTGAAATTTATATTTTTTGTCCGACCAATAACTTCTGATCGTTACTAATGAGATTTCAACAAGAAATTAATCTAGTCTTGCAAGGAGCTTAGATGTGAAGTTGTAGCTTCTTGTCCAACAATTCTTACGGTGCGCGTTTGCAACCATGTTGTTCACAGTTTCACACGTTACATCCTTGCGCAACAAATCTAAATCTTATTAACATAATAAATAAATGTATTTTATTGTGAATGGGTCACCAGTTAACACTTGAGTGAACCAAGGAGGAGCTAAATAAACGCAAGCAACACCTGCCATTGGATAAAAAGTAAAACATTGAAAACGTGTCACGCTCAACCTGTCGCTTTTACTATTCATCATCGGCCATATTGTTTATTTTCAATTTATACCACATAATATACAGAGTGTTGTGTTGTTTCGATAGCGCGCGGCGTATAAGCTTTGTATATCGCGCATCTTCTCGAAAGCGAACGCCACAAATAAATTTGAATGAAATTTCGCGATTAAAAAACCTGTGCTGATGCCGATACTATTTTATTTTCTTCGGCTTGAATGCCGCTTTTTTTCTTTGTCGACATATAGTAGTAAAGTTTGGACATTTATAAATGTATGTTTTGACAGAACAAGAGAGATTCATTGTTGCAGGATTTGCATGCATTCGCGTATTTTATGGACACACGGTGCATTTATTTTCATTTGATTAAGTATGCGAGCAGGTGAATAGAAAAATCTCAGACAATGCTTTGCGAAATTTATCTGCATACACCTGAGGTATGTTTGGTATTCAAAATATTAACGTCAGCTTGCGAAAATAATGAAGAAAAATATTTTTCTTCAACTTGGAATGTAAGAGTTGTTTGAAGGATTGGATGGGAAAAAGTTAAGGGACGACTTCAATTATTATTGAGTTTGAAACTTTGCAGGACTTTTTTCTAAAATGTTTGGGGTTTCTAAAATCCACTTTGGATCTTTAGTAGACTAAATATATTTGGTAAGTATGGCAAAAGTTGAGCGTGATCAACGAATTGTAAACGCATCAAAGGGTCATAGAAGAGCAATTGCATCGAGTAATGTGTACAAATCGCATTAAGCCATAGCGGCTATTGAATTAAAACGAGGGAGGAGAGCGATAAACAAAATTACTGTCAAGTAGTATAGTGAAACATTAGGCCTTCTCTAACCTTGTTACTGGTGTTCATGCAGGGTGCATGCCCGAATGCCTTTGCCTCCTCTGTTCTTCATTATACTATTTGCAATGACAGTATTTTATTTTGCTGGTGCTGATTCATTGCCATTTAATCAAATTATAATATGATTAAAAATGAGCAAAGTATTTCATTAAAGTGGACCTATATGCAGTTTTGAATGACATTTGACGAAGTTATGTCTGCTGTACCGGAATCGGTATGGGACATATGGTGTTTTGTCGCTCCATTTGGAAATAAGCCAAAAAAACATTTCTTTTGGTATACGAATGTATAAACAAATGCATATGTTCAAGTTCAATATTGAAATAATTATTTAGCGCTGACATGAAATTCTCCCTGAATTAGAATCAGAAGCGAATCAAGGACTATGCGAGTTTAGGCGACATCATAGCCTAGCCAGGTATACTTGCATGTCCTTCTAATAAATAAACAAGTTGGAATTGTCTGTCCGTTTTAATTACGTTAGTGAGATGAGAAGATAGGCAGAGGGATATCGTATATCAGGGTTCAACATGCGGTTTACCTTTTCGTTGCCATCCAATATACCTGCATCAACTTTTCCACGACACTTGTCCTGCTGATCGATGATCTAAGCTTTTCAAGCCATATTTATTTTTATCTCCTTAAAGGTAAATAACTAAGATCCTTGAACTCGCTTATACCGCTTCAGATGATTTTTTTCTCGTGAAATTGAAACCATATTCAGCTAGATAGAGGAAGGTTGAATCTTCATAAAACAATTCGGTTTTGAATTACTTTGGAACATATCTGGCTCCAAAATAGTCAGACTTTAGGGAAGCTTAAAAAAAATTTTTAGAAGATATATCTTGAAAACTTATGATCCTTAAAGATTGTTTAGAGTTTTAAAGATATTTGCATTAAGGAAACTATTTTTATGCATTTAAATAATAGCAACTGCAACAGCAGGATAGCATGTGTAAGTTCAATATAGGTAGGTAAATAAATAACTAGACCAATTTATTGGTGTTTGTCACAGCTAATGCATAGAGGTATGAATTATTGTGTACTCCACCACCTGGATGCACCTTTAGCGGTTACCCTTAGCTGTTTATTTCCAGCATAGCACAGCCACACATATGTCCATTCCCAAAGTACTACAACTCAATGATAGACTCAGTCATAAATGCATTTGTATAATATTACAAGCTTAAAGAGCAAATCTCTACAGCCTCCCTTCAAATCCATCAAGCAACCCTGCATGCGTTTCATCCACTCATTTGTCTATTAGATTTAACGTGATTAGTTTCGCACTAATGTAGAAGAGGGACTATTTTCGATAGTAAACCAAATCAATCGCGTTTTATGGGAGAAAATATTTCTACGAAATGATTCAGAATTTTTATTTCGGTGGGTGCTAAATATTTACATAGATTTGTTTGTTCTATGGATAGCATGGTAGCATTTCGTGCTCTATCACATTAAAGTAGGCACCACTCCAGCACCGTAAATCATCCCTAATCGAGTTGCTAGGGCTGCTAAGCTTCCCAAATAATTCATAACAACATTTTGCTCGCTACTATACGTTATTCGTATCGAACGAAAAACAGAAGTTGAAAACATTAAAATAATTGGCATTTTTAATGATGGTATGTTGTAAAAAATATTCCCACAATTTGCATAAGTCGTAATAGGACGTCCTGATGCTGGCTCCTCGTGGTTTGGAAAGTTGGCAATTTTTATCCCAAACCATTTTACATGCCAATTAGCATTTATATGTTGGTCGAAAGATAAAACCATTTTACGAAATGGCAATACCTGTATATATCTTACACACTCTATGTATATATAAACAACCCGCCAATTAAATTTAATTTCATTATACATACCAGTTCGCTTGATATCGCTTTTCGGATTTTATTTTTTTATCTCTATCTCAGCGAATTAAATGAAAATGTACATATTTTTGAATGCGATTAAATTTTATATTAGCAATAATTTCGCTGCATGCAACAATTTGAACTAGATATTTACGATATGGCAGCAAGTTTTGCTTTAACAGTTTCCCATTACTACTGTCTACCTACTGTGTTTTGAATAATTAGTTTAAAATCATTTCTATAGCTTTACGAGCCAGTAAAATTAAATATTTACTCATATTTTTAATCTGGGCTTTATAGTCCTGTGGGGAATCTGATCAAACTCCCCCATCCCGTTTTTTCCTCACCCACTAATGATACAGCGGATTTCGTAATTTTCTGTTGGGGTTGATGTGATTACTTTGTGATGTGTACTTTCATTAGAAGATCAGTTCGTTGGTGCTTTTGTGTCCATGTGGACAGATAAACAATGTCGAGATTTCCCTCCTATATTGATTGTAATACAACAACACCTTTTTTATTTGTCGTGCAAGTCCTGCGGGAATCATATTTGCCTTTATGTGGAGAAACAAGTTATTCGTTTTTGGAAAACGAAATAAATTTCAAGCTTTTGCTTCGTTGAAAAGTTCGACTCTGCGTTTGGGAGAAAGATCGTTTTTTGTAGCAGCTTTGTTTTTAGGGCTATAATATAAAGGTAAAACAATAGTCCGTAGAATATCAAGTGTTATCTGGACATTCCGATCAGAACAGGTTCACATAAACAAACTGTCAGTGTGACAGTCAGTGTCTGCAATAAATTACACAAAGACCAAGAGAAACTTATCTTTTATCCTCATTATATATACCTTAAAAATATATAAAATTCTTATCGGGTTTTTTTACGTTTTTTGAATAAAAATTGGTTGATCCTGCGTCCTATTAAAAAAAAGGTTTGTTCGAAGTTGGCTCCAAAATTTTGATCTATTTTGAAATAGTTCTGAACAAGGAAGAGTGCATTAAAATTCAGTACGTCTTTATTTCTAGTCGTTCTTTCATAAAGGAACTATAAAATTTTATATAGCAAATAAGATATACATGCAAGACTTGCAATATTATGAAGTCGTTAAAATCTCAATAAATTTAAACGCTGCCAATAATTTATCTTCTATACGTTTTTA
Source organism: Cryptophagus acutangulus (assembly GCA_963556235.1). Classification (NCBI taxonomy): domain Eukaryota; kingdom Metazoa; phylum Arthropoda; class Insecta; order Coleoptera; family Cryptophagidae; genus Cryptophagus; species Cryptophagus acutangulus. The sequence goes on from OY744564.1 coordinate 5,070,511, forward strand.
TTGAACTCGGAAAAAAGTTTCGTGATTTTATTGTAGTGGTAACTAATGCAAGAATTTCCGTAACTAAAGTCGCATTTTGTGATTTATTAAATTGAGTTTCAAGGCGCGCAGTCTCCACATTACAAATGTTGATTCGCGGTAGCTAACAGATCAATATTATCTGCAATCTGCAGGCTCACAAAGACTCCTCCTTTATATAACAACATCCGCAAACGGCCATCTTACTGTAACAGTGTTTAGACTTATTTACACATAAATTATTAATTCAGCAAATAGTTCCTGAAAATATCCTTTTTTCAGACGCTGAAATACTGCGACCATCTTCATGGCAAGTGGTACTTTTCAGAAGTACGAGCGATTTTTTCACGAAAATACTTACTGCAGAATAATGCTATCGAAATTTTTCTGGCTAGTCGAAGTAAGTCACTAAAATTATTTTTAATTCACAAAATAACTGAAATTTGTTTAGCATCCATTATGTTCGCATTTCCGGATCAAACCACCGTGAAGAAGGTCATCAAAGCTTTACCAAGAGTTGGTGTTGGTATCAAATATGGAATTCCACAAACTAGGTAGATTTTTTCTTGTCAAAAATTAAAAATAATAATTGTTATTTATTTTTTGTGATATTTTCTTAGACGAGCTAGTATGATGTCGCCCAGACAGTTGATGAGGAATTCAAATATGACTCAGAAATGGCAAAGAAGGGAAATCTCCAACTTTGAGTATCTGATGTTCTTGAACACCATTGGCGGTAAGTCATCAATTTTTTTACAATTTTTAAGATATGTCCAAATAAGACATAGAATTGGCCCTCAAAAGTAATAAGATTAATTTGAATTAAAATAAAAAATATCTTCTTATATTAATTTTGAAGATATAAATATAGATGGATCCTATGGCTTTAATTAAGCCTTAAAAAAGCTGTCATCTTTTCAGAAATAATGAACGATAAAAATAGCTGTGAACATTTGCAACATAGAATCATCAATCTCTTGAAAAAGTCCCCATAAGCTTCTAATCTGCTCATACCATAAAATTAAATAATCTAACTAATCCCCGTCATTAAAATATGAGCGTGTGTCAAAAAATGTGTATGGTTGGGAAGAGAAGAGAATGGTATGTGTTGGGTTACTGTGAACTGCGTTGAGCGCCGTGACGCTATAATTAGCCTGGCAGCATTTCGAACGATGCCACATGATGTATATGTTTTTAATTTAAACGCGCCCATCCTCCCAAAACTGACAACTGCTAATTTTGCATGCAACATTTTCTTGTGGCACTGCCACAAAAAGTCGCCGATTGCGTTTAAATTTACGCACCGTCAACATGTGGAATTAGTTCCTCTCTACTTGGAATTGCATTTTGATTTCAGTTAATTGCTTTCGACGGATTTTATTTATATGTTTTTCTTCCTCCTCTTTGAAATTGGAATAGAAACAACGTTATTTTTTCATTTTGTACGCGTAGAGTGTAATTTTGGTTTCGGTGCATGCGAGGGGGGAATCATCGGGAAAAAGTAATCCCCGAGCTTTGCAAAGTAAGTGAGGTGGCGCCTAATTCGTAGTGACATCCTCCATCCGCTGTTGATGGTACCCCCTGAAGCATCCCTTTCTCTCTGCCAAAATAACTGACATTCATAACCCGGCTCTTCCACTACCGGAGACATAACTCAAACTAATGGGCCAATTAATTATTTTCAATTTTAAAATAATGAACGCTAGTGTTAATTTTATATCGAATTGATTTTTGGCGTGTAGGTCGAACATACAATGACCTGAATCAATATCCGGTGTTCCCCTGGGTGTTGACCAATTATGAAACGAAAGACTTGGATTTGGGTCATTCGAGTAATTATCGCGACCTGTCCAAGCCCATTGGCGCTATTAATCCAGGCAGAAGAGCTTACTTTGAAGAGCGCTTTTCAACGTGGGAACATGAGAAGATTCCTCCGTTCCATTACGGGACTCATTACTCCACTTCGGCGTTTGTCTTTAATTGGCTTATCCGAATGGTAATTTACTTCCTAAATTATCCAAATATTTTTATTCATATTTCTTCCATTTAGGAACCTTTTACAACAATGTTCCTTGCACTGCAAGGCGGCAAATTCGATTACCCCAATCGACTATTCTCATCCATAGCAATGTCCTGGAAAAACTGCCAACGCGACACATCCGACGTAAAAGAACTTATACCAGAATTCTATTTCCTACCCGAAATGTTTGTCAATTCCAATCGATATCGATTGGGCTTTAGCGAAGCTGGTAAAGCAATTGGTGATGTCGATTTACCACCATGGGCCAATTCGCCTGAAGAATTCGTGCGCATCAATCGCATGGCTTTGGAATCCGAATTTGTTTCATGCCAATTGCATCAATGGATTGATTTGATTTTCGGCTATAAGCAAAAAGGACCGGAAGCAATTCGAGCGACGAATTGCTTCTACTATTTGACTTATGAGGGAAGTGTGGATTTAGATTCCATTCAGGATAAAGTGATGAAAGAAGCAATCGAGAACCAAATTCGAAACTTTGGGCAAACCCCGTCGCAATTGCTGATGGAACCACATCCACCTAGGAGCTCTGCAATGCATTTGGTAAGATTGCTATTCTACTAGAAGTACTAGCAGATGAGAAATTTTTTTGTGGTGTATTTTAGTCTCCAATGATGTTTACGACAATCCCAGACGATGTTTGTATGACAATGAAATTTTTGTCAAACAGTCCAATCGTGCACATTTCGGCCAATACCTATCCCCAACTACCAAATCCTTCAGTAGTTACTGTAACCATGCATCAGCAGTTTGCAGTAAACCGCTGGAACTCTGGATATGCAGCTGTAGCTCAATCACCCAGTTATGCTGACACTCCGCAAAATCAAGCTGCCAATCTTCCGCTGTCGATGGATCCCGTTCTATGTAAGTCCTTTTATACTTTTAGTTTGTCAGAATAATTTACAAAAAAAAATTGCGCGTTACTCTAGCTCAAACCAACAACAGCAACACGCAAAACCAACTGCTCCGCCGCCACTTGGGCGACAATTTCAGTCAAAATCTTCGCATCCGCTCCAACTGTTTTGTCACAACGGTTGATAGTAAGTTTCTGATCGCTTGCGGTTTTTGGGATAATAGTTTTCGCGTGTTCTCCACGGAAAGTGCGAAAATTGTGCAAATCGTTTTTGGACATTACGGTGTGGTGACTTGTTTGTCGCGCTCCGAGTGCAATATTACTTCAGATTGTTACATTGCATCTGGTTCGGCTGATTGCACCGTGTTGCTGTGGCATTGGAATGCCAGAACGCAAACGATTGTTGGCGAAGGAGAAGTGCCTACACCTCGAGCCACTCTAACTGGTCATGAACAGCCAGTTTCTAGTGTTGTTATTTCAGCGGAATTGGGCCTGGTTGTTTCAGGGTCTTACAGTACGTTTTTGGAGATTTTGCTTTTTGAGATTTATTTATTAATTTTTGGATGTTGTTGTTTAGTTGGTCCAGTTTTGGTGCATACAACTTTCGGTGATTTGCTTCGCTCTCTTGATGCGCCGACTGGATTTGTTTCACCCGAAAATATTGCAATGTCTCGTGAAGGTGTCATTGTTGTAAATTATGAGAAAGGAAATATTGCAGCTTTTACAATCAATGGCAAAAGGTTGCGTTATGAATCCCATAACGATAATTTACAGGTATGTTTGATTAAAAATTTCGCTAGCCAATCAGACATCTACAGTCATTTCAAAATGTTTGGGAAGGGGTGGAGGGTTGGTATAACTCCGACTACTTTTGTCTTTGTTATACTTTAACAAAGTAAATTTTATTTACTGATTTTTTTTGGAATTGTTCTTAGTGCCTATTACTTAGCCGAGATGGAGAATATTTGATGACTGGCGGCGATAAAGGCATCGTTGAAGTTTGGCGAACGTTTAACTTGGCTTTATTGTATGCCTTCCCGGCGTGTGATAGTAGCGTTAGGTCTCTTGCTTTATCACATGATCAAAAGTGAGTACAAACTTAATTTTAATTTTTTTTTTCAAATTTGAAAAACATTTTTTTCTTCCAAGGTTCTTACTAGCAGGACTAGCTTTAGGTTCCATTGTAGTTTTTCATATTGATTTCAATAGATGGCACCATGAGTACCAGCAACGTTACTAAATTTACCAAGTATTTATTTATTGAACTGCTTGTACAATTTACTTAATTTTTATTACTTTTTATTTTGTGGTTTAATCGAACGGTACTTAAATTTACTTAAGAGTGTTGTTTGGAAGTGCTTATATTTTGCTTAACTGTTTTAATTAGTAGTGCCAAAATTTTTAACAAATTTTAAAATGATAATCTTAAGTTTAATTAATCAAACATTTTATGATTTTTTGATCTATTGTTCAGTATAGTAACTTAGTCACTTTTGGTCCAATTAAGTGCAGCTAAACTTTTTTTCCTTTCGTACTGTAAATATGTTGGACAATTTTCCTCAACACTTTCCATATAAAAGTATTTTATTTTCTGTTATTTTTATGAAAAATTTTATTATGATTAGTATTAACTTAATTTGTGCAATACCTAACAATGACTTAGTCAACTAAAACTGTATGTACTTAATTATTATAATTATGATTTTAACTGTCAATTTTAGATGTAGATATAAAAATGATTTGGAAAATGTTATATAAATATATAAAATGCTTTTTGACTACTCTAATAATACCTATGGGATAACAATATTGATTAAGAGAGCACCTCTTAAGTTTAAAACAGCATACCGACTGTGTGTTGATTTAAAATATAGCGTTAAGCGTACTTTTATTTGTTTTTATGTAGTTTTTAAGGAAATTTATGAATAAGGATTCAAGTCAATCAATAATTGAAATGTAATTAAATTTAAAAAGCTGCTGGCTTTTATGATTATGTAAGTTTTGAGCACATTAGGGAAATTGCTTAATGCTTGCACATCCATTTCGCCAGCGATTTATGATTTATGAAAATGTTGTTAAGCCGGAAAAACTTGATTGTTTTGGCACTTTTTTGACGCAGTATGTCTCTCAACAGGTTGAATAAAAATTTTCAAAAAAAAAAATGATGGTGTTGTGCGTGCATACGATGTAATTAAAAAAAAAACACAAACATTCCCTCCAGCAAATGTATTATATATTGCAAATCTGTCCAGATAAATCAAACTTATTGTATATAAGTAAGGTTGTTTTCTTATTATGATTAAGCGCTATTAAAGTCAAGTGTATTTTATTCCACGGTTTTGTTACTTATGTAAGAAATCATTGTATGTTTGATGTTAGCAATAATTATATTCATGATTTGTATACACACAGTATAAATAATATAAAATAAATGTGTTTTGTTCAATATCTAATCGTTTTCTCAAATTCCTCTCCCATCAATAATTTTAAACAATTTAAAATAAAATATTAATTCAAAATTTTCAAAATGTTTTAAATAAAATTATTACACAGAATGCGAAACAATGGCGTAATATTTTTGTATGTAGACAAAAGCCAAGTCATTGAAGGCCTAAGTTTTATTAAAAAATATTCAATAAATAAATTCGTAAACTACATTGAGTGCCATCTGTGGGAATTTGTAGAAAGTTTTGAATTCAACAAACTAGTATTCTTTTTGTATAGATAACAACATCTATATTTTTAACGCAAGAGTTCAACTAAAAAAGCATAGATGGAGCAATGATAAACACCATCTATTGATCAATACTTAATATAAATTGAGTCACTTTGTTGTAAACATAAATCGAAAAGCTACCAAAAATTTTAAGGTATATAAAAACAACATATCTCTAATTACAATTTTTATTAATTAGTCAATAAATATAGCTATTTACAAAATATAATAATTTAAAAATAAATAAAGCTACCTAAATATGTCATCGATATTTGTTCATCAATACGATCAACCGATCGTACAATAATTTCTTAGCATCAATGCCCCACATAAAATCCATATGGTTAAAATTATTAAAAGGCACTAAAAATTTGCCAACTACATTTGGTAACTTTGTTTCTAAGTAATCCATATCCTTTAAAAAAAATATGTGTTTAGGAGAGTACGCAACCAACATTACAATTCGATGCATTTTATAGTAAAGCTACATCGTAAAGCAGAACTAAGGGTGAGTGTGCAAATTTAATTTACTTACACTGCTTGTTACTAGAAAATCCCCGTCGCCGTAATGCAACGAAACTGGTGCAGTTATCTTCGATAAGTTGTAAACGGGTGGAATGGTAGAGTTGTAATTTTTCAAATTCAAAATTCCATTCCCATAATCGAAAGACCCGAATATTCCTTAAACAATTTAAATTATAAATAATTTAAATTAATTTAATTAATTAATATACCTGACATATACATTTGTACGGTGTGGAGGGAGAGATATACAGAAGTACCCGATGGGAAGTAAGAAAACGTAAGTGGAATTTCAGTCTGAAAAATTATTCGCATGTTAATTAAGTTATTAATATTTTAAGATCAATTGTTTGTAAAACTTATTGATCATTCGTTATATAGTAAAACCAAAAATTACTGTATTAAATAGAGCATAATTAGGACCAACTAAAAAAAATATGCTGGATAAGCAAAGTGATTGCGTGGGCATCCCATTACTGCACACCAACTCCAGGATTTTTGTGATGTACGACCGTCTTGGGAAAAGCCCGTAAATATTTTTATGTAAAAGTGTGTACTAAAAAATAATTAAATTAGTAAAAAAATATATATTAAATAAAAAATGCTTAACTAACACTTAAAGGTAAAGATGAAGTGCTAAGTATCTTATGTGGTAATGTCATTTGGTGTGTAGCGTAAACTAGAGGTGCTAGTGCTAGATGCAACTTGATTTTCGAATTATATTCTGGCCTTAATGAGCAAAGAATTAAACCTACAGTTGAACCTATCGAATGGCCAAGATAATATAAATTCTCCTGCTTGGTAAGTAGAAGGATATAGTCGATTATTACTGGAAGGTCGTAGTATGCTACATCTTGCAATCTAAGAAAAATTATTTAAATACTCAAATATTTTATTTTTGATTACAAATTTAGTACCCGAATTTCCAATAATCTTTGTCTCTATCTGGGTTTAGAAATTTGTGTTTTTTTGAGTAGGTATTTCCTCGCATGTTGCTCATCCAGACGTCGTAACCCGCATCAGCCAAAATGTAAGCTATACAGAAATATATTTCTTATTTTATATTAATTTTTGAAATTTTCTATCTTACGCAAATTTTTATCAGGTCCTTTAAAAAGCCAAGTGTCTGCCGCTGCAAGTAGACCATGCTGAAAAAGTGCTACGGGTTTCGGTAAAATATTAGTTTTTCTTTTTTTGGTAAACGGTATCCTGTGAAGAGTTAAAATATGTCCAGTTCCCGAAGTGACTTCATGATGTTCAAACGGATATCCGTATTGTTCCACTAAAATTTGCTGAAAAGGTAATAATGATAAATTTTAGCTCAAGGGGTTTTAATATATTTGTGACAATCAATAATTGGTTTACCTCATGTCATGGTCATTTAGTTGCAAAATAGTTCAAAATTAATTATTAATGGTAAATGTATGCAGGAAATTGTCATTTTGAAAGAATTATTTGCTCGAGCGCAATAAATTATTATAATTACGATAAATAAATGAATTGCATAAGTTTTTATAATTTCTATTAATCAACTTGGAGTATAAGAAATTCAATTACATTATATAACATCAACATTTTTAAATCTTCGGCAAATGCAGTTTATTTATCTATATATTGCTAAATTGCATCGAAATGCTTGCTTTCATTTAATGTCCAATAAATAGCAACAATTTTTTTACGTTCAAAATACTTATTTAACACACTAACACATAAAAGAATTAACTATGTTAATTTAAGCGATTCAAGCTGCGAGACTTATGAATAAAATCTTTTATTTACAAGAATAATAAAAGCCCGGTGCATGAGTCAATTAGAAACAATGTCACTTTCTTCTTTCCTTGCAAATAAAACCACACACAGAAATTGCGCTTACTATATTAATCTTCAAATTCAAATTACACTGTTATTAGTCATTTAAACTGAATGATAAGAATCATTTCATTTTCTATAAATCTGCAGAAATGCGAGTTGGAAAGTGTACTTTTTCTATTAAAAATTAAAAGGAAAGCTTTCAATTTTTACGCTGCACAACAAATAAATTGGAACAAAATCATGTGAGAAAATTCGTTTTCAAGTAAAAAACGCTGACGGTAAATATATAAGTTTAGTAATCTTTGATTTGATGTCCTACTGTTCTATTTAATAGATAAAATGTATAATTGAAAAGTGTTTGAAGTTTTCAACCGCAAAGAAATAATCGTGCGCTTCTACTTTAATATAAAATTTATATTGCAAACAAACACGAAAAGATGAGTTTTTATTTCATTTCAATTTTATAAACATATATTATTGTTATTTTATCGACCATAAAAACTGAATGCTAATCATAGATGCAGAACATTCTTAACAGATATTTATTTAAATTAAATTAACGTGTAAATATTTTTTAACAAAATTATCAAGTTCAATTTAACAATAATAAATAAAAAATATTTAATGTGTTGCTTAAATATTAGTGTTGATTATTTAATTGTTGCTACTAAATATACTAGACCCATTAAATATTATGTAATTAATTTATTATTCAATTTTTTTCGAAATATCACACGTATAAAATTTTTATGACTTAAATTTGTAACAAATTTAACTTTCTTTATTAATAAAAAAATAATAACTAGGTTAAATTTTTCTAGGTTTACATTTATTTCACATTTCAAACCTGGTAGAGTTATTTCAGATTACACAACAAAATAAAAAATAATCTAAACTTATGCAAATTTAGTTGTAACAGTAATTTATGTTAATGCAAAATACTTTGGAGTCTATCTTAATTGAATCCTATTGCAAATTCTGCTACTGCAAAATTATTTATTATATTTTGCTACCATCATAAACCCTGGATTTCATGACGGGCTCTGGGATGCTGACGTATTTTCTAATCGATGGCAGCACAAGCTGAGAAACTGTGCACTCCGATTCGTTAAATAGTACTTAGGCGCTGTGAAACTCTTTGCTGTCATTGGTTAAAAAATAAACCAGTGACGCCAGCTTGAATTTTATTGATTCCAAAGAGTTAATCAATCAAACATTTAATGCAGGAACATTAATTAACTTTTTATTATCTTAAATGGAAAAAAAAATCTGGAAAATGTATTTGACCCGAGACCTAGTCCGAAACTAAACCTGTTTAAAATGCACTAAAATATATTCAGAAAATTACTTTAAAGAAGTTTCTTAACATTTTTAAATACGAAAATAATTTCCTTAAACGAACTATATTTAATTAATTCCAATATAAACATGTTTTAAAAGTATGTAATGCAGTTTCTGCTAAAATAATTAACAAAATAAAGAAACTAGTTTAACTAGATGGAACAGCCTTTTTTATAGACTAAGTCAAATTAAAGCATTTAATCAGAAAATTTAATACGATTGCATCAGTTGTTATATAGTGATAAACCCACATCTGTGATAATTTAAATTAAACAAATAACTAAATAGAAAAAAGTATGTCATCACAGTAAATTTTTTATCCGCGAATTCTTGACCCATCCTAACAATCAATGATTGGTGTTATTGTAAAGTCATGTCGGTAATTATGATTAATGTTTGCATTCTTCCTAATTAAACAATTACTTTCCTTATTCCAACTTATCTGCATAAAGGTGCAAAATGGAAAATTTCTCTTCTATCTATTCTATGAACTTAAAAAAAATAATTACACCAATAATGATAGTAATGGGTAAGTAGGATCTGTGTGTTGTGCATGTTTCTAAATGCTGTGTGGAATGTTCAAAATATTTTAATGGTTTTATAATGGAACCGGTACTACATTCGACGAAGAAACTCTCAATCTCGCACTGATCCCCCGAAGAAGAATCTTAATAAACCGTTTAATTTTTTTCGTACGTGTGGAAAATTGAAAAAGTTTGCTACTTACCGCCGATGGTGTTTCTAGACTCTTGGGTGTGATGTGGGGTTCGTCGCTTAACCGTGGTCCAAACACAAACTCCAAAACATCGAAAGCACCCACGGAGATGATAACAGCGAGGAGGAAAAGACAACTGATAAAACACGTGTTAAGTTTGAAACTCATGTCGCACCAGTGTTTATTGTAACGTTATTTTTTAAATTCGGGTCATTCTTCACCAATGTGTGCTGTCTGTGTGTTGTTGAACAATCATAAAGAATTTAATACCTCTTCTCTTCTTCTTCGAGTCGCTTGGTCTTCAGCCAGACATCAGCAGTACGTAGTGGTTCTCTTCCGAGGCTCTCGGCGTTTGTAGTGCGTATGTTGGATGGATGAGTGTTTCTGTTTTCTTTTCAAGTGATATTTTGTTACACGTTTTCGTTTGTTGTTCATTCTTCGGTATGGCCACATTTTTTCATTTCAACAAAGTCGTCGCGCCATCGGAAATCCTCTTTTCTTCAGTCAGTCGCTGATGCGGATGATGGAGGGGTCTTCACTTAACACTTTCGCCTTTTAAGGTCGCCTATAGTCTAATGATAATGCTTTTCATTTTTTCCTACCCATTTTCCTTGCATCGATTAATTTGTTAAGCGCTCTAGCAGATTCATTAATTGTACCAGAGAGAGAAATTATACTTGTATGAATAATTTATGAAGAATATTTTTTTTATGCGTGCACTTTGATGCTTTTTTACGGTCTGTCCATAAACACAATAAAACAATCTGTTCAGAATCGAATGATGAACTGAAGAAGTTCTAGAAGGTGTGTAAGTATGTCCGATTCATTTTGGAAAACACCGTTAATCTCAATATGTTATTAATGGCTAGAATTTTATACCCGTTATGTACTTTTGAATTTGCATACGATTTGTATTTATGCCGCACAATTTCAAGATTTGATCGTCAATTCAATTTTTTGACTGTAATTGCGTTTGCTGGAACAGAAAATCTTCTCTTACAACAAAATAAAATAAATCAATATTTATTTTATAAGAAAGTATGTAGATATATATATTAAACAAACAAACATTGCAATACCTTTCCAATATATTTTATAAATTGTTGTGATATTTAGCAATGAACTAAAAATGTAGCTTTCCTAAAATTAGTTGAAAGGTTGGAACATGATTAATTAATTAATGTTGGCCCATGGAATTATTTGATGGTCTTATGCAATTTAATGTTGTAGTTTTTGAATATTGTATAAATAATAGTTTGATTGATAAAATGTCAAAAGCTTTAAATATTTTTTTTATTAGTTTTAATTGAAAAATGAACACCTAAAAAGCTACAGTGTAACACTCAATTGATTTGTTTATGAATCATTAATATATTCGTATTTAATGCAAATATATTGCATGTTTATTGTTATTGATAGTGAATTTTATTATTGATTTTAATTGAAAATTACTTTGTTATTTTTAATTATGTAGACAATAATTTTAATTAATTAATACATTTTGTACCGAGTGTTGCCCCTTTTTCGATTAGACCTTTGTCTGAACAATATTAATCATAACAAATACTATTTGCTATGATTAAACAGCGTTCTATTTCGTTCTAAATATTTTATTAAAAAATGTGTATTGCTGGTTGCATTTTAGAATTATTATTAAGTTTAATTAAATTTTAATTTAATTAAAAATAAATAAATAAATGAATAAATAAATAAATTTTAATTTAATTAAACACTAATTGTTTATTTTGACTAACTAATAGATACATTATACTCTCAAAAACTCAAAAATGCAGTCGGTTTTGCTGTAAGTATTAAACTTTTTGAAATATAAAAAAAAACTGCTAAAAATTTACGTTAATTATTGAAAAAAAAAAAAAAAAAAACTAATCACACGATTGACCTAAAACTTTCAGAATCTCTTATTTCCGCTATGCTTAATCATCATGCCAAATTTCAAACAAATCTAATTTTTGGTCGAAAAATGAACAAAGACTTATAGTCTTTGATATATTTTCGGCCCAAAAATCAAACTTTTGCAAAAGTTTCAGGATCGGGCCAAGGTGCCTGTGGGAATGATCAATGGCGTCGTCGGGATGTTCACGGACGTGCCCAATGAATTCGAGAAGAAAATGGAAGAAGTGCCCGTCAAGAACACTGTCTATACGCACAAGCGTTCGTTGCCGCGGAACTTAAAAGTGTCTGTGTATAGCTTGTAATTAATTATTTAAAGATATTTGTAAAAATGTGATTGTCATTACGCATAGAACACCCTGTATAATTGTACAATTTATTACTGATTTATGAATAAAGAATTTTTACTGAATTTTCTGCGTCTTTGTTTTCTTTAAAACACCCTGTATAATTTGACATAACACGTTAAATAGAGCGAAAAGTATTAGGAGTACACACCTCTTCGCGTTTCTGTAATCCTGGTAGGAAATTCGAGATTTGCATTTTTTTTTTCCGAAAAAATTAAACAAAAATCGAATGAACAAAAATTGTGAAGAAATTGTCCTCTTGATACACCCTGTATAATTAGTCCTCTTGATACACCCTGTATAAGTATTAGGCGTATACCTCCTCGCGTTTCTGCGATCCTGGTAGCCAATCTCGAATTTTCGTTGATTTCATTGATTATCGAAGTTTCGAGTTTCAAAAAGAACGAAAAACGACGAAAATCACGAAAATCTGGGATTTGGTACCAGGATCGCAGAAACGCGAGGAGGTATGCTCCTGATACTTATACAGGATGTATCAAGAGGACTAATTATACAGGGTGTATCAAGAGGACAATTTTCCACAATTTTTATTTGTTCGATTTTTGTTTAAATTTTTCGGAAAAAAAAATGCAAATCTCGGATTTGCTATCAGGATCACAGAAACGCGAGGAGGTGCCGCGCATGCGCAGATTCGACTTGCTCCTGATACAAAATATACAGGCGATGCAGAGAGAAGGGATTTAGCCCTTTTATTATTTATACAGAGTGTGTCAAGAGGACATTTTCTGGAAAATTTTTACTTAGTTTCAAAAACATATTTCACGTAGTTTTTACGTCTGAAACGTCTTTAGACGTTTATTTAGTTATACAGGGTGTATCAAAGAAAACAAAGAAGCAGAAAATTCAGTAAAAATTCTTTATTTATGAATCAGCAATAAATTGTACAGTTATACAGAGTGTTCTATGCGTAATGACAATCACATTTTTACTTTAAATAATTAATTACCTTTAAATAATATATTTATATAATTAATTACAATAAGCTATACACAGACATTTATACAGAGTGTTGCCCCATTTTGGATGCAGCGCAAAAAAGCCAATATATTAGTGCTAAATTTATACAATTATACAGAGTCTTACAGCAGATATTGACACAATAAAAAAATATCTTAAATAATTAATATCAAGGTTTAGAAACATTATTATACAGAGTGTTGAACAGTTTTAAAATCAGTGCAAAATGGCCTGTCGTTTCATGCAACTATACCGGGTGGTATTAGTTGTAAGGCGACTCCTTGAAAGAAACTTATAAATAAATACTTAGCATCTGCCCTTCTCGTCTTCTTTTCCATAAGTAGTTCAATTGCTGCCGATGCAAAATTCCTTTCCTATGACTTCTGAAACAAACCAAAAAACTAATTAAAATAGTTTATTAAAAACTAATAATTAAGGTCAATTTTTAGGACTTTTTGGTTTACCGTAATTATTGTTTTAATTACAAACTAATCAATCGATTGACCTGAAACTTGCTGAATTTCTTCATTTCGATATGCTTAATCACCCTGCTAAATTTCGTAAAGATCGGAGAAAAATCGATTTTTTGGTCAAAAAAAGAGCAAAGACTATAGTCTTTGCTTTTTTTCAAAAATTTTTGAAAAATAGATTTCTTTTAAATTTGGCATGCTAATTAAGCACCTCAAAATTAAGATGTTCAGCAAGTTTCAGGTGAATCGGGCGATTAGTTTTTTTTTTAAATAATTTTTTTTAAAGAAAAAAAAACTTATGGTACGATTGACCTGAAACTTGCTGAATATCTTCATTTCGATATGCTTAATCACCCTGCTAAATTTCGTAAAGATCGGAGAAAAATCGATTTTTTGGTCAAAAAAAGAGCAAAGCCTATAGTCTTTGCTTTTTTTCAAAAATTTTTGAAAAATAGATTTCTTTTAAATTTGGCATGCTAATTAAGCACCTCAAAATTAAGATGTTCAGCAAGTTTCAGGTGAATCGGGCGATTAGTTTTTTTTTTAAATATTTTTTTTTAAATAAAAAAAAAACTTATGGTACGATTGACCTGAAACTTGCTGAATATCTACATTTCGATATGCTTAATCACCCTGCTAAATTTCGTAAAGATCGGAGAAAAATCGATTTTTTGGTCAAAAAAAGAGCAAAGACTATAGTCTTTGCTTTTTTTCAAAAATTTTTGAAAAATAGATTTCTTTTAAATTTGGCATGCTAATTAAGCACCTCAAAATTAAGATGTTCAGCAAGTTTCAGGTGAATCGGGCGATTAGTTTTTTTTTTAAATAATTTTTTTTAAAGAAAAAAAAAACTTATGGTACGATTGACCTGAAACTTGCTGAATATCTTCATTTCGATATGCTTAATCACCCTGCTAAATTTCGTAAAGATCGGAGAAAAATCGATTTTTTGGTCAAAAAAAGAGCAAAGACTATAGTCTTTGCTTTTTTTCAAAAATTTTTGAAAAATAGATTTCTTTTAAATTTGGCATGCTAATTAAGCACCTCAAAATTAAGATGTTCAGCAAGTTTCAGGTGAATCGGGCGATTAGTTTTTTTTTTAAATAATTTTTTTTAAATAAAAAAAAAACTTATGGTACGATTGACCTGAAACTTGCTGAATATCTTTATTTCGATATGCTTAATCACTCTGCTAAATTTCGTAACGATCGGAGAAAAATCGATTTTTTGGTCAAAAAAAGAGCAAAGACTATAGTCTTTGCTTTTTTTCAAAAATTTTTGAAAAATAGATTTCTATTAAATTTGGCATGCTAATTAAGCACCTCAAAATTAAGATGTTCAGCAAGTTTCAGGTGAATCGGGCGATTAGTTTTTTTTTTAAATAATTTTTTTTAAATAAAAAAAAAACTTATGGTACGATTGACCTGAAACTTGCTGAATATCTTTATTTCGATATGCTTAATCACCCTGCTAAATTTCGTAACGATCGGAGAAAAATCGATTTTTTGGTCAAAAAAAGAGCAAAGACTATAGTCTTTGCATTTTTTCAAAAATTTTTGAAAAATAGATTTCTTTTAAATTTGGCATGCTAATTAAGCACCTCAAAATTAAGATGTTCAGCAAGTTTCAGGTGAATCGGGCAATTAGTTTTTTTTTTAAATAATTTTTTTTAAATAAAAAAAATACTTATGGTACGATTGACCTGAAACTTGCTGAATATCTTTATTTCGATATGCTTAATCACCCTGCTAAATTTCGTAACGATCGGAGAAAAATCGATTTTTTGGTCAAAAAAAGAGCAAAGACTATAAGTCTTTGCTTTTTTTCAAAAATTTTTGAAAAATAGATTTCTTTTAAATTTGGCATGCTAATTAAGCACCTCAAAATTAAGATGTTCAGCAAGTTTCAGGTGAATCGGGCGATTAGTTTTTTTTTTAAATAATTTTTTTTAAATAAAAAAAAAACTTATGGTACGATTGACCTGAAACTTGCTGGATATCTTTATTTCGATATGCTTAATCACCCTGCTAAATTTCGTAACGATCGGAGAAAAATCGATTTTTTGGTCAAAAAAAGAGCAAAGACTATATATAGTCTTTGCTTTTTTTCAAAAATTTTTGAAAAATAGATTTCTTTTAAATTTGGCATGCTAATTAAGCACCTCAAAATTAAGATGTTTAGCAAGTTTCAGGTGAATCGGGCGATTAGTTTTTTTTTTAAATAATTTTTTTTAAATAAAAAAAAAACTTATGGTACGATTGACCTGAAACTTGCTGAATATCTTTATTTCGATATGCTTAATCACCCTGCTAAATTTCGTAACGATCGGAGAAAAATCGATTTTTTGGTCAAAAAAAGAGCAAAGACTATAGTCTTTGCTTTTTTCAAAATTTTTTGAAAAATAGATTTCTTTTAAATTTGGCATGCTAATTAAGCACCTCAAAATTAAGATGTTCAGCAAGTTTCAGGTGAATCGGGCGATTAGTTTTTTTTTTAAATAATTTTTTTTAAATAAAAAAAAAACTTATGGTACGATTGACCTGAAACTTGCTGAATATCTTTATTTCGATATGCTTAATCACCCTGCTAAATTTCGTAACGATCGGAGAAAAATCGATTTTTTGGTCAAAAAAAGAGCAAAGATCTTTGCTTTTTTTCAAAAATTTTTGAAAAATAGATTTCTTTTAAATTTGGCATGCTAATTAAGCACCTCAAAATTAAGATGTTCAGCAAGTTTCAGGTGAATCGGGCGATTAGTTTTTTTTTTAAATAATTTTTTTTAAATAAAAAAAAAACTTATGGTACGATTGACCTGAAACTTGCTGAATATCTTTATTTCGATATGCTTAATCACCCTGCTAAATTTCGTAACGATCGGAGAAAAATCGATTTTTTGGTCAAAAAAAGAGCAAAGACTATAGTCTTTGCTTTTTTTCAAAAATTTTTGAAAAATAGATTTCTTTTAAATTTGGCATGCTAATTAAGCACCTCAAAATTAAGATGTTCAGCAAGTTTCAGGTGAATCGGGCGATTAGTTTTTTTTTTAAATATTTTTTTTTAAATAAAAAAAAAAACTTATGGTACGATTGACCTGAAACTTGCTGAATATCTTTATTTCGATATGCTTAATCACCCTGCTAAATTTCGTAACGATCGGAGAAAAATCGATTTTTTGGTCAAAAAAAGAGCAAAGACTATAGTCTTTGCTTTTTTTCAAAAATTTTTGAAAAATAGATTTCTTTTAAATTTGGCATGCTAATTAAGCACCTCAAAATTAAGATGTTCAGCAAGTTTCAGGTGAATCGGGCGATTAGTTTTTTTTTTAAATAATTTTTTTTAAATAAAAAAAAAACTTATGGTACGATTGACCTGAAACTTGCTGAATATCTTTATTTCGATATGCTTAATCACCCTGCTAAATTTCGTAACGATCGGAGAAAAATCGATTTTTTGGTCAAAAAAAGAGCAAAGACTATAGTCTTTGCTTTTTTTCAAAAATTTTTGAAAAATAGATTTCTTTTAAATTTGGCATGCTAATTAAGCACCTCAAAATTAAGATGTTCAGCAAGTTTCAGGTGAATCGGGCGATTAGTTTTTTTTTTAAATAATTTTTTTTAAATAAAAAAAAAAACTTATGGTACGATTGACCTGAAACTTGCTGAATATCTTTATTTCGATATGCTTAATCACCCTGCTAAATTTCGTAACGATCGGAGAAAAATCGATTTTTTGGTCAAAAAAAGAGCAAAGACTATATATAGTCTTTGCTTTTTTTCAAAAATTTTTGAAAAATAGATTTCTTTTAAATTTGGCATGCTAATTAAGCACCTCAAAATTAAGATGTTCAGCAAGTTTCAGGTGAATCGGGCGATTAGTTTTTTTTTTAAATAATTTTTTTTAAATAAAAAAAAAACTTATGGTACGATTGACCTGAAACTTGCTGAATATCTTTATTTCGATATGCTTAATCACCCTGCTAAATTTCGTAACGATCGGAGAAAAATCGATTTTTTGGTCAAAAAAAGAGCAAAGACTATAGTCTTTGCTTTTTTTCAAAAATTTTTGAAAAATAGATTTCTTTTAAATTTGGCATGCTAATTAAGCACCTCAAAATTAAGATGTTCAGCAAGTTTCAGGTGAATCGGGCGATTAGTTTTTTTTTTAAATAATTTTTTTTAAATAAAAAAAAAACTTATGGTACGATTGACCTGAAACTTGCTGAATATCTTTATTTCGATATGCTTAATCACCCTGCTAAATTTCGTAACGATCGGAGAAAAATCGATTTTTTGGTCAAAAAAAGAGCAAAGACTATAGTCTTTGCTTTTTTTCAAAAATTTTTGAAAAATAGATTTCTTTTAAATTTGGCATGCTAATTAAGCACCTCAAAATTAAGATGTTCAGCAAGTTTCAGGTGAATCGGGCGATTAGTTTTTTTTTTAAATAATTTTTTTTAAATAAAAAAAAAAACTTATGGTACGATTGACCTGAAACTTGCTGAATATCTTTATTTCGATATGCTTAATCACCCTGCTAAATTTCGTAACGATCGGAGAAAAATCGATTTTTTGGTCAAAAAAAGAGCAAAGACTATATATAGTCTTTGCTTTTTTTCAAAAATTTTTGAAAAATAGATTTCTTTTAAATTTGGCATGCTAATTAAGCACCTCAAAATTAAGATGTTCAGCAAGTTTCAGGTGAATCGGGCGATTAGTTTTTTTTTTAAATAATTTTTTTTAAATAAAAAAAAAACTTATGGTACGATTGACCTGAAACTTGCTGAATATCTTTATTTCGATATGCTTAATCACCCTGCTAAATTTCGTAACGATCGGAGAAAAATCGATTTTTTGGTCAAAAAAAGAGCAAAGACTATAGTCTTTGCTTTTTTTCAAAAATTTTTGAAAAATAGATTTCTTTTAAATTTGGCATGCTAATTAAGCACCTCAAAATTAAGATGTTCAGCAAGTTTCAGGTGAATCGGGCGATTAGTTTTTTTTTTTAAATAATTTTTTTTAAATAAAAAAAAAACTTATGGTACGATTGACCTGAAACTTGCTGAATATCTTTATTTCGATATGCTTAATCACCCTGCTAAATTTCGTAACGATCGGAGAAAAATCGATTTTTTGGTCAAAAAAAGAGCAAAGACTATAGTCTTTGCTTTTTTTCAAAAATTTTTGAAAAATAGATTTCTTTTAAATTTGGCATGCTAATTAAGCACCTCAAAATTAAGATGTTCAGCAAGTTTCAGGTGAATCGGGCGATTAGTTTTTTTTTTAAATAATTTTTTTTAAATAAAAAAAAAACTTATGGTACGATTGACCTGAAACTTGCTGAATATCTTTATTTCGATATGCTTAATCACCCTGCTAAATTTCGTAACGATCGGAGAAAAATCGATTTTTTGGTCAAAAAAAGAGCAAAGACTATAGTCTTTGCTTTTTTTCAAAATTTTTTGAAAAATAGATTTCTTTTAAATTTGGCATGCTAATTAAGCACCTCAAAATTAAGATGTTCAGCAAGTTTCAGGTGAATCGGGCGATTAGTTTTTTTTTTAAATAATTTTTTTTAAATAAAAAAAAAACTTATGGTACGATTGACCTGAAACTTGCTGAATATCTTTATTTCGATATGCTTAATCACCCTGCTAAAAAAGAGCAAAGACTATAGTCTTTGCTTTTTTTCAAAAATTTTTGAAAAATAGATTTCTTTTAAATTTGGCATGCTAATTAAGCACCTCAAAATTAAGATGTTCAGCAAGTTTCAGGTGAATCGGGCGATTAGTTTTTTTTTTAAATAATTTTTTTTAAATAAAAAAAAACTTATGGTACGATTGACCTGAAACTTGCTGAATATCTTTATTTCGATATGCTTAATCACCCTGCTAAATTTCGTAACGATCGGAGAAAAATCGATTTTTTGGTCAAAAAAAGAGCAAAGACTATAGTCTTTGCTTTTTTTCAAAATTTTTTGAAAAATAGATTTCTTTTAAATTTGGCATGCTAATTAAGCACCTCAAAATTAAGATGTTCAGCAAGTTTCAGGTGAATCGGGCGATTAGTTTTTTTTTTAAATAATTTTTTTTAAATAAAAAAAAAACTTATGGTACGATTGACCTGAAACTTGCTGAATATCTTTATTTCGATATGCTTAATCACCCTGCTAAAAAAGAGCAAAGACTATAGTCTTTGCTTTTTTTCAAAAATTTTTGAAAAATAGATTTCTTTTAAATTTGGCATGCTAATTAAGCACCTCAAAATTAAGATGTTCAGCAAGTTTCAGGTGAATCGGGCGATTAGTTTTTTTTTTAAATAATTTTTTTTAAATAAAAAAAAACTTATGGTACGATTGACCTGAAACTTGCTGAATATCTTTATTTCGATATGCTTAATCACCCTGCTAAATTTCGTAACGATCGGAGAAAAATCGATTTTTTGGTCAAAAAAAGAGCAAAGACTATAGTCTTTGCTTTTTTTCAAAATTTTTTGAAAAATAGATTTCTTTTAAATTTGGCATGCTAATTAAGCACCTCAAAATTAAGATGTTCAGCAAGTTTCAGGTGAATCGGGCGATTAGTTTTTTTTTTAAATAATTTTTTTTAAATAAAAAAAAACTTATGGTACGATTGACCTGAAACTTGCTGAATATCTTTATTTCGATATGCTTAATCACCCTGCTAAAAAAGAGCAAAGACTATAGTCTTTGCTTTTTTTCAAAAATTTTTGAAAAATAGATTTCTTTTAAATTTGGCATGCTAATTAAGCACCTCAAAATTAAGATGTTCAGCAAGTTTCAGGTGAATCGGGCGATTAGTTTTTTTTTTAAATAATTTTTTTTAAATAAAAAAAAACTTATGGTACGATTGACCTGAAACTTGCTGAATATCTTTATTTCGATATGCTTAATCACCCTGCTAAATTTCGTAACGATCGGAGAAAAATCGATTTTTTGGTCAAAAAAAGAGCAAAGACAGTCTTTGCTTTTTTTCAAAATTTTTTGAAAAATAGATTTCTTTTAAATTTGGCATGCTAATTAAGCACCTCAAAATTAAGATGTTCAGCAAGTTTCAGGTGAATCGGGCGATTAGTTTTTTTTTTAAATAATTTTTTTTAAATAAAAAAAAAACTTATGGTACGATTGACCTGAAACTTGCTGAATATCTTTATTTCGATATGCTTAATCACCCTGCTAAATTTCGTAACGATCGGAGAAAAATCGATTTTTTGGTCAAAAAAAGAGCAAAGACTATAGTCTTTGCTTTTTTTCAAAAATTTTTGAAAAATAAATTTCTTTTAAATTTGGCATGCTAATTAAGCACCTCAAAATTAAGATGTTCAGCAAGTTTCAGGTGAATCGGGCGATTAGTTTTTTTTTTAAATAATTTTTTTTAAATAAAAAAAAAACTTATGGTACGATTGACCTGAAACTTGCTGAATATCTTTATTTCGATATGCTTAATCACCCTGCTAAATTTCGTAACGATCGGAGAAAAATCGATTTTTTGGTCAAAAAAAGAGCAAAGACTATAGTCTTTGCTTTTTTTCAAAAATTTTTGAAAAATAGATTTCTTTTAAATTTGGCATGCTAATTAAGCACCTCAAAATTAAGATGTTCAGCAAGTTTCAGGTGAATCGGGCGATTAGTTTTTTTTTTAAATAATTTTTTTTAAATAAAAAAAAAAC
This sequence comes from Cryptophagus acutangulus, assembly GCA_963556235.1. NCBI lineage: Eukaryota > Metazoa > Arthropoda > Insecta > Coleoptera > Cryptophagidae > Cryptophagus > Cryptophagus acutangulus. The sequence continues at coordinate 5,091,917 of OY744564.1, forward strand.
TTATGGTACGATTGACCTGAAACTTGCTGAATATCTTTATTTCGATATGCTTAATCACCCTGCTAAATTTCGTAACGATCGGAGAAAAATCGATTTTTTGGTCAAAAAAAGAGCAAAGACTATAGTCTTTGCTTTTTTTCAAAAATTTTTGAAAAATAGATTTCTTTTAAATTTGGCATGCTAATTAAGCACCTCAAAATTAAGATGTTCAGCAAGTTTCAGGTGAATCGGGCGATTAGTTTTTTTTTTAAATAATTTTTTTTAAATAAAAAAAAAACTTATGGTACGATTGACCTGAAACTTGCTGAATATCTTTATTTCGATATGCTTAATCACCCTGCTAAATTTCGTAACGATCGGAGAAAAATCGATTTTTTGGTCAAAAAAAGAGCAAAGACTATAGTCTTTGCTTTTTTTCAAAAATTTTTGAAAAATAGATTTCTTTTAAATTTGGCATGCTAATTAAGCACCTCAAAATTAAGATGTTCAGCAAGTTTCAGGTGAATCGGGCGATTAGTTTTTTTTTTAAATAATTTTTTTTAAATAAAAAAAAAAACTTATGGTACGATTGACCTGAAACTTGCTGAATATCTTTATTTCGATATGCTTAATCACCCTGCTAAATTTCGTAACGATCGGAGAAAAATCGATTTTTTGGTCAAAAAAAGAGCAAAGACTATAGTCTTTGCTTTTTTTCAAAATTTTTTGAAAAATAGATTTCTTTTAAATTTGGCATGCTAATTAAGCACCTCAAAATTAAGATGTTCAGCAAGTTTCAGGTGAATCGGGCGATTAGTTTTTTTTTTAAATAATTTTTTTTAAATAAAAAAAAAACTTATGGTACGATTGACCTGAAACTTGCTGAATATCTTTATTTCGATATGCTTAATCACCCTGCTAAATTTCGTAACGATCGGAGAAAAATCGATTTTTTGGTCAAAAAAAGAGCAAAGACTATAGTCTTTGCTTTTTTTCAAAAATTTTTGAAAAATAGATTTCTTTTAAATTTGGCATGCTAATTAAGCACCTCAAAATTAAGATGTTCAGCAAGTTTCAGGTGAATCGGGCGATTAGTTTTTTTTTAAATAATTTTTTTTAAATAAAAAAAAAACTTATGGTACGATTGACCTGAAACTTGCTGAATATCTTTATTTCGATATGCTTAATCACCCTGCTAAATTTCGTAACGATCGGAGAAAAATCGATTTTTTGGTCAAAAAAAGAGCAAAGACTATAGTCTTTGCTTTTTTTCAAAAATTTTTGAAAAATAGATTTCTTTTAAATTTGGCATGCTAATTAAGCACCTCAAAATTAAGATGTTCAGCAAGTTTCAGGTGAATCGGGCGATTAGTTTTTTTTTTAAATAATTTTTTTTAAATAAAAAAAAAACTTATGGTACGATTGACCTGAAACTTGCTGAATATCTTTATTTCGATATGCTTAATCACCCTGCTAAATTTCGTAACGATCGGAGAAAAATCGATTTTTTGGTCAAAAAAAGAGCAAAGACTATATATAGTCTTTGCTTTTTTTCAAAAATTTTTGAAAAATAGATTTCTTTTAAATTTGGCATGCTAATTAAGCACCTCAAAATTAAGATGTTCAGCAAGTTTCAGGTGAATCGGGCGATTAGTTTTTTTTTAAAATAATTTTTTTTAAATAAAAAAAAAACTTATGGTACGATTGACCTGAAACTTGCTGAATATCTTTATTTCGATATGCTTAATCACCCTGCTAAATTTCGTAAAGATCGGAGAAAAATCGATTTTTTGGTCAAAAAAAGAGCAAAGACTATAGTCTTTGCTTTTTTTCAAAAATTTTTGAAAAATAGATTTCTTTTAAATTTGGCATGCTAATTAAGCACCTCAAAATTAAGATGTTCAGCAAGTTTCAGGTGAATCGGGCGATTAGTTTTTTTTTTAAATAATTTTTTTTAAATAAAAAAAAAACTTATGGTACGATTGACCTGAAACTTGCTGAATATCTTTATTTCGATATGCTTAATCACCCTGCTAAATTTCGTAACGATCGGAGAAAAATCGATTTTTTGGTCAAAAAAAGAGCAAAGACTTATAGTCTTTGCTTTTTTTCAAAAATTTTTGAAAAATAGATTTCTTTTAAATTTGGCATGCTAATTAAGCACCTCAAAATTAAGATGTTCAGCAAGTTTCAGGTGAATCGGGCGATTAGTTTTTTTTTTAAATAATTTTTTTTAAATAAAAAAAAAACTTATGGTACGATTGACCTGAAACTTGCTGAATATCTTTATTTCGATATGCTTAATCACCCTGCTAAATTTCGTAACGATCGGAGAAAAATCGATTTTTTGGTCAAAAAAAGAGCAAAGACTATAGTCTTTGCTTTTTTTCAAAATTTTTTGAAAAATAGATTTCTTTTAAATTTGGCATGCTAATTAAGCACCTCAAAATTAAGATGTTCAGCAAGTTTCAGGTGAATCGGGCGATTAGTTTTTTTTTTAAATAATTTTTTTTAAATAAAAAAAAAACTTATGGTACGATTGACCTGAAACTTGCTGAATATCTTTATTTCGATATGCTTAATCACCCTGCTAAATTTCGTAACGATCGGAGAAAAATCGATTTTTTGGTCAAAAAAAGAGCAAAGACTATAGTCTTTGCTTTTTTTCAAAAATTTTTGAAAAATAGATTTCTTTTAAATTTGGCATGCTAATTAAGCACCTCAAAATTAAGATGTTCAGCAAGTTTCAGGTGAATCGAGCGATTAGTTTTTTTTTTAAATAATTTTTTTTAAATAAAAAAAAAACTTATGGTACGATTGACCTGAAACTTGCTGAATATCTTTATTTCGATATGCTTAATCACCCTGCTAAATTTCGTAACGATCGGAGAAAAATCAATTTTTTGGTCAAAAAAAGAGCAAAGACTATATATAGTCTTTGCTTTTTTTCAAAAATTTTTGAAAAATAGATTTCTTTTAAATTTGGCATGCTAATTAAGCACCTCAAAATTAAGATGTTCAGCAAGTTTCAGGTGAATCGGGCGATTAGTTTTTTTTTTAAATAATTTTTTTTAAATAAAAAAAAAACTTATGGTACGATTGACCTGAAACTTGCTGAATATCTTTATTTCGATATGCTTAATCACCCTGCTAAATTTCGTAAAGATCGGAGAAAAATCGATTTTTTGGTCAAAAAAAGAGCAAAGACTATAGTCTTTGCTTTTTTTCAAAATTTTTTGAAAAATAGATTTCTTTTAAATTTGGCATGCTAATTAAGCACCTCAAAATTAAGATGTTCAGCAAGTTTCAGGTGAATCGGGCGATTAGTTTTTTTTTTAAATAATTTTTTTTAAATAAAAAAAAAACTTATGGTACGATTGACCTGAAACTTGCTGAATATCTTTATTTCGATATGCTTAATCACCCTGCTAAATTTCGTAACGATCGGAGAAAAATCGATTTTTTGGTCAAAAAAAGAGCAAAGACTATAGTCTTTGCTTTTTTTCAAAAATTTTTGAAAAATAGATTTCTTTTAAATTTGGCATGCTAATTAAGCACCTCAAAATTAAGATGTTCAGCAAGTTTCAGGTGAATCGGGCGATTAGTTTTTTTTTTAAATAATTTTTTTTAAATAAAAAAAAAACTTATGGTACGATTGACCTGAAACTTGCTGAATATCTTTATTTCGATATGCTTAATCACCCTGCTAAATTTCGTAACGATCGGAGAAAAATCGATTTTTTGGTCAAAAAAAGAGCAAAGACTATAGTCTTTGCTTTTTTTCAAAAATTTTTGAAAAATAGATTTCTTTTAAATTTGGCATGCTAATTAAGCACCTCAAAATTAAGATGTTCAGCAAGTTTCAGGTGAATCGGGCGATTAGTTTTTTTTTTAAATAATTTTTTTTAAATAAAAAAAAAACTTATGGTACGATTGACCTGAAACTTGCTGAATATCTTTATTTCGATATGCTTAATCACCCTGCTAAATTTCGTAACGATCGGAGAAAAATCGATTTTTTGGTCAAAAAAAGAGCAAAGACTATAGTCTTTGCTTTTTTTCAAAATTTTTTGAAAAATAGATTTCTTTTAAATTTGGCATGCTAATTAAGCACCTCAAAATTAAGATGTTCAGCAAGTTTCAGGTGAATCGGGCGATTAGTTTTTTTTTTAAATAATTTTTTTTAAATAAAAAAAAAACTTATGGTACGATTGACCTGAAACTTGCTGAATATCTTTATTTCGATATGCTTAATCACCCTGCTAAATTTCGTAACGATCGGAGAAAAATCGATTTTTTGGTCAAAAAAAGAGCAAAGACTATAGTCTTTGCTTTTTTTCAAAAATTTTTGAAAAATAGATTTCTTTTAAATTTGGCATGCTAATTAAGCACCTCAAAATTAAGATGTTCAGCAAGTTTCAGGTGAATCGGGCGATTAGTTTTTTTTTTAAATAATTTTTTTTAAATAAAAAAAAAACTTATGGTACGATTGACCTGAAACTTGCTGAATATCTTTATTTCGATATGCTTAATCACCCTGCTAAATTTCGTAACGATCGGAGAAAAATCGATTTTTTGGTTAAAAAAAGAGCAAAGAGTCTTTGCTTTTTTTCAAAATTTTTTGAAAAATAGATTTCTTTTAAATTTGGCATGTTAATTAAGCACCTCAAAATTAAGATGTTCAGCAAGTTTCAGGTGAATCGGGCGATTAGTTTTTTTTTTAAATAATTTTTTTTAAATAAAAAAAAAACTTATGGTACGATTGACCTGAAACTTGCTGAATATCTTTATTTCGATATGCTTAATCACCCTGCTAAATTTCGTAACGATCGGAGAAAAATCGATTTTTTGGTCAAAAAAAGAGCAAAGACTATATATAGTCTTTGCTTTTTTTCAAAAATTTTTGAAAAATAGATTTCTTTTAAATTTGCCATGCTAATTAAGCACCTCAAAATTAAGATGTTCAGCAAGTTTCAGGTGAATCGGGCGATTAGTTTTTTTTTAAAATAATTTTTTTTAAATAAAAAAAAAACTTATGGTACGATTGACCTGAAACTTGCTGAATATCTTTATTTCGATATGCTTAATCACCCTGCTAAATTTCGTAAAGATCGGAGAAAAATCGATTTTTTGGTCTTTGCTTTTTTTCAAAAATTTTTGAAAAATAGATTTCTTTTAAATTTGGCATGCTAATTAAGCACCTCAAAATTAAGATGTTCAGCAAGTTTCAGGTGAATCGGGCGATTAGTTTTTTTTTTAAATAATTTTTTTTAAATAAAAAAAAAACTTATGGTACGATTGACCTGAAACTTGCTGAATATCTTTATTTCGATATGCTTAATCACCCTGCTAAATTTCGTAACGATCGGAGAAAAATCGATTTTTTGGTCAAAAAAAGAGCAAAGACTATATATAGTCTTTGCTTTTTTTCAAAAATTTTTGAAAAATAGATTTCTTTTAAATTTGGCATGCTAATTAAGCACCTCAAAATTAAGATGTTCAGCAAGTTTCAGGTGAATCGGGCGATTAGTTTTTTTTTTAAATAATTTTTTTTAAATAAAAAAAAAACTTATGGTACGATTGACCTGAAACTTGCTGAATATCTTTATTTCGATATGCTTAATCACCCTGCTAAATTTCGTAACGATCGGAGAAAAATCGATTTTTTGGTCAAAAAAAGAGCAAAGACTATATATAGTCTTTGCTTTTTTTCAAAAATTTTTGAAAAATAGATTTCTTTTAAATTTGGCATGCTAATTAAGCACCTCAAAATTAAGATGTTCAGCAAGTTTCAGGTGAATCGGGCGATTAGTTTTTTTTTTAAATAATTTTTTTTAAATAAAAAAAAAACTTATGGTACGATTGACCTGAAACTTGCTGAATATCTTTATTTCGATATGCTTAATCACCCTGCTAAATTTCGTAACGATCGGAGAAAAATCGATTTTTTGGTCAAAAAAAGAGCAAAGACTATAGTCTTTGCTTTTTTTCAAAAATTTTTAAAAAATAGATTTCTTTTAAATTTGGCATGCTAATTAAGCACCTCAAAAAAGCACCTCAAAATTAAGATGTTCAGCAAGTTTCAGGTGAATCGGGCGATTAGTTTTTTTTTTAAATAATTTTTTTTAAAGAAAAAAAAAACTTATGGTACGATTGACCTGAAACTTGCTGAATATCTTCATTTCGATATGCTTAATCACCCTGCTAAATTTCGTAAAGATCGGAGAAAAATCGATTTTTTGGTCAAAAAAAGAGCAAAGACTATAGTCTTTGCTTTTTTTCAAAAATTTTTGAAAAATAGATTTCTTTTAAATTTGGCATGCTAATTAAGCACCTCAAAATTAAGATGTTCAGCAAGTTTCAGGTGAATCGGGCGATTAGTTTTTTTTTTAAATAATTTTTTTTAAAGAAAAAAAAAACTTATGGTACGATTGACCTGAAACTTGCTGAATATCTTCATTTCGATATGCTTAATCACCCTGCTAAATTTCGTAAAGATCGGAGAAAAATCGATTTTTTGGTCAAAAAAAGAGCAAAGACTGTCTTTGCTTTTTTTCAAAAAATTTTGAAAAATAGATTTCTTTTAAATTTGGCATGCTAATTAAGCACCTCAAAATTAAGATGTTCAGCAAGTTTCAGGTGAATCGGGTGATTAGTTTTTTTTTTATAAAATTTTTTTTAAAGAAAAAAAAAACTTATGGTACGATTGACCTGAAACTTGCTGAATATCTTCATTTCGATATGCTTAATCACCCTGCTAAATTTCGTAAAGATCGGAGAAAAATCGATTTTTTGGTCAAAAAAAGAGCAAAGACTATAGTCTTTGCTTTTTTTCAAAAATTTTTGAAAAATAGATTTCTTTTAAATTTGGCATGCTAATTAAGCACCTCAAAATTAAGATGTTCAGCAAGTTTCAGGTGAATCGGGCGATTAGTTTTTTTTTAAATAATTTTTTTTAAAGAAAAAAAAAACTTATGGTACGATTGACCTGAAACTTGCTGAATATCTTCATTTCGATATGCTTAATCACCCTGCTAAATTTCGTAAAGATCGGAGAAAAATCGATTTTTTGGTCAAAAAAAGAGCAAAGACTATAGTCTTTGCTTTTTTTCAAAAATTTTTGAAAAATAGATTTCTTTTAAATTTGGCATGCTAATTAAGCACCTCAAAATTAAGATGTTCAGCAAGTTTCAGGTGAATCGGGCGATTAATTTTTTTTTTATATAATTTTTTTTAAAGAAAAAAAAAACTTATGGTACGATTGACCTGAAACTTGCTGAATATCTTCATTTCGATATGCTTAATCACCCTGCTAAATTTCGTAAAGATCGGAGAAAAATCGATTTTTTGGTCAAAAAAAGAGCAAAGACTATAGTCTTTGCTTTTTTTCAAAAATTTTTGAAAAATAGATTTCTTTTAAATTTGGCATGCTAATTAAGCACCTCAAAATTAAGATGTTCAGCAAGTTTCAGGTGAATCGGGCGATTAGTTTTTTTTTTAAATAATTTTTTTTAAAGAAAAAAAAAACTTATGGTACGATTGACCTGAAACTTGCTGAATATCTTCATTTCGATATGCTTAATCACCCTGCTAAATTTCGTAAAGATCGGAGAAAAATCGATTTTTTGGTCAAAAAAAGAGCAAAGACTATAGTCTTTGCTTTTTTTCAAAAAATTTTGAAAAATAGATTTCTTTTAAATTTGGCATGCTAATTAAGCACCTCAAAATTAAGATGTTCAGCAAGTTTCAGGTGAATCGGGCGATTAGTTTTTTTTTTAAATAATTTTTTTTAAAGAAAAAAAAAACTTATGGTACGATTGACCTGAAACTTGCTGAATATCTTCATTTCGATATGCTTAATCACCCTGCTAAATTTCGTAAAGATCGGAGAAAAATCGATTTTTTGGTCAAAAAAAGAGCAAAGACTATAGTCTTTGCTTTTTTTCAAAAAATTTTGAAAAATAGATTTCTTTTAAATTTGGCATGCTAATTAAGCACCTCAAAATTAAGATGTTCAGCAAGTTTCAGGTGAATCGGGCGATTAGTTTTTTTTTTAAATAATTTTTTTTAAAGAAAAAAAAAACTTATGGTACGATTGACCTGAAACTTGCTGAATATCTTCATTTCGATATGCTTAATCACCCTGCTAAATTTCGTAAAGATCGGAGAAAAATCGATTTTTTGGTCAAAAAAAGAGCAAAGACTATTATAGTCTTTGCTTTTTTTCAAAAAATTTTGAAAAATAGATTTCTTTTAAATTTGGCATGCTAATTAAGCACCTCAAAATTAAGATGTTCAGCAAGTTTCAGGTGAATCGGGCGATTAGTTTTTTATTTAAATAATTTTTTTTAAAGAAAAAAAAAACTTATGGTACGATTGACCTGAAACTTGCTGAATATCTTCATTTCGATATGCTTAATCACCCTGCTAAATTTCGTAAAGATCGGAGAAAAATCGATTTTTTGGTCAAAAAAAGAGCAAAGACTATAGTCTTTGCTTTTTTTCAAAAAATTTTGAAAAATAGATTTCTTTTAAATTTGGCATGCTAATTAAGCACCTCAAAATTAAGATGTTCAGCAAGTTTCAGGTGAATCGGGCGATTAGTTTTTTTTTTAAATAATTTTTTTTAAAGAAAAAAAAAACTTATGGTACGATTGACCTGAAACTTGCTGAATATCTTCATTTCGATATGCTTAATCACCCTGCTAAATTTCGTAAAGATCGGAGAAAAATCGATTTTTTGGTCAAAAAAAGAGCAAAGACTATAGTCTTTGCTTTTTTTCAAAAAATTTTGAAAAATAGATTTCTTTTAAATTTGGCATGCTAATTAAGCACCTCAAAATTAAGATGTTCAGCAAGTTTCAGGTGAATCGGGCGATTAGTTTTTTTTTTAAATAATTTTTTTTAAAGAAAAAAAAAACTTATGGTACGATTGACCTGAAACTTGCTGAATATCTTCATTTCGATATGCTTAATCACCCTGCTAAATTTCGTAAAGATCGGAGAAAAATCGATTTTTTGGTCAAAAAAAGAGCAAAGACTATAGTCTTTGCTTTTTTTCAAAAAATTTTGAAAAATAGATTTCTTTTAAATTTGGCATGCTAATTAAGCACCTCAAAATTAAGATGTTCAGCAAGTTTCAGGTGAATCGGGCGATTAGTTTTTTTTTTAAATAATTTTTTTTAAAGAAAAAAAAAACTTATGGTACGATTGACCTGAAACTTGCTGAATATCTTCATTTCGATATGCTTAATCACCCTGCTAAATTTCGTAAAGATCGGAGAAAAATCGATTTTTTGGTCAAAAAAAGAGCAAAGACTATAGTCTTTGCTTTTTTTCAAAAATTTTTGAAAAATAGATTTCTTTTAAATTTGGCATGCTAATTAAGCACCTCAAAATTAAGATGTTCAGCAAGTTTCAGGTGAATCGGGCGATTAGTTTTTTTTTTAAATAATTTTTTTTAAAGAAAAAAAAAACTTATGGTACGATTGACCTGAAACTTGCTGAATATCTTCATTTCGATATGCTTAATCACCCTGCTAAATTTCGTAAAGATCGGAGAAAAATCGATTTTTTGGTCAAAAAAAGAGCAAAGACTGTCTTTGCTTTTTTTCAAAAAATTTTGAAAAATAGATTTCTTTTAAATTTGGCATGCTAATTAAGCACCTCAAAATTAAGATGTTCAGCAAGTTTCAGGTGAATCGGGTGATTAGTTTTTTTTTTATATAATTTTTTTTAAAGAAAAAAAAAACTTATGGTACGATTGACCTGAAACTTGCTGAATATCTTCATTTCGATATGCTTAATCACCCTGCTAAATTTCGTAAAGATCGGAGAAAAATCGATTTTTTGGTCAAAAAAAGAGCAAAGACTATAGTCTTTGCTTTTTTTCAAAAAATTTTGAAAAATAGATTTCTTTTAAATTTGGCATGCTAATTAAGCACCTCAAAATTAAGATGTTCAGCAAGTTTCAGGTGAATCGGGCGATTAGTTTTTTTTTAAATAATTTTTTTTAAAGAAAAAAAAACTTATGGTACGATTGACCTGAAACTTGCTGAATATCTTCATTTCGATATGCTTAATCACCCTGCTAAATTTCGTAAAGATCGGAGAAAAATCGATTTTTTGGTCAAAAAAAGAGCAAAGACTATAGTCTTTGCTTTTTTTCAAAAATTTTTGAAAAATAGATTTCTTTTAAATTTGGCATGCTAATTAAGCACCTCAAAATTAAGATGTTCAGCAAGTTTCAGGTGAATCGGGCGATTAGTTTTTTTTTTAAATAATTTTTTTTAAAGAAAAAAAAAACTTATGGTACGATTGACCTGAAACTTGCTGAATATCTTCATTTCGATATGCTTAATCACCCTGCTAAATTTCGTAAAGATCGGAGAAAAATCGATTTTTTGGTCAAAAAAAGAGCAAAGACTGTCTTTGCTTTTTTTCAAAAAATTTTGAAAAATAGATTTCTTTTAAATTTGGCATGCTAATTAAGCACCTCAAAATTAAGATGTTCAGCAAGTTTCAGGTGAATCGGGTGATTAGTTTTTTTTTTATATAATTTTTTTTAAAGAAAAAAAAAACTTATGGTACGATTGACCTGAAACTTGCTGAATATCTTCATTTCGATATGCTTAATCACCCTGCTAAATTTCGTAAAGATCGGAGAAAAATCGATTTTTTGGTCAAAAAAAGAGCAAAGACTATAGTCTTTGCTTTTTTTCAAAAATTTTTGAAAAATAGATTTCTTTTAAATTTGGCATGCTAATTAAGCACCTCAAAATTAAGATGTTCAGCAAGTTTCAGGTGAATCGGGCGATTAGTTTTTTTTTAAATAATTTTTTTTAAAGAAAAAAAAAACTTATGGTACGATTGACCTGAAACTTGCTGAATATCTTCATTTCGATATGCTTAATCACCCTGCTAAATTTCGTAAAGATCGGAGAAAAATCGATTTTTTGGTCAAAAAAAGAGCAAAGACTATAGTCTTTGCTTTTTTTCAAAAATTTTTGAAAAATAGATTTCTTTTAAATTTGGCATGCTAATTAAGCACCTCAAAATTAAGATGTTCAGCAAGTTTCAGGTGAATCGGGCGATTAATTTTTTTTTTATATAATTTTTTTTAAAGAAAAAAAAAACTTATGGTACGATTGACCTGAAACTTGCTGAATATCTTCATTTCGATATGCTTAATCACCCTGCTAAATTTCGTAAAGATCGGAGAAAAATCGATTTTTTGGTCAAAAAAAGAGCAAAGACTATAGTCTTTGCTTTTTTTCAAAAATTTTTGAAAAATAGATTTCTTTTAAATTTGGCATGCTAATTAAGCACCTCAAAATTAAGATGTTCAGCAAGTTTCAGGTGAATCGGGCGATTAGTTTTTTTTTTAAATAATTTTTTTTAAAGAAAAAAAAAACTTATGGTACGATTGACCTGAAACTTGCTGAATATCTTCATTTCGATATGCTTAATCACCCTGCTAAATTTCGTAAAGATCGGAGAAAAATCGATTTTTTGGTCAAAAAAAGAGCAAAGACTATAGTCTTTGCTTTTTTTCAAAAAATTTTGAAAAATAGATTTCTTTTAAATTTGGCATGCTAATTAAGCACCTCAAAATTAAGATGTTCAGCAAGTTTCAGGTGAATCGGGCGATTAGTTTTTTTTTTAAATAATTTTTTTTAAAGAAAAAAAAAACTTATGGTACGATTGACCTGAAACTTGCTGAATATCTTCATTTCGATATGCTTAATCACCCTGCTAAATTTCGTAAAGATCGGAGAAAAATCGATTTTTTGGTCAAAAAAAGAGCAAAGACTATAGTCTTTGCTTTTTTTCAAAAAATTTTGAAAAATAGATTTCTTTTAAATTTGGCATGCTAATTAAGCACCTCAAAATTAAGATGTTCAGCAAGTTTCAGGTGAATCGGGCGATTAGTTTTTTTTTTAAATAATTTTTTTTAAAGAAAAAAAAAACTTATGGTACGATTGACCTGAAACTTGCTGAATATCTTCATTTCGATATGCTTAATCACCCTGCTAAATTTCGTAAAGATCGGAGAAAAATCGATTTTTTGGTCAAAAAAAGAGCAAAGACTATAGTCTTTGCTTTTTTTCAAAAAATTTTGAAAAATAGATTTCTTTTAAATTTGGCATGCTAATTAAGCACCTCAAAATTAAGATGTTCAGCAAGTTTCAGGTGAATCGGGCGATTAGTTTTTTATTTAAATAATTTTTTTTAAAGAAAAAAAAAACTTATGGTACGATTGACCTGAAACTTGCTGAATATCTTCATTTCGATATGCTTAATCACCCTGCTAAATTTCGTAAAGATCGGAGAAAAATCGATTTTTTGGTCAAAAAAAGAGCAAAGACTATAGTCTTTGCTTTTTTTCAAAAAATTTTGAAAAATAGATTTCTTTTAAATTTGGCATGCTAATTAAGCACCTCAAAATTAAGATGTTCAGCAAGTTTCAGGTGAATCGGGCGATTAGTTTTTTTTTTAAATAATTTTTTTTAAAGAAAAAAAAAACTTATGGTACGATTGACCTGAAACTTGCTGAATATCTTCATTTCGATATGCTTAATCACCCTGCTAAATTTCGTAAAGATCGGAGAAAAATCGATTTTTTGGTCAAAAAAAGAGCAAAGACTATAGTCTTTGCTTTTTTTCAAAAAATTTTGAAAAATAGATTTCTTTTAAATTTGGCATGCTAATTAAGCACCTCAAAATTAAGATGTTCAGCAAGTTTCAGGTGAATCGGGCGATTAGTTTTTTTTTTAAATAATTTTTTTTAAAGAAAAAAAAAACTTATGGTACGATTGACCTGAAACTTGCTGAATATCTTCATTTCGATATGCTTAATCACCCTGCTAAATTTCGTAAAGATCGGAGAAAAATCGATTTTTTGGTCAAAAAAAGAGCAAAGACTATAGTCTTTGCTTTTTTTCAAAAAATTTTGAAAAATAGATTTCTTTTAAATTTGGCATGCTAATTAAGCACCTCAAAATTAAGATGTTCAGCAAGTTTCAGGTGAATCGGGCGATTAGTTTTTTTTTTAAATAATTTTTTTTAAAGAAAAAAAAAACTTATGGTACGATTGACCTGAAACTTGCTGAATATCTTCATTTCGATATGCTTAATCACCCTGCTAAATTTCGTAAAGATCGGAGAAAAATCGATTTTTTGGTCAAAAAAAGAGCAAAGACTATAGTCTTTGCTTTTTTTCAAAAATTTTTGAAAAATAGATTTCTTTTAAATTTGGCATGCTAATTAAGCACCTCAAAATTAAGATGTTCAGCAAGTTTCAGGTGAATCGGGCGATTAGTTTTTTTTTTAAATAATTTTTTTTAAAGAAAAAAAAAACTTATGGTACGATTGACCTGAAACTTGCTGAATATCTTCATTTCGATATGCTTAATCACCCTGCTAAATTTCGTAAAGATCGGAGAAAAATCGATTTTTTGGTCAAAAAAAGAGCAAAGACTATAGTCTTTGCTTTTTTTCAAAAATTTTTGAAAAATAGATTTCTTTTAAATTTGGCATGCTAATTAAGCACCTCAAAATTAAGATGTTCAGCAAGTTTCAGGTGAATCGGGCGATTAGTTTTTTTTTTATATAATTTTTTTTAAAGAAAAAAAAAACTTATGGTACGATTGACCTGAAACTTGCTGAATATCTTCATTTCGATATGCTTAATCACCCTGCTAAATTTCGTAAAGATCGGAGAAAAATCGATTTTTTGGTCAAAAAAAGAGCAAAGACTATAGTCTTTGCTTTTTTTCAAAAAATTTTGAAAAATAGATTTCTTTTAAATTTGGCATGCTAATTAAGCACCTCAAAATTAAGATGTTCAGCAAGTTTCAGGTGAATCGGGCGATTAGTTTTTTTTTAAATAATTTTTTTTAAAGAAAAAAAAAACTTATGGTACGATTGACCTGAAACTTGCTGAATATCTTCATTTCGATATGCTTAATCACCCTGCTAAATTTCGTAAAGATCGGAGAAAAATCGATTTTTTGGTCAAAAAAAGAGCAAAGACTATAGTCTTTGCTTTTTTTCAAAAATTTTTGAAAAATAGATTTCTTTTAAATTTGGCATGCTAATTAAGCACCTCAAAATTAAGATGTTCAGCAAGTTTCAGGTGAATCGGGCGATTAATTTTTTTTTTATATAATTTTTTTTAAAGAAAAAAAAAACTTATGGTACGATTGACCTGAAACTTGCTGAATATCTTCATTTCGATATGCTTAATCACCCTGCTAAATTTCGTAAAGATCGGAGAAAAATCGATTTTTTGGTCAAAAAAAGAGCAAAGACTATAGTCTTTGCTTTTTTTCAAAAATTTTTGAAAAATAGATTTCTTTTAAATTTGGCATGCTAATTAAGCACCTCAAAATTAAGATGTTCAGCAAGTTTCAGGTGAATCGGGCGATTAGTTTTTTTTTTAAATAATTTTTTTTAAAGAAAAAAAAAACTTATGGTACGATTGACCTGAAACTTGCTGAATATCTTCATTTCGATATGCTTAATCACCCTGCTAAATTTCGTAAAGATCGGAGAAAAATCGATTTTTTGGTCAAAAAAAGAGCAAAGACTATAGTCTTTGCTTTTTTTCAAAAAATTTTGAAAAATAGATTTCTTTTAAATTTGGCATGCTAATTAAGCACCTCAAAATTAAGATGTTCAGCAAGTTTCAGGTGAATCGGGCGATTAGTTTTTTTTTTAAATAATTTTTTTTAAAGAAAAAAAAAACTTATGGTACGATTGACCTGAAACTTGCTGAATATCTTCATTTCGATATGCTTAATCACCCTGCTAAATTTCGTAAAGATCGGAGAAAAATCGATTTTTTGGTCAAAAAAAGAGCAAAGACTATAGTCTTTGCTTTTTTTCAAAAATTTTTGAAAAATAGATTTCTTTTAAATTTGGCATGCTAATTAAGCACCTCAAAATTAAGATGTTCAGCAAGTTTCAGGTGAATCGGGCGATTAATTTTTTTTTTATATAATTTTTTTTAAAGAAAAAAAAAACTTATGGTACGATTGACCTGAAACTTGCTGAATATCTTCATTTCGATATGCTTAATCACCCTGCTAAATTTCGTAAAGATCGGAGAAAAATCGATTTTTTGGTCAAAAAAAGAGCAAAGACTATAGTCTTTGCTTTTTTTCAAAAATTTTTGAAAAATAGATTTCTTTTAAATTTGGCATGCTAATTAAGCACCTCAAAATTAAGATGTTCAGCAAGTTTCAGGTGAATCGGGCGATTAGTTTTTTTTTTAAATAATTTTTTTTAAAGAAAAAAAAAACTTATGGTACGATTGACCTGAAACTTGCTGAATATCTTCATTTCGATATGCTTAATCACCCTGCTAAATTTCGTAAAGATCGGAGAAAAATCGATTTTTTGGTCAAAAAAAGAGCAAAGACTATAGTCTTTGCTTTTTTTCAAAAAATTTTGAAAAATAGATTTCTTTTAAATTTGGCATGCTAATTAAGCACCTCAAAATTAAGATGTTCAGCAAGTTTCAGGTGAATCGGGCGATTAGTTTTTTTTTTAAATAATTTTTTTTAAAGAAAAAAAAAACTTATGGTACGATTGACCTGAAACTTGCTGAATATCTTCATTTCGATATGCTTAATCACCCTGCTAAATTTCGTAAAGATCGGAGAAAAATCGATTTTTTGGTCAAAAAAAGAGCAAAGACTATAGTCTTTGCTTTTTTTCAAAAAATTTTGAAAAATAGATTTCTTTTAAATTTGGCATGCTAATTAAGCACCTCAAAATTAAGATGTTCAGCAAGTTTCAGGTGAATCGGGCGATTAGTTTTTTTTTTAAATAATTTTTTTTAAAGAAAAAAAAAACTTATGGTACGATTGACCTGAAACTTGCTGAATATCTTCATTTCGATATGCTTAATCACCCTGCTAAATTTCGTAAAGATCGGAGAAAAATCGATGTTTTGGTCAAAAAAAGAGCAAAGACTATAGTCTTTGCTTTTTTTCAAAAAATTTTGAAAAATAGATTTCTTTTAAATTTGGCATGCTAATTAAGCACCTCAAAATTAAGATGTTCAGCAAGTTTCAGGTGAATCGGGCGATTAGTTTTTTTTTTAAATAATTTTTTTTAAAGAAAAAAAAAACTTATGGTACGATTGACCTGAAACTTGCTGAATATCTTCATTTCGATATGCTTAATCACCCTGCTAAATTTCGTAAAGATCGGAGAAAAATCGATTTTTTGGTCAAAAAAAGAGCAAAGACTATAGTCTTTGCTTTTTTTCAAAAAATTTTGAAAAATAGATTTCTTTTAAATTTGGCATGCTAATTAAGCACCTCAAAATTAAGATGTTCAGCAAGTTTCAGGTGAATCGGGCGATTAGTTTTTTTTTTAAATAATTTTTTTTAAAGAAAAAAAAAACTTATGGTACGATTGACCTGAAACTTGCTGAATATCTTCATTTCGATATGCTTAATCACCCTGCTAAATTTCGTAAAGATCGGAGAAAAATCGATTTTTTGGTCAAAAAAAGAGCAAAGACTATAGTCTTTGCTTTTTTTCAAAAAATTTTGAAAAATAGATTTCTTTTAAATTTGGCATGCTAATTAAGCACCTCAAAATTAAGATGTTCAGCAAGTTTCAGGTGAATCGGGCGATTAGTTTTTTTTTTAAATAATTTTTTTTAAAGAAAAAAAAAACTTATGGTACGATTGACCTGAAACTTGCTGAATATCTTCATTTCGATATGCTTAATCACCCTGCTAAATTTCGTAAAGATCGGAGAAAAATCGATTTTTTGGTCAAAAAAAGAGCAAAGACTATAGTCTTTGCTTTTTTTCAAAAATTTTTGAAAAATAGATTTCTTTTAAATTTGGCATGCTAATTAAGCACCTCAAAATTAAGATGTTCAGCAAGTTTCAGGTGAATCGGGCGATTAGTTTTTTTTTTAAATAATTTTTTTTAAAGAAAAAAAAAACTTATGGTACGATTGACCTGAAACTTGCTGAATATCTTCATTTCGATATGCTTAATCACCCTGCTAAATTTCGTAAAGATCGGAGAAAAATCGATTTTTTGGTCAAAAAAAGAGCAAAGACTGTCTTTGCTTTTTTTCAAAAAATTTTGAAAAATAGATTTCTTTTAAATTTGGCATGCTAATTAAGCACCTCAAAATTAAGATGTTCAGCAAGTTTCAGGTGAATCGGGTGATTAGTTTTTTTTTTATATAATTTTTTTTAAAGAAAAAAAAAACTTATGGTACGATTGACCTGAAACTTGCTGAATATCTTCATTTCGATATGCTTAATCACCCTGCTAAATTTCGTAAAGATCGGAGAAAAATCGATTTTTTAATCAAAAAATAGTCTTTGCTTTTTTTCAAAAAATTTTGAAAAATAGATTTCTTTTAAATTTGGCATGCTAATTAAGCACCTCAAAATTAAGATGTTCAGCAAGTTTCAGGTGAATCGGGCGATTAGTTTTTTTTTTAAATAATTTTTTTTAAAGAAAAAAAAAACTTATGGTACGATTGACCTGAAACTTGCTGAATATCTTCATTTCGATATGCTTAATCACCCTGCTAAATTTCGTAAAGATCGGAGAAAAATCGATTTTTTGGTCAAAAAAAGAGCAAAGACTATAGTCTTTGCTTTTTTTCAAAAAATTTTGAAAAATAGATTTCTTTTAAATTTGGCATGCTAATTAAGCACCTCAAAATTAAGATGTTCAGCAAGTTTCAGGTGAATCGGGCGATTAGTTTTTTTTTTAAATAATTTTTTTTAAAGAAAAAAAAAACTTATGGTACGATTGACCTGAAACTTGCTGAATATCTTCATTTCGATATGCTTAATCACCCTGCTAAATTTCGTAAAGATCGGAGAAAAATCGATTTTTTGGTCAAAAAAAGAGCAAAGACTATAGTCTTTGCTTTTTTTCAAAAAATTTTGAAAAATAGATTTCTTTTAAATTTGGCATGCTAATTAAGCACCTCAAAATTAAGATGTTCAGCAAGTTTCAGGTGAATCGGGCGATTAGTTTTTTTTTTAAATAATTTTTTTTAAAGAAAAAAAAAACTTATGGTACGATTGACCTGAAACTTGCTGAATATCTTCATTTCGATATGCTTAATCACCCTGCTAAATTTCGTAAAGATCGGAGAAAAATCGATTTTTTGGTCAAAAAAAGAGCAAAGACTATAGTCTTTGCTTTTTTTCAAAAAATTTTGAAAAATAGATTTCTTTTAAATTTGGCATGCTAATTAAGCACCTCAAAATTAAGATGTTCAGCAAGTTTCAGGTGAATCGGGCGATTAGTTTTTTTTTTAAATAATTTTTTTTAAAGAAAAAAAAAACTTATGGTACGATTGACCTGAAACTTGCTGAATATCTTCATTTCGATATGCTTAATCACCCTGCTAAATTTCGTAAAGATCGGAGAAAAATCGATTTTTTGGTCAAAAAAAGAGCAAAGACTATAGTCTTTGCTTTTTTTCAAAAATTTTTGAAAAATAGATTTCTTTTAAATTTGGCATGCTAATTAAGCACCTCAAAATTAAGATGTTCAGCAAGTTTCAGGTGAATCGGGCGATTAGTTTTTTTTTTAAATAATTTTTTTTAAAGAAAAAAAAAACTTATGGTACGATTGACCTGAAACTTGCTGAATATCTTCATTTCGATATGCTTAATCACCCTGCTAAATTTCGTAAAGATCGGAGAAAAATCGATTTTTTGGTCAAAAAAAGAGCAAAGACTATAGTCTTTGCTTTTTTTCAAAAAATTTTGAAAAATAGATTTCTTTTAAATTTGGCATGCTAATTAAGCACCTCAAAATTAAGATGTTCAGCAAGTTTCAGGTGAATCGGGCGATTAGTTTTTTTTTTAAATAATTTTTTTTAAAGAAAAAAAAAACTTATGGTACGATTGACCTGAAACTTGCTGAATATCTTCATTTCGATATGCTTAATCACCCTGCTAAATTTCGTAAAGATCGGAGAAAAATCGATTTTTTGGTCAAAAAAAGAGCAAAGACTATAGTCTTTGCTTTTTTTCAAAAAATTTTGAAAAATAGATTTCTTTTAAATTTGGCATGCTAATTAAGCACCTCAAAATTAAGATGTTCAGCAAGTTTCAGGTGAATCGGGCGATTAGTTTTTTTTTTAAATAATTTTTTTTAAAGAAAAAAAAAACTTATGGTACGATTGACCTGAAACTTGCTGAATATCTTCATTTCGATATGCTTAATCACCCTGCTAAATTTCGTAAAGATCGGAGAAAAATCGATTTTTTGGTCAAAAAAAGAGCAAAGACTATAGTCTTTGCTTTTTTTCAAAAATTTTTGAAAAATAGATTTCTTTTAAATTTGGCATGCTAATTAAGCACCTCAAAATTAAGATGTTCAGCAAGTTTCAGGTGAATCGGGCGATTAGTTTTTTTTTTAAATAATTTTTTTTAAAGAAAAAAAAAACTTATGGTACGATTGACCTGAAACTTGCTGAATATCTTCATTTCGATATGCTTAATCACCCTGCTAAATTTCGTAAAGATCGGAGAAAAATCGATTTTTTGGTCAAAAAAAGAGCAAAGACTGTCTTTGCTTTTTTTCAAAAAATTTTGAAAAATAGATTTCTTTTAAATTTGGCATGCTAATTAAGCACCTCAAAATTAAGATGTTCAGCAAGTTTCAGGTGAATCGGGTGATTAGTTTTTTTTTTATATAATTTTTTTTAAAGAAAAAAAAAACTTATGGTACGATTGACCTGAAACTTGCTGAATATCTTCATTTCGATATGCTTAATCACCCTGCTAAATTTCGTAAAGATCGGAGAAAAATCGATTTTTTGGTCAAAAAAAGAGCAAAGACTATAGTCTTTGCTTTTTTTCAAAAATTTTTGAAAAATAGATTTCTTTTAAATTTGGCATGCTAATTAAGCACCTCAAAATTAAGATGTTCAGCAAGTTTCAGGTGAATCGGGCGATTAGTTTTTTTTTTAAATAATTTTTTTTAAAGAAAAAAAAAACTTATGGTACGATTGACCTGAAACTTGCTGAATATCTTCATTTCGATATGCTTAATCACCCTGCTAAATTTCGTAAAGATCGGAGAAAAATCGATTTTTTGGTCAAAAAAAGAGCAAAGACTGTCTTTGCTTTTTTTCAAAAAATTTTGAAAAATAGATTTCTTTTAAATTTGGCATGCTAATTAAGCACCTCAAAATTAAGATGTTCAGCAAGTTTCAGGTGAATCGGGTGATTAGTTTTTTTTTTATATAATTTTTTTTAAAGAAAAAAAAAACTTATGGTACGATTGACCTGAAACTTGCTGAATATCTTCATTTCGATATGCTTAATCACCCTGCTAAATTTCGTAAAGATCGGAGAAAAATCGATTTTTTAATCAAAAAATAGTCTTTGCTTTTTTTCAAAAAATTTTGAAAAATAGATTTCTTTTAAATTTGGCATGCTAATTAAGCACCTCAAAATTAAGATGTTCAGCAAGTTTCAGGTGAATCGGGCGATTAGTTTTTTTTTTAAATAATTTTTTTTAAAGAAAAAAAAAACTTATGGTACGATTGACCTGAAACTTGCTGAATATCTTCATTTCGATATGCTTAATCACCCTGCTAAATTTCGTAAAGATCGGAGAAAAATCGATTTTTTGGTCAAAAAAAGAGCAAAGACTATAGTCTTTGCTTTTTTTCAAAAAATTTTGAAAAATAGATTTCTTTTAAATTTGGCATGCTAATTAAGCACCTCAAAATTAAGATGTTCAGCAAGTTTCAGGTGAATCGGGCGATTAGTTTTTTTTTTAAATAATTTTTTTTAAAGAAAAAAAAAACTTATGGTACGATTGACCTGAAACTTGCTGAATATCTTCATTTCGATATGCTTAATCACCCTGCTAAATTTCGTAAAGATCGGAGAAAAATCGATTTTTTGGTCAAAAAAAGAGCAAAGACTATAGTCTTTGCTTTTTTTCAAAAAATTTTGAAAAATAGATTTCTTTTAAATTTGGCATGCTAATTAAGCACCTCAAAATTAAGATGTTCAGCAAGTTTCAGGTGAATCGGGCGATTAGTTTTTTTTTTAAATAATTTTTTTTAAAGAAAAAAAAAACTTATGGTACGATTGACCTGAAACTTGCTGAATATCTTCATTTCGATATGCTTAATCACCCTGCTAAATTTCGTAAAGATCGGAGAAAAATCGATTTTTTGGTCAAAAAAAGAGCAAAGACTATAGTCTTTGCTTTTTTTCAAAAAATTTTGAAAAATAGATTTCTTTTAAATTTGGCATGCTAATTAAGCACCTCAAAATTAAGATGTTCAGCAAGTTTCAGGTGAATCGGGCGATTAGTTTTTTTTTTAAATAATTTTTTTTAAAGAAAAAAAAAACTTATGGTACGATTGACCTGAAACTTGCTGAATATCTTCATTTCGATATGCTTAATCACCCTGCTAAATTTCGTAAAGATCGGAGAAAAATCGATTTTTTGGTCAAAAAAAGAGCAAAGACTATAGTCTTTGCTTTTTTTCAAAAATTTTTGAAAAATAGATTTCTTTTAAATTTGGCATGCTAATTAAGCACCTCAAAATTAAGATGTTCAGCAAGTTTCAGGTGAATCGGGCGATTAGTTTTTTTTTTAAATAATTTTTTTTAAAGAAAAAAAAAACTTATGGTACGATTGACCTGAAACTTGCTGAATATCTTCATTTCGATATGCTTAATCACCCTGCTAAATTTCGTAAAGATCGGAGAAAAATCGATTTTTTGGTCAAAAAAAGAGCAAAGACTATAGTCTTTGCTTTTTTTCAAAAAATTTTGAAAAATAGATTTCTTTTAAATTTGGCATGCTAATTAAGCACCTCAAAATTAAGATGTTCAGCAAGTTTCAGGTGAATCGGGCGATTAGTTTTTTTTTTAAATAATTTTTTTTAAAGAAAAAAAAAACTTATGGTACGATTGACCTGAAACTTGCTGAATATCTTCATTTCGATATGCTTAATCACCCTGCTAAATTTCGTAAAGATCGGAGAAAAATCGATTTTTTGGTCAAAAAAAGAGCAAAGACTATAGTCTTTGCTTTTTTTCAAAAAATTTTGAAAAATAGATTTCTTTTAAATTTGGCATGCTAATTAAGCACCTCAAAATTAAGATGTTCAGCAAGTTTCAGGTGAATCGGGCGATTAGTTTTTTTTTTAAATAATTTTTTTTAAAGAAAAAAAAAACTTATGGTACGATTGACCTGAAACTTGCTGAATATCTTCATTTCGATATGCTTAATCACCCTGCTAAATTTCGTAAAGATCGGAGAAAAATCGATTTTTTGGTCAAAAAAAGAGCAAAGACTATAGTCTTTGCTTTTTTTCAAAAATTTTTGAAAAATAGATTTCTTTTAAATTTGGCATGCTAATTAAGCACCTCAAAATTAAGATGTTCAGCAAGTTTCAGGTGAATCGGGCGATTAGTTTTTTTTTTAAATAATTTTTTTTAAAGAAAAAAAAAACTTATGGTACGATTGACCTGAAACTTGCTGAATATCTTCATTTCGATATGCTTAATCACCCTGCTAAATTTCGTAAAGATCGGAGAAAAATCGATTTTTTGGTCAAAAAAAGAGCAAAGACTGTCTTTGCTTTTTTTCAAAAAATTTTGAAAAATAGATTTCTTTTAAATTTGGCATGCTAATTAAGCACCTCAAAATTAAGATGTTCAGCAAGTTTCAGGTGAATCGGGTGATTAGTTTTTTTTTTATATAATTTTTTTTAAAGAAAAAAAAAACTTATGGTACGATTGACCTGAAACTTGCTGAATATCTTCATTTCGATATGCTTAATCACCCTGCTAAATTTCGTAAAGATCGGAGAAAAATCGATTTTTTGGTCAAAAAAAGAGCAAAGACTATAGTCTTTGCTTTTTTTCAAAAATTTTTGAAAAATAGATTTCTTTTAAATTTGGCATGCTAATTAAGCACCTCAAAATTAAGATGTTCAGCAAGTTTCAGGTGAATCGGGCGATTAGTTTTTTTTTTAAATAATTTTTTTTAAAGAAAAAAAAAACTTATGGTACGATTGACCTGAAACTTGCTGAATATCTTCATTTCGATATGCTTAATCACCCTGCTAAATTTCGTAAAGATCGGAGAAAAATCGATTTTTTGGTCAAAAAAAGAGCAAAGACTGTCTTTGCTTTTTTTCAAAAAATTTTGAAAAATAGATTTCTTTTAAATTTGGCATGCTAATTAAGCACCTCAAAATTAAGATGTTCAGCAAGTTTCAGGTGAATCGGGCGATTAGTTTTTTTTTTAAATAATTTTTTTTAAAGAAAAAAAAAACTTATGGTACGATTGACCTGAAACTTGCTGAATATCTTCATTTCGATATGCTTAATCACCCTGCTAAATTTCGTAAAGATCGGAGAAAAATCGATTTTTTGGTCAAAAAAAGAGCAAAGACTATAGTCTTTGCTTTTTTTCAAAAAATTTTGAAAAATAGATTTCTTTTAAATTTGGCATGCTAATTAAGCACCTCAAAATTAAGATGTTCAGCAAGTTTCAGGTGAATCGGGCGATTAGTTTTTTTTTTAAATAATTTTTTTTAAAGAAAAAAAAAACTTATGGTACGATTGACCTGAAACTTGCTGAATATCTTCATTTCGATATGCTTAATCACCCTGCTAAATTTCGTAAAGATCGGAGAAAAATCGATTTTTTGGTCAAAAAAAGAGCAAAGACTATAGTCTTTGCTTTTTTTCAAAAAATTTTGAAAAATAGATTTCTTTTAAATTTGGCATGCTAATTAAGCACCTCAAAATTAAGATGTTCAGCAAGTTTCAGGTGAATCGGGCGATTAGTTTTTTTTTTAAATAATTTTTTTTAAAGAAAAAAAAAACTTATGGTACGATTGACCTGAAACTTGCTGAATATCTTCATTTCGATATGCTTAATCACCCTGCTAAATTTCGTAAAGATCGGAGAAAAATCGATTTTTTGGTCAAAAAAAGAGCAAAGACTATAGTCTTTGCTTTTTTTCAAAAATTTTTGAAAAATAGATTTCTTTTAAATTTGGCATGCTAATTAAGCACCTCAAAATTAAGATGTTCAGCAAGTTTCAGGTGAATCGGGCGATTAGTTTTTTTTTTAAATAATTTTTTTTAAAGAAAAAAAAAACTTATGGTACGATTGACCTGAAACTTGCTGAATATCTTCATTTCGATATGCTTAATCACCCTGCTAAATTTCGTAAAGATCGGAGAAAAATCGATTTTTTGGTCAAAAAAAGAGCAAAGACTATAGTCTTTGCTTTTTTTCAAAAAATTTTGAAAAATAGATTTCTTTTAAATTTGGCATGCTAATTAAGCACCTCAAAATTAAGATGTTCAGCAAGTTTCAGGTGAATCGGGCGATTAGTTTTTTTTTTAAATAATTTTTTTTAAAGAAAAAAAAAACTTATGGTACGATTGACCTGAAACTTGCTGAATATCTTCATTTCGATATGCTTAATCACCCTGCTAAATTTCGTAAAGATCGGAGAAAAATCGATTTTTTGGTCAAAAAAAGAGCAAAGACTATAGTCTTTGCTTTTTTTCAAAAAATTTTGAAAAATAGATTTCTTTTAAATTTGGCATGCTAATTAAGCACCTCAAAATTAAGATGTTCAGCAAGTTTCAGGTGAATCGGGCGATTAGTTTTTTTTTTAAATAATTTTTTTTAAAGAAAAAAAAAACTTATGGTACGATTGACCTGAAACTTGCTGAATATCTTCATTTCGATATGCTTAATCACCCTGCTAAATTTCGTAAAGATCGGAGAAAAATCGATTTTTTGGTCAAAAAAAGAGCAAAGACTATAGTCTTTGCTTTTTTTCAAAAATTTTTGAAAAATAGATTTCTTTTAAATTTGGCATGCTAATTAAGCACCTCAAAATTAAGATGTTCAGCAAGTTTCAGGTGAATCGGGCGATTAGTTTTTTTTTTAAATAATTTTTTTTAAAGAAAAAAAAAACTTATGGTACGATTGACCTGAAACTTGCTGAATATCTTCATTTCGATATGCTTAATCACCCTGCTAAATTTCGTAAAGATCGGAGAAAAATCGATTTTTTGGTCAAAAAAAGAGCAAAGACTGTCTTTGCTTTTTTTCAAAAAATTTTGAAAAATAGATTTCTTTTAAATTTGGCATGCTAATTAAGCACCTCAAAATTAAGATGTTCAGCAAGTTTCAGGTGAATCGGGTGATTAGTTTTTTTTTTATATAATTTTTTTTAAAGAAAAAAAAAACTTATGGTACGATTGACCTGAAACTTGCTGAATATCTTCATTTCGATATGCTTAATCACCCTGCTAAATTTCGTAAAGATCGGAGAAAAATCGATTTTTTAATCAAAAAATAATTTTGAAAATTTCAAAATTGCTTAAAATCGTCTGAAACGCATAGAAAACATGAAACTACCAACCCGCCCCCCTAAAGGTTTTTATATATATATACAGTAGTTCCGGAATTTTTCAAAAAAAAACATGCTCTAATCGCATTGAAACTAGTTTTAAAAATTGCACAAAAATTGTAGAAACAAAAAAAAAAATTTTTTCGGGGGCGTTTTTTTCAAAATGTCAAAGACAACGGAGCTACATCAAAAAACCTGTTTTACCCCTTCAATGTTGCTCATTCAACAAACAACAACTTTCTTATTTATGAACCGATTCGAAAAATTCAAAAACCAAAAATATTGTGGACGTTAAGACAATCCTAAGTCCATCACGTATTTAATAATCGAACAATAATTAGCCGAAATAAACCAGAAAAACTACTTTTTATACTTTTAACGTCTTAATAAAACTCTGACAAGTCGATTAAAACAAACTTTTTTTTTTTTCGATTTTTAGTACTAAATTTCGTGGGGACTTGTAAAATTTTTCAATTTTTCAACAACATTCATTGCTTCAGCCGGCCGCCGCGCATCTATTTTATGCATCGGCTTTTACTGTGTGTTGCTCCACCACCACTTACTTTAATTCATCATTTCTCTTAAAACCGTAAAAACAAAAAACAAAAATACCACTACTACTATTTTATTTGTTGTAACAATTAAATAAAAAACAACATCAACCACATTATTATTTGTTGTTTTAGCGATTTTCAGTCGGATTTATTATGGAATAATAATAGATAATTGAATTAATTAAGTGGAGGAGTTGTTTTTATTCGTTTATACCATAATTATATACAGAAAGAAAAAAAAAAATTTTTTGCGCGCCGAAATCCAATTGGATTCTTATTAGACAAAATCCAATTGGATTCTTAGAATTCCGCGCGCGCCGAAATTCAATTGGATTCTTATTAGACAACGACCATACCACATTGTAGTTTTTTAAATAATTAAGGTAAATTTTTGGTTTACCTTAATTATTTAAAAAAAAAAACTAATCACACGATTCACCTGAAACTTGCTGAATATCTTAATTTCGAGGTGCCTAATCAGCATGCCAAATTTGCAAATTAATTATTATAATTAAAATTAAGCACTATTTGTCGACTTTTAACATAAAAAATATAGAATATATTTCAACAAAGTCAATAAGATTATTATTATTATTAGAAAAAACTTCTAAATTAAAATTCAAAAAAATTAAAATCAATTAATGAAAACTTTCCGCTATGCTTCGCAGAAAATCGCAAAACTCAATAATTCAATATTCATTAAGTAATAAAAATTATGGTAAATCAAGATTAGTGTTGCTATCATGTTTAAAAAATTGTTAGTAGGTATTTATGTAAAATTAAATAATTTGCGTAACAATAATCTAGCATTTTTGAAATAATCCACAATTTTCTATATAAATAACGCTGATGGAAAAATCGGATATTTTAGTGATAGTAAAACCCTCGACTAACATGGAACAGCTCAAATTATTACTAATATTGATTAACGTGCTAATTTGTTCAGCGATCATCGCTGCTGACCATCACCATCCCGGTAGTACCCTTATAATTTGCAAAATCTAAACGATTCTAACTACAAAATTTATTTTAAAGTTGGCGATCGAACCCATCATGGCAATCGGCATAACCATCACATTTTGAAAAAATCCCATAAAATCCACTACAAATCTTTAGATGAACCAGCAAAGTGTCATTGGGTTTGTGATGGTTCTGATCGAGCCAATAATGCCACCGACAAACCCTCACCGTCACCGAACGACAACGAAGGAGGTTTGTGGTTCAAAAAAATTCAAAAAATTCACAAACAATTTGTCTCAAAATATTTTTTTGTCAAAATTGTAGACTAAAATTTCCATATTACCAACAGGTGTTTCGATCGTTTCCCGAGGCGATATCGTTGGCGTTTACAACAGTTCATCAAATGTCGCAATTTTATACAACCAAGTTCAACCACTAGCAATTGCGTTCCTGAATGGACAATCAGGCCAAGCATACGTCATCGACATCAAAGCATCCATCGCCTATCTGTTAGGCAAAAACTCCGCAGAATCCTGGAAATCAACCGAATCCCTCGATGCTTATCTCAAAAAAACCGGCAACTTGCAAGTTTTGCTGGACGC
Organism: Cryptophagus acutangulus; assembly: GCA_963556235.1. Lineage (NCBI taxonomy): Eukaryota > Metazoa > Arthropoda > Insecta > Coleoptera > Cryptophagidae > Cryptophagus > Cryptophagus acutangulus. The sequence continues at coordinate 5,119,444 of OY744564.1, forward strand.
GGGAAAAAAATCGGGCACAAATTTGAATCTGAGTGACGCAAATCTCGTGGCTTTCGCCACTCAAGTAGCCGCTCAATTAAATGGAGCTGATTATTCGCTTGCTGATATCATCCAGGATTATGTCGACCAAAATAAATTATCGCCAGCTCGCGTTTTCGAAAACGATACAAACGTCCGAGGCGTAAAGGGCTTGAAATGGGTATCCAGCGTCGAATTAGGATTGTTGCATCTGTTTGAAGCGGTTCCCGGAGGATTGGAAGCGATTCGCAAACTTGGAATCCAACTCAACTTGACCAGTCTGTTGCATGGTTCCAGTGGAATCGATGTGGTTTTGAAAGCGTTGATCCAAATCGGCGAAAAAACGGATCTGGCCAAACTTTTTGGCAGCACTTTGAACAATCCGGAGAAATTTTTGGAAGTGATTGCGTCCTTCCGACGACATAGCGGAGTGGATGGCATTTTGAATATTATTCATCAAATTATCTCAACTGTTAACCAACATGGTTCTTTCGAAGGTTTGGTCAAAGCCATCCTGGAGTTCGGCCGAAATGGGGGTCCTTTGAGTGTGGTCGGTCCAGATCTAACGCATTTGACTAAAGATTTCCTGAATTTGACGTCGAGTCAGAATGCCATTTATCATAACGCCCCGCAGCTGAGCGGTTTCGTCCGCTTCCTAGAATCACTCGCTGATCATAATTGCTTCGTCAACGATGTAGATGTTTCTTCCATTGCGAAGATTTTGAGCAGCGGAGATTTTCCTGGAGGACTCCAACTGGTTATTAAAATATTCACGCAATTGGGGCCCAAATTTGCGGCTGGTATCCCAGATATTGCCCGACAAATTTTCGGATTGTTCAGCGGATCAGATTCCGGGATTATTAACAGCTTGATTCCCGGCGTTAATGTTGGAAGTTTAGGGAATTCTTCGAATATTTTTGGAAGTATTACCAAGAGTTTGAATTTGAGTGACATTACGTCTGGAAATTCCAATATTACGTCTGCGTTCTCGCATATTCCTGTGTTTGGTGATATTGTTTCGCAATTGCAAAAAGGATTCGGTGGCGCTTTTGATATCCAGCGCGTATTTAATACTTCGTCGTTTACTGATCTATTTAAAAATAGTAAGTTATTTGGTTTTGAGTGATTTAAGTTTGATTTAAATATTTTTTTAGGTCCACTTAGTGGCCTTTTCGATGCTTTCAGGCAAAGTATATTAATTTAGATAGTTGTATTTTTTTGGTCTAATATTGTTCAATTATTTTAGATCCAATTGGGGGAATTATTGCCAACTTGACTCAAGGGGGAGGTACTTTAATTTTAATATAATTTTCCAGTTAAATAAAATTAACTCGACTCGTATTTTAGGTCCGTTCGGACAAATAATCGGCGGTATATCCAATAATTCAGGTTTTGTACTAATAAAAATGTTGTCAATTTAAATTAAATAAAATGCATGTTTCAGGAGGAGCTGGAGGAATTTTAGGAGCTGGTGGAATTTTAGGGGGATTAACACCTCCAGGTAAAATATTTATCTAAAATATCGATTTAAAATAATTATTTTCGTCTATAGGACTAGGTTCCATTCCTATTCTTGGATCATTGTTTGGTGGTGGCGGCGCAGGAGCTTCAGTCCCTGCTGGGGGTATTAATAAAAATATTTTTTTCTAGCAAAAATTGACTATTTTAATTTTTTTTAAAGGTGTAAGCCTTGGTAGTACTCAAGCGCCTGGTAAGTTATTAATTAATATACGAAATAAATTATAAGTTTAATATTTTAAGCCGATGGAAGTTCTCCCGCCGAAACATCAACCGCGAATTCATCACCAGGCGGTAAATTAATTAAATAGTAGCAGTATTAGTAATAATAATAATTTTTTAGGTGAATCTACAACCGCAGGTAAAAATTAATTGATAAAAATTATTTCTAAATTTTCCAAAATAAAATCAGGGACGCAAATTAATCTTTTTTCCAATTAAAAAAAATATTTTTCTAATATATTTTCTTCATAGCCCCCAGAGACCGTAAAGCCCATGTTCATGGCCGACACCACTTGAAACACCGCCACCAACACCACCATAATTAATCAGATATAAAAATGGCATGTAATAATTTATGTATTCTATCTATTAAAAATTAAAGTAATCCAGTAACAAAAAAAATTCTTATTTAATTATTTTTTTCCCAAAAAGAATTAATACTTGAGAAAAAAAATAGGTAGGTACTTTGTATTTGCCTCTAGATAATTAATTTCGTTATGATTGATAATTAAACCCACACATAACAAACTAGAGTACATTTAATAAAACGAGAAAGGCAACGAATATTACAAACAATTAATCAATCGATATCAAAAAAATAAATTAAATCTAAGTCTACTGCTTTTTAAAACTTTTCAAAATAGGATAAATATTATCAAACGCCTCGTAAATTTCCTGCCGCACTTTCGCGCCCGTCAACACCACTTTACCTGATACGAAAATCAGCAGCACGATCCTCGGCTTCACCATACGATAAATCAAACCGGGAAACAATTCCGGCTCGTACGAACTGAAAGCGCCGTGCGTCAATACAAGTCCTTCCAATCGAATCGGAAATTTAACGTCACAACTGCCGACCATATTTTGAATCTTAAAATCTAGAAACTTGGCGGGAAACCCGAGCTTTTGGATAATTCGAGCGTACTTTCGAGCTGCCAGTCGGGAATCCTCTTCACTTTTCGCCCCCGTGCAAACCATCTTACCCGAGGAGAAAATCAACGCGGTCGTTCGCGGTTCGCGTATTCGCATGATAACGGCCGCAAACCGTTTGGGGTTGTATTCCGCATTACGAGCGTGTAGCGCGATTTTTTTCAAGTCTAATTTACAGTTAAGGTTCACCGTTGATACGATGTTCCTGCAACACGTTTTTAAATTAGTCAAAATCAATTGGGAATTTAAAATACTTACTGCAGTTGAGGCACGATTCCCGGATCGGCCGAATGCGGCGTCATGGGTGTCATTGGTGAAGGGGTGGCGGGGCCCATAGTCGGCGTTACGCCAGCCCCACTAGAGCCCCCCAAATTAACCATGGGGGACATCATAGAATGTTGCTGCAAGAACACGATTATTATTCAAAATAGTGTGGTTATGTTTGCACTTACTGGGGTTTGCGGCGATATACTGCTTAAAGGCATTGCGAAACCTGGAACGTATTTTGTATGTGGCATCGACATGCCCATACCTAAGCCTAAAGTTGGTGTTAAGCCCCCCATTGGGGCCAAAGGGGGCACTTGGGATTGAGAGGTCTGTTGCGTTTGTTGTTGTAGCGCATTTGGTAGGATAAGTTGGTCTTCTTCGGGTTGATGTAAGGGGGTTCCTAGAATAGTGGGTTTAAGTTAAATTTGATTTAATTGAGTTGATTTTGTATCTTACCGATGCTGGGGATGCTAAATCCCGGGCTAGGTAGCATTTGATCCATTTTGAGAGGGTGCGAACACTACTTACACAGCTGTTAAATTAATATGTTTAACATTTCAAAGTACTGGCCTTTAATTAAGGGTAGTTTTTGTATAAATAACATAAATTGTAGATTTGTAACGACTATGAGCGCAAACTGTCAGATAACAAAAATAAAATGTCAAAAGATAGTACCAACATAACAGCAATAAATTTATTTTGACAGTACAGATTCCGCATTAAACGTCGCATGTTCTATTTTTTTTCCTCTCATTGTAATTAAGCGTGTTAAACAGAGAAATCGTGAGTGGGTTGTTATAATAATTAGTGCGGTTTACGTCATTGTGCCCCATTAATGGCAATGTCGCAGCGGCCGACCACATGCTGATAATTTCTTAAAATTATGATCATAAAAAATGCGAAGCCAGCTTCAAGAAAGTGGTTAAAACGCGGTGCATTTGTTCTATTTGGCGTGGAAGCTGTGGGTTTTGCATTCAGCTACTTTGTGTGGCACAAAATCAACACTGAACGAGGTGCGTATTGTTTAACTTCACATTTTACATAATTATAAACAAACTAATGTTGTTATAGATTTCCGCTTGTACTTAAACGAAAACTATCCAACTGCTTTGGAGTTCTACTATAAAACCGGGGAATACATCGACTCAAACAGTAACATTCGTAACATTGATAAGGCTTACTGGGATCATAATAAGTAAATGGCTAGCAAGCTTATTAAATCCATATTCTGGCTTACATCCATTACTGGATTGGGATATGGCTTATTAATTGCAACCACACCCTCTGAGCAAAAAATTAACAAAATCAAGGTAAATATATTTTAACGTCGACATTCTATTGTTTGCACATTGTTTATGACTTGTCAAAATGTCACAAAATTCCGATTTTTTTATAGAAATCAGCCAACGTAGCCCCCAACGACGCCTCAATTAAAAACCAGCAGTTCGCCAACGTTCTGTTCGCCGCTTCCGGCAGTAACAAACCAATCTATCGCCTAACTAAAGAAGAAATCGACAAAGAAATCCGCAAAAACTAATCATAATGGACACTCTCACCAACCAAAAATCGGACGTACTAGAGCTTCTCAACAAACGCGAGTTGATCCGACAATCGGATCTACAAAAGCAGAAAGACAACAAAGCCTCCTTAAGTGCACACAGCGAGAAACTCGACATCTTCGAGCAAACGTTCAACAAAAAGCACGATTGCATTAAAACTTCGATTGAGAACTCTAATAGCTTACTAAAAAATGAATTGCAAGAACATTTTAATGTTATTTACAAGGAAATATTAATTCTGCAAAAGTACATCGCCGCTTCGAACATTTTCTTGCGAAGCTACGACGTGCAGAAGTTCCAGCAACAAGTGCAAGAATTAAATGTGGAAGCCAAGAAGTTAGAGGAGAAACTTCTACCCAAGAAGAAATTCTCCTTCAAAAGTAAAATTAAAGCGAAACCTGTCATAAAGCCGAGCGAAGAAACCAGCGAAGTCGATTCAGCCAAACCGTTGCATAAAGTAATTGTCTTCGCAGACAACTGCGGCTTTTCTAACAAGTCGAACGAAACAATCACAATGCAACGCGAGCAAATATTCTTGAAAGATGTAATTTTCGAGAATCTTGATAATTGCACCGTGGAATTAAAAGGCAGCCCTTCAACTTTGCAATTAAATAATCTCAAAAATTGCAAGATTTTTTCCGGGCCAGTTTCGACGTCGATTTTCGCAGACAACTGTGAAAGCTGCACTTTAGTTATTGCTTGTCAACAATTGCGTTTGCACAGTTCGAAGGAAATTGCGATTTATTTGCATGTTACTAGTAGAGCGATTATGGAAGATTGCACGCAAATTAATATAGCGCCTTATAATTGGACGTATGAGAATATTGAGCAGGATTTTAAGAAAGCTAGCTTGGATTTTGAGACTAACAATTGGAAGTGTATAGATGATTTTAATTGGTTGAATGTGGATAAAGCTTCGCCGAATTGGAGCGAAATTATTGAGAAGGATCGCGTTCAGAATTGGTTGCAGTAGATTTATTTTGTAAATAATAGCTTTTAATAATAAAATCATAAATATTAGTTTTCTGGTTTTAATTAGATTCCACTTTACAACAAATTAATTCTCTACAGTAGTATTTTTGCTCTTTTTATAAAATAAAATTACTTAAACATCGTACCCTACAATGTGGCGTTTTCCAATGCATTCGCCTACATAGAACCAGCAATATACTTCAACAGCCACCAATGTGTTCAACCAAGCATCTCGTACAGTCAAATTCTTCCAGCTACCACTTTTGGCCCCGCTGATCAACCGACCAATTCCGGCCCGAATTTGTGGAATATCGGCCGGAGTTGGTGGGACCAGCTCGACCTTTGCGTATTTCACAAAGGTGTTCAATTTGGGGCGAGCGTCAGCCATCAATTCTGAAAAAATCGAAAAATAAAGTTAGTTTTAAGGTTATGTTTCAATTACGTAATGAATTTGCGTCGAAAAGCGGGTTTTAATAGGAAATGCATATATTATACTTACTGGCGACTAAAGTGGGAGCTTGGGCGATTAATTTCGACATGTTTCTTGGGTTTTAATTGAAGAAATTGGAATTAAAGCAGCCCCGAAAAAAAAGTTCTTCGATCGAGTGATTTTTTTGACAGGACTGCCAATGTTGCCAACCTGAAAGATAAAAATACCATTTTTAATAATTAAATTACATATACAAAATTAAACAAAGTATTTAAATAAAGGTACTGTAACTTTGCTGATTAATTAATTAATAATTTTAATCAAATTATAAATTAAATTTTAACTAATTTATTAAATAAAAACAACTGCCTACACAAACGTCAAAATTCCTGACACATAACCTCACATTACATCCTCCGGTGTGGTGGCCAGCAAAACATCATCAATCGCCCTAAAAATCACATGAACTAGTTCCATTCCATCAAAAACATGTCCTCGACAACCGGCACTGGCTCATTCTTGAAGTGGCAGATCGCATTGGGCTTGGGAGCAGTTGGCGCCGTTGGTTTGGCATACTGGTACCTCAAATCGGGCAAGAAAGGCTTCTTCGAGCAAAACACCGATGTATCAGCCGAGAAAACCCCGGAGCAAGCCAAGGAGGAAACCGAATTCGAACGAGCACAGCGACTAAAGAGCGAAGGCAACGGTATGTTCAAACGGGGTAAGTACGACGAAGCTATCAATCTATACAACCAAGCAATAGAAACCATCCCGATCGAATACAAGACCGATCTCGCCACATTTTACCAAAACAGAGCGGCTGCTTACGAGCAGCTCAAAAAATGGTCGTCGGTTGTTTCCGATTGCACCAAAGCGATCGAGCTGAACAACAAGTACGAGAAGGCGCTTTTCCGACGAGGCAAAGCCCAGGAAATGCTCAAAGAGTGGGAAAGTGCGTTGGACGACGTTACAGCCGTCTGCATTTTGCAAAACTTCCAAAACCAAAGCGCTATTATTATGGCGGACCGAGTGCTGCGGGAACTGGGCAAGAAAAACGCAGCTATCGCTATTAAAACCAAACCGCCAGTCATTCCATCGGCTAGCTTCATCAAAACGTACTTCTGCTCGTTTTCCGAGGATCCCGTTTATAACAAATTGATCGAAGTTGGCGAGCCGTTAGGCCAAGGCGAGTTGAAAGGTTTCCTGAAGGCGAAACTTGCATTTGCCACTGAGAAGTACGAGGAAATTATCGCAGCTTGCACCGAAGAGCTGAATTTGAGTGAATCCGAGTCGAACTATACGATCGAAGCTTTGTCGTTGCGAGCTTCGTTTTATTTTTTGACGGGGCAAATGAAAGCGGCGGAAGAGGATTTGACTACAATCATCGAAACTGAAGACGTTGATGTTCGGATTAAGGTCAATTCGCTTATTAAACGGTCGTCGATTTATATGCAGACGGACAAGCTGCCGGAATGTTTGAGTGGGTTCGATAAAGCGGCGGAATTGGGGCCCGATGTTTCAGGTAAATTATCGTAGCTAATTAAAAGCTAAACGTTAAAGGATTTTTTCTAAATGTAGATGTGTTCCATCACCGCGGACAAGTGAAACTTTTATTGGACAAAACGGCCGAAGCGCAAAGCGACTTTAAGAGAGCTGTGGAACTGAACCCGAACTATGCGATTGCATTTGTGCAAAAGTGCTACTCCGATTATAGACACGCAATGAAAATGCAAGATGTAGAGTTGCTAATGAAGAGCATGCAGAATTTTAGGAAAGCTGTTGAGAAATTCCCAGACGTGTCCGAGACGTACGTTTTATTCGCACAGGTTCAAACGGAGAAGCAGGATTATTTGGAAGCGGCTCAGCTTTATGAACAAGCGTTGAAGCTGGATGGCTTGAATGCGGCCGTTTATGTGCATAAAGGGCTTTTGCTGCTGCAATGGAAAGGCGAAATTGAAACGGCGGTGGAATTGATGAGGAAAGCGATCCAATTGGACGACAAATGTGCATTTGCGTATGAAACTTTGGCTACTGTCGAAGTGCAACGGTAAATTAATTTTATTTAATTTCTATGCGTTGATAATTAATTGATTTAATTATAGGGGGAACTTGGTGCTTGCTATTGACTTATTCAATAAAGCTATTGCGTTGGCAAGGTCAGAATTGGAAATGGAACACTTATTTTCACTTAGGGATGCGGCACAATCGCAACTGAAGGTCGCATGTAAGCTTGGCATTACGCCTCAACTTTTACGAGGTATGCATTAGATGTATTTTAATAAATACTGTAGATTATCCTATGTAAAATTTTTTGTGACATTTAGACGTTTCTGTATATATTATAGCCATTCCAAATTACATTATCCAACTTTTTAAAGCGATTTATTTTTAGTTAGTTGGAAAATATTTTGTTAGATAAGAATGGACTTGTTTGTTATCTAATTGGGGTCAGCGATTCATTATGAACTCATTATTTATCATTGTTTGTACAAGAAGCGGTTTTTAAAAATTGTTGGGAATTAATATTGATTGAGATTTCCATTGTAAATATTCATAAATTTGTGCGTTAATTTTTTGCAGCGTTATTTAAATTAATTGTGCAAAAATTAATATATAATTAATTTTGCATTTGAATTTATGCGTGGTGTATTGGAATAAATTCGTTTATTAGAATTTAAATTTATAATGCAAGTCGTGTATTTCTATTTTTCGGAATAATTCTCACAGATATTGGTTTAAAATATTTTTATTGAACATAAATACAAAATTCCACCTTATCGCTATTTAAACAATTTATTCAATGTCTAAGAAATTTGACAAAATAAGATAAAGTTATTTGAAGTAAAATTCAATAAATATAAAGTGTTAGTCATGCAGACAAATACAAAAATTCACATTTTTGTTGTGAATATTAAAATAAAAATATAAATAACAATAATTAATAAATATAAATAAATTAATAACTAATAAAATACATGATTTAATTTATTAGATATTTATTTTATTAATTATAATTTATTTAATAGAAAAAACTATTTTTTTAAATAAAGAATATTTTTTAATATAATTTGGAAATTTTCCAATATCGTAATTGTTTCAAATTATTTATCTGATCACAGACTGATAAGTTTAATTTAAACAAAAATAATAAGAGTGCTTGTAAATATTCCGCAAAGAATTTTTTTATCTGGCGACTAAGTTTGGCTTATCTAACTTTCTTAATTATTTTTTAAGTTTTGCCACAAAAGATATTGGTACAAAAATTAAATAATTTGACTGTTTTACAAAATTAAACAATTTGCACAAAATTATAATTTGTCTAAAATTATTAAAAATATGGTCGCATATTTTCCATTTCCATTAGACGTTGATTAGAGTTCAAAAACGAGTAGGAGGAGTTGAATCTCACTTTCAAATACAAGTGCAGAGACCACTTCTCTACTAATTCTACAAAACTCTCTTTTCTTCATAAATCCTCGAAATCGAAAAACCTTCTTTTTGTAAATTATGTAGATAAATCCAAAAAATCTAAGTATGGAAGAGTTAGATCTGGCAAAAATCGAAAACATGCTTAGATCTAAACTTTCCACCGAAAGATTATTCAGTTGCAAAATGGTATCACCTCGGGTATCACCATAAATATAAGGAAAATTATTTACTATAAATATTTACCAAGCAGTAGGTTTATTTTGGCTTAAGCCCATCAATGGAACCATTCACTAGATTGCAGATCACAGTTGGAATGATTTATTTGAGCAATTGATGGTACATTTATACCTTAAACCAGTGCCCTACCTGTATTTAGATATATACTATCTACAACCAATTATATCGATTAATCTTATTGGATTTTTCAAAATATATTTAATCTAGATTAAATAAGTTCTGCGTATTCCTTCTATTTTAGTTAATATTGTCTTATGTAACTTGATTTATCCAATCGACGAAAATGTACTTAAAGCCGTTATTTGCTCAATGATATCCAATTTTATTCAGATCAAACATTAGGAAATATTTTATTTGTTTTGGGTTACGTGATATCAGGTGTTTTATTTTTTTAAATTAATAATTATGCTCAAAATTAGTACAAAAAAAATTATTAGTGTGAAGTAAATATTTATTTTGGGAAGGATAAATAAAATGAATTATTATTGAGTATAAAATTTTGGTAGAAATAATTTTTAATATTATTGAATTATTTTTTAATGGTTTTTATTTTTTATATATTTTTTTTACTACTGCAAAATTATAATTACTGGTTATAATTAATTTTTCTTAATTGATTTTGGCTCTAAAAGTATTTGGGCGTAAGATTTATTTAAAACAAAAATATTCTTGATATAAAAATAATTTTTAAAGGTTCGAAAAATTATTAGAATTATTAAATTATCATAAATAAATATCCTGGCTTTTCAAATCTCTAATTGGAATTGACTATAATATAATAAAATTATTAATTTCTCAAGGTCCACATTCTTAATTAGATATTGGAAAAATTAATATTTCTGCGAAGCTTTTATTTATTTTTGCCAACTCGACGAAATTAATGTACTAAACATCTTTATCTAAAGCAAATATTTGCGAACTAATCATCGAAATTTAAAAATGATAACCCAATAAAAAAGCCTAAATACCTGTTAGCTAAGTAATAACGATAAGAAAACCATCAACTTTCTGAATCATGAGAGTAATGATGCAATAAATCATTAAATTTTATTCAGTCAAAAATAACTACAAATTCGATAATTCTACATTTTATTATAAAAGAAACAAATAACATAACATTAATAATTAATAAGTGATAATTATGTAAATACACGCAATCAATCCAAATCTAATTATTTGGGCGGCTGCTTTTTGAGCTCATCACTCTCACTCGAACTGGACGTACTAGTTTGCGTCTTATTCACCTTCGGGGGAATAATATGATTGAATGGCTTATCCAATTTCTCATAAATCGCCTTAACCCTAAGTACCGCCGTTCGATTAATACTCTCCACCCTAACTTCCTTCGCCGCCTTCTCAAACGCCTCAACTGCCTCTTCGTCCTTATTCTTCAAAACTAATACATCCAATAAACAACTATACGCATTACCAATCGCTCCTTCCGTCACATTACTAATTTTCAAATGCTCGATCAACTTCCGCGTCAACACCTCATCCTGCTTATCTCTAGCAGTTTGCACTATTCTTTGGAACATAATTCTCGGGGAATCTTTAAGGTACTCTTGCCACAATTGCTCGGCAACGACATCATTATTCGTAATAAAATAATTCGTCCAAAGCACATTCAAAGGCGCTACGATTCCTCTCTTCGCATACTTAATCGCCACCGTCTCGTATTTCTGCGTCAACTCCGGATGCCGCTCCAAAATCCCGTAAGCGCCACCTCTTGGGAACCGCTCGCTAATCACCCCCAAATTCTCATCAGTCGCCGAATCGATATCCTGCTCCAGCTGGTTCAAATACTCCTCCGCTTTGCCCGCCACCAAATTCGCATGGCAAATCCTATTATCGAACGAAATAACTTTCTTCACCTCCTTATCGATGCGATCGCCAATTGCGTTCAGAGATTCAATATCGCCAGCTGCCGCCAATTTATTCAACAAAAATCTGAACACTCGATTCACCGGCATATTCCCGCGATCGATGATTTCAATCGACAATTGCGTCGCTTCGGCAATTCGCTCTTTCTGCACCAACTTCTCGATCAAAGCCGACAAATCGGTCGTGTTGAACTTCTCACTCGAGCGATTTTTGAAAGCCAACGCGCCATCCAGATCATTATTCCTCATTTTCTCGCGGAATATTTGCAACTGCGATTTTACGGGCGGGACTACCACTTTCGGCTCCACAACATTTAGACTAGAATCTTGCGGGATGACGAAGGGCACTTCGAAGCCGCGCTCGCTCAAAAACGTGCCCAACTGATGCAAGAACTGATCGTTCGGCGCTAAGCCTTCTTCTTGCATTTGCGTCCACAATCCAAGCGCTTTCTCGCTATCATCCTGCTTAATATAGCTGAGCAACAGTTGGTAATAGATATCAGAGCGGTCGATATGATTTAAATCTTTGGTAGCGTCCTTCAAGCCTTCCAGCGGCTTCACCAAACCTTCTTGCTGATAGCGCTCGCAGGCGGAATTAATTCTTTGCGGCCTGTTTTGCAGTCCAGGCGTCTCCAGAATTTTACGCGCTTGTCGCACACGTCCACATTCGACAAACGCAAATACCAAATCGTACAAACTGTTAATCTCGCCATGGACGGACGTACTCAAATCCGTCAACTTCTGCAACTTCTCCGCATCCTCGGACTGAATTAATTTGCAAGCGAGCTCATTTTTCCACGGTGTCGCTTTGAATTGATTAACGCACCATTCGAACTTCTCAAGTGCGTTATCAATGTTGTTGTTAATTAAATGGACTTTAATTAGCGGTCCCAAAACTACATTGTTCGCTTCAATGTAGCCCTTTTTAACCAAAGTGTCGAACAAGCGATTTAAATCCTCAACGCGGCCAGCTTCAGCCAAACTGTTCAAAAATCGCCAGATTAGTCCGTGATAAGTGTAACGTCGTTCTTCCTGCTTGCGATCGCGTGGCGTTTCCTCCAACATTTTAATCGCTTCTTCAAACCGCCCGTTTTTAACGAGCAACTGCGCCAAACGCACCGTTTTATTCTCATCCATCGTAAAGGACTCCTGCTCCATCGCCTTGACTTTCTCAAAATTCTCGAGCGCCTTCTCCAAATTATCGTGAGAACAATACAGATCGGACAATTGCGCGTAGATCCCGGCAGTGAAAACAAATTCCGTATCCTTCAAACGCTCCAATAACGCCTCAGTCTTCTCCAACTCCTTTTCGCGGTAATATAAAGTGAGCAGCTGCCGGTTCAAGCCTTTCACTTCCTGCCCTTTAGCTTCTAGATTATGAACTAATCTCTCCAACTGCGCGATGTTCATTTGATGACTTGGAATGTAACTAGGCTGCGCTTTAACGATCGGAACGGGCGACAACTCGCCGGACGTCAACTTGCCCAAAAGCTGCGAAACATTATCCGTCATCTTCTCGCCGAGTTTCTCCTGAATGCGCTCGGCGGTCGTCGTCGAGATGCTCAAACCTTGTCCCACTAAAGCGACCAAGACTGGCTCGGCCACTTCGACAAAGCCGCGCGAGTTTGAAAGCAGATCGTTAACGAACAGACTGACTACGTCCACTGGTTGTTCAGTGCCTTCGGTATTTCGCACCAAGGATTTGCGACTGCTGTTCTCTTGCACCACTCGCAATAACTGCACGTAGCTATCTAAATCCTGCGTTTTGTAGAACGCGTTCGTTAGCGGACGGCGGATTAAATCGGGGCTGTAATATGCCAATACGCTGCCGGCGATTAACGCAGCTTCGTTCAGTTCGTTCTTCTGTAGCAGGGCAACGACTAGACTGCAGGCGGATGAGCCGACTGAAATATTAGCGTCTCGCAGCATTCTCAAAATATCGCTACTTTTGCCTTTTAAGTGAGGGATGACGTATTCGCGTAAAGTCTCGCCACTTGGTTGTATGTTGAAGTCAACCATTTGTGTCAGCACTTTGACCATATCTCTGCCGTTGTTTTGTTTCGAGACTAATAAAGGCCAGAAGTAGTGTTGTCGTATTTCAGTTCCGCGTTTTTGCAGCTCTTCGAGTAACGGGTAGGCTAAAGTATCGTTGCCTAGTTGCAAGCTAGTTTCGGCGGCTAGTTGAACCGCGCGATCGTACATTTCGTTTTGCTCCAGTTTCGTGCACAGCTCCAGGATTTTCTCGACGGGTCGATTCGCTTTGACTAGTTGTTTGATGAAGAAGTGGCCGCTAGGCGCTTGACTGCCGTCGGCTTTCGAACTGCGGGCCATTGATTGCAGCACTTCGAACGCGGACAAGTCTTGGCCTTTGTTGATCAGGCGGAGGATTAAATTAATGGCGTCTTGGTTGTAGCCGATGCTTTTTCGCACTTTGCTTAGGATGAATGGGACGTGTTGGTTGTGGCCGTTAGTGGCAAGCGAGTAAATCATGTCCAAGTAGTCTTTGTCGAGAAGGAAGACTTCTTTTTCTTCGCATTCCGCGATTATGTTCGTGATGGTTTCAATGTCGCCTTTCTTGGCGTAGCCGCACAGGAGGGTTGTGTAGGTGTCGGCGCTTGGTTCCAAGCCTGCTTGGAGCATTACTGCAAGGATGCCGTGGGCAGAATCCATATCACTGAAACAATAAAACAATTATATAGTTTTTTTGACAAATAAAATTATAATTGACTTACCCGGCTTGTGAATGTCCGACAATAAGTGCATTAAACACATTTTCGTTAACAGGCAATTGTTTCTCCCTCATATACTCCAACACCTTCGTCGCGCCTTCGATATCCCCAACTTGACAATATCTAGCGATCAATCTCTGATAGGTAACGCGATTTGGTTCAATCCCCTTGCTTTCCAGCTCACTTAAAAACTCAGTAGGCGAAAACGAATGCTCGTTTTCCAGGTAAACGCGCAACAACGCGTTATAATGCGATACATCCATCGGTACGTTCAGTTTATTCAATGTGTTCCATATCTCCTGCACCAGTTTAGTGCGGATCTCTGGGAGTTCTTCCGGTACAAGATTACCGCAACATCGAATCACCAGCAGCGATTGTGAGCTGGTGGCCGAGCGAGTATTTCGAATTTCCTCCAAAACATCTTCGATGTCGCGACGTGATATTCGTCCGGATTTTCGTACGTCTTGGTCGATTCGTCGCAGGCTTTTTTCGAGGTTTTGGTCGTATTGTGTCGATGTCTGTGTAGCCAGCGATCTAAAAGAAAAATTTTGTTAACGATTGCGTAATGCAAGGCACTCTTGCACCGGCTCGAGTTTTTCAATACAAGCAATGAAACAATTAAATACCTGGGAATTGCGCCGCATAAACATTGTGAGGTGTTGACAAGGCTGCTGTCTACTTCTCTGGGGGCGTTTGCGACCACATTCCTCGCAAAACCGGCGATATATCGCACAAATTTCGAAGAACGTAATATTGAAGCCATGCTTCTCGTGCTTTATCTGACAGGAGATTACTAGTTAGTTTTGGAGTGGTTCTGTTGGTAGCAATTAGTGAAATTTCCAAATATTTCATTAGGCAACCAGCAATACATCCTTTGAAAAGTCTTTTTTCAAGGATTTTCTTGGGTAGAAAAATAGCAGGAAAATTCCATTATTCAAAATGTAATAAGTAGAATAACAGGGATTCTCCAGAATTTAAATTTGCGTTCAGATTTTGCTTTTGAAAATCGCCACCATCAGTTGTGTTTTGACAGTTCTCGGCAACTGTCATTTGTCATTCTTCTACAATTATTATTTAGCTAAAATGTAATCAAAGTGGTTTAAATCAGTTAATTAATTAGTGTTTTAATTATTTGTGAAGTGCAATAATACAAGACTAATAATGGAGGTGGATACATCCACTGGCCTTGTGGTTATGGAACCAGACAAAGTTTGCCGATTGTGTTTATGTAAAATCGAAATTAAAAACTCCTTACTAGAAGACAATTATACGGAAATGCTAGAAGCCCTAACATCTATAAAGGTACTTATTCGAAATACCGCTATAATTAATTTACCAACCCAAAACAAACAATTGCAGATCGACGAAACTGAAGAACTCCCTACAAACGCTTGCATAGGATGTTATCTAAACATACGCTTTGCGTACCGAGTCCAACAAGCCATCATATCAACCGACAAAAAGATGCGCCAGATCGCATTCACCAATCTAGAACTGATCAAAGAGGAACGCGACGAAGACACCGCGTTTGAATACGCCCCCGAAGAAGTGCTAATCAAAGGCGAAAACTTCGAAGGGGAAATCGACATAACCGTCGGCAGCTTGGTGACAAAGTCCAGCAATACCTGCACGATTTGCGGCGAATTCGAGCCGACCAACCTGACCAATCACATTCGCGAGCATTTTGACAATGAACAAGAATGCGACGACTGCGGTACGATTTTCCCAAACATCAGCGAATATCGCACACATGTCGCCGACTTGCATTCGAACTACCCTGCGGTCTTCGTCTGCGAGCAATGTCCTGCTCGCTTTCAATACAAATCGCTTTACGGCGTGCATATTCACAAAGCGCATCCGATAAAGCAAGAAGCCCAAATTATGGATTTTCTGGACGAGGACGATATGCCTAATAATGTCAAAGCAGTGAAACGAAGACGGACGACCGTCAGGGCGACGACGCGAAAAACGCGAAACAAATCGACTAAAATAGAGCTAGCGCTTTTGCCACCGATTGCGACTGATGTAAAATCGGCGGACAAAAGTTTGCAGTGCAATGATTGCAGTAAAGTGTGCGAATCGGATGCGCATTATTTGAAGCACGTGGAGCAACATGAGAAGAAGACTTGCCCGATTTGCAACGCGCAGATTTCGAGGTACAATTTCAATAAGCATGTGCTTATTCATTCGGCTGGGCCGTCGATTTGCCATTTGTGTGGCGTTACTTGCAAGAATTACGATAGTTTAAGGGGACATTTGTATTACACGCATTCGAAGAATAAGTTTCCTTGCGAGCATTGCGATAAAGTGTTCAAGAAGAGTTATAGTAGGGTTCTGCATGTTAAGAAAGAGCATACAGGTAAGAGATTATTAATTATTATACGGTAGATATTAATAATTTGTATGTTTGATAGGTGAGAAGAATCACGTGTGCGACACTTGCGGCAAAGCGTTCTTCACACATTACTGTCTCAGCAAACATATTAAGATGACGCACTTGAAATTGCGCCCGTACGTCTGTGAGCATTGCCAAAAAGGATTTTCTAGCAGGTTTGCATTGCGGACGCATGAACGGCAACATACGAATGTGACACCTTATAAATGTCCAATTTGCGGTGAGGGTTTTCGACAAAATGTTTCGCTGCGAGCGCATAAAAAGTCTAAGCATAATATCATCGAGGAAAAGAATTGTTTGTGTAATATATGTGGCAAAGCGTTTGCTACCGAATGGGCAGTTAAAAGTCATTCGAGACTGCATTAATATTTATATTAATTTAGTTGAATTCTACGCAATAGTTTTCCAAATTAAACTGGATTCAGTTAAATTTATTCAAGAATTAAATTGCAAATAAATTTGCATGCCAAATTGACGGAAAACGAGTATATTGTCGACTGCCGTTAGGCATACTATTTATTCAAATAATATATGGTACCATAATAGAAGAAAAATCCTCTATCAGCCGCATTTTTAATCATCCACGAAATTTCTAAAAGGTAAAAATTTCTAAAAGGTCTTGATTAGATTCACTTTAATTAATTGTATTACTGGTTGCCTACCAATGGCGGCAAAATTATTTGAAAATGGAATATTTCGTTCTATGTAGTTTGACACACTGGATCGAAAAATAAAAATGGATGTTAAAAAAAATAGTATGTTGTGACAGTTTTGACATTCAAGTGACAAAAAAAAAATAATCTACAACTAAGAACAAAATAAAACAACCAAAATGTGAATTATCACATCAAAAAATTTGCGAATTAACAAATTCAATTAAACCACGTGATGGCAGCAGGAAGCGGCACATTAGTTATGGAACCGGATAAAGTATGTCGATTATGTTTAAACGAAATTGTAATTAAACATTCCCTGCTCGGGAACGAATTTAAGGAAATGCTAGAAGCATTGACTTCGATAAAGGTACGATTTTTTTAATTGTTAAAAAGCGCTTAAGAATCCAAACGATTATCCGAAGTGTAAAAATATACAATTGCAGATCGACGAATCAGTAGATTTGCCCACAAACGCTTGTATAACATGCTGCCTAAACATTCGATTCGCTTATCGAGTGCAGCAAACCATCCTAGCAACCGATAAAAAATTGCGAACCATTTCCTTTATCAGCTTGGATCACGTAAACGTAAAGGAAGAACCGGACATCCCCGAATATGTACCTACTGAAGACACAGAAATCCGAATTATGAAAGGCGAACTAGGTGAGGCTGACTTAACGATCAGCAATGATTGTCCAGTTATGACCTCGAATAGTAAATGTACGATATGTGGCTTTAGCACCCCCGAAAATATCACGAACCACATCCGCGAGCATTTCGAGGGCGAACAAGACTGCGACGATTGTGGCGATACTTTCCCGAACATCAATGCCTATCGCAATCATGTGCAGGAAAAGCATTCGGAATATCCAGCTATTTTCCCTTGCGATGAATGCCATGCTCGCTTTCGGTATAAATCCCTTTACAATATCCATATGGAAAAAGCGCATCCCCCCCTACACGAACCCGACGATATGGATTTCGCAAGGCCGAAGCGAAAAATACGGAAAACTATTAAAGTAATCGAACCGCGGTTTTATCCGTTCGTTAAAATTTCCGAACCGAATGCGGAAGTAACGATAAATGAGGATCTGAAATGTGGCGAGTGCAATAAAGTTTGTTTCAATGACGAGCAATATTTGAAACATTTGGAGCAACATGTGAAAAAGACTTGTATGATTTGCAATGCAAAGATATCCAAGTCGAATTTTAATAAGCATGTGGTAAATCACACGGCGAATACTACGATTTGCCATTTGTGTGGCGTTACTTGTAAGAATTATGGTAGTTTGCGGGGGCATTTGTATCGCACGCACTCGGTGATGAAGTTCACCTGTGAGCATTGCGGGAAAGTGTTTAAGAAGAGCTACAGTAAAGTTATGCATATTAAGAAAGAGCATACAGGTGAGCAAACTCGTATTCTCAGGGGTAGGAACGTAGTCTAAATTATTTATAATTGTAGGCGAGAAAAATCACATTTGCGAGACTTGCGGTAAATCCTTCTTCACACATTACGATTTAAGCAAACATATTAAGATGACGCATTTGAAATTGCGCCCGTACGTTTGCGAGCATTGCCGAAAGGGATTTTCGAGTCGGTTTGCATTGCGGACGCATGAACGGCAACATACTAATGTGACCCCGTATAAGTGTCCGATTTGCGGCGAGGGTTTTCGGCAGAATGTTTCGTTGCGAGCGCATAAAAAATCGAAGCATAATATCGTCGAGGAAAAGAATTGTTTGTGCAAAATATGTGGGAAAGCTTTCGCTAGTGAATGGGCAGTTAAAAGTCATTCGAGACTACATTAATAATTTGGCGCGAAAATGATGCAACCACAAAAATATAATTAAAGTAATTTATTTATCTATAAAAAAAATGCTAAAATAGTATAAATGTAATTTATCAATAAAATATCAATCCCACTCAGTAAAACCCTTTATCAGCGGCATGCTTAAAAACAAGCGCAAACTTCTTGTTCCTCGCTTCATCAAATTCGGGCATGATCCAAACATTTTCAATAGGAACGGCTTCTTCGCCTTGAATGGCATCCAAATCGCACACTTCATCGTCAGTTAACGATGCCATTGGACCGGCCTCGATGGTCATTCCAATACCAAATATCCCGTGATCCTGGACATCCTTTTTCAAATCGTCCAGACTGATGGGATTCTTCGCTCCCAATTGAATCACGCGTTCGTTGAACGCTTTGTAGTATTCTTCGAGCAAATCGTCCCAGTGTTTGTTGAGGATGTCGATTTCCACGCAGGAGTACAAGAAGAAGGTCAAATCGTTGGACAGAGTTGTGTAACGGGCTAATTGGAAATCGATCAGCACTGATTGGATTGGGAGAGTTTTTTCTGGACCGTATTTGACGAGGAAGTTTGGGATCCAGGCGTCGCCTTGAGTTATCACTGAGAGAGGACTGTCGTGGATTTTTGATAAGTTGCACAAAGTTCTGAAAAATTAGATTGATAATTAAATTATTTGAAGATCGAAAAAAATATAAAATTACCCAAAAAAGTCGCTCGCAAATAATTTTTCAACTTTCTTCACATAGTCTTCGGATAAATTCTGTTTCACAGCAACCAAAGTCAGCTTCATTAAACTCTTCTGGAATTTTATGTACCAGCTTCTGAATTCCTCAGCAAAATAAGTTTCCTGGCGAAATTAAAATTCAAATTAAATGAACAATGCTAAATAAATTTGATGATAAAATTACTTTGACTGCTTTAGCAACTTGCTCATATTCAGGAATTTGCTGCTTGCACGCAATTGAAAGCGCATGGAATTTTGCGAGAATTTTTATCAATAAAATCGTGTGCTCGTAATCGATCCCACTTGCACGATCAATGCTGACGAATTGCTGATAGCTTAAATCTTCGAATGCTATGTAATCGTTTGTGCCATCCGACCAAGAAGATAATACTCTGCGCGAACAATGAAAAATTAATTATAAAAGAGAATGTAATTTTTTTTTTGGTTTCAAGGACTTACAGAGGAACTTCAGGTTCATCGAGAACCTTGTTTGCGGTTTTTACTTGTTGCATAAGAGGCCAGATCTATAAAAAAATAGTCGTAGTAGTTAGGTGGGGCGATAATTTATTTTACCGCACGGCGTGCAGTAATGTAAATTTATTACACGCAATATAATAAAAAAAAAATATTTTTAAAATAATAAATTACTTAAACTTTATTAATTTAAAATATTTAACTTACTTTTTCATAAAAATAAATTTCTGTCTCAAAGAAATTCGCTGACCGAAAAGTTTTGACTCGGGCGACATTTTTCGGGATCGCTTTTGTGATAATTGGAAGAAAATAATTTTCAGTTTCTCCACTTGAAAATTTAAATACATAGTTAAAATAAGTATTAAATTAATAATTGCTATAAAACTTACCTTTGGTCAACACCAGTAGCGTCGACAGTAAATCGGCACAAAGTACTCAGATAGGAGTCGCCTTTTTTAGATTCCGCACCAATTTTTATCGATTTAATTTCAACGTTTTTCAAGCCACTTTTTCTCTCTAAAATATCAATTAGCACTTCTTTAGTGAAATGAGTGGAAATTCGTTGATTTAATTCGGCGTAAGACATGATTTTTGAATTATTTGATCGGTTTGCAATTCGTAGAACTCGTTTAGGAAGACTATAATATCGAATGGCTTTTGCTTTTGGTAGAGGAGTTTTATAAGCGGGGTACAAAAGTGTTGGGAATAGGCGTTCAATGGTATTACAACACGTCAGTGTTAGCGTTTAGGAAATAATTGAGAACAATTGTAGGGGAATTTACAGGAAATTCAACCTTATTCATTTGGCTACTGAATCAGTAAATATTTGCAGATTGGCTTTAATTTAAGTTCATGGAAATTACAGTTTTATTGTTTAGTACTCATATTTTATCATATCTAATTATTTATTTAGGCTTAAACAAAAATTTACTAAATTTATTATCTCGGTATTTATATTATAATATTTTCATAATAAAAAAATTTAAAAAAATAATATAATATATAATATTTAAAATATTATATATTATTAATTAAAATATTATAATATTTTAATATATTATATTATTTATTTTAATTTTTTATGTCTGATAATATTATTGTCTTTCAAAATCTATGGTTAAAAATTATTTAAATTATTATTTAATATTAATAATAATTAATTATTATTCTTATTTAAATAAAAATTTAATTTATTATTTAAGTTATGAAATTTATAAATTATTATTTTTTACCCCTAAATTACATTAGGGGTAGAAAAGTTCAATGCCCTCCCAAGAATTCCATTCTTATTTAAAATTCCATGATGGCGGCTACAATTAGTACTAAATATATATCTATCCTTTTTCAACCTATACAAATAGAAAAGGATGGAGATACATTTCCACGTCTAGTAGAAATGTCCGCCCCCACATTCCTAACTATTGACGTATACCCCCACGTGTACCATAAAATCAGCTGTGAAATAACCTCAAAAAATGCAGTGCATTTAAAGCCAAACAAAAAATGCTAAAATGCATATAAAATATGTGCTCCTAGTATTATACTCATTAGTATTAATTCAACTAACTTGTTCTATAAGAACATATTCCAAAAATGACTTAATTAAATTAAGGTAAAATATTGTAAATATATTAGATAAAAAACTTTCAGCCCTTATATTTTAGGGAAGAAGTCCGGGACATGTTCTACCATGCCTACAATAGCTACTTAAACTATGCATATCCGTACGACGAACTTCGGCCAGTGAGTTGCGATGGAATCGACACTTATGGCAGGTAAACGAATTTCCATAATTAAAATACTAGTTGTATAATGACAACTTTTTAGTTACGCCCTAACGTTAATCGACGCATTGGACACCCTGGCAATAATGGGAAACTACTCCGAGTTCCAAAGAGTGGTCGATATACTGACGACTAAAAAGGATTTCGATTCGAACATCAATGTTTCGGTTTTCGAGACGAACATACGAATTATCGGAGGGTTGCTGAGCGCTCATTTATTATCCAATAAGTAAGTTTATTTCCCTAGATTATTTAATATAATTAATTGGTATTTATTTTAGAGCTGGTATTAAATTGGAACCAGGATGGCCTTGCAACGGGCCACTATTACGATTAGCCGAAGACGTCGCCAAGCGATTGATCGTAGCGTTCGATACGAAAACGGGGATGCCTTATGGTACTGTGAATCTGCGAAGCGGCGTACCAAAAGGTGAAACAACCGTCACTTGCACTGCTGGTATTGGCACGTTTATTTTGGAGTTTGGGGCTTTAAGCCGATTGACTGGCGATCCGATTTACGAAGAGGTAACGTATCTATGCACTGACTAAATATGTATTTAATTAATAATTCTAGGCGGCGATGAACGCACTTTACGCGCTTTACAATCATCGCTCGCAATTGGGCTTATTCGGCAATCATGTGGATATTGAGAGCGGTCGATGGACTGCTCAGGATGCGGGGATCGGATCGGGTGTGGATTCGTACTTTGAGTATTTAGTTAAAGGTTCTATTTTGTTGCAACGGCCGGAGTTGATGGAAATGTTCTACGATATTAAGAAATCGATCGATAAGCATTTGAAGAAGGATGATTGGTATATGTGGGTGTCGATGTCCAAAGGGCAAATTACGCAGCCGGTGTTTCAATCGCTGGAGGCCTATTGGCCTGGGGTTCTTAGTTTGATTGGTAAATTTCGATAAAAAATTCCAAGACAAGAAAAGTAAAATATATTTCTTATAGGCGACACTTCAAACGCAATGCGAACTTTACACAACTACCACCAAGTGTGGCTCCAATACGGATTCACTCCCGAATCCTACTTCATTCCCCAAACCGAAGCTGGAAACAACAAAGAAAGCTACCCGTTACGACCTGAATTAATCGAATCGATTATGTACTTGTATCGTTCGACAGGCGATCCATTCCTGCTCCAAGCCGGCGAGGATATTTTGAAAAGCATCCAACATAGTGCTAAAACACCTTGCGGTTACGCCACTGTAATTATTTAACAGCTATTAATGTCTGTATGTATTCATATTTTTGCTGTAGATTAAAGACGTCCGCGATCACAAAAAAGAAGACCGAATGGAATCGTTCTTTCTGGCCGAAACGACGAAATATTTGTACCTCCTGTTCGATACCGACAATTTCATCCACAATCAAGGGCAACATGGTACAGTGATTCAAACGCCGAATGGCGAATGCATTATCGATGCTGGTGGCTACATTTTCAACACGGAAGCACATCCGATTGATCCCAGCATTCTGCATTGCTGCCATGAAGCCTCCAAGTCGAATTCCTTCGATTTGAACGAGTACGAAGCGAATAAGAAGCTGTTTAAGGGCGAGCTTATTCACACCGTACAGAAAACTCAACAATCGACTGCTGAAGACACTGAAGAGGTTTCTACTACAGCGAATACGACTACAACTATCATTGTCGAGGCTGAAGTGTCGCTGAGCGAAATTACGACCGAATCGACGAGTAGCTACATTAAGCTGGAGGACAACGATAATATTAGCCAGAAGATTAATAACGCTGACGATGATTTCCAGGAGAATAATTCTTTGTCGCTTGAGACTGACGATGTTAGCATTCCGAAGTTGTTGGGGAGTATTTTGGAGAACGAGGAACGTAAGTATGATCCACAGGAAATGTTGGAGCGATTTCGAAGTGAGAATAAGTATCCACGCAATGAAAGTTGGGAGAATAATTATAAGCTTTTGAGTTGCACTGCTCAGCCGTTTTTGCAGAGGCTTTCTATTTTGGGGGAATTTTTTAATAATTAGTTTAGTTATTTTTTTTTGTAATATATAATGAAGGTATAATTTATTCAATAAATTGTGTATATATAAGATGATAATTTAAGGCGTTTTGGAATTTTAGAAGTAATATATTTTTGTTTTATCGAAATATTTTGGAACTGAAAGAATAAAGTGGATAAAATATTTTAAAATAGGACAATTTTCGAGACCATACAATTTTTTTTGCTTTGGCTATTGATTCATTAAGACAATTATTTTTTTTTTAAATATTTTTGGAGACTTTACAAGGCTATAAATTTAAAAAGTTGTTGGAAGAGAATTTGACTTCTTTTTTGATAGTTTTCTAAGTTTAAATATTTTTTGTTAATTTACTATTAAGATTTTTTTCAAAAATAAAATTTTCTAATGTGTTTTTTTCTTTCTAGGATTAACTTTTCTTAGTTCGATCGGTTCGTAGAATAGACAGTTAAATATAGTTTAAACGGGATTACAAGTTCACATTAAAATATAATTATCAACATAATTAAATAAATAAAATTCGTCAACTTGCAGAGTTGAATAAAATTCGTCATCTCAAATCAAGGTAAATATAAAAACTTGTAGGCGTATAAAGCGATCGATAGCCAACTAAAAACATTGTTTGCCATACTTTAATTGTTTCCATATTTTTCATTTCAAACAGCTGAATGAAACTATTTCCATTTTCACATCAATTTTGATAAACATATTAATTATCGCATAATTTAAAGCAAGCTGTGCATTCAGTATTGTGCTTGAAAAAAAAAACCGTCAAGGCTGGCAAAAATACTGCAGCAAAAATTAAAACAAACTAATATAAGACAAAGAGCAAATGTGGTGCATAATTGCTGATAAAATTCCCAAACTCTATTCTCAGTCGTTAAAAGTGATCAAGGTAATCATACACAATTCATTTCTATTAAAACTAAACTAATTTTCGAGTAGAAAAATTACCAAACTCAAAATAATGTAATGCCTTAATGCAAAATTCGAAAACGTGTTAAAAAACTGAAATATTTAATTAGAATTCCATTTAATTAGGTATTTCATAATTAATTAAACATAAAATCTTCTTATTAATTTGTTTGCCTGTCGTCCATGTAAAGATCCGACGCTCGGCGTCGGCCGAACGTCTCCGAATGAGCAATCGTGCACAATTTAATAACTGCAATTTTAATTAATATCGTTGTTCGGTGGATTTTTGACTCGGAATCAAAAGGGCTAGTTGAAAGAGGGCATTTTTTTCGATTTTTCGAAAAGGTTGGATTTTGTTATTAATGGCAATTTAATGATAATCTTGTGATTTATTGAATTTTGTATAGAGAAAATTTGCAGCGTGCGCCGCATTCAGTCTGAACTCGGTTACCAAAGTACCCGGCCAAGTACGTCGTCGTTGCGAGTGTTTTGTGATTACGAAAGTAAATATTTCGATTAAATTCAATTAAGTTCGACACTTTGGAAAACTGACCAAACTAGGTCGGAACAAAATGCTAAACATGGAAATATCGAAGGAACTGAAAAACGAGATCGAATTCAATCAGGACCAATTGAAAAATGCAATTTGTAATCATCAGGTAAGTTTCGACATTTGCTGCTTTTTTTTCCTTCACGTAATAAGTTTCAATTTACGTTTGGTTTTGAACGTACTCGACAGAGAACGTGCTAGTTTTTGGCTGGCAAACTAATTTGTTGAGGGAACTTTTTTTTATTTTGAATTCATTGGCGTTTTTTGTTTTCAGGAGTTCCTTTTAAAGGCCCATGCTGATCCGGATGTAAGTATGTTTTATTTAAAATCGGACGTATTTTGAATTGTTTCTCTTGCAGAATCTCGATCTGCAGAAGGCGGTTGGCCAAGCAGATGAGCAGATTATTTTAATCGGACTTGAACAGGTAATAAAACTTTTGTCTAAAAATATATTCTTTTATGCGATATTGCAAGTTTGCAAAACTTGCACAAACTTATCTGTGTAAAAAAATTCAAAAACAATCGAAAACGAATAATCATCAGTGACATTATTGATAAAAAAAATATGTTTTTGTTTTCAACATTGACGCGACGCCTCTTCATCAATATTACAAAAAAAATTGGGGGGAAATAATTTTGCATAGATTTTGTTTCCGTAAGAAGTTAATAATGGTATTGATTTATATTGGAATATTTATTTATTTTATTATTATAATATAATCGCAAACTATCACTAACATAAAATGGCCGTTACATTTGTTTGAGATGAGTTCAGTAGCGGCGCGATTAGGGTGCAATTAAGGGTATACCCTTTTCACTTTCAAATGCAAAGACTAAAATCGATAAAACTTGTTGGCACACTTTCCTTCGCGGAAAAAAGTTCAAACTTAAAAGTTTGATATTTATAGTAATTATATTGCAACTAAATTTATAGTTTTATTATTTATAAATAATCGAAAAGTTAAACAATTAAAAGTTTAGTTGGTTAAAAGTGACTTAAAGAGAAAGGTTTCGCTTTATAAATTTATTATACCTTGAGGCAAATTAATTTTCAAAAATTGTATAGTCTTAGCAATTTATGGTGAACAAATAGATAGAGGGGTTGCGCATTGGTTTTGGTTTCTATGGCAACGCGCAATTCCCCACCACTATTTGTTTCAACTTATTTGGCTATGACTATATCTAATAATAATCATTTATTAAATATTTATTAAATTTATAATTATCTGGTTCAGATAATCTCAGTTAGAAAGTTGTTTGTTTTCTGCTGATTCTTTCAGAATAAATAATGAGTCAAAATTGATAAGATTTCATTGAAGCAAAAGTTGCAAGTTCGATAAATTTTATCAATCAATGTATTAGTGCATACAGTTTTGCTGAACAATGAAAAATACAAAGAAAGTGAGTTTAAAGAAGAATTACGTGTGCGCCACTGGTTTAGTTATAGTCGTCCTTGTTCAATATCTAAAAATAACTTTTTTCATTAATTTGGAATTTTATATTAGAATATATTAACGCGATGTAGTCAGGTTGATTAGAAATTTTACTAACGAAGAATGCATAATTAATAATCACCTACATTATTCCTTCTTATAATAACGAACTTAATGCAATCGCTTTCGTTCATTAAAACATATGGACTATTATTGATTTTTCCCGAACTAATAAAGAATAATGTTTTTACTTTTTAACTTAATTAGTGCAGAATGCATTTAATGAACTTTTATGTTTCCAAAGTTCCAATTCAGATAGGTTTCGTAAAACTTAAAAGTTTATTGATCTGATGCGGTAAGCGAGAGATTTAATACACGCAGATGCACGTTGCCGTTTTGTATGTCAATAAAGACGATTTTAATAAGGAACTGTTGATCGGCGATTATGGATTTATTTAACTCTGATTTATGTCTTTAATTCTAGAAAGCTTTATTGGCACAGCTCCGACGTGCATACAACAATCACCGAAACCTTGTGGACAAAACGATCACGAAAAATGGTCTGCAAAAACATAGACATAACTTGACCACTGCCTTAAACCGTGCCAGGAAACAAAATATGTGAGTCAATAATATTTTTAAAAATATTGCGATATTAATTAATATTTAGTATAATACGTTCGTCGCCAACCAATCCGTTTTCGGATGAGGATTCCGGCGGAACGAATGCTGTCCAATTGCCGCAAGAAGACGTCTTTCGACCAGTCGATCCCCATGAAATGCCACAAGCCGATTTTTTGGGCTACTTCAATCTTGGCTCACATGAACTTTACAAGGAGCTGCAAAATAAGCGAGCTGAACGGAAACGTCGCAGCACGGCAAATCCGCATTTCCTCTACGGGGCCACCATGAAAGGATGGGAACACATGAGTGTAAGAAAATTGGAAATTATTTTCGAATAGAACTAAAAATTTGATTTGATTTTTTTCTGTGCAGAAACGCAAACGTGGTTACTTGATATCGGCGTTTTCGCCGCCGAATACCCGCCAGGCTGTGAAGAAACGCGCTGAACGAGTGTCGCCGCCTCCAGCTACTCCCGTGGTGGTGGCGCCGCCGGAGAAGAGTATTGCGGTCGCAAATGAAATTCGCAATGGTAATACAAACAACAACAACACCGTCGTTGTCGTCAAACCGAAACCTAGTTTGTCTCCATTCCCGTCCATACCGAACCTACCAAGTGGCCTTATTATTGAGCGCGTTAGTCCAGGCAGTTCTTCGCCCGATTCTAAATCTTGCATTACGTGCAAGCAACCAGGTCAGTTTC
The DNA here is from genome assembly GCA_963556235.1 of Cryptophagus acutangulus. NCBI lineage: Eukaryota > Metazoa > Arthropoda > Insecta > Coleoptera > Cryptophagidae > Cryptophagus > Cryptophagus acutangulus. The sequence continues at coordinate 5,147,705 of OY744564.1, forward strand.
AACATCATCAGCGACTAACAGATCATGGGGGTTTTGGATATTTATTTATTTCGTAGTAGACATTTTGGATTTTTTTTTGTTGTTAATTATTTTTGTTTTTATTTTTTGTTTTGTTTTTTGATTTTTTTAGGGCTGTTAGTAATCTGTGAAGTTTGTGCAAGTGGTTTTCACATTAGCTGCCACAATCGTCCCCTTGCCCAAACCCCCAGACAATGTCCGCGTTGTATTAGTAATAAGAAAATTCGTACGATCGGATCGTTAAGCGTACCTTCCGGAATGAGTGTCTCCTATGTAACTCCTTCCGAAGTTTCAGGTTAGACCTTCTAAGTTGAGAGTTTTCTGTGAGTTTTACAGCTTTTTACGCCTCTAATTTAAACACAATACACTTTTCGATTTTTTTCGGCGGGCAATTTATGTTAACGGTGCGTTTTCTTGCAGAGAAATTACAAATGAAGATGGAATTGCATGAGAAACATAGGGATTTGGCGGCGGAATTAACACAATTGCAAGATCGACATTCGCAATTGGTAGTTTCGTTAAAAAGTCAATCAAATCAACAGGAACAGCTGCTAAGTACTCGACAATCTACGGAGAGTAAAATACAGCAAATTTTAACTTTTATTAATGCATTGAGAAGTTCATCGGCGGATGGTATCGAAGCGCATTGAACCAGCTATTCACTTTCTATTCAAATTTTAGTCTTATTGTTATTGTATTTATAGGTATTTTTTATATGAAGTGGCTAATATTTATGGATTGGAAAAAAACTGCATGAATATCGAATTCGAATCCATTCATATAGTTTTTTTAGTATCTATGTTAATATTAACTGTTAAGACTGATTGTATATTTTTATTAAGAATCTTTATAAAATTTAAGTCAATAAATGGCAAAATTGAATTTTTTATATAGTATATTTTTTTATAATTAATAATTTAAGTTTTCCTTTTAAAATTAAAGTGAATATAATTGAAAAGGGCTACTAGTACAGCCACCTTTTGGTAAGTAGAAGAACTGCGCAAAGTGCGTATGGTTGCGTACTTAGTTACGGATTTGAGGGCTAGAGGGCTGTTAGACCTCAAAGCTGCAGTCCTCAAAAGTTTAGAAGCTTTTATCTCGATAAGCTAATAATAGAAGATTTTTCATAAAAATGTAACATACATTGAAAAATAACTAGAAACAAATTAAAATAATTTTTTTTAAAAAAATAATTTAGTTTACATAAAATTGCTAATTTCATCTGAGCGGCTGCACCAATTTTTCAAAAACCCAGCATCCAAGAATATTTCAAAAATCTAAACTAACAATAATAGTGCAGAGTGGCATAATGGGAATGAAAAATCCAAACGATCTAGATGCCTATAGATATACGGGTCCAGCCGCAGCAAATGTGTGGGAGTAGGTAGGTGTATTTATATTTACAATTTAACAAGAGACGGCTTTGTGTGAATGTCGAGTCCAATCACCGGTTGTAGGTGACACGCATTCATCGAGGTGTGGACGCTCTTAAAGTACTTGTCAAACACCATGTCATTCAAACAGAAACATGATGCACTACTTAAAATGAACTCATTCCCTTCTGGTGGTGGTCATTCAAGCCGCCTCTTTCCGATAACAATATCGCGACGAGCAAAGTTACTTCACCTGACCCCCAGACAATGACCAACATCCAAATGATGTCGTTTGGATGTCTTTTTGCATCTGTTAATTCGGATTTTTGAATGAATGGTAGTATAGTAAAAGTGGATGACCATATTTTGGAGGAAGAATGATTCTTTTATTCATTCATACAAAGAAGATAGATATTTTTGTATGGAGATGAAAATTTTATATGGGAATATTTTGTTGAATTATTATGGCCAGCAGGTTTTTCTGATCTAAGGTCTATATACTTTTTAGGTTCTTTATTAATTAATGAGAAAATAAAAATGAGAGAAAAAAATTTCTTAGCACTCTGACAGTTTATTCTGTCATATCAAAAATTTGTATAGTAAATTAATGTTTGTACTATCCTGAAAAAGTAGATTTTTACTTCAAAATATATTTTTTAAGAAGATAATTAGATAAATAAATTAAAATAAAATACATATTAATAGTAAAAGCAAAGTTAACAATTTATTCTACATCTTCTATAAAATTCTACACAAGAGATTTGAATTTGAAAAAATTGGATTATTTTGTGAAAATATTTTTCACAATATTGCCTTATTCGATTTTTCTTCTCCATTGGAAAAGCAATCCGGAAAATCCATTTTTAAATCCAATTATAGTTGAAGAAAAAATTTATAAAGGCACTATAATAAATCTAAGTATATTTTACTAGTTTTTTATAAGTTAAAAAAATATTTTAGATATATTTGATTTTCATTAATTCCGAATTAAAATACTAATATTATAGATATTAACAATTTTCCAAAAGTACTAAATTTTTTAAATATGATCGTTTTTTTGCCTATAAATGAACTAAATATTTTTTAAATAAAATTATAAATATTCTGATTAATATTTTATTGAATTTGATTTTTATATGCGAGCAAAAATAATTAAAAATTATAATAAAAAGAAGCGAAAATTCGCTCCTTTCGCGCATCAATCATCCCGTTTTGCGCCTTCAAACATTTTAATAATAATTGAAGTTGAATGGCGAAATTAATCATTCCTAACCATATTTGAAATGTAGAATTCGCGTACAATACCTCGCAAAAAACTCGAATCAGCATCATTAAAATCAAGTTGAATTTTAATCATCTCAAATTATGGAATTACAGCAGCAAAAGTATAATGAACCTGCTGCTTAGAACACAATTTATTTAATTTCGCATTTATTACTTAATAACAACATGCATCCAGCATTATGCAGTTTCAATGCAGGCAGAGGACTCCTCGAGTAGGACGCGAGGGAAAATTGTATGTGTGCATTTTTCCACACAAAAATCGTCCTGCTTGGTGCATTTAATTCCTGCTTAACAAAAGAACGAAGTAATTTCAGTAATCATGGATGCGAAAGTAAATGCAAAAAATCCACATACATGTAAAAGCAGCAAGTCCCAATGAAGGAATGTAGAATAGCAGGCGTGCGCTCTTAATGGGGGTTTACAATTAGAGATAATTAGAGCTGCAGCGGTTTACCCCGCTCAACACTATCCGCGTCCAAGTTGTGGCGACGTGATTAACTAACGACATTTAATTGGATTTCAACTCATAGATTTACCAGTCAAATTAAAACAGTCTTTTTTTTAGTCTTTCAGTTTTTTGAATTCGGATTTTCGCGCCGTATGAAATTTTTGATAAAATTGATTGAATCAAACTTTAATTATATGCCAAAAGAAATTCCAAAAAATACATTAAATAAGCAATTGTAGAAAAATTCCCATAAATCACTTTTTTGTGCACTTGTTCTGTGGTCTTATCTATCCAATTATCTAAATCGCTTTTTAAAAGCCCATTTTGCAGATAAGAGCCGAGCGCCGGAGCAAAAAAACTTGTTTTGATCTAATATGTGAAGTCGTGCATGAAATATCCACAAAAACCAAATTCCAAATTTTTATCAGGTGCTAAACGGTTGAACACATGTTTATGTCATATTATATCGTGATTTATTGGGCAAAAAACATTGGAATTTTGTTTTGGTCGAAAGTGGAATGAACTCGTGAGAAATTTCCGATAAGACCAGGAAATGGTTAAACGTTTCAATTTTTTTAGGGATTTTTTGAGGGGATTCCCAGGAAGTGCATGTTCTAAGATTTAAAAAAATTAATAGTCTCCTAATTGGTTCTGTAATTTGCCATTTCGATCAAAACGCCTTTGACTATTTTATTTTCAAATTCATATTTTTTTAAATTTTTCCTTGTTGCGTATTATTTGTAATTAATTTCTAAAAATGAAGTTAAGTTGTAAAAGTGCTGTACAGGTGTTCACCATTATGAATGAATCCGATGAAGACGGAAGGATGGATGGAATCTGATTCATATAGACATAATAGGAAAATTAAGAGTTAAAAAAAGCGTCAAACTGTATGAGTTTGAAAGGATGAAAAGCAATTATCATTGTTTGAATGAAATTCCACGGTACAAAAACGACAGATAATTGAATTTACCAAACATCTGTCCACAATGGTAAACGACCAAATACCTTATCTGGAAGAAGCTTCGACATTTACACTACAATTTAAATTGTGAACAAAACGTCGTGTCTGTATACAGTAATTTTATATATTTAAGATTGTGGATCTAAAAGGAAAATATGACATGTTAAATGTGACTGACTATGCGGCTCGTATTTAGCTGTCAACAATAATACATCTGCCCGAAGAAGCAGCACACATCTACATGATGATGTACATCGCACCTATAGAAGAGCATATACCTGAAACAAGTGTAGCTAATTTAAATGGGAATTTCAATCTTCAATGCAATGCCCACATCAGTTTTGACAAGCACTGTGTTATGGAATTTAATAATGTGTATACCTAAATATCATTATCATTCAATTTTCTTGAATGTGCGATCTCGAGAGGGTGGTTTATTTAGATATCTCTATATGACACTTTGTTTTGTTGACATTTTTACACTATTGGGCTAGATTTACTTTATATGTCTCAATTTTCAATATGAATATTTTTTGTGTTTATTTTCGATTGTTATTTCGTCTCTTCTTCTATTACTATTCTATTATATGTTGTTTTTTAAATGGGATTTATTAATGCTTGATGCGCTAACTTTTAATTTTACAAAGTTCTTTTTTAAGTTTTTTGAACTTTTTAAGCGTTTTGGATATTTTTAATGGTTATCTGCAGTAATTTTGTATTAGTTGGCCATTTTTGAAGCAGGAAATATTTTTTTAATTGTCCGCGCAACTTATTTTTGCGAAAGTTTCTAATAAAATCTAATATTTAAAGAAATAAAAATAATTGCAATAAATGCTTATTAATTTATTAAAATAACTAACATTACAATGAGCTTGAAAAAAAATACTTCTGATGCACTTTTAGAGCTTTTAATTGACGATCTATCCTATTTCCGGGTAATTTCTAATTTTGTAAATAGTCCTTCAATTTTTTAGCTCCACAAATTTTAATTATTTTGTCTAACTTTAATTAATGCGGTTTAAATTTAATAAAACTTTTTTTTTAACCCGTTTGTTGTGTAAAATTAGCATAATTTGATCCACTATTCAAACTTCTTGTTTATTCTTGTTTATATAAGAACATCCTGCTGCCTTTCTTTTATAGTCCGCTCTCAAATATTTACGTTATTATTTCACTATATTAAATTATTTAGATATTTTGTTCACACAATTAAACTAAATATTAATAAAAAATTCACATACACACAACTATAGTTTTTTCTCGTCCATCCATCTAATACTAAGCAACTGATTAAACTGAAATCTATACATGGTGTGATCAATTTTATATACCCTCATCATCTAAAACAATAGGGCTCAATCACAGCCAATACTCAATAATATAAGTGCAATCATTGTGGATGGTGGGACAATGAGTACCATTGTCCCACACGTAAAAGCTCTTCATCATACGAAATAAATAATAAAAAATAGTAAATCAATCAATACACTAATTACAATTAAGTAGACGCTATCGTTGAAGAAGAATAAAGATTTGTTTTGTACGTCTTCTTCATCATTAAGAAATTCGCAATATCTGCACTTATTACCAATATAGCCAAATACATTTCAATTTCAATTCCGCAACCCCCTAAAAATAATTGTCCCGGAGTGTACTTTCAGCCATTACTACAACCGGAGCTATTCTTTCTCATTTCAAAAAATTATCAAACACATACATCCATCCCTCTTCCACTTGAAACATAAATATTCAACTTAAACGTCCCCTCTTCCATCATAAGATTGCAATGCGAATTTTGTTCTTTGAGATGTAAAAATATGGAAATAGCACTGAAAGCTTTGTATGGCATGGAGCTTTTATTTCTCTTTTTTTTGTGTGTGTCGTCCTGTGCTGCAGCTTTTGCTTTTCCAATGTGGTGGTGTATGATGGAGAAGGGGACCAGCTGCTGACACCGCCCCTTAAACTATAGGTGAGGGAACACTATAGTAAACTACCATTAAATCAACTCCACCATGCCTACAAAGCGGGGATGGAAATACTGCTGCTTGAGAGCTTTTTAAAAAGTACTCCTGCGGTTGTGCTTCGATGCCTTTACATTCGCATCGACGACTAACAAGACCTGCAATGGCCGACGCATCTAAATAAATTAATATTTATGCTATTATTCAAATTTTTTTGTTGGAAAAAATTTCGGTTTAGGGTGGTAATTATTGTTTTGCAAATAATGAGGTTTTTTTTGGAAAAAAGCTTAATGTAGCTTGTCTAAAAAAATTACAGTCTAATAAAAGCTGTAAATTGTAAATTATTTATTTTATAATTTTTGCGCAATTATTTATGCAAATTTTTATTAATTTTCAAAATTTGAATTCGGATAGTCACAATTTCGAATTAGCGACCATTTATTTCTTTGAAATTTCAAATTATAAAATATTCTTCTCGTTCAAATAAATTTCTTACTCAAATCTGTGCTAAAGCAAAAAATTTTAAAAAATTCTTTCCTCATTTTTCTAAAATATTTACTCCAATGTTTAAATTATTTTAATATATTCCAATCATCACAAAGTCGTATTAGTAATTTATTTTGTCAAATTGATATTCAAATTGTCAATTATTCCACTCGATCCAATAAAATTCTTAGTCGTAGTTTAACAGGAAATTTTTGAAAAGTTTCTATTCGAAAACTCGCGCAAATATTCAAACTTATAAAGCAATAAAATTTTTGAATATTCAAATAGTAAGAAATATTCAATTTCTATCCAATATTGTATTAAAAAATTCAAAAATTCATCTCATTCAAGTAAAATTTCCAATTTAAACTCAAAATTAACGGATTTCTCGGTAGAATTTTATATTTGCTATTTTCAAAAAGTTTATCAACTTTATCGCTTAATTACTATTCCAAATAATAAGTATCTACCTCATAATACACAATTTTCCCGCAAAATTAGTAAAATGAAGCAATTTGTTAGAAATAAATTGGAATTAGTCAAAAGTGCAGCGATGCGATAATCCCTGATAATCTGTCCAAGCAAACTGAATTTGCTTTGAATTGTTTCGCTGAAAGTTAATTTCACAACCGGTGTGGCCCCCAGAGGAGCGGCGGCGTACCTCTTCTATATCTGTCAGCCATTTGTAAAGAATGAAATTATAAAGCCATTATAATTTAAACGATTTGAATCGCATAAACCTCAAATATAGAGCAGAGCAAAGAGAAATTTTCATCATGGCATCTAACGAACCGAAAACGAATCCCCCGTTACATGAAGAAATTACCGCCATTTTATAGCCACACAAAGCATTCATCGTCAACAGCCGACAAGTCTTTATTATATTAAATATTATGGTAATTCGTAATTATCGTTATTCGTCAGCGTAACGAGGTCGCTCACTTTATTTGTGTGTGGGGCTTGTAATTTTTTTTTCTTCTTTTTTGGCGAAGGTGGAGGGAATAATGGCAACGGGGAACCCCCATGTTTGGTTATTAGTGCCATTTTGTTCTTTGTGGACCAAAAATATGTTATTAGGCAGTTGTACTATTTAGCATAATAATAAAAGGGTCATGCCATTATTGAACTTTTTGGCAGCTGCTCCAAAGACTAGGACATTTTAGTTTTAGGTTCTATAGAAAATAAAAAAATATTTTTTGTAAGCAAATTATTTAAATAAATTATTTTGGTAAATGTTGAGCGAATATTAATAATTAAAAAGTATTTAAAATAATGTTTCCGGCAAGATATTCTCAACTTTTTTTTAGTTTTTGTCCTAATAATTTTTTTTGGCAACAAGTCTACTAACCAGTCTATTTTTGTCACTAAAATTAAGTTAGCAAAGAGAAATTCAATGGAGCGCTTATAAAAAAAGCACATCTCAAATTGATCGTATTGATTTGCGTCATAAATACGTACACTTACGTAAATACGTTTACGTATAGTTAGTACGAATTACGTACATATTTTTAGTCCTTAAAAAATTCACATAAAAAATTGTTTTATGCCAATATAAAATATTTAAAACAATTTTGCTTATAAAATTTGAATTACTAAATTAATTTTAAATAAAATTCTTTCCTACAACTAATATACAAATTGCATTTCGTAATCAAATTTTTCTATTAGTCAAATTGAAAAATACATGAAAAGCTTCTACTTTAATAAAAGCATCAACTGTATATTAAAAATATTTCTCCTGAGATTAAGCGTCCTAATTTTTAATAAAAATATTAAAGCTCGAACTAGCAAAATAAAAATTAATCATCTTCTTCCATTAAATCATTGAAACTTTGTCATAATTGCACCAAATATTTTCCGTGAGCGAAAAAATATAAAATTCTAGCGTAAAGTGTTTGAAATGAACCAGAAATTTAGCAATCTCCATAATTACACTATTATGAAAAAAATCTCAGCCACATATATAGGAAAGCTTTGAGACAAGTGCTCCTTCTTAAGCCTAGTGTTCGTACATTAAAGGATGACGATAGAAAATGTTCTGTACTTTATACATATTATACAATCACCGTTGAATTGTATTCAAAAAGTTTCAACTTCTTTTCAAACAGTTTTTATTCCATTGATATGTAAATACAGTCTAGATATAAAACGAGAATTTCAATCTAATCCTAATATATTCCAATATACAAGAGTTGCAAAAAGTTCAATAGTCACTTTAGCCAAGAGACTTTCAAAATTCGATTTAACACCTTTCCGCGAAAAAAATCGTTTTCGAAATAATGCACATGTGTGAAAATTATGAATTAAATACGGGAAATTCATTTTTCGAGTGGTTCCAACCCTTCAATTATGCTTTATTGAATAATTTCCCATAAAAAATGCGTCACTCGTCATATGAAATTATATTCCAACCAATAACGACAGCAAGAGGGTTTAAACCCCAAAGGGGCAATATTTACATCTAGATAGGCTCTCCAATCACACGTAAAGAACGGAAATGTTGTAATTCAAATATAATATTTTATTTTCCATCACTGACTGACTGCTTGATGATTTATGTCGTTAATATGTCGATCGGCTCAACCGATAAAATTATTTACTTATGCTATAAATTCTGATTTCTTTGCGCTTTCTGCAAATTTGTTTGCCTTTTCTATTATTAAACATGTGGTCAATATTGATCAATAAATAAAAAAATACTCAATGAAAATGTTGCCCAAATTAAACTATTTTTTTTAAGAAAGCTCGCAAGTTCAACATTTTGCAAAAATATTTTAAAAAATAATTTTTTGGTTCCTTTAAGCGTTTTCATTGTTTTTTACCTTTCCTAAACAAAGTCTTGTCTTTAAAAAAATATTCCTATAATGTTCTAAAATTAATTTGCTTGAGTTTTGAAAATAAAGCGCAATAATTCTTATTTAAAAATTCTTACTGGCAAAACAAATTTCCTCTACGAGCTTTATTAGAAAAAATATTGGACGAGTGGCAAATAAAATAACGAAAAGAATATTTTCGCCGATAATAGCTATAACATAATAATTTGATAGACATCAGTTGAGTAATAAATTCGCCATTCCGGCACTGCTTTCTTTCGGCTTGAAAAAGATTGGATAAGTGTTCGCATCAGGCCTTACAGGCAGCATCAGCGGGAAAATGCTTTCGAAGACATTTTCCGGAGCTGACAGTTCAGTAAACACTTTTAACATGCCAGTCCTTACGATAGGGTCCTCAGGGCTCAAAATCGACTAGATTGAAAATCGAAATGATGAGCCATTGTGAAACTCTACAAGTCACAAGCAGGGTATGTCCTTAATCGAATTTATTTTGTCATTGTTGCGTTAAAGCCAAGATATATGCGCTTACTCTTAACATTGCGTTTTCTATGCGGTTCTAACAAGATAAAAACGGTCCTTTGTCTGTAATTTTATCAAACTATTAGATTAATTGGAAACTTTGCTATTAATCAGGACCTTTTCAGGACCAAACTTGAAAAAATAATTATTTTTAGCTTTTTAGCGTCTTTTAGACTTATTTACAAATATTTTTAAATCTTAATTTAATGCCATAATAATTTTTTCCATAAAACCAGCAATTAAATTAATTTTTCTCGCAACCCTTAAACGATCTCGCTGCTATTGACTATTCTTCAACTGGTCTAATATCCAAAGGGTTGATTTCAGAGAGAAAAGCGCACATTACGTTTTAAAGAAGACAAAATGGCAGTCTTATTAAAAAAAAATATATTACACTGGAGGGTTGATTACGATGAAGGCGATAATGATTCACGCCATGTGTGACAGGAAGCAGTTGAACAAATTTATTTTGAAATGTATAAGCGGCACAAGGCAAATATGACCGAACAGTGCCGCTTTGACTTTTTGATTTGAAAGCAAAGTTTTTGTTTGTTTTTGATCATAGTTATGCGTCGAGTGTTGTCCTCCGTAATTACAATATTTTAATGAGCAAAGTGCATCGATGCAAAGCCTATTTCTGGTTTTTCTCTATCTATACCTATCAACAATTAAAACCAAAGCATTTAGATTTTTTTTTCAAAATTTATTAAAGCATCAAAAAATCGAAAAATTCATTTGAAGTCTCCTCAATTCTTTAGCCAAAGGATGAAAGAAAGACGCTGGCACAAAGCGATCGGTTAAGATATCACCTATTGAAAAATCAAATCTATATCAACACCGTCTTTAGATGTTATCGGAAATGAATGCTGACACACATGGGTTGATGTTGTTGCATGACATTACCCCCTCATACAAAATAAACCCTGTGTTAGAACGCTATCTACTCTCATTAAAGTAATTGATGGCGTTGGGTGTTGTGACAGCGATAGAAGTTGGATTGATCAGATTGTATTTCACAAATTCAGATTCAAAATCGACTATATTGTTGGAATAATGCGTTTGGAAAACCGGAAAGGGGTAGTACGCAATTTCGATAATGAATAGATTTATTTGTCCAAAAAGAATGGATTTGTTTGTTGTTTTTTCGATTATTTTGTCATTAGAGTGTGCTTTTATTATATGGATGTGAATATTGCAGGATGTTTTTGGGCAGTATTTATTATAAATGACAGAAGTGATTAAGGATTTGTGGAGCGTGATTGCTTTTATTCAAAAGGACATGTTATAAGCAATTTCTGTTATTATAGGAAATTCGTATGATTTGAAGAATTATTTTAATTCGTGTTAATTATTATTGGTAAAAAGAGTAACATTGCATTTTACAATAAATTTAGTTTAGATTGATTTTAATTATTCGGAAATGTATTTTATTTTTGTTACTATTAATTTTTTTTTAGGTTTTTTAAATTAAGTATTTGCAAAATTTATATAGTACTACTTATAATAAGTGCTTTGTATTGTTATTTTTTGATTGTTTCGATAAAAAACATCTACATTTATCTAGGAGCAATTTTTTTTAATTTTTTTCTCATAACTTTAGAACCACTTATCCGATTCCTGTAAAAATTGGTACAGCTCTTTAGAACCACTTACCCGATTACTTCAAAACTTGGTACAGATTACTGTAAATTTTTTTACCAATCTTAGTCTAAAAATAAATAAAATGTCTTGTATTTTCAATCCTGTTCAAAAATCTTCAGAAAAAAACGCCGGTAATGAAGAAAAACATGAAAACTTATGCAAAGTAAATTAAAAGCTGCAGTAAAATCGACATCAAACAGTAAAACGCCATTTTACCTCCTACATTACTTTTTCTAAAACCTACATATTCATATAGCAAATGCAAAATATGGCCTTTTATATTTTGCCTCTCATTCTCACACATCCACCACCTTTAGAAAAAAAGCTCATGTTAGACTAGCGTGGTGGTGGTGTGTTGCTCGTCAGTCATCCCCTTTCCACACATATGCCGTTTTCTCATCATAAAGGCAAAAACATACACACACAATCGTACAAAACACCTTTGGTTTACACCGATGCAGCGATTGGTGCTCATACATCAGAAAGAAACCGCGGCATTGGTCGGAATAAAGCTTTTAATTTATATTCCAGTGCCTTGATGGCGAGATGTTTAATGTGTAGTCACTCATTCCTAAATTGGTGTTTTTTTGTTGATGCCAAATTAAAATTGCAGACGCCTTGTTTGGCCGACAAGAATCGCAAAATAAAGGCGGACCTCTTTCATATTCATTCCGAATGTACAATCCGCACAGCAAACATTATTTTTCCATCCGATAGTTGATCAAATTTTTTTCCAAAAAAAATCCTTAATTTGAATTATCGCAACAATATGTGTAGAATTAGATCAATCAATTTAATGATTGTGATGATTATTAAAACGCTGCGCGTTTACTCATTAATCAGTAGTTGCAGAGTTTAAACGATATAGCAAGATCAGACGATATAATACGGTTAATTCCCATTATTTCCTCGATGAGCGTGAGCTTGGATATTAAATTACAATCATTTGTTTCGGAAATGAACTGAAATCGTGTTGAAATCGCGGTAGGCTAGTTACATCAGCCGAGGTAACAGTTATAAACCACGCTATAGAACATCTCATTTTCCACTAATTTTTTTTCTCGGCTCAATCTTTAACGCGAATATACGATCTAACGACATGCTTCATTATAATATTCTTATTTTCGTTTGTTTCGTCCTTTTGTCACGTAAAATCTTGTCGGGGGTCTGGGGGTATTATGGAGCTTTGGTAGTCAAAAATTTTGGTAACGGAAGTCTAGAGGAGATTTTAGGTAGATATTGTCGTTAGAAGTCTAAGTAGCTAGTATGGAAAGAAATGTGTAATTATGGAACGAATAGTAAAAGTAAAATTTTGACCAAAAGCCAAAAATTTAGCAAGAAGTTTGAATAGCAAAATAACCAACGTAGAAAAATTTAATGCAATAGAAGTATTTTTTTTAATTAAGAAGGTTCCTATACCAAATCATTTTTGATCGAATTTAGAAATTATTATTTGATTAAAATATTTATTAATTTTTGAAAAGCTGCTATAGTTTGTTAACTTCTATTTTTTTTTAAATTATTTGAAGTTTAAAATATATTTTTTGGACTTTGAAAAATTAAATTAGAAAATAAATTGATGAAAAAATAAAATATTCATCGTCCTCTCATTGAGTTGTTCCCAAAATAAAGCTTCTAAAAATATAAATTAACCTTCTAGTTTATCAATGGACTAAATTAATTAACTCAATCCATTCATACTATAAAATGCTTTAATTTTCTTTCAATAATAAAGTATTAAGCTTTAGGAATTTATATTAATATATGTATTATTTACTTTAGATAGTATAATAAAATAATAAATAATTAAAATAAAATCAGTTAAAATTAATTTTATGCCAACAAAACCGTTGGCGCCTTTGATGTTATTAAAGATAAAAGAAAATTGGTATAGCTGAGCGATTTTCTGACAATGCTGCTATATGATAATATTTAAAAGAAGTGAAGAAAAAAAAAGGCAAATAATTATAAGTCACTGCTGTAAGCGATATATGATAGCTTTAAAAATAATGAATTTCCTTATGATTTTGCAAGGGTGAAAAATTTAATACCACATCAAAGGGAATATATTATATATCATTACGACGCAGTTTTAAATCGACCCTTGGATTCAAGTTTAATAATAATAATATAAGAAGTAGGAAACGCTACTCATTAAATTTTAGCGTTTTTCCCATTAAATGATTATTCTACAGAATCTTTTTGCATTTGAATTTAATTTTCATAACGAGAGTTACTTTGAGTACATATATTCGTACATTTAGCTCGTAATTGCATCTTACACGTTACACGACTCGAAACTGTGATAATAACGAGCTTCGAATTTAAAACAAGAGATTGAAATATTTGCTAAATATGACGACGATGACATGTCATTTGTGAAAGCAGGCCATCCATCCCTCGGGTGCGGTGAGAGAATACGTGCTCCGGCAAGCGGGCTCCGGTAATTTGTGAACAAGTAACTAACAATGTAACAAAGTTAATAGAGGGTAGATAAGGGGGTTGGAACATTGACGGGATAGTAAAACACGCGCGTTCCGATTACGCGACGTTCACCCCCTTAAATTTTATCTAATTCTAATATCAGGCCTCAATCAAATTAACTTTAACTGATGCTCGAATCTATAATTGTTCCCTGAAGCTATACGTACGAGCATAACTACTATATGGTGTCGTAATTAAATTGACTTTAAATTTCGTGAGAAACGCGGCATGGGGTAGTTTAAATAAAAAATCTCACTCTGGTGCGCGCAGTAATTATTAGCGAATGTTGATGCAGTTCGATATATTGGCTGATTTGCAGGATCAGCACTAAAAATAATGCACCTATCTATACCGGAGAAAAAATAGACTAAGGGTTTTATAACTTGTTATACAACTTTCAATTGGCTCAACTTGTGATATAAGATGTCTCGTTATTTTTCTTCCTTTTTTTTCTACCTGTTTTTTCAGTATAGCTTATATATTAATAAATATTTTTAATATAATAATAGTGCACCAGTATAAATAAATTAATTTGATAACATATTCAATTCGAATAATAAGCGGGGTGTATTTTTTAGCCGAGGTGTGAACCCTTCCAAGCAGATTTAGTGTGCCGAGCTTTTAAATTACAGTTTTCTACCAGCTGGAAGCTTTTACTCCGGGTTAAAGTATTCTTTAATCCGGATATTGTGCAGCGGATTATTGTGCTTTCTAAAAAAGTAGGGGGATTTATACTATGCACTTTGTAAATGTTGGATTTCACAGCAGTTCTCAAAACTTTGTCAAAATCAGTACAATTTAATTTTTAAATTGAATAAGTGCAGATGTAAAGTTGCAATTTTATTGATATTGTCAAATTTTACTATTATGCTAATATTAATCAATTAATTACACTAGGAAAATATTTTGTTAATGTAATATTTAAATAAATAAATACTGTTTATTTAAAAATTATAATAAAAAACTGGCATTATTTAAATTTTAACTGTAAATTTCTATTAATGATAATTATTAAATTCATACTTCAGACTTAAATTTTTAAATTAAATATTAACAGTTTATTTTATGAACTGTTTTTTACAGGATGTATTTTATGCAGCAGATTTTTTTATATAGATTAATTTAATTTGGTTAAAATATACTTAAATTATTGTTGAGCAATTAATAAATACATTAAGAAATATTTCTTTTTAATTATGTTTAAGTGATAAAAATATACCGGGTAATATACTTAATTAATAAAAACAATAAGAATTAATTAATAAAAACAATGAGAAAATATTATCGAATAATCGCAGCATAATTTCTTTTATAATTAATTTATTTTAAAATTAAAATCTGTAATAATTAAATACCAAATTTTAATATTTTTGAATTAGTATTAGTTTTTTAATATAGCTAATTATTTGAAAATGCATTCATAATTATTTGCGTATACTTATTATTTATTAATAAATTCAGCAATTCAGTTTCATAGGCCTAATTTCTAAAATCGAGTCTTTCTTTTAATTTCTTAAATTAATTAATTATGTTTTTAATTAAAATATTTTAACAAATTTGAATAAAAATATGTTATAGATTATTGAATTTTATATAATACTATTCTTAGGGTTTCACAATTTTGGATGTATTTGAACACGGCAAAAATATTTTGATCTGTACATTTTAAATAAGGCTCAGAGATTTATCCTGCGGGATTGAATACTTGCAATGCATATTTAAAATATTAATTTTGCAACTAATTGTAAACTAATTTATTTCCACATTTATTTTTATTTAATTAATTTTATATGTATGTATTATATTTTGAACATAATTAATTGTTCGAGAATTATTACTCAACATAATTGTTCAAAAAATCACTTCGAAACTAATTTTTTAATAATAATTATTTAACTAAATGAATTTAATATTTTTTTGCACCATTATTCTGTCAGATTTATAAATTATAATAAGTTATTACACAATCAAGCATTTTGCAAATAAACTAAATAAGTTGCTAAAGAATATAATGCAGCAATTACGATTATATTTCACGTTTTCTAATTTCGCACAAAACAAATGTCACTCTTCGAAAACTGCTAAAAAGGTGACAGGTCACGGAAACGAATTTTATTTCGAATTTTACCTTCCAGAAGAACTTTCTTTTATTTTGTTGTGCTGTCGAACTTTTGTCGAAATTTTCTTGTGCAAAATATAATTAAACTCGATCTGGCACATTTTCATCATAGACATGTATTAGGTTTCAATTGATTACTAATACAGGAAATGAAATTGCTTTGTTTGCTTACTGTTTTGAATTCGTATTAAATGAACTTATAATTCATAGAGCGGAATTATTATATTAGTTCAGCTAGACGGGATTAGTTTCGAACTTTTAATGAGTTTAGTTTGAAATTAGGATAAATATAGTTATTGAGTAGTCGGCTAAAATGTTAGCGCATAATTTAATAGAAAATCGACAAGGGCTGGAAATATAAGAATAAGGGAATCGATTAAAAAGCGAGTTATTTGAAAAATATAATGAACCAATTGCATTTCCTTGATATATCGCAACCATCTTTGAAAATCACCCCGTTGGTAGGGGTATGTTTATACTATTGAAATAAAGTACTTTTCAAATCACCATAAAAACAAAGCCGTGTGGGCTGGGATAATTAAAAATTCTCACTGCAGCCAGACAAGCTGCATTTTCATTGGACATTTTCATTTTTCATCTTTGTCGATGATGTTTCCTTGCACATTTAAATTCATACATACCACACTTAGCAAATTGAAATATTACTGAATATTTTATAACATATTTTACTTTATAGTTTATTTTTCAAATGCAGTATACGCTTTAATTAATGTTTCGTCGTCCTCGTCGTATATGATCGAAAGCAATTAAAAATTCAGTTAAGTCATGCTTTTGAAATACTTTACACAGAAGCATATAATGTTTGTTAATCATTTAGAGGATATGAATAATTAGAATTTTTTCAAACACATTTATAAAGGTACGTTTTTAAAAATCTAAATTCAATTTGCGTTTATTTTGTAAATTTGTTTTGATTTAAAATAACTCATTAAATTACAATATAATATAATTATTATATATTATTATATAGTGTTTTAAGATTAATTTTCAAAAAATGTTTTTATAGGTAGTAGCAAAAATAAGTTTTGAATTTCTATGCATTTTTCTTAAAACCAGAATAAATGCTAAATTACCTACAGGAAAAAATCCGGCGCTAGTCCTTTTCGCACAGATCCTGGGTTTCATTTCAATATTATAAACTGTTTTACTTGTTTTTAAATAGAAAACCATTAAAATCTATTTTGATATGAAAATATAAATAAAAAAGTTTCAAAAATAGTTTCAAATAATTTTATTTCGCATTTTTTGAATTTCTTGAATTTCATACAATTTAAGATTTTTTTTTTAAATCATGATACATAACTTTAGTTTTTAGAATCTCTCATTTTGAAAGAATAATTTAATTTTCTTTTTAATTTACCATAATATCTACTATTGGATTTGAATCAATTTTTATCAAATTTTTAGTATATTTAAACTAAATAAATTTTAAGCATAAAAAAACGAGAGAAACATTTATTAGGTATGCCTCGTCTTATATATTCAAATATTATTTAATATAATTTAATTATATTAAGTAATTACGAATTTCTTGATTCATATCTCAATTTTTTTGATGAAATTTCATAGTAGAATTTAAAATTTTATGAAAAATTAGTCAATTAGTATACATTCAATCAATTTTTATTTCTGCCTTTTAATTATTTCTAACCCTATCTAAATTATTATTTTGTTATATTTCTATTATTTTTGATTCATAATCTATAAATATTAACAAAAATAATAAAATAAATATTAATAATAATTTGAAATAAATATTTTACAAATTTTTTCAAAGCAAAATATAAATATTAAAAATTTTATAACTATACAAATTTCTGCTTGCAAATAAAAATTAATTATTTTAATAATACTTACGTATATTTGATGATGTATTTAACTTTTTTTTTTGACAAATTTATACTTATACAAATAAAAAAGCTAACGTTTTAAAAATAATTTGGCTTATATTTTTCAAGCATATTAAAAAGAATCCATGTAAATGACGAAGAGTTGATAACTAAATTGCTGATGATATGAAATTCTGTTTTGCTGTAAGCAAAAGTAATAAAGAAAATGTTGCTTCTTAGAAATTTCCTAATAGAAATTGAATCTTAAGCAAACTGTAATATTAATTTAAATTTAACCTTTATAAATACAAGTAGAAACGACGAAGAGAATGCTGACTTGGATTTTGCTTTGAAATAATTTGTATATTTATGATTATATTCTCCCTATATATAGCCTTAGCTTTAATCTATTCTTTGTATAGTATAAAAGTCGCCAAGATATTCAAAACTTAATCGCCTTCAATAAAAATAATGTTCCGCGCAATTCTCATAATCAAACCGCAACCTGCACATTTCGAATAAATAACCACATTTATTACTAATTAATTAATTACCGAATTATTAGCAAATAATAATCCACTATAGAGAAATATATTTGACGTTCAAATTAGACCATTAAAACATTACTTTATGTGTCATGATGTAAAACAAGGCCAATTAATTGCATCCAATTATGATAATCGAACACATCGTTACTAATTAACCATGTAAATTATTTGACAGTAATTGTACTCGAGTGCAGAGCAAAATCCACCTTAAACCGAGCTTGCATACCGCCGAGCGAAATCAAACAATACGAGATGAAACTCCGCCCGGATTCAAACAACGTGAAGCAAAACCCGACCGTTGAGCAAGTCCTGAATAGGATCAGAATGCAAAATGCGCCCCATACCAATAAGGACTAGCTTTTCGTCAAGTTTATTGGTAGAATTCCGAACACGCCTCTTTCAAGGGGTCCTTTTCACGATGAATATTAGGGAGTATCTTTGTTAGGGATTCACAGTACTCGTTTTTCAAATTGAAATAGTCAGTTTGCTCTCATATTTGGTCATGAACGGTCCATTCTACACCAACTGATTTTTACAAATCGCGACCAAAATTATTTAACCATCACTTAGGTGCCATCCAAGTGACCAACCCGAAAAGTCGAGACATCGAAAAAAAAATTGAATTGGAGCTCCATAGTAAATTTGTGCAAAAGTGGATGATAAATTGTGATAAAAAATGTTTAGAAATTAAATTCGGCACTTTAAAAATAATTAATTAAGCAAATAAACCAAAGTGAAAATGAACAATGAAACGTTAGAAAACACAATTCACGTTACAGCGCCTAGTATCTTGAACAAGCCATCGCAAACCATGCCTCAAAGATCACCATTCGCTATCCAAGAACTGTTAGGACTTAGTGATTCTCAGCACCGATCACCAACCGCCGCCGTATCGGCGATCACCCCGAATGTGTACCCCCAAAGACACTTACAAGCCCCAACATGTTTCCCGTCGGAACACGGTTTCAATCATCATCATATGACGATGGCAGCTAGTCGAATGGCGTATTTCAATGCCCAAGCTGCCGTCGCGGCGGCATTTCTGCCTCATAATATTGCCGCCGCCGCTGGCATGAATGCCAACGGGGCACCATCGCCGGCGGCTGTTCTTGGACTTGCTGGACATCAAACTGGAAGCGCTGGTGAGTTCATATTGAAATGTTAAACAAGCAAGATTTTGACGAGATGATAATGTCAACAAATTAATTATCCACTTATCATTTCCTGTTTATTTAAGTTGTTTTTTCAAAATTGTATACATGCCACTTTTCTATTATTCTTTCGAAGTTCAGCTGTAATTATCGAAATGAAATTTGCTTTGTCATATATTATGGAAACGCTCATTAACTCATTTTTTCCGCATACGGTATGAATAATGCTTATTCACAAACTGCCAAATGAATTAATTATCATAAAATGAGGATTTTATATTGTGGATATAAATTATTCACAAGTAGGTGTAACACTGTAATTATTATGTGTGTTTTATCTGAATTAAATGGATTTTCAATCTAGTGGAGTTTTTCTTATCTTTTATATGGTTAGTTGGGCAAACTAACTATTTGGATAATTTTTGAGGTGTTAAGATTGATCAAAAATGTTGATAAAGAGTTAACTCTTTTGGTTAGAGTCGGATGCTTATTATAGAAGAATTTAATTTATCCACGGCAGTCAATAAGGGTGCTAAGAAGATGTATCAAAAACTATAGAATTTTTGGAGTTACAAGGATGTTGCATCGAATTATCCGATAATTATCTCAAATCGAAATATATCTCAAAATAATGGAAAACGAAGTGAAGAAGAATTATTCGTTTTTTGCTCGGTTTTTTGTCTATCAAACGCCGTTTTATAATAAACCAGATATTTTTTGTCAATTTTTGGTACTATTATAGATCCAAAAAAATAAAGCAATTAAATGGAATTAATTTAAATTATCTCAAACCCGAATTAATTCAATAAAACCATGAATTTCAAAAAATATTGGTTCGTAAGCTATATTTCTTTTTCCTAGACGCATATTCAATATTCTAATTAATTCTCGACTATAATTCCGATTTCAAGGACCCTTTATCAAAAATGTACAGTATTTTTAGTAATTTTCGGAAAGCTCCTAAAAAAGCTTCTAAATTTTTATCACGCTTTTAAATTTTATACATAAAAGCTCTATGCTTTCAAGTTATTTTCTAATTAACTAAATAATATTGATAACCCCGAATGAGTTATTTTTCCGTCTATATAATTTTTATAAGGCTTCCCAAAAAATTATGAATTTACCCCAAAATCAAAAATATTCCAAAACTAGAGACCAAATAAGCTCCCAACGGAACTATTCGCTATTTTCAGTCTTACTAGTCATCATCACATTTTCATGATATTTAAACGACTCACCGTTCGATTCTCCATAAATAATGTTTGATCCTCCGTCGAAATATTTTTTCTCTACAATCCAATAAATCCTAGATCCATTTCGAATTAATGAATAACCCTTTTCTTCGATCGTAGTTTCTGAAAATATATAAATAATGTTGCTAAATAAAATAGTAAGCAGAGAAAATGTTGTAAAGTGCAAATGAATATTGAATCCTGGATTTTACCGAATCGGATATGAGTTGGGGCTGGAAAATGGAACATAACGGAAGGCATGAATCCGGGCACATCTAATCAGGGCCACATCGAATTACCAATTAGTATTGATGTTCAGATCACGCGATAATGAGCCATTGATCCTCATTATGCATCCTATTGGTTACACTTATACGAGTCGGGTTAACGATATTAGAATTAAATTCGAAAATCATAATTATATATTAATATTGGTTCGAATAGAGGACCAAACGGAATGGAATCAATTTTGATAAATAAAAATTCCCGTCTCGCAGTTATAATAAATTAGATTGATAGACTAAATAATTCAATTAACTTTGCACGCACTCGATGTGTGTAGTCGTTCAATTTAAAAAAAGTTCGATAGGGAATTGAGTTTTTGGTTGATTTTAATCAAGAGCGGAAAAAAGTCTATAGAAAGGACCTTTTGTCGATAATGCGTTAGGATCATTTTTGCAGGGAAAAGGCAAAACACGCTTTTCGTAGAGCGTCAACCCCTACTGGGCAACCAGCTTTGTACGCTTGTCACCAACGGATCATTCACGTCTACGAAAGCTTGTGGTCCCTTGTAGTTTGCAGTTCCAAAGCACAACTTCTCTTTTTATATCGTACATTCAAATTAAATATTTTTATTTTATTATAATATATCAGCAAATTTATCATCAAATCATTTTTTTGGGGAACTTAAGGCAATAGGACAATTATTAAAAATATGGAGCTTTGAATATCCAGGTGTTTTTTTAGAAGTCGCTGAAAGCTTCAACTAAAACACAAATCGATAACGTGTATGACTCTTTGATGAAGAATTTTTTGGGGTCAAAAGGATGCTATGTGGATTAGCGTCACCAATTTTGGTTTTAGACCAGAAAAACTGGCTATATTTTAGTATGGCCAAAATTTGGCTTTCTTCTTCCAAGTATTTTCTTTTGCTTTGTATATTTGCTTAATTAAAATAGCGAATAACTACGTGAAGCGATAAAATCAGGTGATGGTGGATGTTGGTACTCTTGGTGCTTGTAAAACGTGTGAAAAGCTTGTAGCACATGTCAAGTGCGGGGCGTTATTGGGGTATTTCCTGGCTATACCTATTCATTGCCACCGTTTAATTCTTTGAGACAACTCAATAGAGGTGTTCGCTCCAACTCCAACATGCCTTGTATACCTGCAAAGTGCGGGGATGATGATGATGGTGATGAGGTCGACTACAGGGTGGCCGCAAAATACCACATCATACTTTTTAATTAAAGCAAAAGAAGGAAAAAAGTCTACTTGTGTCTTGTCCACTTGAGTTCAATGTTGTTTGTTCATCAGCAAGATAATTCTTAAATGTTTATTTTCTGTAGAATGGAAATTTTACATGAATTTGAAATAAAAAAGGGGGAAAATTACTTGTCTAATTAGAGATATGTACTACATTTGTAAAGAAAAACTAGTGTTTCAAAGAGGCTCAATAAAAAAGGGATTTAAAAGTAGTTTTTGTGATGTAATTACACATTTTTATAATGAATGATCTCACAAAAGAAATACGCTTTTTAAAAGGCAGGTCACGCGAGTACGAGACATAATAAAACACAAGGATTTAATTAAACTTATTCATCTCAGCCAAAGTGGGATGATGTTCGAGCAAAACTGCATTTAATTAAGAAGTTCAAATTCTTCGCATTTTTGACATAATTAAGTTTACGCCATCCTTTATTTCAAATGGCTCAATTCGAGACCGACTTCTTCATTAGGAAGTAGGAACGCGTTTTATTTAATTAGACTATTTTAATTCTTTTTTTTTTGTCACCAGCCGAACGAAAAAACGACGTTACTCTTTCATTAAAACACAATCTCTTTACATTAGGCTCCTATTCTAATATTTATCTACTTAAGTAAGTGCATTTTATTTTAGTTACTTAAATGCTAATTTGAAAATTGGGATTTTTGGCATACAAAAGAAATTATATCTTGTAAAATAATTTTGATGTCTTTTGTTACTTAAGACCTCTTAGCTCAACCACTAATTTCCGGATATTTACCTTTATTTTGTCGAATTGATTGGCAATTTAAAATTGGGAATTTTCAGTTGAATAGCGAATGTTAGGTACGTAGAGTGAGAATATGTTAACATTGAGCGAGCGCAAATTCTATACATGTAGAAAATTAAATTATACGAAAACAAAGGGCTAGGTGTGGGGTGGTTGGTTCGACACAGGGTTACCAACAAACATAGAGGCAAAAGAGGGGGGACTTCGTAACGGTAGTAATTAACTGCGACTCGATAATTAATTAGTTCCAACGAGTGCCGTTCGGCGCCACCACATCGTCAATGTTAGTCGAATAAGGCCGAGATTCGAATCGCATTCCACCACCCTTAATATGGGGGATGAGCCTTATTCGCATGCTAATGTTACAGCTTGAAATATTTGACTGCAAGGGTTGTTTTTGTGCAAAGTTATGTTTACAACCGGAAAATTTGTTTCAATTACTTTTTCGTCTCCTCGCCTTTTGTTTAGCGAATGATAAAGCGAATCAATATTTTGGTGATTGAAGGAAAAGTGGTGGTGCTTTTCTCATACACAAATAAAAAAAGAGCCACTCTAATCGAGAGCTGCTAGGTCAGGTGTCCGATGTCATCCACACGACACCTACTCCATAGAAATTGAACGGAACCGAGCAGTCTAAAGTGCCTGCTTATTGTGCTTCAATTTGTTGCTTGAATGTGAGCAAATCCCGTACCCTTTTGTGCCAAAGGTGTCGACATCCCTGATCTACAGATGTTATCATATTCTCGATTTTCATATATTTCGTGTCGCCCCATTCAAACTCTATTTTATCGGCTCAAATTTGAATTTTATTTCTCACACAAAGCCAAAACCAAAATCAATAAAAATCAGTGAAATTAACTAAGCGGCGATAATTTTGATTGAATGATATTTTTAATTTTCAGTTAATCTATTCTAATTTAAATATTTTAAAGCACGCCACTGGAGTTGCTTATGCGCATGTCCCACCACTCATAAAAATCATGTGCTGCGCAAAGCTCTTAAAAATAGATTAAATTAAGTTAATAAATATTCAAAATTTGCATGTTTCACCCCATTGAGTTGGAGATGTGGTGAAAGTTGCATTTCACATTTCATTTTATATAAAGTAAGAATTATGTGGTAATTTAATTTGTGCTCTAAAACAGAAAGCTATGCACAAGTAACTTCGATACAATGCAACATAATTACACAAGAATAATATAATGGCGAGAATGTGAGGCATTTTGGCACATATATTTAAAGTGCCTGGCATGGAAAAGCGGACCCCACGGATCCAGAACAGGAATACATGGTGCAAACGTACAATAAGCTATCTTGAGGCTTAATTACACCCGAGCCTTACTTAATTTGGAATTTCATCTAATGCTCGCCAGGTCGCAAATCAGGAAAAGGGTAATTTTATAACCAACATGCTTTCGAGCTATTGTTCTTTCTCTTCCTGGGATAGGATGCTTCTTCTCATGCATAGAAATGCATAAAATATTCTCTTTGCATCATATAATTTACACCATGTTCCTCAAATTCTATTCTCTTAGCGAACTTTTCAATTAAGATACAACGCGATAAAACATTTTAGATCTAACAATGCCATGACGAATTCTCATTAAGAATAATCAATTCAATCATAATTTGTATTATAAATGTTATGTTAAACTAATTGATTTTCACTTTACCGTTTATACAACATTGGAAATTAATTAATTTAAGCTAGCTTTAATTTAATACTACAATGATATAAATCATAATTTACAAACGTATCTTCAACATTTTAGAATAATTCAATTAATTCTTTGTTTTAAAATTTGGCGCGCTTTATATTTTTTTTTCAACTCATATGAAGCTTGAGGGGGCTGCTTTTTTACCATATTGTGTTGTCACCCAAATTGCGCCAGTGTGCCAAATTTTGAGCAAACCACCCAATTAGAAGTGGGTCAAAAATTGATTCCCAAAATTTAGTCCCACATACAAAACCAACCAACCCGTGTTATAATTACCAAAATTGCTTATGGTAATAAATTACAAAGCTATAGATTTTCTAATTAACCAACTAGATGCAGACTTTTCCTAATTAAACCACTCGCGGTACATGCATAAAAGATACAATGACAAAGGTAATTTTTAAGTAGTTGCTTTTCGACGTCGAAAAAATGTACTATGCAACTTCTATAATTTGAATTCAAAAGTAGACGCATCATTTACATTTTTTTTAGAAAATATTTCTCGACTATCGAATTACACCCGGAACTGAAGGGCAACTTTTCATTGAGTAATAATACAATTAGGATAAAATGCAGAAGCTTCCGCAAAGTCCTATTATATCTACACCTATGTTAAGTGGCTGTCATGCATCAACCTATAACCACAATACTATAGATAACCTGAGATGTCTAAGCCACTATTCAAACATAATGAACCAAGTCTAATACCTTTTGGGAAACATTTGGCCCGTATTACCACTACACACTAAGCTCCGTTTCCTTTGGTGCGCTCAAATTTTTGGGGATCAGTTTAAAATGTTTTGACCACATAAGAAGAGGAGGCTTTTGTCAAAAATGTATGCAAGCGCTTTTCGGATTTTTTCCTTCTTCTCGATAATAGACCACATTCAAGTCTTTATAGCACATAGTAAATGTAATCCTATATATTTTTCGTAACGACGGTATTATTTCGAGTCAAAACATTTTATTTTATTGAGTTGCTTTTGGACATCGTTTAATGTTGTTTTTGTTTGTTTCAGGTTTATCGCAATTTAAAAACTCCTTCAGTTCCTCAGGTCCAGGCTCGTGCTTATCAGGTAAAAATATTCTTAACGCATCATTTTTTCCATATTTGTCAAAATAAAATAATCGCCATATTGCATTCAAAATGTTGACAGATGAAAACTAACCTCAAATATTAAGAGTTTTGGCCGTAATTTGTTGGCGTCGGATAAATCGAATAAAGTGAAAGAGAGATAGAGCCAAGGCAGGGTGAATATTAAGTTGTACGATTAGAAATTGTAGGGTAATATTCACAAAGAAACCCAGTTACGTATAAACGTATGGAGGCTTGTTAGTGAAGGATTTTCGTTGACGCCATGTTGCAAAATGGCGTGCGTGTTGTTTTCCGGAAACAATAGAACAGTGAATGATGTGGTGCCTGTTTGCGTGTTTACTTGCTTTACAATCGACCAGCTGAACTTTATTTCTCTTTCACTTTTTTTCATTCTAGCTCCAATTCCATCCATATGTGGATGTTCACCAATGTGGATTATGGATTTTATTTCGGTTAATTTTTCATGGGGCTTAGATTTTAATTAATGTTGAAATAATATTACGTAAAAAATTATTGGGTCATTTGGGGTAAATTAAATTGATTTTTTGTTAATTAGTAAGCGAAACTATTCGAGTATGTATTCGCATAAATTAATAATTTTTCCCAAAGAGAAAAATATTACTGTTAGAAATTTTTTAAAAATTATTGAGAAACGTTCTATTATTTCAAAACAATTAGAGCTTAATTATTTAAACAATAATTCAACAGTTGTCAACGTTCCTTATTAAAAATGCAATTTAATTGTGTATTGTTCAAATAGAAAGCCAGTAATTTTTTTAAACTACTTTTATAATTTTAAAAATTTCAATGACGCTTAACCTTAAACATTGCATTCTAATTTTTTTTTATAAAATTGCTGAAAGGTTTAATCATTAATCTAGCCATTTAAACTTTTCTAACGTTATTTATGACTTTAGGTCTCTTTCAGACCAATTCAAGGACCAAAAAGTTTGTTTTAAAATATTGCACTTCTTTAACTAAAAAAGGACAATATACAAAAACAAATAATACATAGTTGCATAACAAAAATGAATAAAATTCAATTAAGAATGATAATTGAGTTAAGGCACCCCAAAAAGAGTAGGATTTTGTTATATTTATGAATCGGTCGGTTATAGTTATGAGTTATGCGGTTGAAACTAAATAATAATGTGATAAATAGAACTGCAGCATTATAAATAATTGTCAATTGTAGCGAACACGCGTACGAGGCATTTAATGGTGCATAAAATATACGCCGGAGTCGTTCCCAACTTTATTCCTGCATGTTTTATGTGTACAAACACCGCATCAGTTTCTGATAAATGACTCGCATAAGGCCTAATTAAATTAGGCTAATGCACTTTCGTACACTTTCCGAATAGCTTCATTTTATTTACTCTTTCCGCACGATTACTTGAAGGCTTTAAATTGCAAATTTATTGATTTAAATTGTTCTGTGGAATCTGGATAATCCTTACAGCGGACATGGAATTGTTCAGCTTCTTAAGAAAATTTAATATCAATTTTTTGGAACCAAAAAAAAATTTTTCTCTGTGAAGTTCGTTCCGCTTCACATTTTTTTACTTTCTTCTCCATAATATCCAATTTGACTAGTAATAACCATTATATATTTTCAAGCGATTAAACAGCCCTAACAGCCTCTTAAACGCGTACAATTATCTTTTAAAAAATCCAAAGCGACACCTACCTACTTAGAGAAAAATAAGAAAAAAATCTCCTAATCGTTATCGCAATTTTTTTTCGCAACGTTTACATAAAGAAAATAAATAACGCAAATCGCTCCCTTCTTGCCGATATAAGGGTAAAAGGGAACATGCCTCTAGCTATTCCCCAATTATAACATTATCAAGTTATTGGTGAGAAACTCTAATTGTCACTTTGGTTTCCAATTAAGTCTGACGCATCCCCAATTCTTGAAGAGCATTTGTTGAAATATTTTAGCATCATCAAGTTTTGGGCTTGAATATTTTAATTTCGTAAATAGCTCTGCCATTTTATTTCAGAAAAAATTAACGTTTTTCTAATTTGATTATCAAATTTAATTTAATTGTAATTAATTAACCAAATAGTAAAATATTTTTCCAGTTATACTAATTTCTAGTTAATTAAACTGTTTGAGTGGATATAAAATTATCAACTTTAGTTACCTTAATTATTTTAACTAACTTATCAGATTTAGTCGTGTATGAGTTAAATTTGGCTTTGATGTAAAATTGGTAATTAATTCCAACCAATTAGCTTATATCTATATAGTAACTTTTTAATCTTAAGATTGAAAAAGCTGATCCATTATGAATTAGGAAGAAAAGCAAAATCCGTGAAGGT
This sequence comes from Cryptophagus acutangulus, assembly GCA_963556235.1. NCBI lineage: Eukaryota > Metazoa > Arthropoda > Insecta > Coleoptera > Cryptophagidae > Cryptophagus > Cryptophagus acutangulus. The sequence continues at coordinate 5,176,011 of OY744564.1, forward strand.
TCCTTGAACTGTAAAAAAACTGGGGAGATGTGTGGTGTGTAATAATTCTTTGGATCCCCATCATCATATTTGGGAGTTATAACTGCGTTGCTAGCGAGATCTCGTCACAAGCTCATTATCAACATCCCCTTTCTTGCCAACCCGGAGTTATCCCGGAAACCAGACCGAACGTATTCTCTTCGCGGCCATATTGGCTCCGGTTCCTTGCCTTTTATCAAATATTTGACTTAATTGGTACAAAGAATCAAACAGAGCTCCACCCCGTCCGTAATCCGTATCCATGTAATTTTTATTTAATGATTTTTCTTAAATTCTGTTGTGGACGAAGGCGTTTGATATAAATAAGTTAGACTTTTTCTTTTATTAAGTCATGTAAGTCTGGATCGTTTCGTCGACTTGTATTCCGTTTTATGACTCTCTGCACTGCGGCTTGTTTTACAGCAGCACTTTATTGCAACTGCACTGGATGATGACACTTGCAAATATATATATTTTTTAAATTATCGTGACGATGCGAAACTGTTTAAATTTTACATTGTATTTTGAAAAAGTTCTATTTCGAGTAACAAATTAGTTCTTTAGTGTAGTGAGAAATATGTGTCCTCAAGGTGTTTTCTGTCAACACCAGAGAATGTTACGACTAGGCCTAAAAATAAACTTTCTAGTGCGGCGTTGTTTCTTTATAGAAAATGTCACTCAAACCGGAGCAGAAATGCGTTTCTAATTGTTTCGTCTTCATCGTCTGAAAATCAAACCAATTTAAAATCAACTCGTGATTGGTTGATCTGATATAGAGCTCAAATGGAAAATAAACGAATTCTGTATAAGATTAGCAATAAGAATTTTGTTATTGATCCGGCTTGCGCAGAACATTCCCGGAGCTCTTTTGGGACTAAAACAACGCAATGTAAATTGCCACCCAATTCCATGAAAGGCTCGTCTCGTCGTTTCCCCAAAAATGTTCCACCGCAAAACTTTCAATTAAACAAAGTTGTGCCAAAACGGAAATTTCAATGGTATTGATTTCTAACGAGAAAAAAAAGAATGCTGAAAAGGAGCGTGTAATTTAAACCTGGCGTTTGTGCTTAAAAAAACCAAAATGAAGATGTAACGGAGAAATGAATACTTCTTTAAAATTCGCCGGGAGAAAAAGGGGACCGACGATGTGTTTTCATTTGTGTATTGGGGAGAAAGCAAACTAAGAATTTGCAAGAAGGAAAACATCTCAATTACATAACCAATTGATGTATTTGTCCACAACAAATGAACAAGAAAATCCAGCTTGCAAATAAATATCCTCCACATCCTCCGCCTTTCCATTACTTTACCATTTTCTGCGGGGTTTTGAATTAATTAGAAAATAGTACGTAGTCATAAAACTAAATCAATTATTTAACATCTGTGCAAGTGGTCTGTCCTCGATCGAAAAGAAGCAGTTTCGGGGGTAACTACCCTATCTCTTGGGACCGACTTAACGGTCGATTAGGGCCGCTTAGGGAATGTAATACACTTGCTAACATGTGAACATTTACTCACTTAATGAATTACATTATCTGACAAACAAATAAAGATCTCTTTCAATTCATTGATTAAATTTGATTTTCAACCAACACTTTCATCATCATCATCAGCACAAATTTATCCAAAATTTAGAAACTCTAGAAGAACTACGACCTCCAAAATTTTAGAATATGCCAAATGGTCTTCTTCTCTGTTTCCTTTGGACGCAAAGATTTGGAGTCCTGCTAATTATTGAAGGAGCAGTAATAGAATTTTGTTTGGTTGAAGTAAAATTTGCAGATAGATAAAACAGAAAGCGATAGATCCTTATGAATGACCCCAAATAACAATCGGCTTAATCTGGAACGTTGACACAATTGGATTTGGAAACCACCCACTGGGAAATTTACAAGGATGCCTCGCTCATAAATCCTGGCTGATTGGATGTTATGGTCGCATTTGCTTCTATTAAGGACCAAAATTTACTACTTAAAAGACCTTATTTTTGGTCTTTTGTTTCGAAAAAGGAACAACATTTGAATTTACGATTGTGCATTTGATTTGCACAAGGACTCCTCGTACGTACATAGGAAACGTAATATTCTTAATGTAAAATTTTCGTGTAATCGTGCTTTGTTTGCAAAGTGGGTAAACATCTGTCAACAGACCTCCCTCTTGTCGTTAACCTGTCATTACCTTTTATCATGATAATCAACGAGTCTTATTACAGCAATAGTATCAACTCCATCACTCTTAAACCTACACTATATTTATATTTATATACATAATGTATAAAAGAAGACCCGCCTGCTTAAAGGGTTATGTATATAGACTTGGACCAAGGGTTAAATATGTTTAATTCTTTGTTCGAATACAACAATTTTTTTTCTTCCTTGTTACATTCAACCAATCACTGGCACAGCTGTTATTATTACAGTTAACTAGATTGAATGGGTTATTCAAAGTCTAACGAGTGACAACATTCACGCCTCTTTAATGCATGTTACTTTTTATAGATATATGTACTTTATATATTTGAAAGTCATTAATTACTGAGCTGCCTATTTTATAATAAAATGCCTCTTTTCCTTCAAAGCGTCATGTTATTATTGTTATTGCTACATTTCATTCGAGCAGCGATTTTGAGTATATAACTCTTGTAATTGAATTGATTGGTTTTTCTTCCCCCAATATTATTGATATTCAAGCAATACTTTTTCAATTTAATTCCATATAACTACGTGCGCCATTCGTTTTAGCTTAACAAGTTAATTCCTGTTCGTTATCTGAAAGTCTTCAGATAAGTTTTCAACTGTACTATATACGGAACTCCACTTCTTTAGTGTATTGGTAATATGTTGAATGAAAAATAAATGCTGGGGGTTTTCAAACTTGTTTCTCAAGCTGAACTGAAAATCTCATTCAAAACTACGAAAAAAGCGCTTCCCAAGTTAAAAATATAATGGACATTGATCTGGTCTGATGATTCAAAAAGCAATGCAATTTAGGACCAATTCCAATAGCTCTCTAATAGGGCGATTTTGTATTTCTACTCCAGCGTATTTTGATTTATAAAAACACCTTCAGGTATGCACAAACTGGTAATTCGATATTTTTCTATTTAGTAGAACAAAAGCTCAGTTTAAAAAGCATTCCGGAGGTATAGAAATTAGTAAACAAATACACGTGTAGGCCACCAAATTTAATTGTGCTGAAGAAAATTCTCCAACCAACAAAAGTGCTTCAAAATTATTTAAAATTATTTTTTAAACATTACCGAATTAAAATTGCTGAATTCTGCCATAGCAGAGCTTTTGGTCCATAGTATTTTGCCAGTTATTGGAACAAGCATCTCGTATTTCAATCAGCACCCAAAACAACAATATTTTTATTGGTAACTAATAAACTAAAAATTTACCCGGATTTTTAATTTTAATTGTGTGTTAATTATTAACATCTTGAAGCTTTTTTATTTTCGGATTTAATGCATGATGAAAGAAGACATAAATAAGTTGAATGAAATTAAAAAAGTGAAAAAATGATTTACAAATTACTCAAACGAGCATCTCTTGTTATTCGTCAATTATTTCCTTTGAAGAAGCTTTTGTACAAAAGAAGCTAAACGTTCGTTAAAAATGGCAAACCGCATGGAAAATATAAGAAGGAATTTTTCTTTTAAATTTGTGTCGCCCAACAATAACGCACTGCGTAATAGAATAAAGACAAAACGGCTGAATTAGCTTAGAAGAAGTGAAGATGGACCCTCATTAGCACTGTTATGACAGACTAGTAACATATTGACGATGGCGCCATCAGATTTGCTCTCACTATCAAATTACCCTCAACGCTTCCGTTCCAATTGTTTTTACAAGCAAAATTACAAGACAATTTGATACATAATCTAGTCGAGCATATTCATGGAAAATGAATGAGAGAAAAGCGACGACACAAGGTTGCAAATTGCAATATAAAAAATAAACACATAAAACTCATTCATTATGTTGTGCGTTGTAAATTCGACACAGCATAATTTGAATTTATTCTAAAAACCAATTTAAATTTGTAGTAGCTGTTAAAAGGAAAGAAATCGAAGTTTATCGAAGTTTAAAATTACCCATATGTCGTAATCCTGAAAACGAAATGAAATAACTAATCAACACAGGGATTCAGCAGCAATCTCCTGCCCAATAAGCTACCAGTTTGAAAATTCAATTATGCCCAAGTGAAGAGGTGTCTCTGGGGGGTAAAGCCGGCCCATCTCTCCAGGGGGCTTTATATAGCCCCCTTCGCCATTATCAAATGAATATTTCCAAAACGATGAATTTTAAACGTGTGATGCACACCACTAAATAATCAATTGCAAACGTCTATTTTATGTCCACACTTCATCATCAAAATTGGGAATTTATATTTTGGTAAACTTTATGAGACTTCTTAAGATATCAAAAATTCAAAAGAAATTTCAAGAAACTAACAACAAATTAAAAAACTGTTCCAGCTTACTTTTGAGAAATTTCACGATTATTTTAGACTTTATTTGATTCCAGAAAAATTTCTTGACCCCTCTCATAGAAAAATGGAATTCCAAAAATTCTCCCAATTGGATTTTATGAGAGTTTCTCCAATAAAATAAATTACTAGCCCATCTATGATTGTTTTTCTACAATTATAGTTCTAGCGAGACAAAATTTATCACCGAAATTAATTTCCAACGTCACTTTGAAAGGGGTGCGCGTGCATCTTTCATATAAATTCAACTAATGGCCCTATGGTATTTTCATATGACTCTGTTAAGTGTTAACCCTCATTCTGGTTAACACAATCCAAAAACATCCAACACACAAAAAAAAACGTAATAAGAGAGAGAATAAAATGTGGAAGAAAACAAAGCAATACGTTTCACACCTCGATTAACCCTTCGTGTCTGTTAGTGCAGTTTAGTTTTAGCATATGTGAAGGTGTTAAAGGTGGGACTTGGCATTAATAAGTTCACACCTCAGATTATTCATTTTTAATCATACTTAGTTCTTTTGTTAAGGTAAAAGTTCCGGTTTCCTATACTACTTATATATTAATATTTTTACGGTTTCAAGATTTTCTGTTATAAAAGAATGGAATAAAATTCCTCGATAATAAATCATATACGTAATGTTTTAATATAAAGTGCGAAACACGTACAGAAGAGAATATTAAGTGAATTAAGATGGCGCTAAAGCTATTTAAGGCATTTAGGGTGAGGGATTTTATACTCATTCTGCGTTCGAAATTAACTGACTAGCTCAGGAATTTTCAATAAAGAACACCGCGACTGAGCTAATTGCTAAAGTACTACCCTAGAACGCGCAAATTACTTTAATTTTTTCCGCAAAAATAAATTAACTTAACATTTTCTAAAATACTATTTTGCTAGTTAAAGGATTCTAGATTTTCTATAGTAGTATTCTTCCAGTTTAATTTTATGCAGACAACTTGAACTGCAGTTAATTACCATAGCTACAAGTTTAACTAAACTTTTCGGTCTAACCGCATCACTTTGGCATTTGTCAACTAATGAATGTAAAAACTATTCGCAACTAAGCAGACAGTTTTGAATAATTGTTGAATATTGTGAATAAAAATGTTTCGACACAATTTAATAGAAATAAAATTACACGCGAAAATGTAGAAATATTACTGAAATTTATTTATTTGAAGATTATTTTAATATTTAGTTATAAGTAAATAAATTTACTATTTAGTGTTTTACAATTGTTAATAGAAAGATAACTATAATTTTTTCTATAAATATTAAGTTTTTTCATTAATTATCGTCTTGAAAATATAAACAAAAATTAAAGTTAATCCATTTTTATAAGTATAAAGTAAATTATTTATTTGCATTCAAAAAATCATCCTTTTTTAAAAATGATCATTAAATACGACAAATTTTCTTGTTTCTATTATAAAATATTTTCAATAATCAGATTAAATATTGTATTTTCTTAAAAATAAATTTTTAAAACATTTTTTCTCTATAACTATATTTTCTACGACTATAAAACATCAAAAAAGGATATCGGATTGTGTGAATGATTTAAAGAGCTTTATTTTTCAGGCCAACTAGACAATTCCAAAGATTTCGCAGTATCAGACGGATTAGGCGGATTCAATAAAAAGAAGAAAAAGAAGAGGCGTCATAGGTAACTATTAACTCCAATTATTTAAATAAACCCCATATAAATATAGTGAATTTGATCAAAATAAATAATCATTCGAATCAATAATTCCAATATTCATTCAGAAAATATTCAAAAAAATAGTACTAGCGTTAAATTTTGAAATCTTATAGAAAAGCAAAATAGTAGTAGATTAGAAAATGTGTGTAACATATTTAACTACCCTTGGTGGGTGTGTGGTAGGACGATTTTCACGAGCTATCAACTGGAGGAGCTGGAGAAGGCCTTTAAGGACGCACACTATCCAGACGTGTATGCCCGCGAGATGCTCAGTTTAAAAACTGACCTGCCCGAAGATCGAATACAGGTGCGTACTCATTTTTTTTTTTTTTTTTCGAAATTCAAACACAAAACAAAATCGGAAAGCATTAGAAGCATGACTTTTAGTTGTGTGTGTGAGTGAGTGACAAGCAGGTAGCATAATTCCGGTGCAATGTGAAAGGATTATTTTCATTCATCTGGTGGATCTGTTGGCAGCCATTGGAAGGCGGCACTGCCAACAACCAATCGTAAAATTGCGATAGGAGCGCACCCAATCGTCATGGGAGTGCAACTACATTCAATTCAAGTCGAGGCGCTTTCTGATGTTTTATGCACTTGAACATCCAGAATAATTAGTGGGTTGCGCTTGCATTACGACAATACACCATTTACATAGCATTTCCTCGAATCCCAGTCAAAAAATTTGTTTTGCATTTTAATAATTGGACAAAAAATATTTTCGTTGGTAAATTAGATTACTTCTACAAAGTCGATTTCAAGTAATAATTCATTGCCGATTATCCACTTGAGTGTATTATAGAATTTCCTTGATGCTTTGGTTGTGCAATTACCAATTATTTACAAACAACTAAAAGCTGATGTTGGTTCATTAAAAGCAGAGTCGTTTCTGTTCAAGTTACGTCATTAGTCGCGTTAAACAACTGAATGTCAGAACAAAACTTGCACAACTTCATAGCCCTCTATTAGCAGCAACATAATTACTTCGTTAGTAAAATTCTTGCCAACTACGCGCTCCGCCGACGAGCTATCTTTACGAGTTTAATTTAATTAAGAGGAGGTAAAATGCAAATTGTTGACAAGACTTCTTTACTCTCTTGATGGAAAATCGTTAAGTTTTCGCCCTTTGTCGTCAACATCCATCAAGATATATATTTTTTTGCACTGATTTATATGCGCACGAATATATGTAGGTACTATGTAGAAATTTAAATTCGTGCGTGACAAGTTTTATTTTCACTCGCCTGATAACTAACTTATGGAAGGGTGGACCTACCCTTATTAGGCCATAATTGCTCGCGCACCAATTGAAATTTTCTTTGATTTGATTTTTTAATAATATTTAAATTTACGATGCGGCAATGAGAAATTTAAATGCTTAAGGGTTGCCCCAATAGAAAATAAATTATTTCAAGAATAAATAAAAACGTTATTAAAAAAATAAAATAAAGTTATAGAGAAGGATGAATATTTTCGATAATTAAAAATTATAGTTATCAGAATATTTTCGGCCAATTAGCACCGAATTTTTCCAGCCTCGTTTGAAAATGCACATTCCCCGACACCAATGTAATTTTTTTCCGGAATTGTAACTAGTCAATAATTTAAGTTGACAATTTATATTCGAATAGCCCCCATACTGTGATTCGATATGGCAACAAATTGCTGTTGGCAGATCAATCGTATAGCAAGGCTTTATGTACGCGGCGCGATGTAAAAATTTTCCTCCTAAACCGTATCGAAGCTGTTCCTAAGGGTGCAATTCACACTTGCACCAACATTAACGTGCATGTTTTCGACAGGCGGTGTGAAATAAACTAAATACAATGAAGCGGTGTGTGTACAGTTAATAATTGGATAATTCAACCGAAAATGGATTTTGTTTTACCACTGGCTGCCAAATTGAACTTTTCCACCACCAACTAAATAATCGAAATAAGAAGCATTTAATTTCGAGGGATTTTTAATCAATCCGACGAGGTATTTTTATTTTTGTCTGTCTGCTAAAAGTCCTGCTCGTATTTGGTCAGGACGAAGTGGTCGACTGGAAAAAGTACAAAGCCTATTGTTGCTTGAGAGCAATATCTGTTGTCAGATATATTTGTCGAAACAAGTTTGTGGATGGACTGAAGATGGCCTCCAAACTTTTCAGTATATATTTTTTTGTAGCAATAGACTAGAAGAATATAATTAAAAATAAAATCGTTTATTCTTCCAGTTTAGATAGATTCGGCAGTGAATTGAAAGTAATAAATACAGAAGGGCTGTGATGGTCACAAACACACGCAATAATTGACTAATGCCCTAATGCCTTTCCTACCCCTAGATTAACTGGTGCTTGAGCATTTTACCAGATAGAGTCTGGACTAGTCGCCCCTTTATAAGTTTATAATCCTTCCACATTGCCTAGCTGAACCACTATACCGACTAGGATGCGATGCACGCAAGGAATGTCCTGCAGCCAGAAGGGTTATTGCAGGACACCACCAACTCGCACATTCATATATTACGACGACTATATGTGCTGTTAATCCTTTTTGGTCCGTATAAGCCGATCAACCAGTCATTCACTCAACTGCTAATCTCCCAAGCGATTTGCCAAATTGGACCAAGATTGGATACACACACAAGATATAATCATTCATGTAATTTCGTTTCTTATTTGCAATTATCACAATTTCAATTCAAACCGGGCCGGGCCGGGTTTGTTCAAGGAAGCATCTAATTTTTATGCATGTTTATCTCATTTTAATTAAAATATTCACAAACATGGACGGATTCATTTTTATTTCTATATATGCATCTGACAGCTTCTGATTACATATTATGTAACAGACTTAATCTGATCTCATTTTTTTCTGCTACCTCAATATTGTTCAAGTTAAGTTAGCCATATTATATGAAAGTCTTTATTGAATTTTGGATATTAATTCTGCTATGTTCGAATTTAGCGGAATCAAGAAACATTTTTAATTCTGGCAATTTAAAGAACTTGGAAAATAACTTTATTAAGATCGTAATGTTAGAAAGCTAAATAATTCGATTGATAAATGCAAAACCGATTTGTTTCAGGAAGGAGTAAATTTTTATCACGCTTATTTCATATTTATAAAAAAAAAACTTGAACGAAAGTGATTTGGAATTTACTTTACTTCTGTGTTACTGACAGCTACTAATTACAGACTAGTCTGATCAGATTAATTTCTTCTTCATCGATATTGCGTGTTACGTTACCTTTGGTATTTTCCAAACAGAAAATTAATTTGAAAAATATTTTTGGTTTTCGATATTCTAACAAAGCTTCAGTATTTTGAAAATTTAAAAATTGGTTGGAGATATTTTAATGTCTATTAATACAAAATGTGTTCATAAAACTTTGATATCATTAGTAAAACCCTAAAATATCAAACAAATGAAAAAAATAATCCACAAATAGAAAGAATACCTATTGATGAAAACGTGATCAATTTATTTTTAATGCGAATGAGTCAAATCACTCGACATTGAGACATACAACTTATCTGTTTAAGGAAGCATCTAATTCTGAGCACGTTTATGCCATTTTATTTAAAAAAATTAAAACCAAAGATATGGATTTATTTTTACCGCTCATCAATGCAACTGACAGTTATCGATTAATATTATGCAACCTCGGACTATATTTAATCAGTCTGGCTTTTTCCATTTAGATACATTTGGATACAGACTAGAGGAATAATATCTTAAATTAACTTTAAAACATTATAAATAGAACTTTGTAATTGAAATTTCGATTTTTGCCGAAGGCGACGAGATTAAATATTATTTTATTTGATTGATCAATATTATCAACAGGAACTCATAAAATTCATCAAAATCCACCAATTTTATTGGAGTTCCTCTTAATAAAAACGCATTTTGGAAAATGCTATATACATTGACAATATTAATAATAATAATGATGATAATAGCGAAGCAATATAGAGTGAAGAGAGATTATCCCAAAGTATGAATATAATGGCAGGTTTCAGCCGAAGCGCGAAGGCAATACATCACTGGCATAGCAATTACCCATTATGTGAGGAATTAGTCAATTAAGACTGACTATATCCCGACTCACGAGTTTGGAATGCCTGCAGGATTACTAGCGGACAGTGGTGACTCGTCAACAAGCAACCCCATTCGAAAAATAATCAATAGACACATCATCAAAAATCTGTTCGATCGTTTTGTTGAATAAAATGATGATGATGATGATGGAAGTCATTGAAACCAGCAACACATATGTGTGTGTAATAAATATTAAATGATTATAATATATATTAATAACAATGGAAACCGTATTAATAATAGCAACATGTGATTACAGTAGCGATATAAATGCATATCATCAACAGTTAGTTTAAATAATGCAAGCCCATTATAATTTAAACGTTTATTATTGAATGTGTATAATTTCTGCGCCACTGGTTTATTCATCATAGAAATGATCAATGCGGAACGAATATCCGACTTTATTAGTTCTAACTGTTAGGAAAAGGAATGCCTTTATATCGTGTTCATTCATAAATTGTACGTATTTGCATAGAACACAATCACTTATTGTTTAATTTAACATATTATAGATGACGATCTCCCGAAAATTATAATCCAATTCCAATAATTAATTTCGATAAATAAAACTTTGATAATGACCGTGTGACAAAACAAACAATCAATATAATTATGGTCTAATATAGTGTCAAATCTCATGAGAGACTTTTGAATTACGAAATAATAAAATACAATATTAAATATTAGGGATGAAGATAATGGGGCATAATACTATGTGAATCTTTCTCATTTATATCTGGCACGTGCTCCTATCAATTTCACCTCCTGTGGTGACAGTGTTATACTTGAGGGGGCTCACAATATTCCATAATTCCATAAAAACATGCAATTTTTATATAAGCTACAATATATTCGAAAAAATTAATTCAACTACTAAATAAACATTTTAAAATCCCATAATTAAGTCATAGAAATATATATTCTGAGTATCTACCTTTTTCTTCATCAACTTATTAGATAAACAGATCTTCAGATTTCTACTCAGTCATTGTGTTTATTTTGAATTTTAAATCGGATAAACATATCTTGTTACTATAGAGACTTGTTGTTTTAATTTAAAATATTTAAATATTTTATTTAATTATTTAATTAAAAGCAAAATTATTTTTGAAATTTCTGCAAAGCTTATTTTATGGATTTTTCATCAAGTCGCTGAAAATTGAGGATGTGGCATTTTTTTAGCAGAAAAGTCTTGGTCTTGCAATTTTTTGGAAGATTTAAAATTCTTTCAACACTCAACAGTCTTGCAATTTTGTGGTCTTTGAGAATATTTTGGTAACTCGTCTCTTGAAAGTCTTTTGGAAGTCACAGATATCCTTTTAGCAGTCTAAGAACTCTTAAAAATCGATGGTATTCTTTTGGTCAGTCTTTTGGCATCATGGAAGTCTTCGTAGTCTTTCACTCATTTCGTCCACAATCGAAAATTGATACCCTCGCTCAAAATACAAATAAAGTGCAACATACCCTCGATAACTTCACAAAATCAATTACAACACAGTCACTATGTGAAAATAGCAACATTTCGGCACAATTTTCGGGAGCAAGCACAAGATTTAAAATTTTGGAAAATCGGGGAGAGATGATACTGAAGAATAATTGAAATTCATGTTAGACAAAAGTGCGTATTGAATAATTAATGGTTAATGACACCGCAAAGTAATTGGACGTTGTTTGAACACGCGCCCCTCGGTTCGTTAGTTTAACAAATCTGCAAGAGACGCAGGCGTGTTTTAGCGCTTTTAACACTGTTTCAACTCGTATTGCACGTGTCCTAACACACTGTGACACGTGTCTATTGTTCAAGTTTGCGTTAATATATACAAAACCAATTCAGTTTCTGATCATAACTACTATAATTATGAATTATGGGTTTGCGCGACTTTGATTTGATTAGTTTGAATGATCAATGTTGCAATTCGTAATTTGAATGATCGCTAGACTTGAAAAGTGGCAAATCATCGCGACAACCTAATTTTCAGAAAAAACAATTCCAATTTGGTCGAGGGGTATAATTTTGATGGCGCAAATTGCCTCGAATTCGAATAAATGACCATCATTATTTAACCAGCTCCAAGTTCCGTACAAGTTAATAATAATAATAGCTCATGATGAAGAATATGTCGGTAGCTGAACCAAGCACCAAGCAAGGCCTGTATGGCAGAAGGCTAACAACAAACAGTTGAATCATCCACCAAAAGCCTATACGATCTTCAGATGTTCGAGCCATTGTTAACTGTGATGTTCCCATTTCAAAGGCCCCCTTGTCTTCTCATCAGAGTCTGCATTCAAGTGTCCATCAGGTTGGCACTAGACCATTTTAGAAAGATTAACACCTCATATTTTATTGTCATATACCTTGTAACATATTATAATGATACTTGTTGGCCACTTAAAAGGGCTCGGGATCGATTTTTTTCTTATTATTTTTGTGCTGGATTGTTGATGTTATTTTTAACACCAGATCTTGGTTATTTATGAAATTCTATTTTTCCTCGATTTGGATCTTGAACTCTACGTCAACATTCGCTCCAGATTTGTAATTTTCGGTTGATTTGGTTATTATATGATTTTCGTCTGGATATAAGTAATAACATGTAGAAAAATATCAAGCCTTCATCAATCAAAAGAAGAAAAGCAACTTATGGTTCAGTTCGGTGTAACAAAGAAGCGAAAATAGATTGTAAAAGATAAATCCGGGAGTATTAGAAGAATGAAATATTGGATCGTTGTAACTTCATAAATTAGATTATTTCTGTATTTTCCGCAAGATAGTCGCGAGTTTGTGTTCGAGGCTCCAGTCTTTCCACCATTACCCTCAATCATTGTTCACTTATTCAGCCGGGCGATGTTTATAGTGTTTCTTTTTCCACACAATTTCATTCAACCAACTTTATATATGTACGTCTAACTGGCTGAGATATTACGAATAAACTCTTGTTTGAATCAAATATTTTTCGCGTTATTTTTTGAATAAATGGCGAAGGCGAAATATACGAGGCAAATTTAGTTAGTCGATGAAGAAGTATTAGTTTACATATTGTTAGCTTACTCATGTAACATAATATTTGCCAGCCAATATGCTTGAGGAAGCTAAGTGTCTATTAGTAACAGCTACTTCTTCTACATAACAAGTGCAATTTCCCACAAATATCCTTTATATTGTGGACGTTTTATTTTCCCGCCGAGGAAAAAAATCAAATCAATCAATGCAAATATTATGAAATAATTAAATTAATTTCCTTAATAGAAAATCAACAAAATGTATATCGTGTCAAAAAGACATATAACTGATATCAATCAAATCCTGTCCCTCTGTTTTGTTATATAGCAGGACAATTATTAAATTAAACGCCGTGTTTCCACATAAGCGACTTCTCATAACTATCATCATTAATAGCTATGTCGCTAGTTATTGATGTGGCAAAAGAACAAGCATGCAATCTGGCTGTATTCTAACATTACACTCTCAATATACGCGAACGCATTATCAGCGCATAATGTAATTATGTAAATTTTACGATTACAAATAGTCGCCTGTCTTTTTATGCCTTAGACACCATTCGTATTAAACGAAATTAAACATAACTGCATATCTTTTACTTGGATAACTTTTTATACAAGTTATTTAATTATATGCACCAACATCTAGTTTTTGAAACGAATTCAATTCAATTAAGAAATGTTTTAATTATATTAAGCAATAAAACTAAAACTAAAGTGCTAAAGATACTTTAGTTTAGATAGAACTAGTGGAAAATATCACATTATTATGTATCTAATCTATCATTTGATTAAAAAATTTCAAAATATTCAAAAAGTTTTCTAAGTGGTTCAATTTTGAATGAAAAATTTATTTTAATTCCTACCCAAAGTGCTCCTTATTCAGCAATTTCGACCAACATTGTTAAAAGTAGCCATAATTACAGTATAAACTCAAATCTCTATCAAGGATAACTCTCGAGAGAGATTTGAAGATTTCCAAACGATAAACACCTAATTATTGCAAATCATTCATAAAACTAGATGCTGCCTTCATCCTCATCTAAAAATAAATAAAAATTGATAAAATTTACATTCAATTTTCGAGTGAGACAGGATCGGAAAAAAAGGACGAGTAGTGCAGCGCAGCATACAAAAAAGATGACTTTAAAATACAATTCATTCATATCAGAGCCGATAAAATTACTAAGCAGAAACGTTCATAGCAACATGCGGAGAATTATTGAAAGCATATAAAAAATACGATGACTTGGATGATTTCATAACAACACACAATAAGTTGTCAGTTATGGAAGTGGAGCGTTAAGGTTTAAAATCGAAAGGGCGGTCATGGCATAGTGAATCTTATAAACGAGACAACGTCCAATTAGCATCTTGTATTTTATTATTTCTGGACACATAATAATAACATAATAGTTTATAGTATAATTTTATTTGCCGTTTTCAATTAACCAGCCGGAAATGCATGACACCTGCTTGAAAACCCTCATGTACTAACAATATAAATATATTTATAGTACCATTTTTATTTTATTTTTTTTCGTTCAAAGTTATGCTCTAATTACTATAAGTCCACCTTAATTGAATTAAATATTTTTTGGATCCTTGACGGAAGGCGCGCGAGGCGGTTTAGCCGCAATTGAAAATGTGTCGCCTCCTTAAATTACATTACGTAACAACAAAGTAAAGAAAAAATGCAGCTGAATTGATGTGTGCTTGGTAATAAAAACGAATTAAAGTTAATGTGCCATTTATATACAGTTTGCAGCAAACGACGTCTTCTAATGTCTTATTTTGGCGTCTTGGAGAGCCATTGTGCAAACGACTGAAAAAATTGGCGTTTGTCTCTACATTATTTACATTTTTACATAATTCATATTTAAATGGGCTCATTAAATCAATTTTATTACGATTACACATCATTTAGTACATTTTGTTCAAAAATTGCTACTTCAAGTCTGGCAAAATTATTTTTATGCGAAAATATAATTTTTTTTGTATAAAATATTTTTTTTTGAGCAAAATTTATGACTGAAAACTGATATTTAGTGTTGTTTTCTTAAATTAAAATATGCAACATTCTTAAAAAAAAATTATATATTTTCGAAAAGATAATTAAAATCTTTTGCAAAGAATATTTTAATATCATGCAATTTTTATTATTTTTCTCTAATAGTTTTTTTTTTATTTGAATTATGGCGGAGTTTGTCCTGAACGATATTTTTCCAAGTAGAAAGGATAAATTTCGTCGGTGGATGGTAGGCAACTTTTGCGCATCAATGTATGTCTGGTCTGTTCACGTTTCAGTCTTCAGTTCTTTGTGCTTATTTATTCAACCCTTAAATTTTACAGTTACGCCAGAGTGTGAATACAGAATACCACAGTTGCATTCGTTTTGTTAATCAATAATAGCTTAGCAAATAAAAAAAATCAGTCAGTATGTATTATTAAATTCTTATACGTGAAATACAATTTATTACAAAAATATATATTTCTATTTTGCTGAAACAAATTGAATATTTTTTTGGTAAATTTGAATATTGTCCTATTATTTAAATCACAGTAAAATAATTATTTTAGTTTAAATTAATAAAAAGCCTCAAATACCAAAAATCTTCCCGCTTATTCCCTTAAATTGAATCAAAGTGTTATCCTTTCCGATTTTTCAGTTTATCGAACTTTCCAAATAACAGATTAAACAGTTCTACGTAAACAAAGTCTCCACATCTATATGAATGAATTGAGTGACAAGAGTTTGAATAGAACAAGTTAATTTCTAATTTAATTTGTTAATTAATTCTGTAACATGGCGCGGCGGGGGCTAATCGGTTTTATTGTATTCGGAATTACACCATTTCAAATCGTCCTGCTTTATATTTGAATGTTCTGTGTGTTTATTTCAGCCCCCTCTTTAAACTGTTATTGACATTTATTTCATTATCACATTTTGTTGCGTGTCTGGTCTCTGATTATAATTCTATCCACGTTTTGTTCGTAATGCAATTATATAATGAATTTACTGCTATATAGTAAATAATAGATTTTTACTCGTATTTTCACTCAAATTTTCATCAAGATGAAATAAACGATTTTCAAAACGTTAATCTCATCGATTAATCCTGCACGATTTTTGATTTTCTGAACTGACCAGTGGCAATGTTTTGATCTAATTGATTTTGAATTTCAGGTGTGGTTTCAAAACAGAAGAGCAAAATGGCGAAAAACAGAAAAATGTTGGGGAAGAAGTACAATAATGGCAGAATATGGCTTGTATGGAGCTATGGTGAGGCATTCACTGCCCTTACCGGATACCATCCTGAAAAGCGCTAAAGAGAATGAATGTGTCGCTCCCTGGCTGTTAGGTAATGACTGTATGTCTTTTTCTAAATGGAAAACATGCCCAGTTGTTTTGTTTCATAATTAAAAACAAGACTTTTGTCTTTCTTTTGTATTTTTTCGCCCTGATGTTAATTACAATGAAACAACTCGACATTCAACAAAGTAAATTTAGTTTTTATATTGCACATAATATGTTAAGTAGGGGTAGTTTCAGTTAAGTAAAGTTAGAACTTATTTTGGAAATTTACAAAAATTTAAAAGGATTTTTAATTTGGATCCAAAAAAATGGATTCTATTTTCTAATAGCTGGAATTTTGCAGGAAATTTTCCTGCTCTACAAATTATATCGATTCTAAAATGAGGATAAATTGATTTTATCTATTTGAAAGGTCAAATAGCTTACACGCGTCATTGGGCAATACAAAATAAATGCATTGATTCAAGTTAAATTAGAATTCATATGACGTGTGATAAGTGCTTCGATATTTATACCTCCTGGCTAGGATTTTGAAAATTATTTCTATTTCAGAGCATTTCGTAGCGATGTCGCCACTATGCTTCTAAATTCCATTATTATTTTGTACTGGTGCTACGCTAGGAGGTTCCCCCAGAGTTTCTGCCATACTCTGTCTGTATGGAGGACTTTGATGTCCTGTTACTTTTAATTGTTGAAGTTGCACATTACTTATTCACGTCTGACTTGTTCTACTTATCTAATGGTATCTCATGCAGCCTTGAAGTCGAAATGCATGGCATAAAGCTTCTTATTTATTATACGCTTTCTAAAATACTTATAAATAAGTTGAATGCTCATTTTGTACTTAAAATTATTTATGTTGTGCAGAATTTTCTATACCATAGTCAGCAACGGTGCAATACTTTCTATTTTGCACTACTAGAACTGCCATTGTTTTTCAATCTAATTTTCTTGCCATTGTTAACTTTGTTCCGTTGTTTATTTTCAATATAGTACAAACAGCTAAGAGTTTATTTAACAATCTCACAAAATCTAAGCCAGATTTAATTACTCAGTAGAAAATGTAATTTTCGAAATATTTCTATTCGAAAATCTATTATTTTCATATTTTTTGTAATAAAATTTTTAATGAAACGAATTTAAATTAATAGCACTTAATTAACATTGTATTCACTCTGATTAAAGTCAATAATCTTATCAGAACCATAAAAAGCGTAATAAATAATTTTAGAATTTGCTATTGTTCAAATAAAATGCATTTAATTATACAATAAAATTCTAAGTAATATCACGAGATTAATTAAAGTATTTTCAATTTTATTATCAAGTTTATATATTTTTCGACCAGAAACATTAAAAATCCTCAAAGAAATAATTGTCATAAAGTAGTCGCCAAGAAAACGGAGGTTTCAGCAGCCACTAAATTTCGTAAATTTTTTCAGGAATGCATAGAAAGTCAATAGAAGCAGCCGAACATCTAAAAGACGATGGTAACAACAGCGACCATGAAGAAACGACTTCGATGCGAACAGATGCGAGTGACACCAGTGCCACATCGAGTCAACCAGCCCAACAACAACAACAACCACCCCCACCCACTCATAATACCATCACATCCGGTGATAAAGAGCAGCAGCAGCAGCAACAGCAACTAACTGGGACGACTGGGGTGAATGGACAGTCCCAGACGTACCCAGAGGATCCAGAGGCATTTCGAAACAATTCGATAGCATGTTTGAGAGCTAAAGCTCAGGAACATAGTGCTAAACTGTTGAATCACAACATAATGCTGCAAGTCAGGCCCAACTCACAAACGTACGATGCGAATGCTAATTTGCACCATCAAGATGTGAAAACTGAAAACAATGCTGGTATTTTCTGACAAAGATCGGGCGAGAATTGATGCCAAAGTTAAAAGTCGTATTTTCATGGTTTTCAAATTTGTTCGATGTCTTTTTAATTTTTGCCCCACAAAGAATAATCAAAGTAATTTAAATGAATTTTATTTTACAATCCAGATTTAGGATTGGAAAAGCACCCCTCGCAAGAATAAGGAGCAGGTATAAAAGTTGTTCTATAAATAGGGGTTGTTGCTGCATCTCTCCAGGTGCTGCATTTATTTTCCTTTCCTAACTGAAGATTTTCACTATGCAAGAATCCCGATAAATTCTATTATTTAACTTTAGAAGTATTTGCAATGTATTTTCTTGTTACATTACGTTGATAACTTATCTTATCGAATGTTTATTTCGCTATGTGGAGCAGATTGTGCTGCTGCATTGAAATTGTTAATAAATTCTGTAAAATAATAAAAATATCTTTTGAGACGAAAAATTTACACCAATTCTTGGCAACTTTCGTTCAAATCTACGTCATTGAACCCCAAAATTAGCTATTCTCAACAAAAATGTTATGTAACTTCACCAGCAAATACGAGTTATTAAGGAGAAAGTTGAATAATTACTTTGATTATTCCTGAAACAAAGAAAAAACAACGATATATGATGATGATGGTCTAAAAAAGTCTAAACTAATTTTCAAACAAACGTACAAAATTTTTTAAAAAAAATGTGCATCGAATTAATTAATGTTGTATTATATTCAGAGCAGAAAGAATCGTTTTTTTTTGAAGCAATTATTATTTTTGTAGTGCAATATTATGAATATTGTATAATTGGTGGAAACATTTTCGAAATTCACACATAATTTAGTGCAATAATTTAAAGTTTGTACTTAAAACATATAAATGAAACTGAATGAAATAAATGTTTCTATCTATTATTTATTATTAATTTTGTAAAATGTAATTAATATAGTTTTGTACATATTTATATAAAATATTATACACACGCTATTTTGAATGGTCTTTATTTACTAAAATAAACTATATGCACTAGACATTTTCGTTTTGTAAAATCTGTACATTAAAAACTATGGATTTAATTCCAAGTATATATATTTCTACCTAAATATAATAATTAAACTTAGCTATTAATATTATTTAATTAGCGATAGTATAAAATTTGGCTAATGATTTTTTCCTATTACTATTTTAAGAAAAATATTAAATTTACGTACTTAGTGTTATGAAAAGTGCAAAGTGTTATATAATTTTTAGTATATCCTATATACTAGTTTATTAGTTCACATGAATGACTGTAGATAACGTACTTATGTATAAAAAAAAATATATTATATAAAGGCAATTTTCAGTATTGCAATTAAAATATGTGTAACGCAAATAATGTATAATAAAAAATATTTAACTGAATCTTTCGTTTCTATTCTACTATCCTGGCTAAGAATTCCTTTTCAGTCGTAAAGGACTAACAGCAACTTTAATTTCCAAATGGCGCAAAATAATTAATTAAATAATTCCATTCTCTATAAATAAATACATGAAAGTATAATTTACATGTAAATATTATTGATATTTGTTGCTATAAACAACTATATAAATAAAATGCAGATTTATTACTGCAGCTACTCATATTTTGATATATAATTTTATTTTGTGGTAAAAATTAATTTTCAATTATTGCACCAACTATATTATGTTTGTTTATTACACAAGATGTAATATAGTTAATTCAATTAAATCCGATCGAAGTATATCATACATCCGTTCAAATCAATAATAATTTTATTCCAATAAGCAATTTTAAAATCGGTTCGTTAATTAAACGTATAAATTTCATATTTGTATTTGTGCAAAAGAGGATGAGAGAAATTTATGTATTTCATATCCTTTCTCGACATTCAGGGTCAACTATAAAATGAATTTATTCTTGTTTACCGTTTTTCATAATTAGCACATTTAGAAATAACTCCAAGTGAATATCCAAGTGCAGAATTAGAACAGACATTTTCTGGAAATTAAATTTACTAATTAAATATTTCTTCGTAAATTAATTTTATTAAAGACTAAAGTTCGTTCGTATATTAGATATAAATGACTATGTAATAAGTTATTGCACCTGCATCTGCAAAATGCAATCAGGTTTAAAAGTTAATTCCTTTTCTTAGTTGGTTTTATAATTTTTCTAGCAGCAATAGTATATTGCAAAAATTAATTTATTAAAATAGTTAAGTAATTTTTCCTTTGTTACTCATCAAAGTGAAGCATAAATTAATTTTCTCTTACTGCACGAGAAACACTCATAAGTGTGTTGGAATATTTATTTTTAGATTTTTTTTATAACTGCAATTAAAAGGAAATTTAATTTTGCATCAATGCTTCAGTACAGTCACTTTAATTAATTGTTTTTATTTGGTGGAAATATTAATTTTTTGCTAATTAACCGTTTAATTTGCTATTTTTGATTAATTTAAATATAATTCGGATTAAATAATATGAGCTAATAATATATTGATGAATTTCTATATTAATTTAAATTCAAAGTCGATATTCCTTTTTCTGCTATGCCTTCCTACATAAATTATTATTATTAAAACTGTAATATGTATAAATGTAGCTTCAGTATTTACAGTTATAAAGTAAATGTATCATAAAATCATTGTTTCACTAAAGAATATTTGAAATGAAATACAAAATCCAACCAGTACTCCTTACTCTAACTGAAATAACTGTATGTTGATATTAGAAAATTTAAATTTAGTTCACATGAAAGAAATAATAATCTTTAATCTTTTCCAACCTTTCTATTTCTATTTTGTTATATAATACTTAATTAAATTTAGAAATATGACCCCTTTCTAAAATAAGTTAAATATTCCAAGTATTAGGTAATTTAATAAATTATTAAGTTAACTGAATTTAAATAAAATATGAATCAGATTTGTTGGGTAAAACTACACTTTACAGACGATATAAATTGTTGTAATCCTTTAATCCTTTGAATTTCAGTAGGCAGTTAAAGACTTTTTAATATAATTCATTACAACTTAAGCTAAACTCGAATAATTTTGTTACATTTTCACAAAAATTACCTTCAATATTAATTAACTAATTATTATTGTGTAATTTTTTAGCAATTTTTTAGCAAATTTTGTAGTAGTTATCCTCCAAATATTTTTTTTCGTAATTTCAACCATATAATAAATTAGTACCTATATATTAATAATAATAAGCGAAAAGTGCTAAGAATTAGCAGATATTTCGATATTTGTTAAATGTTAACCACTTGTTGATATTAGGAAAATCAATTATCTAATATATTCAAAAATTAAGAAATTCCTAAATATTATAAACATATTAACACATTTTTCAGTGGGTTGCTATCGGATTACATTTTGATCCTCAACTTTCACATTATTTTCAAGAATAGAATGATGGTTTACTCCTTTTTTGGATATTATTTTGAGTCAATCAGATTATACTGTTCGGAAAAATAAAAATGTGTGCAAAAACATTTCGAAAATTCTGTATTTTAAAAATATCCTTGAAGGATCATTGTGGGTCAAAACTCACAAAAGCCAAACTTTATAATCCTAGATATATTAGTTATTCCGAGGTATATTATGAGGTCGTTAAAGTGGTCTTTAGTAGGTAAAATTAATATATTATTCAGAATTTGGATATTAATATTTTACCCTATATTAGTTATGGGAACAATTCCCAAAAGAATATATTATTGGCTTGAACAATAAAATAATTGTTAAAAATCGTCCTTAAATTAGCTATTAATATTTCAATGAAGCATAATGTTACATCAATATTACTAACATTTCAAAACTTTAATAATGCATGTAAATTATTCAATATTGCACCAACTTTAGCAGTTCCTTTTATATTGGAAATAATTTTCTAGTTTTCTGCCAGAATAATTAATATAAAAATTCCTAACTACAAAAATATTGTAACAATTAAATTAATGTATTTCTCCACCATTAAATTTGTTATAGTTATTTAATAAATATTTATTTTAACACTTTTCGCATGTTTCGAGTTTGGATAACGAATTTTCAAGCTTAAAAATTTAAATCAATGTAAATTCAATTTTTTTATTAATTTTGAATAGTCCTTTACTGAAAAACAACCCACATTTTTCGAAAATAGTGTTCAATTATTTTATATCGTTTTATCATCAGTTTAATTTTAAATATTATACTCTATTGTATTTTATTTTATTTTTAAACGTTTTTAAATCCAAAACTATTCTTCAAACATAAAAATGGAAAACAAGTTTCAGTAAAGTACTAACTAATCGATTGAAAAACCGGATTCTAAAGAAAATTCGAGACCTCTCGAATTTATTTCAACCCAAATCGCTATAGAAATGTATCTTCAACTTAACGACGAATTAAGACTTAGAAAAATGCAATCTTCCATTACAGCTATTAGTTTCATAGGCAATAAACAACAAATATTAACATTTCCCCAATTACGTAAGCGCACATACGTAAACGTAAATGTGTCACCAATTTTCAGAGAAAACATTCCACCATGTGACGGGAATATTATTCACACCAGGCAGAAAATGGTGAATTAAACAGTCGACTTGTACTGTTTGTTTAATTTTTGATAAAATATTAAAAGAGAATTTGGACCTTGAACAACAACGATTCGAACAAAGCCTGGAAAATGAATTATTGTTACATGCTACGGCGTTTTGCCAACTAGCGGCTACAAATGCAACTAGATCTAAAATTCCTGGCGAAAGAACCACGTCCCTAACAAACCAAACAAATACTACGAACAACATGACAAGCTAAAATAACACTAATCGTTCCTCCTCTATGCACAAAAATCGTCCATTGAAAAGTCGCTTTGCTTTTCATCGGGGTTACGTGTCGAAATCGCGACAAATGTTTGAACATTTCCACGTTTTCCATCGTGCCTAGCCTGAAAATCGGCAAATCCGGCTGAAAATTCGTCGCAATCGTTTCATTTATTATAATTTTTAGATAGATAAATTATTAGCCAGATATTATACGCAACGCAACCATGTGTCTCGGTTTCGACGACGGCTTCGATCGCGTGCCTTCGTGTTGGTTCTGATGGAATACGTGCTTTTGGTGAATTAGCGACGACGCATATAACATAGCATAGGTGGCGTTGTGACACACGATTCAGGGAAGGTAAGAAACCCTTGATATTGTTTTTCTACTCATTTAACCCTAAATTGCGATATTTTTGTGAATTTTTTACGTGATTAGCTTGTGTTAGTACATCGGCCATACAAATCGCCCAAGAATTTCGTGATTGCACGTCGATTTAACGGTGAAATGTGCGTTTTTAAAGGCCTCTTGTGAGGAAATTGTCTAACAGGTCATTCGCTTTGTTTATGGTTTTTCACATTTACTGAAGTTTGTACTTCACGTTGCATGTCTACGTTGTTCGTTTCAATTGACATTTTGCTTTTAGCTCCGTTCCATTCTCGCATTGTCAATTCTCTCGCTCGCATTTTAGTTTGGTTAGGCAAAAAGTAGAATGTAGATTTCTCGTCAGTCGGTCGCTCGGGCAAGCCATGCAATACAAGCCGTCATTTACGGTTTGGCAAAGGCAGGCGGCCGGCGCTGCTCCGGCCGTGCCGAAGTACAGGAGCCCCCGGATTTGGAGGGGGCCACATCCTGTCTCACTGCGAGCAAGGGGGCGCTGACCACAATACTCATTTATTTATTTATTAGATGGCTACCGCTAAAATAAGAATAATATTATTCATATTGTTTATGAAGGTTTTACGTAGATTCGCTGGGAATATATGCAGCAGTTACGTAAATAGCTCGAAATAATCTTCCTTATCTGAATAAAGTTTGATTAAAGTCATTATTACTACAATTGAATTAAATCCTCGTTTTTATCTTCTCGATGTCGAAGAAAATTTGTTTTGATTTTTCCGTAATAATAATTATGTCATCCAAAAAAAAAAAAAATCGTTTAAGAACAATATGCACCTATTAGCATCAAGGACGAATATTAGAATACAGGTTTAAAATACATTATTTTAGTACGACTTAAATGAAGACGCCTATTCTTAAGTAGTGGTGGTATAAATACTCGAGGGTTTCGATAGGGGTGCGCATTTGCGATTCGTGTTTTAAGGGTGCAGTGACGTAATTTTTTTTTCGGTTCAATTATTTTGCGAGAATCTAATTTTTGATTATTGTGATTTGTTATTCCCTTAATAAAGGTACTGTTGAAGATACATTTGAATATCTTGTAATATTTGTGATATCAATAAGAATATTGCATAGGCCATTGCGCCATATTAAATTTTGGGTACCGGTAAACTGAAAAAAATCACTTACATAGAATGATGAAAATTTCAGGTGGAACCGTCGCACTTTTACACTCAATTTAATCCCCACGCACTATAGTTCATTTTCACCAATTTTCAACTTTGTAGCACTCGTTTTAATTAGGAAAAACCTGAAAAAAGGTCCTTATTTTAAAGTTTATACTGACACAATTAGACGTTTTTGAAACATGCGCAGATGTACTTTTTCAATGTTAGCGCATAGTAAAATTCCAGAAGTTCTAAAAATGTGTGCAAAATGTTCTCAAAATGTGCAAATTAATTAATAAAATATCAAATTAAGACAATAATAAAATAATATATTTATTTTATTACGGGTGAAATGCTATTTTGTAATGCTAAGATCGTGGCTAACATTTACATGCAAGTTAAAGAAAATTAGTTATTAATTAATGTGGGAATCTTCATTAATAATTGTTTTGATTAATTTTGGTTTTGAATTTTATGGATCTAAGTATTTGAAAATCGAATATATTTAATTAGTCATTTTAAGCAATAAATTGTAGATGTTAAAAAATTTAGAACAATAATTTTTATGCGATTGACTTTCAAAGGTAAATTTAAATATAATAAGTAATTAAATATCCAATAATATTTTTTTTTCTTAATATTTTGGTTTTAAATAATTATGTTTTATTTATTTTTCTACTGTGCATCATCAATTTTGCTTTAATAAAATTCATACCCGTAAAGGAACCTTAAACAATTCCCTTTTTCGGAATTTCGTAATTAGCATTAATGATTATTATCTTTTAATGAGAACTTTATGAAAATATCATATTGTAGATTAAGTGGTTATCGTCCATTTAATCCATTATTTATTTTAAATATTATTTAAAGACTATTTGGTAATATAATACTGTTTTTAATTTGTAGTTCTATTCATTTAATAATGATTTACTTCTTTTAGAAAGAAACCGAATTAATTATTCAGTTATGAACTAGTTTTTTGGACAATACATTATTGATCATTTTAAAAATCTATCATTATTATTAAATAAGTGGGTGCGCTTTTTTATTTTAAATTATTCTTATACATAATTTTATGTTATTACGTGGCGGTTCACTTTTGTTATAAAAAAGCAACACGCTTTCCAAACATTTTTGTTTAAACAAAATATGAGTGTTAAATCAACACGCAAGATCTTTTCAAATAAATAAGCCATTAAACTATTTTAAAATCATAGAAAAAAATTAATTTTGAATTATTTTATTATTTTTTTAACCATTTACTAGTCTTTGGGGACTTCTAAAAAATCTAAAAAATTGCTATTTCAATCCAATAAATTTCTTATTTATTTATTTATAATTTAATTAGTAACCAAGTAGCTAAATAAAAAAGCAATAGTATTCTCTGGTTCCAGCGCCATTTGAAAAGCACTCAAATGAAATGGCAACTAGAGAAAAGAAGCTTTCCATATCAAGAAAGCAAACAAATAGTGTGGCTGCTTTCAAGGAGCTAATAGAAATTAAAACGGAACCAGCCGATGAACCGGAAGAGACACCTCCAATTAAACCTGCCCCCGCTAAAGAATCGCCGATCGTTAAGAAACTAGCCCGCCAAAATGCGGGCAAAAAAATCATACGTAAACCGACCATGGCGATTAAGTTGAAAGCCAAAGCCAAGAAACCAATCAAGATTAAGCCGAAATTAGTTAAGAATATTATGCACACTGTTAAAGCTTTGGAGAAGAAGAAATTAGTGAAGAATGGTGGTGGAGTTAAGGAAATCAAACCGCGAAAACCGCGAGTCAAAAAGGAGAAATTCGATGCGCCGCCGGTTTTGGAGCCGATTTTTCCCACGGAGGAAAACGTGGAGAAAAAGTCGCCAAGGAAGCGAATGCCGAAGGCGAAGGCGATGAAGCTACCGGAAATCGACACCAAGAAAATCAAAGTCGAACAGGAGGAAATCTGCGGAAGCGATCTCATTGACGAATCCATCAATGAAGTGGTCAAGCCGCGAAAGCGCGCTATCAAAAAGCCGAAACTCGAACCCGAGTCGATAGAAGACGTGATGAACGACTTATCATACCTGATCAAAAGCGAGGATATTAAAGCGGAAGTCGACTCAATGTCGGAATCGAGCAAAAGCGACACAATAAAATCCAAACGCTTAACAAAGAAACAAAGACTTGAATTGTTGAAGAAGGAAATCAAAAAGGAAAACATCGAAAACACGTTGAACAAATTGGACTCGAACGACAAGAAAATCATCGATATGCTCGACTTGAATGTGGCGAACATGAAACAAAAATTGGCACCTACTGAAAAACGGCGGCATAGCATCGAGAAATTCCCAATTGGCAATTCCGACCAATCGCTCCAACTATTCAACAATCTGCCGCGATGTATCAGCCCGCGCGCGAAACGCAACGCTCGATTCCGACAAAGCATCGACGGCGTTCGAGGAAGACGATCGAGTCCTTATACCACTCGATCCGATTCGCCGGCTCGCATCCTGCGAAACGGCAAACATCGCAAACTGAAAGACTTGCAACTATTGGAAGGTTTGGATCTGGATCGGAAACGGAAACGACTTTGCTCCGATTTGAGCGGCAGCGAGCTTTCAAAGCTATCGGGAAACGATTCGGATAGCAGTTTCTCGGACATGGCTTCCATACATGGAGCTGAACATTTGGAGAGTAAAGAGAATGACTCGCATGCAGACAAAGCGATAACTGACAATGGACCAATTGATTTAAATAATATAGGAATAATTGATACGAATTCAAATTTATGCAATAATCCCGCGGATATTAAAATAAGTGAAGCGGACAAAATTGTCGTGGACGCACCAAGTGAAGAAGCAATCGTAGAGGAAGTTTTAGTAGATGTCGTGGTGGTTCCTTCGAAAAAGGTGCCGGACAAAAGTATTATTTTGGATATCATGAAGCAGGCGTTTAATGAACGTCCGATTGAGGAGCACTTGATTTCCGTCGAGACCAAATTGGAAGACGATGTTTTTAAGGAAGAATCTGATGTGTCTGGTGAAGTGAAGCCAAGCGATTTGCCAGAAATAACTGAGGTGCTAACCAACAATCAATCTGCTGTTGAAGTGAAACAAGAAGAAGTATTGAAGACGGAAGCTGAAACTGAAACGGCAAACCCAACAATAAGCATATCAAACGATACTGAAATTAAGAATGATGAGTCCCCGGAGGAGTTGGAGATGAAGCAGAATATCCTTCAGGCGCTCGGGTTGCAAAGCCTGAAAGCGGCTGAAGAAGCGAAGCTGAAAGGCAAAGAGAAGCCCGTTCAGAAAGCGGATGGTAACTACACCGGGACTCTGAAAACTGTGATTAAAATTAACCGTGATAAAAAGAAGGGACGCAATTCGTTGAAGATGACGTTGCAGAAGAGCAAGGCGAAAGTGGGCGATGCTGATGCGGTTGGCGGCAACGATGAAGGATATAAAATCATGAAAGAGGTGCGTTTTGTTTGTTGTCGACTTGATTTTGATGTTAATTTGATTTTGTTCAGCAGGGTGCTTCGGCAAACTGGAAGCAAGGCAATCATTCTTCGGATACAGCTGGTGCGCACAGAAAGTCACATTATTCTAACAGAATTAACATGGGTAATTACTTGGTTTTGGGCTTATCTCTGTCTCTTATCTTTCCTTCATAGATAATACGATTAGCTTGTAGATAATTTTATGTTTCTCAATTTCTTCATTAACCAGCACGAATATTTTGGCGGTTTTTTAAGAGCATGCATTTTTAGATGGAAGTAGCGAACATACTTCGGATGGAGAAGGCAGCAGTCAGGATGGGGCTGCCAAGCTTTTGGTCATTCCGGAGAAAGCCAGCTCGTTCAGCATTCATCCTGGCAGACTTTGCAAGGACGAGTGCTCGTATTGCTTCGGAAAATTCGGGCTGTTTGATACACCATGTCATATTGCGCAAATGAAAAGTCTGGAGCGACAAAACAAAATATTGGCCAGTAGGTTTCTTCAATTTCTATTTGCTTCTAGTACTAAGGAAATATTTTTTAGGCGAGAAGCACTTGACTCAAGACTCCTGTCTTTGCGACGCATGCTACCGACACGTCGATCGCAAATCCAACACCCCGTCCTATACAAATAAGTCGCTGAAAAGAAACTCCTTAGTAGCACCAGGTCCAAGACAAAATCACTGCCACGTTTTAGGATGTAGTAAAGTTTCGACCAACATTCTTAGACGCAAATGGATTATTAAAATGCGCAAAAGTGTTTGCCAAGTTGTAAGTTCATTCGCTCGCCCTCAAACTTAATAAATTCTCATAATAATTATTGGTTTAGATTAACATCGATTTGGACAACCCCGGTCTTCACTCAATTCCAATTTGCGACGAACATTACACCGCCCTCGAACATTTGATGGTCTGTGCAATGTGCAAACGAAGACTCGCTCGCAACCACATTCATTATCTGGGACCTGAAACGAACGATTTGAATACTGCCTTACAAAAGGAAGGCATTCCTCTAACGCTTTCCGACAAAC
The DNA here is from genome assembly GCA_963556235.1 of Cryptophagus acutangulus. Classification (NCBI taxonomy): domain Eukaryota; kingdom Metazoa; phylum Arthropoda; class Insecta; order Coleoptera; family Cryptophagidae; genus Cryptophagus; species Cryptophagus acutangulus. The sequence continues at coordinate 5,205,331 of OY744564.1, forward strand.
CAGTCGTTTGCAAGCTCTGCAAATGCTTCGCGTCCGTAATCCTGAAAGATCCTGAAGAACGCCAAGAGAATAGCTACAATTTCTTCATGGAATACAAGAAGCGCTTGCTGCATTTCAACGACATCGTACCAATGGACGAAGCTGCAGCTGAAGAGCCAATAACTGTCCCGGCCAAGGAGAAAGAAATGGTCAGAAAACGCAGAAAACCCAATAAATATTTGATCGAAAGCGAAGAAGCTGACGCTAATCTCTCGGATAACGCTAATAATCTGAATATGAACCAAGAGGAGGAACTCGACCAACACGTGCCTTTAACCGAAATGAACCAATCTCGCCCGGAATCTCCATCAGACTATTCGATCGACTACAACACGTTGATACCCGCGATTGCAATGGAATGCGGCAGCGATATCGAAGACAAGAAAAAGGACCCAATCCCGCCAAAGAAAGTACAATCGAAACGCGTCTACCGAGAATCCATTGACATTTCCAAAATTAAAATCAAAAATGATAAAGTGAGTGATATTGCGGTGCAGCGACTGGGCTCGAATCCATCGATCAGTGTGCGGCAACTATTCCCCGGCGAGGAAGACATGAATCTGAGCGCCAACATCGACTTCACGACCATCAAGGAGAAGACGAACGAGGGCTGGGAGAAATGCAGCTCGATCATTCAATACGACATGGAAACCAAACGGATGTGGCACGAGCTGCAAAAGCCGTACGGCAACCAAAGCAGCTTTTTGCGACATTTAATCCTGCTCGAGAAGTATTTCCGCAACGGCGATTTGATTCTGTCGGCCAGTGCTAGTCATCATTCGCAGAACTACAGTGAATCGGTACAGAACCGGCTCAGGTCGTACGATAATGTGCCCAGTGCGTGCGGCGGGGTTTATCAGACGAAAGCGCAAAAGAGCAGCAGCGGAATTATTACGAGTGCTAAGCACGAACAAGCGGCGGCTTCGGCGCCTAAAACATCCACTCCGATTACGTTATCGAAGCTGAACAGCCCGCCGTTGATTCAAAGTGCGATTAAATGTAGCAAAGCTGCGCCGCCTGGATTAATTTCAATCCATCCTACAATGAAACCTGTAGCTTCGACGCCAATTATTAAATTGCAGCCGCAATCGCAGAAAATTAAGTTCCCGATTACGAAGAATTGGCGTCCGAATTTGATTCCGATCGATCCGACGAAGAAGCAGGAACGCAAGAATGGTTTAGTGCAAGTGATTTCGGGCGGGAAACCTTTTCATATCACTTTGGAGGATTATAAGAAAATGTGCGCGATTAAGCGCAGTTTCGAGATGAAGCAAAAGCGATTGCAAGATGCTCAAAATGCGAGGCCAATCATAACGCAACCGTCGCTTTTGAAGTCGATGGCGCCCCGCAAAGGGCTGACGATTTCGAAAACGTCGTCGTTGGTAAGTCCGAGTAAGAATAATGATTTCATACTGGACGAGACTGAAAGTATTTTAGATAAACTTGACAAGCAAGTGGAAAAGTTGGACGTTAAATTAGCGGATAAGTCTTCGTTAGTGCTACCGAAAATACCTAAATCGTTGACTGTTATTCCACAAACGGTGGCTCGGAAGCAAACGCGACCGAGTAGTCCTATACTGTTAATCACCCAAAAAACTAGTTCAAACAAGTCATGATTAATTCTGACGATTGTCCAAAGTGCCTATTTTCTATGAATGGATATCTCATTTCATTGTACGGATTGTTTCAAAGCAATAGAATCAGAGCTTTCGTGGGAGAAATTTCATTGTTATCCGGGGGCGGGTTGGGGGAAAATGTAAATGTACGTTTTTCCCGCCAATAAATTGCCTCCGCTGTTATCATTTGATCGTTAATGCTTCGTTGTTGTGTAAAATTAATTGTTAATTCAATACTAAGCTGTTAAGTTACCAAACAATATTTATATTAATTAGTTTCTATGATTGTTGACGAATAATTTACAAAATTGTTAATTGATGGTGCTTTGTAGATATAACAATTTTGCTATGATCTGATCTCATTGATATTTTGTTCGAATTGAATGTCGAAGGCTCTGTTCTATTGTTTTGATATGGTTCGAATTACACAAGCAATTCTTTTGATTAATTTATAGAATTGTTGATTTGTTATTGATTAAAACAATCATTATTGCAACATATTTTTTTAAGAAATCTACATAATGTAAATATATATAAACCTTATTAATTTGTATATTGTATATTAATTTTAGTTCATTATGTATTATTGGTAATTTTAAAATAATAGTTTTTTGTATTGATTGAAGAGCAATAAGCAAATATTTGCTTTTACAATATTTTAGTGTACTTATAATTTATAATGGTGAAACAATAATTGATTGATTGTCGGTTGATCCGATTGTAGTGGCCCTTATTGGAAGAATATTTATATTTTTGACTTTTATAATATATCATTATTTATTTTATTAATTATCATGCACGATTTTGTTATACTAGAATATTAATTTAAATCTCTCAATTGAATTGTAAAACTCTTCCAAACCTTCCAGACTTCATACTCTACGTTTTAGTACTCAAAAATAATAGCAACAAAAATAACTGGCTGTAATAACTGTAATAACTGAACAGCGATTTATATTATCAATTCATATAAATCGAACATACATTATTATTTATTTCATTTTGCATTACATTGTTAAGTTGAACGAATGTTGACAAAAAATGTGAGAATTGTTACTGATGGCGGCAGTAGGTATGTGTTTCGAGAAAAGGCTGAAGATTGAATTGTTATAAATATTTTCTTTGAACATTAAATTATATATAAACAAATATATGTTGCCCTTTGGAAAATATTATATATTATTGTAGTTATGATTGTTAAGTTCACTATTTCTGTATATATTATTGAAATTTCATTAAGTTGGGCGATTTATTCATTATTACCAATAAATTGATTGAAATTGTAACGGTTTTTTTTTCTTAGCGCTATTAGAAAATAATTTGCATTTACTTACGTGATGTCCGGCACGAACACACAAACTTTAGAAATGTTTATTAACATAATTAGCACTAATTTTATACATTTTTTCAATTAAATATTACGGATTAAAACTTTTACTACATTACCGACATCTTGAATTCTAAGAACTGTCAGTTCAAAGTTCTCCCACCAAAGTTTATATATCAGAGTATGCAACCAGGCATACACGTGCTATTAATTAATTTGAATTTAAAATGCGATAAGGATTATCTTTATTCAAATTAAACTAATTAAAAAGAATATAAAAGTGTTTAAATTAATTGCTCGGATCATGGATCAATAAAAACGGCAAATGCTATCCGAGCTTGACGTACTTTTCAAATTGCATGACGTCTACCTCTACAGATAAAATAGTTAAATGCATTTTTCTACGTGAAAAAATGAACGTTTCCACTAGTGCAAAGTAATTGCAAGGAAAATGCTCAATGTTAATTAGAGGATCATTAATTCGCAAACGCTAATCCAAGCTAGACACTTTTTGATTTTTCTCTAACAAACTATATTTAGATTGAAGAAGATTATTTCGATTGAAGAAATTTGTCAATCAAGAATTAAATAATAATTAATAATAATTCAAAAATTACCGCCAGCAGTTCCAAAACAGTTTCGGCCTTGGGGAAAGTCGCTCAGACGCCATCGAGCTTATGTCAAAAAAATTTTAGTGTAAAGTCATGTGTAAGTAATGCCAGTTTTTATTAAAATCAATTTGTGGTCATGAAAATCAGTTTCTGGTAAGGACAATCATTTATTCTACTAGTCTAGTAATCAATTAACAAATGCCTTTTCGTAATTTCGATTTCTTTGTTTGTCTTGTTTTGTTTTGCTTTCGTTTTGGCCAAGGCGATCCTTTTATCTGCGTACTTCTTAATGTATTGATAAAAACTTAATCGTATTCAATGTAAACATTGTTCTTATATCTGTGCATAAAACACGTTTGCTGAATCGAAATTCGGAAGCTGCATCGCTATTTATAAAAATAAAACAACGCAATGAGTAAGCTAACGTCATAACCTCACAATTTTTATATTTTTTAAAATACGCGTTGTTTATTTACGTAGGGGGTATTCATTAATTTTAATGTAAGTGGCAAAGTATTGTCTATCATATTAAATCAATCGATTGTTGTTGGGGTGTGCAATTCGTTGTGCAAGTTGCAGTTGCTGCTGATGACATCTTGCTGCACTTTCGTCATCGGGCAATATTTTCAATACAACAGTGTAGTAATATTTACAGTTGAATTTTGATTTATTTGTTATCGAATTACTGCTAGTTTATTTAAGTGCTACGTTAAATAAATAGAAGTATTTTTTTAGAAGCCGCAGGTACGGAATTGTTTACAAACAAGTGTTATTTATAGTTGTTGTTGTTTTTGCGCTATATGTTAGCGATTGAAATGTTTGGAATTCACTTGTGTCAAAATTTGAAAAATGTGTCAAACTCAAGGTCGCCAAAAATTTAATTTAAAGAATATAGGAATTTATAGAAAATTCCTGCAATGATGACATTTTATTTAAATTCAGCGTAGACATTCTTTATAACCACTAATTGTCAAACTTCACGAATCCCTTAAAATAACCAAATTTCTTGCAGTAACGCAAATCAACTCGTCGCTATTCGGCGCCCGTTCAATTGACACCCTAGCCGGCAGAATGTCGTCGAACCTTAGTCCCAAACGCAAGAATCCATCGTGCATCCTAAGCTCGATCGATCCCAACATCAACAACGATTACCGCTTCGAAAATGCCGCCTCATCCATCGACTTGAATCGCACCTCGCCGCCACTTCAATCTCTCAACCTCAACGAGGAAATCCACGACACCGAATGCAAAAGCACACTGGTCCTCGACGACAATGAACGGCTGCTCATCAAATCCGAGAAGAGTTTCCTCAAAACGCTCAATATCGAACCGAATAAGAAAGTGAAAGTGGTGGCGATTTTCGGCAACACTGGCGAAGGCAAATCGTACACGTTGAACGAAACGTTTTTTGATGGCGAAGAAGTGTTCCGGACCAGTTCGTCGCAGGTGTCCTGCACGTTGGGTGTCTGGGCGATGTACAATCCGAAGTTGAACGTCATTTGTTTGGACACGGAAGGTTTGTTGGGGGTGTCGAAGAAGGAGCACCAGCGAACGCGACTATTGCTCAAAATCTTGGCGGTCTCTGATATAATTATTTATCGGACGCGGGCGGAACGTCTGCAAAGAGATATGTACACGTTTCTTGGTGGTGCTAGTAAAGCGTATACCGAACATTTTAGTTCCGCTTTGAAGCAGATTGTAGCGAAATCTTTGGGGGAGTTTACCTCGACGGGGTTGGGACCCGGCGTTATTATTTTCCATGAGACCAGGCACACGGATACTTTGGACGCTAGTGCTACGTTGAATGAGTCACCCGAGGATATTTTGCGGAAGAATTTCGCGGCGTTGAAATTGTCGCACGACGCGTTCAGTTTTATTAAATATATCGGGACGAAGACTACGAGCACTCCGACGTCGTTCGAGGAGTTGAAGGTGGCTTTGAAGAACGAGATCGAGAGCACGGAGATGCGATCGTCGCGGGATCCGAAATACGTCTACCTCACGTTAAAGGTATGCGATTGGTTCGCGATTTGTTGATTTTTTTTCTACTACATTTTATTTTGCAGAGTTTGAATGATAAATTTCAAAGTCAGATCAGTGGTGCTAGTCCTCAGCTTTACTTGCCAGCATTTTTCACTTGCCAAGAGAAATGCCAGTCGTGCAAGAATGGTTGCGTTTTGTCGATGGGACATAAAGACGAAGGCGAGGCGCATCAGTGCGTTAAAAATTGCAATTTCCAGCATCAGTACCAAAATTGCGTCTATTTATGCAAAGTAGAATTAAATCATTTTGCTCAAATTATAATAATCTAAATATTTATTTGCAGAAATGCAAGTTGAATGGTAAAAATACGGTCGTGAAGAAAAGTTTCCAATCCCAAAACGAGTCGTCTTGGACCAACTATTTAAATTTTGTATGGTCCGGATATGTGATTGAATGTCCCGTTTGTGGGGAAATTTATAGAAGTCGTCAACATTGGTACGGGAATAAAACTGAGGAGGAAATCGGAGCGGTTCTTGTGGAAATCGTGCATATTTGGCCAGGTGTATGTAGTTTCTTTTACTATATTGCTACTATTTTTTAAAGAACAGCGATATTGATTTTTAAAAAAGGATAAACATTATTTGCAGGAACGCGTCATTTTTGGATCTCAAAATTCTGCTCAAAAAGTGCTAGATGGTGTCACGATCATCACGGACGCAATGGCTAGTGTTGGATCTCAACCGACCAGACTCTTAACGGATTGGATGGCTGACCAAATAGCGCCCAGTTATTGGCGGCCCAACACCGAAATTAAAGTAAGACTGTCTTAATTAATAAAATTACCCCAAATCAAATTTAAATTGCAGGATTGCCACAAATGCAAGAAACCCTTCGAACAGAACATCTACAAGCACCATTGCCGAGCTTGCGGCGAAGGTTTCTGCGAAGAATGCTCGTCGCGGAAGCAACCAGTGCCCGCTCGTGGCTGGCTGGACGAAGTACGCGTTTGCGATTTCTGCTATCGCGAACAGCCGCCCAGTCTTTCGAGCACCGTAAACGATCCGGAAATTCGGGCGCGCCAAATCAGCGAAACGGTCGTGAATTCTATGTCGGTTGTCAAGTCGGTTTTCGATATTCCGAAGGATTTTATTAAGGATACCGTCCGGCCGACGTATTGGACGCCGGATGTCGAATGTACAGATTGCACGGTTTGTCGCAAACCATTCGGACCGCTCCTTGCACTGCATCATTGCCGCGAATGCGGTAAAGGGGTGTGCAATGATTGCTCAAATTCGAGGAAGCCGGTGCCGCTAAGGGGGTGGGACAATCCCGTGCGGATTTGCGACAGTTGTCTGGAATAGCAGCAGGCGTGAGTATTTTACTAGAATGTGTGCGAGAGGTTTTTTTTTGTTATTTTTATACATAATATATCAAACAGAAATAAATTTAAGGTATAATACTCTTCGGTGTTAATATTATGTCGTCTAAATAAAACTGAGATTTTGTGATTGAGAATTAGTTTTCGCTTGATTGTTTTACGATATACAATGAAATTGTTATACGGATTATGTACATTCCTGCAAACTGTTTGTACTTTTATACAAGATGCATTTACGATTTAGGTTTGTGATTTAAACGAACTGTTTTTGTGCAATGAACTGATTAGACTCGTTTTGTGTATAGTTTAACTAACCCTGTTTAATCGTATTTATAGTATATTATTCATATAATGAGTTAACTTGACTTTGTTTTAATAAACGCTACTATAGGAAAATAGTTTTTTATTTGAAACGACGAAGTTGCGCTAATTTCCTGCTTAACTAGCAAGTCCTAAAAAATTCAAAATATTGCCATTAAATACTTTAGAGTTAATTAAATATTTGTGCCAAATTTGAAAAAAATCGCTCAAAGAATAACAAAGATATGAATTTTTCAAAATTTTCTGTTCATGATGCGCGTTAATTTGAAAGTTGCGCACGAATGTATTACTGGTTGCATATGTACATATAAATTTTTGAATTTATTTAAATAGTTTAATTAATCAAATATAGACAAAGGCATTGTTCTATAGTTTGTTTAAGCATTATTATAATTAATTTAAAATATTTAATTGCATTTTAGTTTAATTTTCTTATTTCAAAGTAGCTAAAATTCAAATTCGATTTTTTGCGATACAAACAAACAGAATTTCATACAGTTTTTACTGAAATTAAGTAGTTTATAAACAAATTGCTTAACTTGATCGTGAATAATTAACAATCATTTAAGTTAATTCAATTTATTGCTAAATAAATCAAGAAAATTAATTTTTGTGTTTAAAATTTTTGATTAAATTAACTTTCGCTTTAATTAAATATTAATTCATTAAACAAATTTAGTATCTATTGTTTAAAATAGTGTAAAATCGAATTAATAAAAGTGTGGCGCGAAAAAATTGAAATTAGTTTAAAGAATGATGGCTTCAAACAAATCAGTGATATCATGTGTTTGGCTGGCATAAAATGGTGTGCTCTTGATACAACTTCCAAACTGTTGAACTTCTTTCGACTTTTTTACTGATAAGGTAACAAATAAAAACAATTATTTCCATCCAGTTGAATTGACAAAAAGTCAATGTGCCTGAATGTGGTCGTTTTTTCTTTTGTTATTCGAAATAATCGACAAGATAAAGGAAAATGCACGATCACATTCACGTTGTGTATATATATTTGCAATGGCCGAAAATTTGACCTATTTTGCACCAATTAATCCACTAATACGTACTAATTCGCTACAAATACACCAACTAATCATCGATAGATTCGATTTGCTCCAAACGTGTTTAGGCCCCAATTTATAACCTTACATTTTACGCAGCAGCTTTATCGCAACTTATGTTTGGTTAGGTTAATTCATGTCCACGTATAATGCGATTTTGTTGCTAAATTTGGTCAACAAATTCAATACCAGCTTTAGCAATTTGTTTACTAGTCTTAAATCAATTGGTACAACGAATAGAAAATTTATTTAATTAATTCAAATTTGTTGCGGGATTTATAATTTTTAATTTAATATTTAACTTAAATTAAAGTTACTTCGGGAATATTATATTGTCGAACTAAATCGCAATGTGCCTATAATTAATTTCCAACGTTAAAGCTTTCCATTATTTACTCGTAATATTTTTTCGGGCAATTTTTTGATTGCAACTTTAATTTATAGTTGATGATAATACGTAACAGAAAATTATTTTCGAGCTATGCGTCTATTTTCAAAGGTAAACTTTATTACGTCAGCTTTCTCATGCGGTTGCTATAGCAACGGTGACGCTGTGCATTTGTGCGTGCATCAACGACGTACGGACGTCGCATTGTTGACGCAACGATCGGTGAGAGCGACGCCTGCGAAGGCACGTCCGACGTCCGGTATGCATTTAGAACATGGTAACTATGACAACCTTGGTTTTCGTCGCTAAACTCCAGAGATATGTGATGATGTCTATTTGAGTAAAACCGAGACATCTTTGAAGATTTAGCTCCTGCTGCTGTTGCTGCTGCTGATGTACCAAGCCATTCGAGAGAAATATTTATATCAGTAAGATATTTGTTCACTAAAAATATAACGACGACGAGTGTCGTAGTACGTGTATGCTGATTGCTAAAGCACACACACACATACACACACACACAGTCGATTCGAAATTGCCTAATTGTTTGTTAGTACCCCTCGTATTGCAAGTCGCTTTTTTATTGCACGATTGCTTGATGTTCGTTTTATTAGATAAATAACTTATCGTACCACGTTGTTTATCTGTACACACGTCGATTTAGATCCAATTATATCGTGATTTATCTTGTCGAAGCTGCAGGCATTCTTCTAGCTTATTTTCAATTATATAATTACATGGTTTTCTGCGTAGTTGTTGGGAAATTTGATATTAAAGCCACAAATGTGGAAATCAATGCATGTGTGGTGGTTTGCCATGTGTGTGGTATTTTTTTTGAGAATTTTGGTGATGTTGGCATTTGATTGGTTGATTTAGGTCACATGTGCGAATGCAGCGTTTTGATTGGACTATATAAACATTTATTTAAAGGATCTTTTTTGAAACAAAAATTTCATAATAAATAATACAAACATTTATTGCATTTAAAAAAATATTTATTTATTTTTAAATTTTTTGAAAATTTTTTTAAATTTTTTATAAATATTTTATGAGGAATATTAATAATTTAAGACATCCGAATAAATATTATAAATGCAAAATAATCTAATCTGTATATTTGGATTGACAAAATAGTATTATCTCGTTCGAAGAAAATTATTTAGCTCCTATTACAAATACATAAAATACTAATGTGCCGGAAATTACCTAACAGAGTAATTCTTTGACTAATTAGCGCTTTAAAAAAATATATTTAAACGTTCAAATTAACTTGGCACCCCAAGTGTCCTCGGAACAAATATTATTCTGCCTATTAAAATCACATAAATTATCAATATCAATCAAAGTCTAATAAATTAACACGTCTAACTAATATTGATTGAAAATCAATACAATTATTCAACTTTATGGATCGTATAACGCGACGTATTAATTTTTTGTGATTTTTTTTGTTTACATTTTTGTCATTTAATTAATTCGTTAGATAAATCTTATCTATATGAAAACCTTGATTTCTTTCAGAGTAAAGCATGTCACCAGAACGTCCGGGCTCACCTCAAGAAGAGGCAATAATGGTCCCGAAAATGTCGGTACCAGCCAGTCCAGTAGCGGGCACGCCAATCCGAGAAGCTCAATCGCCCATATCCATGCTGTTAGCAGTCGCCCAAAGCCAAAACAAAAGTCCAGACGACGATTTAACGAGTTTGTCGTGGTTGCACGAACGCGATCTATTGAAAGGTTCTACCTAGCAATCCTACCAAAGGACTTTTGACCTAAACGTAAAAAACAATTTTAGGTATGAACATCAATCCATCGCCTTCAAATAGTATAACCACTGCCTCCACGACCACCCCTTTGAAATACTACACGAACAACAACAGCATATTATCAGACCAGTCACCGACTAGTGATTACGTAGACGATTCTTCAGTTTCAGCCGCTGAAAGTTCGAGCAGTTCCATACATTCACCAACTCCATATCAGATAGTTAATACTCCGCGAATTAAGCATCCACATAATATACCCTACGATCCATTGATCCATACAAATAGCAAACCGCCGTACTCGTTTTCTTGCTTGATTTTTATGGCTATCGAGGATTCGATACAGAAAGCTTTACCGGTCAAGGAAATCTATGCCTGGATTTTGGATCATTTTCCGTACTTTAAGAATGCGCCTACGGGGTGGAAGAACAGTGTCCGGCACAATTTGTCTCTCAATAAGTGCTTCCAGAAAGTCGAAAAGGCTCCGGTAAGTTAAAGGATTCTAAAAAAAATATTTGAGCGGGAAATTAATTTACTTTTGCAATTTTACTTCTCTCGTAGAGGAAGTATTGTATTCATGAAAAAAAAAATTTCTCCAAATTTCACTTTTTTCTACTTTATAGAATGCGTAGATTACGAAAATCATATTCACTAATTTCCGTCTGTCGGTCTGTCGGTCTGTCGGTCTGTCGGTCTGTTCGTTTCTTTAAACTGCTATATTTTGGAATCTACTGCTCCGATTAAAGCAAAATTTGCGTCCTTTTTTTCTACCTGCCCAATGATTAGGTCAAAGAAAAAAAAGTTAGAAAATTCTCAAAGACCTGCGCATTATTGGCCAAAAACATGCCAAAAACAGCAAAATCGGTGCATCCACTTAATCTTCTAAAGTTGCAGACCGATTTTGACCAAATATTGAAAATATGTTTCGTGTATACCCCAAGTGGTGAATGCTTTCAAAAAATCTGTAGTTTTTTTAAGGGTTGATTTTTTATTAAGGGTTAAAGGGTCAAAAAGTTGTAAAAATGCATAAGTTGTAACGTGAATACCTACCAGGAGGAATATTTTATTTGAACCAAATTTGGCATACATATTAGGAATACATTGAAGAAAATGCTGGTAAAAGTTTCATCCCCTAAAAATTAACCCTAGTGGCCTGTTGGGTCTTTAAATTATTTGTTCAAAAATTGGCGGTGTTTTTATTCTTATATGTCAGCATAACTCACCATTTTCCGTCAGTAATTTTATATATATTCACATATTGAGTGACTAAAAATAATTTACAACCCTAACTACACACCCCCCACCCCCCAAAACAGTTTGAGTTATATGGATCGGATTTTCTTCATATTAGATTTCTACTATACATTTAAAACAGATTTACGAATAATCTAATTAAAAATAATATGCGACCCTTATTTTACAACTTCAACCCTTAACATACCCTTTACAGTCAAAATGCTCGGATTTCTTTCAAATTTGGTAGTAGTAATTTTAACATATTTAACTTATCATTACTTAGTTAATTTAATTGAAATTAGGCTAGACCTACATTTTACAATTGTAACCCCTAATATCCCCCTCATAGTTAGAATTGTCAGATTTATTTAAATTTTAGTATATAAACGAGAGAAGTACTGTGGAATCTCATTTCCAGCGAATTTTGAACTAAAATTCAATTTTCTTATAAATTTTGTCCAATACTTATAAAACTCTAACAAATCCAGGATTACAAAAACTACCCTTTACACCTAATTTGCAACTAATTACCAAATAAATACATTTAAATTGCAGGTAATTAATTTATTACCTTAAATCTCTTACACATTAACTCAGGTAAATTCACCCCACATAAATATGAACCAATTTCCTCAAGCACCACCAGTACCAACTCACCACTCGCCGTGTAATCAATCAATTAATTTTTCAAGAACTTGGGCAAAGGATCTCTGTGGACCGTCGATCCGCAATACAAGCCAAACTTGCTCCAAGCGTTAACCCGTTCGCCGTTCCATCCCTGTTCGACATTGGATCCCACATCGTATTTCTCCAGCAAATCTCCGTCACCAGCTATCGATAAAAATTCCATAGTGCGACTGCCCAATCCGGAATTATTTCCATTCTTGTCTCGAAAAATGGCAGCTACTGAAATGGGTAATCAACATACGATTAAGAACGAGTCCGATTCGGAATCGTTGGACGCACACGATGCCGCTGCGGTTATGCTCAGTTTGAAGAATGGACCAATTTTGAATATTAAGCGGGAGAAGATGCAAGTGATTACTACGTCGCCCAGTCAGGATCACACTTATAGTGCAGCTGAGAATGATGCGAAAGTGGAGGAAGGCGAAAGGTAAATTATTTTGCTACTAATTAATTTTTTTTGTTATTAATATATTTTTTATTTTAACAGAAATCGTTTGCTGAAGAGCCGCACGTGCCGAAGAATCGACTTTGAAGACGACGAAGAGCGACGAATTAAAGAAGGCGCCGAGACCCTGTTGAATTTGGCTGGTATAACGACTCGAAGGCGATTGAATTCGAATTGCGACGATTTTGAAATAACGTACAAGCGAATGAAACTTTCGCCCCATTTCGATATAAATGAAAATGAAGCAGAAGAAAGACCAGTGCCGTTCAAGCCGCGATTGTTGCGAACAAAGAAGAAAGATAGTCCAAGAGTGAATAATAATAATGAGGACGAATGGGTGAAACATCGACGCGAAATGGAAATAGGACAAAGCAGGTAATGCAACGCCCGTTTAGTTTAGTTTTTTTTTTTGTAGTAATAAGTAGATAAGTAGAAAAAAGTTATCCGAAAATACTGTTGTTGAAGAAAAATCATTCATAATATATATTTTATGATTTTTGTTTTATCGATAAGAAATATTTATAAGGATTGTTTAAAGCAAATATAAATGACTGACTGAAAATTATTATTCAATTAAATATCAACAAGAAAATTTAAAAAGTTATGTATGAAGGCAATAATTCAGGTACGCCACCAAATATTTTTTAATTTATTATTCTTATGATAATTTTCATGTCAACCTATAAATAAATCATAATAATTTATGGTTTCTTGTTAATTAATTAATTAATGTACGATTTTAAAGTGAAACATTGAGTGAATATTTAAAATAAGAGTTACATAATATTAACGTTACCATTATCATTAGTGATGATAAAATACTTGCAGCGGAATATTAACCACTTTACAAAGACACTTTATTTTTTATTTTTTGGGTATTTTTTATTAAATGTATTTTATTGTTTTAAATTGAATTGGTATTAATTATGAAATTTTATTTATTATTTTATTAATTGATTTGTATATAAATATTAATTATTTTAGACTGATTTTAACGAAAGGAATTATTTGTTTCCGAAAAGAATTTGTAAAGTTGTTAAAATTATTCGCACACATTTTTAATAAATATATTTGGGTAATATAAATAATAAAATATTTTATTTGCTATTTTTGAAAATATTTTAAGGTCTCAATTTTTTTACGAGCGTAGTCGTTGTTAAATGTTTCAAACAGCAAACAAGACAATCAATCAATGCAAATTTCCAGTCAATATAATTAATAATGCAAGTATTTTATACAGCCAGTTTTTCATATTTTAAAAAGTACGGGTGTTGAAATTTTTTTTGTATTGTTTCTTTTTTCTCACGATGTGGTTTTAGTTTAATTTTAAATACTTGGTAAGAAGCGTTAGCAATTTGTAAAGCAATAATTATACGTAGTTGAACTTTCGTTCGTGAATTCGAAAAAATCTATTCTACACTGTTTCTAAGATAGCAAAAAAATGATGTGTAAATTGATATATTTTTTCTATTTCCCGTGATACTTAAGAAAATATGCTCTTCCTATAATATATTTATATAAATCGTAAAAATAATGTGAAACAATCATAAGTGTTTCAATAATGTGTGTAATTTAAAACAACGCTATTTTCCTAATAAAACTTGAGCAAGCTATTGAAGGAAATCAGAAGATAAAATTGTGGTCTTGGTGTGCTTTTGGCTGTCGTCTTCCGAGGAAGTTAATCTAAATTGTTTTTGTTTTTTGTTAGTCTATTCACTATCACACAGATCGATTGTGGTAATGAAGTGATTCGAATTAAATTGTTAGCTTGTTAAAGTTGTTAGAATTGTGAATTCTAAACAGAAAAAAAAAATATGAAAAATATGTCTTAATCTATAGCAATACCAGTTTTGCCTGATAGAGAATTAATACTCTACTATGCTTTGCCAATTATCTTTGGCTTTGGTATATATTATATAATTATATTATTATAAGAATCTATATGTGCCAAATGTTTTGTACTTTTTGCAGTAATATTTACTTGCAATATTATATATTTTGGCGTCTGTCTTCCACTTTTGATATAATACAAAACAAAAATGACTATTAATGTGAAAAATTCTTATATAAATATTATATTGTGTTTATCCCGTCATACGAAATTTAGTATCCTACTTTATTTGGTTCCGTTTATCCTCCTTATTATATTACTTATTAATTGGAACACTGCGAATTGTGAATTTCAAAATGAAACAAAAGTATAGCAATAATACTTTTATTTATAATGATTATATTGTTTTATTTAACTAGTTTTTATTAATTGTTTTGTTATAATATACAAGTTGTATAATAAACTAAAAGGGAAAAAATATATGGATTTTTCCTTCTTCCCGCAAAAATTATTTCTAAAAGAAACTTTGACAAAGTTTATCATAACACTCGAAACTTTACTGAATTGATTTTTTTTTAAAAAAATTGAGTATCTTCCTAAGGAGTTCAAGGATGCTTTTGTGATAGTAAAATAATTCACTTACATTTCCGCTCTCAGATTTATGTTCAATGAAAATTTAGACAACCAGCAATACACAAAGTATTGACAAATTTTGCATATAAATTGAAACACGATTTATTTAAATTATTTTGAATCATCCATTTATTTTTACGCATGATAAGTTCAGGGAATTTTTACCTGATTTAATCAGAATAAAATTAAAACAATAATTTCCAGTATGTAAAATAATATTATAGGTCAGATTCTAGTAACATTAAAAATTGGTGATAAATGATAACGACTTAAGATATTAATATATACGACCAAGGATTTAATTTAAACGTATAGCAACAATATTATAATATTTAAAATTATGCTAAATACATTATTGAGGGGAGGCCGTAAAATTTCAATGCAATTTTGTTGTGGTATTGTAGCGCGTTTGCTACTATAATACCACAATTAAATTTCTGTGAATTTTTTGAGCATTATTTTATTATATTAAATATAATATTTATAAAATATATAAATATATTATTTAATAAAATAAATTAAATAATAAAAAATATATAATAATAATATATTTTCCCAGTATAGGTACTTGTGCGGGGTAAATTGCTCTAATCTGATAGATAATTTTATCATATTCCGCAAAATTTAGTACAATCCATTATTGTAATGAAAATAGATTCTACGCAAAAAATGTTAAAACTAATCTTTTTCAAAAAGATTGCGTTATCAAAACCGCTAAACCGGAAGGATTATATTTACATACCTGGAAGCAAATAGTAAAATTCAAGATGTTCCTATATTTAAAAAAAAATTGAATAGTCTACTGGGTGATAAGAGGAAAATTTTGAAAAATATGGAGGCAAACAAAGATAAAAATTCTAATCGAAAAAATCATTTCCTGGATAAAAGAATAAAAGTGATCATACAGAAAGGATGATGATAATGGTTCTAAAGATGACCATATTTACAGACAACAAACTAATCCTCGAGGATGCTTAGCATTCGACGTCACGGATTCACCTGCTTGAGTGCATACTGCATAGTGCATAGACAATGATCGAATGGACCGCTGGGATGTCTGGAAACTGGTCGGAGTCGTCGAGAGTATCGGTGGTGCATCGGGGCCTCGAAACCAAACACTCGGTATCTCAGCAGCAGTTTATTTCATTCTACAAAGGCTGCAAGTCGAACTGGTGACTGAGAAAGTTTCCTTTCAACAGTTTGTCCGTCTGTAAAACAACGTGTAAATTTCGCTCTTTGATCAATTAACTCAATTTTGCCAAACGGTTTTGTGTTTGTTGATAAATTTGTTTTTTGTGTGTTTGCGATTTGGCGAACAGCATCTTCACCTCAGACGCCCGTCCGTCTTCTTCGGGATGATATAGAAGGTGAGCGTTTGTTTTGTTTTTCGACGGACGGATGGATTGGCCGATGGAGTACCGGTACCACATTCCATGTAGCTGAAACTTTTCGATGGCTATTTAAGATATAATTAGAAAGCAAATATTCGGTTTAGAATTTATTTACAAGGACAGGTGGATGGCCACTAATTCAATTTGAACTGGACTGGGATTACATTTTTTTTTTTCGTGCGATTATCGTAATAAATAATATAATACAAAAATTGTTAATAATAGAAGTTGCTATTTGCATCCTATTGTTATTTAAATTGAATATGGGGCTTTATAGACAAGTGCGAGTAGTAAAATTTTAAATTTATAGCGTTTTATACTCGGTTTTATACAATCAATTCAATACATGCGGTTGTGTGAATTTTTATTTTATAAACAATAATATCCAATAAATGTTTGAGAGAGTTCAACAATAAATAAATACATTTAATCTAATAAATCATTTTTGATAATAATAAATAACGATAAATGTTGCTTTGATGTGTTTTAAAAATAGGGAAAAAAGGAGACAAAATTAATGAACAACTATTAAAATTAATAATTACTCACTTAAAATTTGCGTAATAATATTTTAAAAATAAATATTATTATTGTTTTTATTAATTTAAATTTAATGAGTTAATTTTTGACGCGTTTTAAAGATAATTAAGTTAATTAGAAAAAAGTTTAACATTTCAATTTGGTCAAAGGCCCAAAAAAATTGATAAATTCTCGGGCAAATAGTTGAGCACTTAAAAAATAAATAACAAATAAAAATATTTCCTTGTTTAGTAAATTTTTTTGACCGGATCGAATTTATCGCCTCGAGAATCGCACAAAAAAATTCCCGGAACTCTAAATTACTAAATTCCTCAAACATTAAAAAAAAAATTCGATAAAATGTTAAATAAATTTGAAAGGTTTCAACGTGAACCACATAACTAAGTAGATTTTGCTCGATGCATTTTTGCATGCATTTTTTAAAGCATACTCAGCGCCGAGCTCAGCGCAATTTGTAACAGATTTTGATAATCAAAAAATAAATTCATATCATAAATCATAAACTGCCTCGTCATAAATTGCCTCGTAAATTACGTCGAACAACTGCAATTGCACGTAAAAGTGCATCATGGAATTTGCACTTTACCCATCAAGCCAAACTTTATTAAATTTGGTTGCTAATAATTTGAGAACTGTTTAAACCGAGGTTTAAACTTTTTAAAGGTTCAGAGATCTGGTCAATATTTGGCTAGATATTTGGCATAGAGGTGCTAAAAATAATAAATTTGTATAGGTTTATACTAATGCTCGACCTACTATTAAACTTTCTGAAATTTAAAATAAATTCGAGAAGCTGAAAGAATGGAATAAAATTTTGTGAATCGTAAAATAAATAATTGGTGCCGGTGATTAGAACCAGTTAAACAACTGGCTAACATCAAGATTAGTCTTCTGGACCATAAAAATCTAATTTTAAAACTGATTAATTAATGTCGCTTTTGTCCAACATAACTTTAATTAAAATAGTCCTTCGATTTTAGGAAAATAAAATAAATCAACTTAACGATATTTTGAATATCGAAAAATAGTTGAGATGAAATCTGATAAATATCGGTATCGTTATTTCGAAATATAAAACTGTAAACTCAATATTTGGATTACTAAAGTAAATATCTCTTATTTTCTCGTTTATTTTGTTTAGTTATTAGTTTATTACATCATAAATTACTTAAATAGTTTAGAACGAATTTTAATGTTAAGAGCGCGAACGGTTTTGATTAGATGGAAATATTATTGCTAATGAGTTCGAATTTAAACAAATTAAATAATTGAAAATTTATTATCTTTGCTTGTGTTATTTAATGCGTTGTGAAAACACATTCCAAAACAATTTTCTACAAACTTATTCATAACTAATTAAAGTTAATAATTCGACCACGTAAAATTCTTGTTTATATTCTGAATGGATACACCTACATTGAATATTTCAACCTAAATAATAAATTAACTAACAATTTTCTACGTACTGTCCCGACCTACACTTGTACACACTAGAAATTTATTAATTTCCATTATTAATAAATAAATTGAGTATAATTAATCTTTGAAATATCAATCGAATCAATTACAAACGTTGTATCCGCCAAAGGTTGGAAACGTTAGTTATCGCCTAATATGGGCTCGTGACATTTTGTTGTGACGTATTATTGTTATTATTATTATTATTTCTTACCGACTAACTATTTTATTAGCCATTATAAATAAATATAAGATCGAACGACTAATAAACAATTTGTATTCATTCCATGTATCTCTCTGCTCCAATGTAACGAAACTTATCAATTTTTTTGTCATCCAGTTTTTAGACTTTAAAACAAATATTTGTTGTTCTCAGAGATCAACTCGGTTGTTTATGTTTATTATTATTGTTTGTACGATAACTAGTAGAAATTTCAATCTAGTACGACATCACTTTTTCCAAGCGAGTACATTAATTTATATCTTTGTTATTATATTCTAGTAACATTGGTTCATAAATCAGCGCATCTATCTCAAATTGATAATACTAGTTTATTTGTTTAAATGTTATTCATGTTTGAGCGAGATTATTCAAATATTTGGTACTGGAATGTATAAGGGAGGATATCTTTACGGAAAAGATAAAAATATTAGGTAGAAAAATGTTTAAAGCGAGATTTTTGTATTTTTCCTTGGCGTGGAATTTATAAAGATTTTTAAGGATTTTATGATTTTTTATAATTTTTAAGGTTTTTCTAGGATAGTAACTTTAAAAATGTCTAAGAATTTTCGAAGATTTTTGATCATTTCTTCAGAATTCCTAAAATTTACCCGCGCGCGCATTCACCATATCTTCGAAACTACGCGCGGAGTTCCTTATAAATTTATTCCCGGCCATATAATTGGCATTAATCATAAAAACGTTATCTAAGCATGTGATTTAAAAATAAATTTGTAAGAATATTGTTTAATGAAACTGTTAATCAGTCATGTTTCCTCGAAATTGATTAAGTACTAATTTCTGTACTAATCGAGCGTATTTTGCCATTATCGCCGCAATAACGTTAATTTATCATTAATTTTTCCAATTAGCCAATTTGTTGTTCAATGTTGCACACAAATGCATTCGACATTTATTTATAATAAATATTTGTGGTGCTGCTGTAAGGTATTTATACTCATTATCTTTGCAAAAACATAAGCGCCATAAACTCGGCTTTTAAATGTGTTAATAAAATATTTTCTCCACTCCGATGTCAACATAAAACTATAACATTTCGTTTTTATTGCTACTCTAATATTTGACTAACAATTTAACCGATTTATAAAAATTTAAGCACAACATAAGGAAACCCATTTTATCTCTATGTATACAGATGCATACAAAAAGCAAACTACTGGCACGGAAAAACCACCTTTCTGTGTAGGTTTAGTATAAACTGCACAATGCAGTATTTTATGATCTTGTTGCCTCGCTTTTTTTGAATCTACTATTGACTTTTTCCAGTGAATAATGATCACTTTGATCCATTTTAAAAAATAGAATTATATAGTTCATTATGAAGTGGAATTTCTAGGAATGAAAAACGAGTTATAAATATTATTGTTATTTTGACAAGAGCGAAAGCTTGTTTCTGTCAAATAAACACGCCACATTTTGTAAGGATCAAGTTAATACGGTGCCAAATGTGTTGTTTTTTTATTAGGAAAATCAGTCGCGATGTAAGTTATACAAGAAGGTGGCACCCACGTAAATTAGCTAAAAATATCTACGCCGTTCATAGCAGGTTTTTAACATGCCCTTTACAAACAGGTATATATATATGAAGACATTTTGCGATACGACCATGTCGTTAAAAACGATCAATTTTGTTGGCGCCGGCTTCCAAACATTTAAAAGTACACACAAGAAAAAAGTTGAGGAATTTGCAAATAAATGAGGAATTTAGAAAGTCCTGAAAAAAAATTATGATTTGGCTTGCGAGCAGATCTTTTATTTGGTGCAGGATATTTTGATAGGAGTAGCTATTTTATTGTGTCTTTGCATCTTGGCCACCAAAAATTTACAAATAAATTTCGACTCCAAAAAAAGTCTCGTCTTTTACATAGATGCAGTATTTATTAGCCTTTAACACGGATTTATTTATAAGTAGCGTGAATGGTGGCGTTTGTAGTGAGTGCTGCAACAGGAAATGAAATCCGACTGAATTTTTCTATTTATATCTGTCACATTTTTGAGTTTAAATGAATGGAAAAAAAATCGTCACGATTAATTTGAACTTGATGAGCACCATTAGAATGGTGCTTAATCTCTGTACTGGTCGATTTTCTGCAGACTTGGTATAATTTTTTGCCGGTAAAGAAAAGTGTTCCATCCGGAGGACACCGAACAAAGCAAAACCATAAATAAACACCTGTTGGCAAAACTTTGATTTTACCGAGGAAGTCTTTCAGACGAGTGATGCTGTTAATAACTACCTGACGGTTTTCATACCTTCGTCAGTGTTGTTTGGGGGGACATAGTACTCTATTATGTCGTAAAAAGCTTCTCAATATTGGCAACTATTCAAGATTACTTCTTGGAAATGCATTTACCAATTCCTAATTACTTTATGCTGTGTATGTGCAGGAAGGTGTAAAATTTGCAAATCTTAATATCCATCCATCCAGCCATTGTCTGTCTCTCGGTAAATCGTAAACGAATATTGTTGGTCATTATACCGTATAAATAATACCCGGATTTGAGGATTATCTTTTCATCTACAAGTTTGATTAAAAACTCGATTAAAAATTAATGGTATACAAAATTGTAGTTTAAGCGGCTAGAGACTGTAATAATCATTTAAATTTATTACTACACGGTTTTTTTGGCCAGACAATTTATTATTGGGTGATTTGTTTGGTGAAACAATTTTTACAATTTTTTTGAAGACAAAATTTTTGAGAAAAGTTACAAATTTGGGATGATCCCGAAAATGGATAGTAACTTTACTACTATCTAAAGATTACTTGGTAGCAACTACTTTGTGAATATTTAAATGAGTAATTTGTAGTAATCGCCTTAAAAAAGTTGATTATAAATTGCTAATTTGGAATGGTTGTTTTTCGTTTAGTTTTATAATTAACATCAAAGCTCATATAGCATAAAATACCAGTTTTTTATAATTAAATTAAATATTTAATAGTTGTTTAAATAGCAACTACACAATTTTTTTGCACTCCGATTTTTTGGTACCCAGCATAATTTTAATTTTGGGAACCATAGCAAAAACTTTCTCCCACACCATACCGCATCCTAATTTTGGGATATTTGGCAAGCAAAGAGAAATTACTCACTTCCTCAAAGAAATTACTGTTAAATCAAAAATTGGAGCTTCCGGTCCGATTAAGGCGCTGCACCTGTGCAATATCATAAGTTTCGAATAAATCGGAAGAGCAAACGTGCCACAATTAAGAATTGTCCAATCCAATAATGCATTAAAACTAGTTATGGTTGCATTTACAGGTTCTTCGTCTGACACATATGTCTGACTGAGTTCTGAGGACAGTTAGTTGAGCGGAACCGATCTCGTTTAGCCGATTCTTCGTCGTCAATATCTGTAGTATAATAAATATATGACAGTGTCATGGTAGTTTAGGTTTGACGAGTGCATGCGGGATATGTAATTAAGTTACCAAACCAGCCCACTGAGGCACGAGAGAAAGATGGCCTTATACAGCGATAAAAGTCTGCAAAGTGTACCACCACCAACCAACCATCCAACCACATCCGATCCGATATACTCGTTCGTATAAAATGTGAAATGGGATCGCGTAGGCGAATGCCCGTGGGTGCTTAAATATAATAGGTGTGCAATGCCCGCACTCGTGTTATTATATTCGGATTGCTATTATTCTTCTCCGTTTTTTCCTCCTTCTTCCTCTACACGGCTTTGGATGGACGACGACGACTATAGGCGATAGGTTTCTCATAAATTCATATCTATTTTAATATTAATAATTGCGCCGCTTTTTTTTCGCTCAGCGAAAGATTTCGACTTTGATAACTCACAAACACACCCATATCATATAATTAATTAAATAGGCGATTTCGTTGGGTTGGGTGGTCTAATTGGCACAAATGTTCCTAAAATTAAAGTGGAACTTGGGAAAAATTTTGACCTGAACGATTAGTTCCGTTCCAATAGATGAATAGAACTTTTAGTCTTCTCAAATTGTTGAGCTAAATTGATTTTAACTGTTGAAATAAATGCAATATTTCGTTATGTAGGTGTTTCTAAATAAAGCAGAGTCAGTCCGTTCTATCGGAAGTGAATCAGACTGCATAATTTTGCAATTTGGCAGAATCACTAGTTTTGTATGAGGTAACATCACGTTTTACATCTTTATTTAATTTTGTATATACAAATTTCTTGGAACCTTTCAGAATCTCGTAGAATTTTAAAAAGCATCCAAAATCTCCTATAATCCCAAAAAGCTGCAAACTTCCGCCAAAGCCTCCTTCGAATGCCTAGACCGCTATCTTGCACATACCAAATATGTATTGGAATTTCCGAATCTCTATAATTAGTATAAGCGTTTCAATTTCAATAAAATATCCAAAATCAAGTTTAATTGCATGGTAGAGGCTAATTAGTATGCATGCAAAGTTGCGAGAGACGCAAAAAAAAGGAAGCTAGACGTTTAAGGATTTTATATCGAGAGAAACCAGTTTCGCTGGTTGGTTTATTATAAACATACATAAATAAATGAACAGTATCGATATTAACATCAACAGGTAAAATAGGAAGAGCAACATTGGTGACAGCTGTCCAAGAATACGGACAGTTGAATCTAGAGGCGCACGGCGAAGAAGTCTTTGACTACCTTCTTCGCCGCCCACTCGTCGTTCCGGACTTTTATGGCACTTTTATAGCACGAAATATTTACCAAAATAAATAAACTGGAAGAAGCATGTCGTGGGAAATTAATATTTCTTATAAATCAAAAACGTAATGATTCCATGACTTGATTCCATCTCGGAATGACTAAAATTCAATTAAGCTTCTAATTCTTCTGCTGGGTAATCTTTCATTTATAATTCACCATGACATTCTACCTTCTTTTGACAAGGTACACAGGTATATTTTTTGTTGTTAAGGTCATCATTCAATCTTTGTTGTATGGGATCAAATTGTTGGTGTAGATTTAATTAAACACATACCATCATCAGAGCAGAAGCTGAGAATAAACGAAATGCTATTTGGTCGCTTTTCATGTGGAATCATTCAGACAATTAAATTCACTTTAGAAGACGTAGTAGTTCAATTGCGAGTTTCAAATTAAAGGAAACTAATGCGGAAGTGGAAGGCTGCAACCGACATCAAAGCTCCATTCTAATGAGCCATCTAAAATTAACGAGCTCAAACCGTTTTCATGTCATTCGAACAGCTGCATTTAATATAAACAAATTTGTTGTTGTTGTACAAATTTATTAAATTTTTAATCTTGCTGCGATGATTTATGAGCTTAATTTAAATTTCATTCGTTTAATATCCGATTTGGCTAACGATAGAATTTCAAATCAAAATTGGAGTTAACAAAAAAAAAAAAGAAATCCATCTAACAGATGTTGGGCTTTTCTCTTATAGTGGGTACTTTGATGATGAAAATCTGTAGGAGGTAATTATATCAAAGGATGATTTCGATTTTGTTTGATTCTTTTATTGAACATATGGTGAAAGGATTCGGCCAATTAAATTAAGGATGGTTTGTTATTTTTTGGAGAAGCTTTTACGGAAAAATCTTCAAAGATTTTTTAACAAACTACGCAAAATGTTTATCAAATATTTATCTTGGCAAATTCGGAGCGGAAGCTCGAAATTTTGCAACAGATTTTTTATAAAGTCTATTAAAAGATACTGAAATTGTCACCTAATTCATAAATAAGTCACGTACAGGAAACCTTCAAAAGTTTTCCCAAAACTCCAAAAATTCCCAAAAAGGTCGCTAAACATCTTTATGCAGACTTTCTTTTGCTCCAATAAAATTATGAAATAATTCATTTTAGAGCAATTTTCTGGTGAACAAATGATAATAAGACGTCAGGGAAAAACGAGGTCATTAATGGGAAATTAATGATGATGACTGAAGATAGAGGCGAGCGCTTGTACTTTTTCCCTCTAATTTACAATATGATACCATCTACAATCAGACAAAAGCAATTGCTGCTTCATTATGTTACTTTATAGTCTTCAATGTGTGATATGCTCAATTAAATTGCACAGAGCAAAGTGACCAATTATTCTTATTATTTTCCTTATTGAAGAAACAGAAATAAAATGCGGCTGCTGCAGTCTTGTTATAAAACGGAATGTACTTACTTATCTTGTAACATTGCCTTTAATTATAATTCAATTGATTTACATAATTGTAGATCATTTAAATTCTAATATTTTCAATGGGGTGATTATAGTACTTAAAATAGCGACTAGTAATGCTAATTTATTTAAAATGAGTAGCAAACAAGAACAATAATTAGATATAATAACTTGCAATTATTTTGCGTATGTGAAATTGAAACATACAACATTATTTTCCGTAAAAATGTTATGTAAATATAAAATAATGGAATGTTTTGTCGTGCAATGAATTTATTTCACATGCTGTCATTCCGGCTCTGGCGCCTCTCTATTTTCTGCAAGAATCTGCTCGCAGGAATTTATAAATGTATTTATATACTCTGAGAAAAGTTGTGCAAGTTATTGTTATTGCTCTGCATTTTGGCAGATTCATGACTTGTTGCATTTCGTCAGTAATCCGTTCGAATAGAGCCGGTGCGCTCCAAATTTATTTTTTTTATAGCGCTATAGATCACACTCTACCGAAAAAAATTTAAATTATATTCAAATAACTTCAACAAATAAAAAAACAACATGTAATAAAAAATCGGAGGAGGTCGTCTCCGTGCATAATATTGAAATTCCACAGCTACGAACTTTAACACCTACTCGCATCAGACGTTTTTTTTTTTCATCAATAATAAATATTTACTTAGACGTAAAAACTTGAAAATGAAAAGAGGCTTTTAAACGTCAATTTAATTTTTCCGAGAGTGTTTTTCAGAAGTAGTAATATAAAAGTGAGAATTCCTTCGGCGCCACTATATCGAGATAGCAGTCAGGTCTTAGTTTATAGCACCAAGATCAGAGTACCGGCTCCCAAGAATGCAGAATACACTCAGCCCTCCTCGGCTACGGTCAACCTGTCTTTGGATCTACAGACTGTACGGTTAAGGTGTACATATTAAGTTAAGGGTACCATGGAGGCGGCTTTTTACAAAAACCATTCTTCAGAAAAAAATTCGTATTGCATTTTATATTAAAAATATCAAAAATTTAGATCAAATCTAGCTTCCTGTAATGCACTTTGAATAATTAAGTCATAAACCTAATTGTTTTTATGTATGACTATAAAAATAAATCACGTTTAAAGTGGATATGTTTAAGTACTTTGTAAAGGTAACTTAAGTTGCTACAGTTTTTTTTATCAAATTCAAAAAACATTATCTTGGGTACTAACTTGTAGATGGTACTCCCACAGACCCCTTTAAATTACTAGATGGTACCTTACTAAGTAGCATAGAAGCTCTAGCGAGTCGCTCGGTACTTTAGAATATTTTGACTAATGATTTTATTTATTTAATAAATTAATTATTTTATTACCCAATTTTGATTTTTGGTACTTTGTTTGGAATGTTCTTATAAAGAACATCAAAAAAGTTCCTAGTAAATTCCTCGAAGATTTAATTTCTCGTCGTAATTCAAATAATAAATGTATTTTCTACCATAATAAACAATGTTTATATCTCTTTGACTAGACATCAATCAACTGTTGAAACTTAAAGCTACTATTTAAACTTGGATTATAACTCACTTACGCTTGCCATAACATCAAGTTGTAACTGATTTTTCAAAAGTTTCTAAATTTTGAGCATCAAAAACCGAGTGCCAAGTCCCTTCAAAAAATTGCCTCCGACACACCCTGCCGTGTAGATGATGGAATAAAATTCTAATGAGCTTATAATTTCAGTTTCAGAATTGGTGAAGGCGATATGCGTTCGTGAAGATAATTCCGCTATTTATAAGGAAGAGAGGTGAGTTTTTCATCTTCAGCATCTCCAATTCATGTTTACTTGACATATTGCACCTTTCATTATATTTACGTAATTAACATCTTGTTTATTTTTATCCGGAGCGCGGTATTTATAAACATAGTTTCACTTCCTTGGGGCCAAGCTGACACGCTTGTTGCATTTAAAAAGCTCATTAAATCGTTTTTTTTTTCGAAATAATTCGGGATTTATGGATTGAATAAATATTTTCGCGGCCAATATGATTCCGTAAATTAACTCGTGGAGAGAGACGAAAAAATATAATTGCATTTTCACATCGATAAGTCATATAATGCTGCTGCAGAGCCCAAGGAAGCAATTACTGTAATTAATCTCTTGTACAAATTACAATCTGACCGAACTTGTGTGAAATATGGAGAACAAGAAAAGAACATGTTCTAGAAAGGCCACACCTTCCTTATACATATATACATATGGTGCACACATAAACCTCTTCAGATGTGGTGGTGGTGGTGGTTTGCAAAAATCCATCAGGTCCACTGACCAGGGTCATGGGAAGATCGCATATGCGTGTTACATCCACATAATCTACTTTATGCAAACAGGTACCATACAACATCAGATTGTTACAGATGTAAATGAATTTACCTTTTTTTTATTTCACTTTGCGCGCATTTTTTTCCAATGCGTGGAATGTGATTTCGAACTCTACTGAGAATGCTAACGAAATGATCCTTTTATCTAAATTAGCGCATTATCAAGACATTCTTTCGCGAAGACGGACACTTTCAGATAAAGCACAGTTTCAAATTACTTTGATTGCCATTTACAAACACGATTCTCCGAAACCCCGGCGGGGTATCGTCATAATGTAGCAAATATTGCCATATGGATGAGATTATGAAAAGTACCAATTTTTAAGAGGAAATTTGATAGGAAGAAGATGAAATTCTGAAGATATTTGAGGAATTCTGAAAACTTCTCAAAGATATCTTCCGAATACGCAACCGGCAACTCCACCTTTTTTCCGAAATCTTCCTAGAGAGTAATTATCTGTACCATAATTACAGCTAAATATATAATTTTTAAATCAACACAAGTAACTGTAACGCAACTTTGAGGAGCCAGTTCTATTTCGAAGGAGCAGCAGACTACACTATAATTAACATTTGTCTAGGTAATTAAAACAGTGAACTAAATTTCGTTTGGCACCTGTTTGGATGCGTATTTTTGCAAAGCAAACTAATTAACCGATACGTAAAAATAAACGAAATTACCACTGTAAAGTAAATACCAAACAATGGAATGAAAGGAAGACAATGGTGAATAAAATTTAATACGAGTTATTATTTTTTTCTGGCTGCACCATCGTCGTAGATAATTACAAATTGCATCCACTCTTGTTGGTAGGAAAAAAAGCGAAATAAAAATGGATCGAATTCTTTTATCCTTTTTATGTTCGAACCTGCACACCATCAACCACATGTCAGAAATAATTTCAAATATACAATTACATAAGGATAATTTTGACCAGCACGCTTCAGGCACCTCAAAATAAGCCAGTTGGCATAAATACGATTTTGTTGTTCTTGGCTCCTCTATGTGACGAAGAGGAAGAAAAAAAAAGGATCGTCATTGAAACACGGTTGTTATGCGGACACTCGTAATTAACATACGTATCATTAGTTCAGTTAATCATCCATCTTTGCCATTAGCGAATGGGTTAACTGCCAACTGGGATAAGCAGGCTAAAATACCTTACCTAGTTTGCCACTTAATAACCATCGAGATTTCAATAGCCTTCTTGTCTTTGATTATTTTATTTCGAAGTCTTGCAACAATGTCATTCTTCGATCTTGCAGCGAAATAAATCGAGTACCAATTGGTACCAGAGCGACCAGATCCATATTTGGCGGAATAGCAAAAATTTCTTCTATTCGGAATTTTTACCAGATTTTGAAGCGGGTTGGAACATCATCTATTTCAGGCGACATTTCAGCATAATGATATGAGACATTTTGGAACGTGATTTTATGCTGCACCGAAAATAAATACCAGAATTTAATCTTGACATTTGACAAAGGTTATTGTTAAAAATTCAGGGTGCAACCTCACCATAAAAAGCTCGAACACAATGAAGAAGCCTTTTTACGAGACGCATTCGGGAAGGGAGCATTTTTCTAAAGTGTACCCTTAGATCGAATGGGCCAGATAAAATAGCCCATGACCTGGGCATATTTTTTATTCCATCAACGCTTTTGTATTTCTGCTGCCACGTTATAATTACAGTTTGTGATAAACGATGAATCGTTAGAACTTCAAACAAGTCAGGTGTAATTTTAGGTAGAATAACTAACTATTCCGACTGCCATAGGTGTTTCTTCTCATGGACAAATAGAGAGAAAAAAATATGATATCTTGTTGAGGAGTCTGAACAAGTTTTTCAGCCAGTCGAGGGTCGTTTGTCTTTTTAATATTTTAATCATTTCGAATGGATGAATAGTTGAGAAGATTTTTTTCAAACATACTCTGATACTTCAAGTGATATGAAGAGGTATTTTAAATGGTTGCATGCAACTAATGGGATTGTGTCTGGAGCTATAAGTACTGTAATGATCGTTCAATTATTCTGCAGGTACTTTGTATTGTTAAAGGATAATCGGCACGCCATAAAAATTTGATAAAAATAAGCGCTTTTGCTCATCATCAAGGATAATTTAGGAAGAACTAAAAATACTGCACCAAAAATGGATCTATAGACCATTTGGCTCCTCCAAGTAATAAATCATCCTCGATTTCTTCTAATGTGCTTGCATTTGATTTATGGAGAACTGGAGGAAGAGTAAATCCGATCTGATTGTGGTTCATTTGAAGGAGATAATCGAATTGGAAAGAACAAGAGCGCACATAGCAGAATCTCAGATATTTTGTATTACAAGTAGATAGAGATTTATTTGGTTGTTCTTTGCCTCCAAGAGGATCATGTTTCAACAATGACAATATTTTTCAATGTTTTTGATATCGGTAACGAACAGGTTTCGAGTTGGCGACTCTGAGGTCCACTGGTTTATATGTGTATTATATACTTGTCCATGATCGTGCCCCGCTAAACATAGCGACTTTGTATACATTTTTTTATTTTTTTGTTCTCTTTGTAATTGACAATTCAATTCAGCAGGTCTGGTCTGACTGGGTTTTCTTCTGAGAACGATTTCGCTTAAACCCTTTTGTTTTATACCGCTCCCGTATTTTATTTTTATTTGCCTCGTGTTTTTTGCATCTGCAAGCTTTGACATTTTTAACTCAATTTAACAATACAATTTTTTTTTTCATTTTGATTAAGGGGGTCGTTCACGAATTG
The DNA here is from genome assembly GCA_963556235.1 of Cryptophagus acutangulus. Taxonomy (NCBI): domain Eukaryota; kingdom Metazoa; phylum Arthropoda; class Insecta; order Coleoptera; family Cryptophagidae; genus Cryptophagus; species Cryptophagus acutangulus. The sequence goes on from OY744564.1 coordinate 5,235,510, forward strand.
TTGGCAGTTTACATTTTATTCGTTCTACATCTTAATTACGGTGGAATGCGCTCTTGGAGTGCGTTTTTTATTTTCTGACCTTTTTTATGGGGAATTATATAATTAAGCAAGCCATAAATAGTTTGTTAAGAAATATACTATAATAGTGTGTGAATGATGCATTTTTAAACAAACTTAATATATTTTTTTGTTCACAATTAAAAACGGTTTTTTTATGATGGACTGTTAAAATATAATAACAACAAAGTTAATTTATTATAATTTATTATGAAAAATAAGTTCTTTGTCATGGATTTTTATTGATTTTTTGTTGTACTGTTTGCATGAAAACCTATTAAAATAAACAAGCGGACGACGACGCTATTTCAATCCTGAAAGGTAGGCGAGCGAAGTGGCGATGCTGTTGAGAATACCTTTTTTGTTCCTTCAGATTATTTCTTTTCACGCCACCCCGCAGCCTTTATTATAATCATTGTGTTTAGTCTACTTGTTTATTTGAGTATGAGTTTGCGTTTTAAGCACATTCACCATCAAATAAAATATGCTGGTTGTTGCAGGTGCATTTTCTCTCTGCAGGTATTCTTCTTGATGGTAAAAACATCTGAAATATTCTCCTCTACATTACATACTATATATATATTTCTTTGTATTGAATGGCCTCTGTCTACATACATATTTCAACATACAAATAAATAATATTGCAACATTTTTCCTCTACTAGCTGCACAACTTTTTTTCCTTCACAAATTAATTTTATATTCAATTGATGATGATGATGATGATGGAATGGAATGCATTCTTCAGTTCAAAATCACTGGTGACATTTTTTACGAATTATTTATTTCTTAGGAAAATAAATTAATAATTTATTGAATCTTAAGACCGACAAAATAATTATATTTCGCACAAAGCTCCCGTTTGCGGACAGACATACAGAAAACCAACTTACAGCCGCTCAATTACCAATTGTACATTTTAATACGTTTTTTAATTACATTACTTAATTAAATAATTACTATTTTATTTTTATTTCGTTAAATTAACCAATAATGACGAACTTTTTCGGTTAGCCGTAGATAAATGATTTTCCAACGAAATTACGTTCAACTATTCGAAAAAGTGAACGTTTTGTAATTACATTGTCTGGGAATGTAACTCGAAAAATATGCTTTAATAGTTTCCAAGTACTGCAAAATACTTTCGGATTTCGCGTTTTTTTTTTCGAGTGCTCAAGAAAAATAAAAGACAGTAAGAGTAGCTAACATAGAAATATGTGGACCCGATATCCAAAGTTACAAGTTGTTATTTTACATCATGACACCTGCATTAGGTACCAACAGTAAAAGTTGATAAAATCTTCGAACAGGTTTGTAATCTTCACTCAAACTGCATATTATTCTGGTGTAAAATGCTGGAACCTGTTCGATTAACACCGTGCGAATTTAACTTCTTCACGTCATTAGCAATTTTAAAAGTAATTTCCATTTTGTATTTATGATGTCATTTTAATATCTCCCTTGAATAAATTTATTTTGAGCCGCATTAATCTTATCTGCACTGCATTTCGACTTGCAATCGTGATAACTCATAAATATATTGTTGATTTATTTTAATTTAAATCAACCGCTTTAATTACAATGAATGATTTTAATTGGGTATTCTTTGGGTATTCCTAGCGCGTGCGCCTTCTCTTAGCGGTAGCTTCCCTCCTAACCTTTGGATAGTTGGGGTATTCTCGTCCTAGAATTATTTATCTAGTCTCCGGAGGAGTCGGAAACTAATATCACAATAACGATTTTTATTCTAACTTTCCCAACCAAATACAGACATTTCACTTTCTAAACTTGTGTAAAATTGTGCGATGATTGATTAACTTTGCCTTTTAGTCTTAAATGGTAATGATCTGCCTACTTGTTTTCATGAATTAAAACGTAACTCACCAAATGTAGTCCATTCATTCCGATTCATTCATAATAAAATAATTCTAATTTATTAATAAATAATTTATATAATTAAATTATCATGCTAAACTTGTGCATTCGTACTTGCATTTCCTTTAATGCAGCCCGTTCTGCACTGACGCCTCATAAATTATGTATGGCCTTTTTTCCTTGTAGCTACGAAATTGTCACACATATCAAGGTTCCATACATTTTATGAATGAAGTAATTTACGCGTTTATGTAAAGGGGTTACACAAAAACTTGTTTTGCCTTGTTTGCGCAATTATTGCTATCTAAAATAATTAGTTACCAGGAATACCCACTCCGTTAAGTCCAATCGGTAATTTTGATTCGCGCTATTGATTGAATTAAATTTTGATGTATCAATCCCACTAAATAAAATCAATATGCTACTCTTGTGCAACTCAATTAAAATATTATAGAGTTGCGAAGGTGTTAGAAATACCAATTAAACCCGGAACTAAATATGGTTGCAGTTTGCTTTTGCACTTCTACGCATTTTGAATGCTTATGGTAACCCTTAACACTGTAATAGAATATAATGAAATTCTATATGAGACATGTGCCCCTTTGATACAAAAAACAACTAATACCGACTTTATCTGATGTCGAAATCAAGGGGGTTCGTATCCGCCTTTAATGAAAAGTAATACTGCTTCCTCCGAGCTTTTTTCGTTTTAAGAGGGTAGTTCATTTTCTATTCGTACGCGAGACTGTACAAACATTTTTTATATTCGTTAAGTGGATATAATGTGTCACAAATTAACATTGCTGGTGGTCTGATGGTTTAATAAAAGCAAGGGTGCATTGTGAAGACTAATTATTCATTTTGGTTCCAGGGATGCAGCAACATGGAGAACTTCTCCACCAACTTTGCCATTGTGGTGCTGATGGTGTTTGTGCATTCAATTTCAGCTGGTAAGTTTCTTTGACTATTAATTATATCTTTTAGAAAGCTACAAAAGATTTATTTTTTAGATTCTGAATATATGTTATCAAAACCTGAAACCATTACAACACCCTATAACTATGAGACTAAATTGACCTGTGAAATGAACATAGAGGCTGATAAGTTTCTTTGGAAATTCTATCGCTCCAAAAATCCTTACAATTCCAAAGCGAATATTAGTTTAAGTGATCCGTCCTTTCAGGAAATTCAGTCTGAAAATAATTCGAAGCAGCGGCGCAAGTCTTCGCTTTCCATTCGAGTGAGTAGCAGATTTTTTGATTATAGAGTTGTAGGAGCTTAGAGATTTTTTACCAATTTCTCCAATTTTGAAGATACTTCCCCAAACCCTAAAATAATCACCAATTTCTAGGTGAAAGAAGAAAACGCAGGCGAGTACCAATGCCTAGCATTTTACGGAGCGTACGTAGTCGCTTCCGTACCATGGCGCATAAACTTAGCAATAATGAAAGACTTCCCATATCAACGAAACATAAACATCACCATCCTCGAAGGAAATACCGTAGCTTGGATTTGCGAGCCTCCTGAATCGAATCCAGAAGCATACATCGACTACTACAAAGACGGCAGCATAACATCATTGCAATCGAAAACGCAAAATAAGGTACTCATCCAATCGAACGTAAGTTTGCAAGACAGTGGTGTTTACAAATGCAATGCGACCAACACGGCGACTAGTCCAGTGCAAATGTTTTATTCAAGAGCCGTTTTGAATTTAAAGGTTGTTAAAAGCGCTCCTTCGCAAGCACCGTACTTTATAATGCAACCAAAAAAATCGTACATAGTAGTAAAAGGCAGCTCCGCGTTTCTTGAATGTTCCGCGGTCGGTACTCCAGTTCCTAAAGTGGCATGGTTCAAGAAGAACAGTCTGTTGCCGAAGAACCGCACGGAAATGGTACCGGGCGGTTTGATCATCCACAATGTGACTTCAACGGATGATGGTACCTACGTGTGCAACCACACCAATAATCAAGGTACCATCTCGCACCACATCACACTCATCTACAACGAAGAACCAAGTGTTGATTGCTACCCAAATAACACCGACGTTACTCAAGGGCAAACTTTAGATCTTTATTGCTTGATCAAAGGAGTACCCGAACCGCAAATCACTTGGTTCCTGAACGGGTACTCCGTCAACAACGACAAAGCAATCGAAGCTGTGGGTAACCGGATTTATTTCCAACCGGTGGAAAAGAGGCATGCAGGTAACGTGCAGTGCTTCGCCCGGAATTCAGTGGGAACAGTTTACGATAGTATCAGTTTACGCGTTATCCCGCTAAGTAGTAGTATCGACGATATCTCCTATCCGACCACGCATTCGCATCGTCGCAATAACGGGAAAACAGTGGGTACTCGCAAACCATCCAAGTATGGCAAATTGCCGAAAATGGTACCACCAAGCAAACCGCTGATCGCTCGCTTGAATGATGAGAGCGTGGTGGTACGTTGGAACGTACCGTCTAATAACGGATTGCCGATCCAGTTCTTCAAAGTGCAGTACCGCGAGTTGGGACCAATCAATGGGAATGAGCATAAAGGGAAGGGGTCGAAGTGGAAGACGACCAATGAGGATATTGCGCCGAATATTAAGGACTTTGATGTCACGAATTTGAAGCCGGATCATATTTATCGGTTCCGGGTGGCTGCAGTTTATAGCAATAATGACAATAAGTTGAGTCCGAATTCGGATAAGTTCTTTTTGCGGCGCTTGGATTTCGATTATCGCAATCCGTTGGCGGTTCCTATTATCAGCAATGCGCAACCTGTTAATGATACGGCGATTATTATTTATTGGAAGGTTAGTCTTGATCTTCTTCTATCAAGGATAAAATTGATAAACCAAATTATTTCAGTACACTCCTGCTGCCAATACGACGATCGATGGGTTCTATCTGAGCTATATTTCGGCCAGTACTGCTGGAGATTATACGAAAGCTACAGCTGATGGAGAAAACACCAGGTCCTACATTATCACGCATCTTGCAGCGGATACTGTGTACGATGTGAAGATACAGAGCTTTACTTCCAAATTTGCCAGCGAGTTTAGCACCGTTTGGCAAGTCAAGACTAATGGTAAGTTGGTCAAAATTTTTGGCCTACGTAGAATAAATGATTTATTTTTAGCGTCGTTGAATTTGCCGGGAACCACAACGATGGCACCACTTTTACCAACTCCAAAAGGAGAAACTAGTAGCTTCAGTAAATTGTACATCATCATACTCGTGGTTGTGATAGTTCTTTCGATAATTATTGGCGGGTTTGTGTTGTTGTGCGTCTGTCGATGGCAGAAGAGCAAAAATGGTAAGTTTTTTTCGAGGTGTTTGAAATTATTTGATGACAACATTTTTGAGTAGATGATCGCGATAAGTCAGTGGTGGAAGATCATCATATTCCAGCGGATGGCGGTGATTATGTTGGATCTAAGGCACAACCAAGGACGAATGGGTGTGTGCCGAATAGGATGACCATCACAGCGAATCCTCTTGCAGATGCCGACAACAAGGTGAGGTACATATTTTATTTTCTTACTTAATTTAATCCACTTATTCTAATTGAATTTTTTATGATGGTCAAAAATTTTGAGGAGAAATTATTTCGCGGGTTTCTTCATTTTTGATTAATTGAAGAATCCCCATGAAATTCTCTTTAGAACCAAAAACTATATCCATATTTTTTTTGTAAATTTTGTGATTAAAATTGATTACTTATGTATTTTAATTGTCTTTGACTTTCTTTTATAGACTCTTTTTTCAATATTTTTTATTCTTACGTATTTTTGCAAACTGTAGTGCTTTTTATCGTTTTTTGTTCGATGTAGATCAATTTTTTGAATCACTAGAAAATACTCAACAAAATTCGATATACAATTGAGTAGCGTTAAGGATTTCTTGTGCAGTCCAAAAATTATTTTTCCAAAAAATGCTCAAAACTTATAATTTTGAGTTTTTTTTTTGTAAAATTGGACTCCAATAATCCGAAAGTGATCTAGATCTATTATGCAAGCCGTAATTCTTGTAAGATTTTCAGTAAGCCGCCAATTTGCGTCTCTGCAGTCTGCTTCAATGATTTATTTTTTGAAAAACTAACTAAAATAACTAATAGCTTAAGTTTGTTGTGCTTGTTTGATTTTTTTACATCTTTTATTACTGACTAAACTAAAACTAGGATAATTTCGTCTTATTTCCAGAAATTTCTAGCTCGGATTTTTTCCAGAACCAAAATAACATGATGGAAATGTCCTGCTTGACATCGCAGAACAACAACTGTTCAACTCAGCCGTCGGTCAGCGGCGGTCACGAATCTCCTCCAAGTAACTCCAAGGAAAAAAGCAAGTTGAAAAATCGAGAAAAAAATAAACGTAACAAACAACAACAAGCGCTTGAAAATAATACTCCAACATCCCGGGAAAATTATGTTTAGCGTGTTTTTTTTTGAAACACTATAGTAGAAGAAACCTTTCAATTCCAGTGATAATATTTTTTAGTTCTATCAAAAGACTGATATTTTTTTTTTCGAAAAATCGTGTGTCTTTTTAAAAGGCGGATACTCGAATAACTTGCGGTTTTACTTAAATTTAACGTTAACCATTAATTATTTTATACTATCGGAGCAACTTTTGTACATAAATTATTATTTTTTTTGTATATAATTAGAAAAATAATTGAAAATAATATTTTTGGTGATTTAAATTAATGATAGTAGACTTAGGATATTTAATTTATTACTTATGTACTTATTTCGTTAAGACATTTGCCATTTCGTGTAATTTATTTATTTACAGTATTAATATTGAATTAAGCACAAAGACGGCAGCTGTAAATTTCTTTTAACATTTTTATTCTTTTTCAAAAAGGAAGGTTGTGTCGAATATTATTATTATTATTATTATTTCGTAGTTTGTACATAATTATTTTTGTAGATATGATATGATGATTATCTATCGTTTTTATTTTATTGTAGCCTTTGAGCTTGCCACAAACAATAAATGCACTGCTGTACAATTTTTTTTAACAAACTTTAATTCACTCTGTATAAGTACAAAATAACGGATGTATGCATATCAATTTACAATTAATAAATATAGACAGAATAAAATAATAAAAAATAAAAATTATTCGAATTTTTATTTATTTTTTTAGTCTGATATGTCTTACGCCATTATTTTACTTTACAACAATTAGCTTCAGTTTTATATTATAAATACGATTTCATATAATTTGTTCTAGTTTTATTTTATTTGCCTTTCCTACACTGCGTTTCTTGAGTTGCATACCTTCAGAATGAATTTAATATTTATTTATTTAAAATAAATTATTACAGAAAAAATTTAGTGCCTATCTTAAAAATAATAAATTAATTATTGCATCTAGTGCATAATCTAGTAAATTTAAAATCTTGGTTTCCCAGACTGCTTCTGCTTCAAAAAGGTGAAAAAAGAATACGCGCCTCTCGCCACCTAAAAACCCAAAATTAAAATAATTCCTCCATTTATCGACAAATTTACAGTTAAAAAAGTTGTAAAAGTTAACGGTGTAATTTTTCCGATTGTAATGTAAATTGGTTTTTGTAATCGAGTCATTGTTAGAACCATTTGTTTACGTACGGCAAAACTAACACTCAACCAGTCGCTATCGTAAATAGCATATTGAACACCCTTGCTCTAGAAAACCAAAATATTTATACAGCAACTAAATTTAATTAAATACTTTACAGCCTCAGTTAACATATTTCCAAACCAGCAGTATAATAAAAATTGAAAACTGGTGGAAAATAAATAAATCAGTTCGTTTCCAGTATTTTCGTCCAAAGTCTGACTTAGAAGATACAAGCAGAAGCAAATTTCTCCTAAAGATATTAAAGTTTGGAAAAATGTTTGGATGTAATAAATATCTTCCAGCTTTTCTGAAACGCTTTAAAAAACCTCAATATACTAATTTTAATTAATTAATTTAATTGTACTCAAAAAGTAATTGAAGGTGTTTGGTAATTTGCCGAAACTCATACATCATCTCCTTCTCCAATTCCTCAGGATAGTTGATTGAATTTTTGTGGTACTTTTGTACTCGTAACACCACTCGCGGTTTGTACGATAAAATAGCTCCTTGAATAATTAGCACTTGAGCGCTAATGCAACTCATTATAGTCGTGAAAAGCGAATCCAAAGCTACAATCCTCACAATATTACTCAACTCTTCAATAAATTTCTTTTATTACCCGAAATCATCCAACCATAAAAAGTTAAAGCAACTACAATGTAGAGGAAAGTAATCAAGAATTTCAATCTGGTCGATGTTCCAAATGGCGAAATCACATACACTGGCAATTTCTGCACATAAATCAAATGTCCATCGTGCAATTCATACGAATTTTTTCCAAAGAACGCAAAAATAAAAATACCAGACACAAACATACAAAAGCAAATTGCGTTGATCAGATTGAACAATATTTTGGTCCATTTTACTGCCTGCTTTTTGTGCTTTGCGATAATTTCCTCAGGCTTAAATTTATCGTAGTCTTCGTAATGGTAATTGTGATGAGTTAGCTTGATGAGTAATTTCAAAATACTTCTTCGTTGCAAATACCAGTTGAGTGCCTTAATTATGAGGGCGACATGATTGCCCATGTCGCGCAAACAGCGGATGAAAAATGTTAAATTCGTCACAGCCACTGAAAGATACAGTGCTTCAGTTGGGAAATAAATGAAGTACAAATAAGTTGCCCAGAATATATTGTAAGCATGCTGAAACCATCGTTTCTGCCACGAGGTTCTTTCATCGTACAACCATAAACCCGCCAGTTTCAGCAAATAAATGTTGAAGTCAAAATAGGATTCTAAGAGGTTTTCAGACATTGTCGTTCAGCGTGAGACTACTTTAGTTTCAGGTGTATTTAGATTCTTGAAGAAATGCAGATGGTGAGTTTCTGCTATTTATTATTTAAGTTTCCGGAATTTTGTCATATGTGGGATTTTTTAGTGGATTTATGATTCATGAGTCGTAATGTGTATTATTTTGAGAAGTTTTTGTAAACATTATAGTTGCTGCATTATTAAGTTCAGGATGTGGACGAATTTTTTGTTGGATATTGATAATTCAATTATTATTTTAATTTTTCCTGAAAAAGTCCAAAAATTTTGATCTAGGAATTTATTTTGAGGTTGAAACAGTTATTTTAATTGAACGCGATATAAATTGCATGTAAGTGATACTAGTAGAGTATCGTGTAGTGAAAGAAGTGGAGGTCAGTTCGCAGGAACTCCTGCTGCAGTTCCTTCGGCTGTTGGAGCGGGGATCTGACTAATGGTGATATTTTCCAAGATATTCTTAGTTAGCAGGTCAAGACTTACCTAGCCGGTTGTTTGTTATTGTGAAAGTTAATAAATTGCATTTTACAAGTAATATTGGAATACTTTGTACGCATATGCACTATTATTTTATTATGCAATTTAATTAGCTAGCTGCCTATTGGAATTCATTTCTATATAGAAAGTGTATTCAAGAAAGTGATTTTATTTCTCAAAAATGGTGTGTATATTATTTATTGGCTTTATTAACTAGGTTAATGCTAACTTGTTTTATTTAATTAATAACAGGTATTGTTTCGAGTAACATTTTTATTTAGTCGCTAATAAAATAATTACAATAATAAACTGAAAGTTTATACGCGCGTTGCTTTATTTAAAAGGAATAATTTAAATTGAGTCGCGCTAAATAATTACTTTCACTCTTGTGTCAAGTACAAAGGCCAAGAACAAATCTTTGATACTTTTCTACCCACAATTTTAATTCCTCATCATTGAAAGTGAGAATTGTACTTTTCATCCGCATCCATGCAAATTCTAACAATGCCATTTGAATGGAATGGTAATTAGTATTTGCATATAAACAAATGCGTTATACAACTAATATTAATATTAAAATATTTAATAATAATACAGTTATTTGCAAAATAAATATTTGATGGAAGTTTCTTGGTAAATACGCAAATAACTGTTTTAATTATAAGGACTAAGTTCTATTAACCCAAATAAATTAATTAAATACCTTTTTCCATATAATTAAAAGAAAAAAATATTTAGTAACAAATTCACCACTTTCTCCATAATATTGACGCACCACACGAAAGTTCCTCCCAAAAAACTAGTCTATTGCTAAAAAACGCCACCAATAATTTAATATTTCTCAAGTGACGAATATAAAAAAGGTCAATATTGCCAATAATCAATTAGTTGTTGTAATAATGACACTATCTTACTTGTAATACTAAATAGCTTTAGTGACATACTTTAAATAATCTTGCAGAACAAATAAAAAAATCCTCAATGTCTTTGCTTTAGTTCATTGACTTACCTAACAAACATAAGTAGCCACTCTTACCACTGATACTATATGCATGTCAGAAAAAGCCATGCCAAGTTTAAAGATAATTGTCTTTGACCTACATTGAATTAATTAAAATTGACTCGAATTAACTTTTCTATTCTAGAATGCCATCATAGTGCTTTTAGCATTGTTCGTCCTGAAAGGGTCCTGCTATCCAAACCCGCAAACCATTCGAATCCCCGAACTGCAGCAAACATCAGCTGAAGAAATTAATAATTTACCGCACAATCACTATCCAAGATCTATAAACACGCCTACAAATCCGACGAACAACATTGAAGACACTGTTAAAGAAGTTGAGGATTTGATTAAGTCCAATCCAGCGCTTCCTCGATTAACTCGAGGCGAAATCTTGGACCTACTAGAAAATATCACACAAACTGATATGCAAAAGTTGAACTTATTGAGTGAAGTTCGGGACCCGAAAGCCATCATGGTAGTAATGCCGTTTACGCCTGGAACTAACGACCCTAACAGTATGGAAGATCTTTACACGAAACCACCAGTAACCCAAATAATCGGAGCGGAACCATTTAAAAAACTGGAGGCTGAAACGACTGCCAAGCCATATTTCCAAAGGAGAAGACCAACTACCACTAGTACCACTCCAGAACCAATTGTTACTGAAGAAACTAAAACGCCAAGACCCGAAAAGAAGATAAATTCCAGAAGGCGCAAACCAGTGACTACCCCAGAACCAATTTCGGTTGCCACGACATACCGTCCAAGAAACCGATACTCAATGAGAAGAAAACCAACGAGTACTCCTCCAAGCCAACCCACAAGACATACAAATCACAAATACCCCGACGACGACGAAATATCCGTTAATAAAGAATATTTTATTCCAAGTAATGGAATGCGTGTAGTAGAGCCACCAAAGCTGATTGAAATTCTACCAGACTTGCATATCCAGGAAGACGTTCAATCGGAAGTCTACGTGAAACAAGAAGCACCAAAAGAATCAACCAAAACTGAAAGTAATAAAATCAAAAAACCAATCTACCACAAAACCACAACTATTCAACCATTTTCCCATGAACTTAATGTACCGGATTATTTAAAGCCCGTGATGGCTGCAATGAATTTAGAGAAATTGAACCGCGAGCCTGAGATTGAAGAAGCTGCAGCTCCAGTAGCGAAAGCTCCCACAATGGAAGAATCCGAGAGAATTAAAAATATGCTTGCTTCTATCGGTATAGTACCTATTACAACTACCCAACCCACTACCACCACTTTAGTCCCGGATATTAAAGACGTGGCTGATACCTTGAGTCCGGATATGAAGCAATTACTCATGAGTTTCGGTTTGATACCCGATCCAAACCCCGGAAAAGTTGAGGAGCAAAATGATGGTGCGTATTATCCCATCGCAGCTGAAGTCAAACCGGAGTCATACATCGGTTTTAAACCGTTGCCTGAAGATTCGGGGACTCGTACTGAAATGGAAGATATGTTAGCGTCTTTTGGTTTATTGCGTAACGCACGTAAAGAAAAATCTATCAAGAAGGTTAATCCGAAAGAAGGCGAGTTTAATTTCGATATGATTCCAGATAATTTAAAAGGCGTCTTGAAGGATATTGGATTAAGTGAACGGGATGGTAAAAAAATCCGGACTGAGACTCTTCAGAAAACTTTAGAGAAGCAACACATCTTCAATCCGGTGGATACGCAATACGCGTCTGATGACGAAATTGAGAAACTTAATAAGCTCTTAGACGTAATTAAGCAATTGGAGAAATTAAATGGTACAGCTACAGATGAGGATCTGAAGAAAATTGATGTAGACAGTCTAAAACAATTAGTGCAAAGTTTGAACCAAACTGAACCGGAGCCTGAAGAACTGGTTCCTTTGGACCAGCAGAAAAATTCTCCGAATCCGTTAAACTACGATTTTGGTTTAAGCAAAAATGAAGTAAAGCGACAGCAAAGTACTACCCCCATATCGGTAGTAATAGAAGAAACTAAGACTCCATCCATTAAGGATTTGGAAGATTCGTTTGGCGGACAAACAGATCCAGTTAGTGAAGCTGCTCCAGTGGAGACTTCAACTGCAAGCAAGCAAACTGGATTCTATTATTTATTGGATTGGAATTCCTTTTTGGATATTGATAACCAAAACGGTACTCGAGTGAATTTGCGCTTCCAGCCCAAAGTGGGAGATCCACAAAAATTCTTCTCGGTTTCGGTACCATAAATATGTGATGAACTCTTGCTCAACTTTAGAAGTGTAAATAAATGTGCTAATATTTCTTATAATTGTACCTGTGGTTAAATTGTCGTTAAGTATTTAATATATTGGTTGTAAGAGATAATGAATGTATTATTGAAAGTAATTGTAATTATGTTGTAATGTTGTTTTTAATAAATTATTATATTAATGTTATGTGGAAACTTTTTTATGTCGCTATTTGTTGCATTCATTTAATTAATTAATTTAATTTATTCTGCAACCTTAGAAAATAAATTATGACTTGAAAATTGAAGACTTAGCAGCAGGATGGTTGAATTGAAGGTTTTATGGAGAAAATTAAATTTGGAAGCACTGATTATGAAGATAAAATTAAATTTAGACACGCTGTATATTTAAATACTCTACAAATATTTTTCTAAAAAAAGAAATAGTTTTATTATTTGAAAAAACTATCAACTCCCGAAGAAGCCCATTTTAGATAGTAGTTTTACATAGAATAGTCAAATTTATCAATTATTTTTAAAATATATTATGCATAGTTGCAAATTAAATATTTATTGTTAAAGTCATAATGTTTTTCTATTTATTGTTAATTTTATACGTTTTTAATAATTGTGCGTGTTCAGATCACCAAAATATTTATCAAAGAGAAGGTAAGATTACTTCAATTATTTTATAAAAAATTAAAGCAATTAATAATTATATTGTAGAGCTAGTCATATCGAATGTAACATCTGAAGAGTATCCAGAAATCCCAATAAATGTGACCAAATGGACAAGTCTATCCGCTGGTCCAGTTTCCTACAATGCTGGGTTAATGAAATCCGGCATTGCGGTTCTTTTGGTATCCAGTAATAATAAAAATGAAAGTAATTATATTATTAAATCAACTCAAATAGGTAATTTTAAATAAGATTTGTTGACAATTTCTACTATATTTCATTTGTAAGTAGATTTGAAAGCAGAACCCAAAGATGTTATGTTATTGCACTATCGCAATAATGGAGAGTCGCAGATTTATTTAATCGTAGCTATTAAAAATAAAGCCAAAATTTTATGGTACAAGCTCGATGACCACATTGAAGATTTGGTAATACAAAATTAATCTTTTAATATTGTAGTATAATTTAATTTAATTTTAGAATACCTTTTGGACATGGAACTTAACTCAGAATATAAACCACATAAAACTATTAAAAATCAGGAATACCCATAGATTGATGATTGTCAATGAACATGAACCAATTGGTAAAATTTACCGCTTTCAATTAAATGGTACCCAACCAATTTACTGGTAAGATTCCAACATTTTCCCAACAAAAGACTAATAAATCAATTTTTGTAGGTATGACCAAACATTGGAATTAAACACTATATTCCGTTCTTGTGCATTCACCAGCTACAAATTCGATTCCTTCATTTCTTTTCCCCAAAATTCTCATCTAATTGTCTACAAATTAAATATTAATAACAATAGATTCGACATCTACGCAAACTACTCCAGCGTCAACATCAAAAGTCTAGTATCCTTTGAAATCGGCTTCAAATCCTTCATAGCCTTCGATGGCGAAGAAGCAGGAATTTTGCAATTTACAGATAACGGATTAGAACGCGTTTTAATAAATAATCCTGAACTCATTGGAATAAATTATCTTCTTCCAATTCCCATTGAAACGTACCGTAATGATTACATCCTTCTGATGCAAAGAGAAGCGGACTATCAGTCGCATAAAGCTCATATTATCGATGTCCTCACATATAACGGAGCAATATTCGAGGAACACGAAGATATTCCTTGTAATTATTTTGGAGACCAAACTAACGATTTATCATGTCTGGTAAACGATCCGCATCCTACGATTTTCGGTGCTAGTTATATTGCCATTCAAGAGCAATTGGCTGTGCTAGTGCCTGGTACCAATACTTTATTTTCTATGCATTTTGATTTGGTGGAGCTAGCGAATCCTATGGAAGAACGCATGGAGAAATTTGCGACTACTAAGAAGATTTTGCAGAAAATAATGGATTCGCAAAAAGAAGAAATGGAAGAAGGATTCAAAAATGATGCGGAAAGCTTCATGCAAAGTCGGACAGCTGAAGTTAAAGCTAGTATAAGAGTATCTAATATAAGAAACCTTCAGCAAGCAAGTCCTGAAACCATAATTGAACTGCAGGAAAAATTAAATGCTGTTAAAATTAATATGGATTCTATAAGCGAAAAGTTGAAGACCCTGCAAGATTTTGAAAATCAGGATCATTTTGATAAGATTATTTTTAATGGACTTGTTAACATCAAAGAAAACTATTCAGCAAAGAATGTTGTAGCTGAAACTATAAAAGGAGAACCTGCCAATATATTGCTGGAAGATATTGTTATGTAAATTTCTTGCTAATTTTATTTTGTAGAAATAATTCTTAAGTTTTTAGGACCAACAATTTAAAACCAATTTCTGGGAAGAAAACTTTTACCGATATTGTGGTTGAAGATTTAGTGGTTGAAGATATTAATAATTTTAAGGCAGCTGATATAGTGTACAAAAATGAAGAACCACTTAGACTTCAAGGAGATATAACGTTTTCTGGACCAGTTAGTGTTGAAGACGTAAATGTCCAATCAGGAAGGGTTAATGACGTTTTGCTAAAAGAAGAAATTGTTGATACCAGAGTTAATAATGATGGTATAATTAATTATCCAATTTTATAAAGAAAGTTAATTAATTATTTTCAATTGTAGAAGAATTATCCTTCGATGATATCAAAATCGAAAATAGTTTTAATACCATCAAAGTGAATGATATCTCCATGAAAACATCTGAAGAAATGATGCATTCTGAATCGGTCCTTCATAACTTGGACACCGTTTTTCTTCCCAATAATTTAACAGTTGACAACATTAACGGTGAAAATTTTACAGCATTTTTACAGCAACTGTGTCTAAATAATTTGGATTGCTATATTCCCGGTGATGTAAAAATTAATGGCAATATCGAAGTTGCATCAACCGCTTTCACCATTTTATTAAATAATCTTCAATTTCCTGAAGACTTTTTCTTAAAAAATGTAGAACATTCCAACATTACCGGTAAGCGAACTATAAAACTTAATAACTTAATTTATTAACACTTTTTTAAAGGTCATAAAACATTTACGGGATCAGTTAGAGCCGGCGAAATAAGAACTCGAGGAACAGTTAATGGTATAAATACCGATGAAATTATTACGCTATCGACTGATCAATTCATCCCTGGAAAAGTAGTTTTCGAAAACCTGGACGTAAATGTAGCATTAGATGTAAAATTTGCAAAAATATTAGTTGTTACTATAATTATAAAAATGGTTTTTAGGTTGCTGGTCAAATTTTAGGCGAAGACGTCAACAAATTCCTACCAAACCCTACAATTATCGATGCCAACGAAATTAAATCAAACGTTAATTTCAAAAATATTGTAGTAGAAGGATCAGTTATTATCTCTGATAACTTGAACGATAATCACTTCTCTTCCATGCTGAACGATTTAATTTACAAAGATGAAGAAACCGTTACCATAACCGCTTTAAAGCATTTTCCTGCCAGCTTTTCAGTTCGAAATGATTTCAGCATCGAATCAAATTCAGTGAATGATATACCGTTTGCTGAAATGTTATCCAAAAATACAGATCAAACGTTCAACATGGAAAATCTGAATGGAAACGTGCATTTTGAGAATCTGTTTGTTGGAGGCTTATATGGCAACGTTAATGTTACTAAATTGGATCAAGAATGTGTTAAATTAACTGGCGAGCAATTTATTTCATCGAGTCTAATATTCAAGGATCTTGAAGTTGATGATTTGAGAATCGAAGAAAAGTTGAACGATTTGACAGCGGAAGAATATTTATTTACTAGTGGAGATAGAGAGATAAATAATTTCCTGGAGTTTGGTAATATTGTGGCTGGGGATGTGCTAGTGGAAGGAAATTTGAATGGAAGCATTGAAGATTTTGATATTAATGTAATTAGTGAGCGAATGTTAAGCCAGACAAAAGACCAAAATGTAACAGCTAAATATGTGATCAACCATTCTGTGATTGAAGAGTTAAATATCACTAATCTGAACGATTTCAAAAAGGAAGATTTGTTTGAAGAAGAATTAATTATGGAGCAATTTAAGGAGAAGTTGCAAAACGGAAAAATTAAAATACGAAGTAATATTCTTAGAAATTTTATGAATACAAAATTAATTGCTAATATTTTGCAGACTTATATGTTAATGGATCCATTCAACTCGCCCAAATAAATTCAAAGAGCATGAACGAAATTCAACCAAAAACTAGCTTTGAAAATCTACCTGAAGAACTTATTTTTGAGGTTCACTTAGCCAATATATTTTAACCCCGTCCTAACAGGATAACGTTTTTTTCAGGATAACGTCTTCTTCGAAAATGTAGAAATTACAAAGCTCAGTGGTATACATTTTGAAGAATTCATTGAACGGCTTGTCTTTAAGGAAGAAACTGAAGTAATATTCAGAGGCCATAAAAACTTCCTCAATGGTGTCACAGTAGAAAAGCTAATAGAAACCAAAGAAGTTAATAGCATTGAGTTGGATAATATTTTGAAGAAAGATGGATTGCAGGAAATTTCAGCGCCTCTTCTAATTTATGGGGATGTTACTTTTGACTCTGAAGTGGAAGTCGAGGAAATAAATAATTTTCCTTTGGAGACTATTGCTGAAAGTTTTAGTGTTGATAATGGAAGCTCCATTCTTAAAGGTATGCTCAATTATTTAGATGGCTTTTGAGTAGTATTTAATTTTTAAATATTTTAGGAGACGTAATGTTTGAAAGGATAGCCAATATTAATGAATTAGAAGTCCAGGGATTTAGTAACAACAAACCCACTCAAGAATTTCTGTCTAACTTGGTCTACACCAATGGAAATTATTCTTTCAGCAATGATTTCACTTTTGAGGAAGCTGTAAGACTCATTAAATTACAATAATTATTAATAATTAAATTTGATAATTCTATATCAGATTGATGTGGAAGGAAATATTCTAGTAACTGAAACTTTCAACGATGTGAATTTGTCTTCAGCTCTTCCCAATATTGTTCTAATAACAAAAGATGCAGAGATACAGCAACTAGTCAATTTTACGGAAACCGTAAAAATTCAAACAGTTCTCAAAATTGAATTTGATTTGAAAACGAAATTTTTGCATGGATTTGATACGGATGTTTGGAAAAATAATGCCGTCTTTATTAATAAAGGCTTACTTTCAGGTATAACTAAAAATATAGTCAGACAAATTTAAAATAATTGTTTCAGGAGCTTATGATTTTGAAAATGTTGTAATTCATGACTCTTTAACAACGAATTTCCTCAACAATATCGATATGGATTCCTTAGTACCTTTAAAATCGAATCAAAGCATCAACTTTCTTCAGTTTGACGATGTAACATTTTTAAATAATGTTAGTGTCGGAGGTTTAGTTAATGGTTACAATTTAATGGAAGAAGCACCAAACACAGTTGTGGTAAGAGCTCAATTGCTTACAGCCAATAATATTTCTTTAACAATTTAAATTTGCAGAATAATTTGGACCAAATCATCTCCAGCGACATAATCTTCAATAATAACGTCTTAGTTCGTCAAAATCTAAACGCAACCAGACTGAACAATTTGGAAACCAATAAAATCGTTACCACAAACACTGACCAAATATTAACTGCTGATTATAAATTTCAAACAAAAGTCACAATTGATGGAAATATTATTCTAACTGGAACTGTAAATGGAATAAATCTAACTAACTGGTTGGATAGCAAACTTAAATTATTTTCAACTGATGAGCAGAATATTTACAATGATTGGAATATTGATGGAGCACTGATTTTTCAAGATAACATTATTGGAACTGGTTCTATAAATGGATTAAGTTTGCCCCAAATTTTCCATGAAATTGAAGATAGGAGGAATTATGTCGCTCATCTGGAAGGGGAGTTAATTGTAAGTTTGGATTGATAGTTAATTAAATTAGTAATTAATTTATTTTTAGAGGGACTATAATACGATTTGTTCGGATATGAATTATTTGTATGAATCAGCTAGAAGTCAATTATACGAGTTTCAGTATTTCAGGAAAATGCAGGTTCTGGATTTTCCGAATCTCATCGAAGATGTTCACTATTTGGAAGTAAATTTGGCGCTAAAATTAACTTAACTATCAATGAAATTTAATAATTTTGTTTTAGGTGAATAATAATTATTATCTACTAGCCCAAGAAGTTAACTCTTGCTCGGCACATTTACTAGTTTTTAACCAAACCCAATTTTATCCAGTGAAGCAAATTGAAATGGGTCGTGTTGCTCAGATAATTCCAATCCATGATAATAAATTTACCTATTTTGTTACCAGATCTTCTAAAAGTGATTGTCCAATCGAGGGCACCAACATTTGGAAATTCGAAAACAACGATATTAAAGTAACCCTCAACTCACCAATAATTTCCATTATAACATTTTGGGTTCTAGTTATTTTACAAAATAGAAAACCAACTGTTGCTCCAAGAATCCTTAATACCAAGCACATTCTACGGACTAAACGAACAAGGCGTTGTAGAATTCAGCATTAACTCCTACATCGAAACTAGCATTACTAAATTCCGAAAATGGAATATCCGTGATGCTAACTTGACTTTCGTTCCAAGAGGTCTTAAAACCGGACTCGCCGTAACAAATGGATATAAAATCTTCCGCCTAATCCGCACCAAATCCAACGTTATCGAAACACCCGATTCCAACTCGGAAGTAATTTTAACTGGTAATTATACTGAAGAATACAATCATTATCTGCCTCAACAACAAGAAGGCAAAATGACAATTCTAAATGTTAAATCCGAGCAATCGACCAAATCCCTTCTGGCGGTCATCGATCATGAGGAAACTAGCGTTGAAGGAGAACTTAGTTACATAACGGTAAGCTAACAAATATTTTTAAATTAAAATAAGACGTGTTCTATTTTAGATCTATGATAATATATTCACCGGCAAAATGTTCCACAAGTTCCTCGCAAACAATGCTTCGTCATTAATTTCACTAGATTTTGATAATGGAGAAACGTTGCTTGTATTTATGGAAAACAAAGACACATTGCAAGTGTATGAGTATAAAGGCATCAAAGGATTTCAACATAGAAGCTCAGCAACGATAAAAGGATCAAAACTGTTCCTGATGACGCTTCCATTAAATCCTTACACAAATAATCGTAAAGTTCTTGGTTTGATAAACGAGAACAGACTTACACTGATTGAGGCTGTGATGGCTGGCAGTAAAATTAGAAACGATCTATCCTGCTCAATTAATTAATTAATATTTGTTTTAATATTGTAGCGTTATTTTTATCAAATCAAATTATATTTAAATAGTCAAACATTTATTATTATTATTATTGTTAATTATTTTTAATAAACATTTTTATATGGCAAACTTATTTCTATAGAAATCAATAATCTCCCTATCCACTTCAGAATCTCCTGTAAGCGAAACGCTTTTGACAAACTCGATAAACTCTGGAGGGTCTTTTTCTGAGACAAAGCTGGAATAATCTTCAACTTCTAAACAATTGACAACAAAGGATTCTAGAGGTTTAGCAGGAATTGGAGTGGGTTTTTCGAATTGGATGCAAACATTTTCCTCTCCTGCCTGAAATATTTGTTCATTTTTTGAGCAAGTGCAACAATTTGCGCAAAAATATTGCTCCTCCTCAATGACAGGAGTTGGTTCTTCAAATATGTAGTTTTTCTCTAATGCAGCTCCATTGGCGCAATAATCAGTAAGTTCTTGGTTTTTTAAAGGATAAGGCTCTACAGAACTAGAAACAAGCCATAAAATTTGATGACAAAAATTGCTACTCTTACTTAAAGTGACTTCCAGAATTTTCCTCTTTGCGCCAAACTTGAAACCGTTGCTTCAGCTTAATTTCAGCCTTCTCCAACCCAAACTGCAAATGTTCAGTCTCACTTTTAAGTTCCTTCAATTCCGATATTGCCTTTCGATAAATATTTTGCTGTTGCTTCAAGTCAAGCGTTAAAACTTCTTTTTCATCATCCGTTTCAAGCAATTCCAATTTCCTTTTGATATAAATTATATTTTTCTGGCATTGATCAATTGTGTCGGCATACAGTTTTGCCATTTGATATTTCAGATTTAACGTATCCGAATAATATTTGATAGTTTCTAAATTTTCTGGCTTTAACTTAAACGTTTCAAACAATGCTTCTTCATCAAACTTGTTGCTCGAAGACGTATTATGAAAAGAAAGTAGTTGCAGTTCATCTAAAAGTTGAGATATTAATTAAAAAATATTTATTTGAGACGAATTTTCTACGAATTTTATTATCTTTATCTTTAATTATTTCATCAGAGCATTTTAATTGTTTTTTAAATTGCTGGATTTCCAATTGTTGCTGCGAATTAACTTCTTGAAGTTGGGCAACTTTTTCCTGCAAACTTAACAGTTTCTTGTCATCTTTGTCAAAATTTCTGCTTTTGATTGCATTTTGGTGGAACATTGTAATTTGATTCTGCAATTCCGAAACCTTATTCCGCAGATAAACCAATTCCTCTTGTGGATCAACAGTCTCATTAATGCTAGCTTCAATTTTAACTAAAGATACTCGTTGCGCAAATTGGCACGTACTAATGGTTTCCTAGAAAATACGCGCAAATATACCGCCTGTCTTATCGATAAACTCTTATATTTCCAACAATAAATAATCTTGTTAGTATGAAATATTCGCTATTAAAGTGTACAATTTATATCCTTACGGGCATGTTTCTCTTGTAAACCGATAAATTTGCAAGCATAACCGTAAGACAATTTCCGGCTAAGGAGTCTTTTAATATATATGTCATTAAACTGTTCCTGTATGGAATATGAGGTCGTTTTTCTTCGGATAGGGCAATTATCACTTGTTCTAAGAAGTGAAGCGACAAATTTATAGATTTCGCTTCGCTAAGTGCTGTCCCATTAATTTTTGACTTACAAACACGCTCCGATCTGCATATCAAATTAAACTCAATAAATATAAATTTCCTTCGATATACAGGGTGCAAAATTTATCTACCCCGCCAAATCCACCAAATTCAACTTGGACAATCGCACTTTCATCGCACAATTGCGAACTGAGATGTAAATCGTGAAAATACAATGCGATCTCGACGAATACTCGTTCATTGGCGTTTCAGCAATTGTTCTAAAAATAACTGGGATGACTAATAGCTCCCTTCAGCAATTAGGGGAAATAAAAACCTATTAGTGTCCCCAAGAAACAATAATCGCATAGCTTCTTGTTCGGTGCTAACCGGCAACCCACTCAAATTCCGCACATGTGATTCACCTTTCTGATCCTCCAAAAGCACGATGCGACTGAAAAAAGTAACTAGAGTTGCCTACATTCAGTTCAGCGAATTCAGTTCTCACGGAAGTTCCTCCAAGCGCATAGCGGTGTTCAGCTGCTTGGGATTCAACAGATCGTAACCAATTTCGTTGTAGATCTCCATATAAGAAATGTGGATGGTGTAGTTTTCTGATGGAATCTGAATTTAATTGAACTTTACATATAAAAGTAGTTTGATTTATTTTTCTAGTTAAGAAAAGTTTTCTCTCGCCTGTTCGAGATGCGCAAAGATATGCTGAATGCTTCTGGGGATGATGCCCCGATCGTTGTAATTTTTTGATGATCCAGTGATGGAATACGTTTTTCCGCTGCCAGTCTGAAGAATGTAGTTATGCAATTTGCGTCTAACAATAATCTAGACGATAAAAATTCAAATACCTGACCGTATGCAAATATCGTTCCGTTGAACCCTTCAATCACGCTACAAATAAAGTTGAAAGAAAATAAACTGCAGGAACGCAGGATTTTATTGATTTTCAATTTAGTAAACAAGATTTATGCACATTTTTAAATAAATGACCAAAATAACGATTTTTTAAAAATGTTTTCTTATTTCTTTGTCAATAAAATAAACTGCAGGAGTTTATTGATTCCGTTCCTGCTTTGCTCTATGCTTGTGTAAACAATTCGCTTTCATTTATTAAAAATTGAAAGCCATATAATAAAAATAAACGTAATTAATATAAAATATCGTTATAGTTCTAAGGAAGTTAATGTCTTCATAAAGTACTGATACATATTGCGCTTGCATCGATAAAAAAGGCAAAAAGCAATTACTTGTTGGCAAGTACATAAGGAAGTCACTTACCTATTAATTACTGGTTTAGCGACAGTTTCAAACACATCTGCTTGATGGCAAAATTGATCAAACACTTTACGAAATCTATTAGAACATCAACAACTAATTTAATACGATATGATTATTATTATACTTTCCGAAAAATTCGCGGCTTATAATCGCCTGAATAGCTATTATAAAATGCAATATCTTCGTAGTGACTATTTTTCGAAGAAATCTCGTACTTCTAGAATAGTAATGATGGTAATATTATATAAATTGATAAATATTTAAATTCACCCCTGCATCATTTACTTCACGTTTCAATCGTGCAAAGACTTTTATTGAATGTTTCACCATTATTTTCAAAATCTGTCAAATCGGTTTTCTATAAACGTCTAGGAATTTTGTGCAATTCAATTGTTTTTGTAAAGTATAATTTGGGTAACTATTGTCATCATAGTTATTTTCAAGAAAAATACTGCTACTTCATTAAAAAAAATATCGTTAAAGGAACATTATGCTCCAAACTCATAATTATAACAGTAAAGTTCAAAAAGGTGAATTGAAGTTTCATACACCATTCATTAGCAATACACTAATGAGTACAGTTCGGTTTGAACTTAAGTCCTATTGTAAAATTGACTCTATTTCCTAGCATAATCCGAGAACAAAGAATATACAGCAGGAAAAAGAATTATATATTTAAAACTGTTTCCAGTCTTTTATGGTCTTGTGGTCTTGGGTACTAAAAGGATTAAACTTTGAATTCTTGAAAATATCACCAATTAGCATGTTTCCATTCCTGCAACAGATATTTACTGATGGACCAAGATATCATCATCTCCGGTAGGCAAAAATCGATCCGGTCGTGCGCTGTACTACTGAAACTCCGGGGCGTGCGTAACAAATGCCATTCCACCAAAGTTAATAATCCGGAACTGCAGCTGAATATAATGTATGCGTGCAAAATTATACAATCTAAAGAAACTATTTCTGAAGCAGAAATGCAATTTTAAATAAAATTTATTGCTGCTAAATCGATCAAAACTGTAATTTTTCATAAAAAATTTACTTTAAAAAAACGATTTACTGTCAACTAGCAGGAAATTTAAATCATAATTTTAATTAGTTTATTATTGACCAAATAAAATCTAATTATTTTAGTCTAGTAGCTTTTGTAAAAAACCGCAATTTCTTTGTTTTGCTACGAAATCATCCCTTAGCTTAACCGTGGTGCAATAAAGCCACCCTCGAGTTGCCGGAGCCCCAGCAACAAAATGTGCTTTTACTAGTACAATGTTCGTATTGCAGGAATGTCAGTCGTAATCTTAGGAAAAACTATTCTAACTGTAGAAAATAGAGTTGATGTGATAAAATTAATTTTATAGTGATTGCTCATTTATTGGTTTAAGTGTTGATATTTTAAACTTAATAGCTGCTCCATTTGATAAGGATTTCCAACGGTGAGTCATGACTTATGAGTTAAAATAATATGCATGGGAATTATCAAGGGGTAGATTTTATACATTTGCAAGAGTACTTTAATTTTATGAATTATTTAGAATTTTTTTAGTAGGAAAGAAAGAAATTATTGATGCTTTTCCTGCTCGAAACATTTTTCCAAAATTAATTCTTGCGTACATTCAAATAGCCTTAAGACAATACTAATGCAAATGAAAAGTAAATAATAATACCTAAAAAATCTACATATTTTTCGACTATCGAAGCCATACATCAAAGTCAACTTTCAAAAGCACTATTCCCAACATCCATAAATTAGTTTCCATATTTGTGGATGAATAAATATTAGGAATTTGTTCGATATTGAAAAACTACCGGAAATTGAATGCATTTGATGAACATTTATTTGTCCAATCAAACTACAACTTCACACCAGCTTTTAATCTGATAAAGCATCAGCTGCCGCTTTTCTTATTAGTTCATCAATCGAAAAATTAACAATAGCCGTCAATCTATTTTTTTTTTTTGGGAACCATCATCATTTAATTCTAAAAGTAGATTGCACCATATGTGTGTCTGACATTTATGTCACATCTTAACAGAACATCAACGATTACATTTTTCGGCTGTAATGTTTGTTTTCATTAGCAAGAAATAGCTTTTGTGTTCAAATGTTTGAAAATATTTGTAACATGTGCGTATGGAAATTTCGTTTGGATTTTTTCCACCAGATCGAAATTGAAAGTTATGTTGCAACAAGGAAGAATTTACAACCTATAGAAATGTTATGTGGGATGCTAATAATATGTATGATTATTAATTATATTTCAGTTTCAGGCTGCATAATTAACAATACTAAACTTCAGTTCGGTTGATCTGTTGTTATGTTCATTAATAATAGCCTTGTTTATAAAGCCATATTTCTTTCTATTATTTTAAATAGCTGAAACAATGCATTGTCTGCAAAAGTGCACTTAATAATCATTTAGATTGTGCTAATTAGAATTTATGTGCCAGATTACTAAATTTCAATTCAAGCTTTTGGAATAAACTCAAATTATTATCAACAAATAAATTAACTAACTTAGATGGAGAGTGACAAACAGATGTTTGGGGTTTCATATAGAGGTAAATTAAACTGTGCAAAAAGTAAAATGAAAACTGACACAAGAATAAATATTTATAGTAGAGGGTGTAATTTGTAACAGCTGCCAAAACTTAGGCAATGTGCCCACCGCTTGGCGGAAAAGTATGTCGTCTATAGGAATTATTTAAAAAATTAAGTCATACTAATTTATAAGTATTTTTAAAAAATAATTTGAATAATTCTTTGAATTAATATTTTTATTTATTTATTGCCAGATGTAAAATAAAATGCACCACACCTATATCAATACGTTTAAACTATAATTTACGTTTTAAAGGGTTTCTAATATGGGGTGCATATTATTCGTCTACCCAAAAATTCGTAACGGATGGTTAACTTAAGTGTTTATTTTCGTTATCGAAAGGCCAAAATGTGAGCTTGTAATATAATACAAAACTACAATTAAAAATAATTTGTTGGTCACATAAATCAAACGTTTGAAAAATAATGTCCTTCAATTTCAATTGCTCTCGCAACCCTTCTATTAAATTATTTAATTTAAAATTATTTATGGTCCGGAATGTAAACATTTATGGATTATTTATGTCCCTCGATACTTTTAAAGGGCTACTCCAATATTTGTTTAGCTACCTACATTTAGGTACATATTATAATAAAAAATTACCGTTAAAAAAATCAATCTTGTAAATTGTAACCCGACACCTTAAAACCGCATCTCAAGTACAGGGATTTATTCTGGGAGCGATAATGCTATTTTTCTTTATTTAACACCCTGTATACAAAATAATGTCAATTGTATTTAAATCAGGGGGTCGAAACTTGAAGACAAACGTTTTAATTTCCTATTCAAATAAAAAGCGCACATGTTTTTTAATATGAGGGAATAAGAGCCGAGGACGCTGAACGTATAAAGAGCGGATTTAGATTTAAATTTAATACCATGGTAATTGCATGTCAATCAAATATGGTCATTGTTTGTTTTTTATTGCTTGTAAAGAGTAAATAACTGGTTGACGGTATAAATTATAAATTGCATTTATATGCGTGTCTTTGTAATTTAAAAAAAAATCATTTTTTAAGTAGCACGTTCGTCATGAAGAACTGGCGACGCTTTGGTGCTTAAAATCATTTTAATAGTTCAAAAATCAGGATGTGACAAAATACTACCGTTTTAATTCGAATATTTAGTGTTAAATTTATATCAAGTCAACTCGTCTCTTAAACGAGCAATTAACCATATTAATAAGCAAACAGTAAAAAAATGTTGCGGCAATAAAAATCCGAATTTACATCAATAAATTTCTAAATGGAAATATTACCATTTGCCATACTGCGTTGTAGGCGTGCAATTTAAATAATTTATTATTGTTTCATAAATTAAAGCACAGATAAATAAATAATACGATTTGACAATTTCCAGCCGCCAAAAACCCTGCTGGTTTTTAACATAATTTCTCCAGAAACAAAAGTTTCACACATTGTAAACGCTTGTAATTAATCAGTCTGGTCCCATATGATGGATCACCGAAACAAATTAATCAGTTTGAAAATTTTGAACAAAATCCATGCTGGCTGGTAATTAGCATATAGTAGGTAATTTCTCTTTACCCAAAAAATACCGAGTTTTATACTTATATGGTTTTCGGAAGGCGTTGAGTGCAGGATATTCATTTATTGTGGGGAATGAGAAGAGGGTTGAAGATATTTTAGCAGCCGGCATAAGGGAGCACCCGTTTTGTGATGGTGCGCCCGTACGGCACACGCACAGATGGCCCCCGTGCGTGATGCAGTTTGCTGCACAGTGTGGTTTATGCACAGCTTCAAAGTACCCGGTGCATTTTGAGGCTTGCACCAAATCTTGTTTGCAATGTGACGTTTCATTCCTTTTGAAATTCGAAATTTGAATAATTTATATTGACAATTTTGTGCTGCTGGTTTATTTGTGCTTTTATAAACAAAGTTCTTGGATTTGGATATATTTTTCTTAAATTGGTCTCACTAAATTACTTCAAGGTAGTAAATTTTCTAATTGGAGTTATAATATAGCTTGAATTTCGATTAAAGTAGTTTTTAGTGTCATAAAAGCGCCGGTTTGATATTAAAAATCATTATCATTAAAGTTGGGCATTAAACGGTATTGATCGTCTACTTTAGTGCTATGTTATTATTGTTTTATGTAATGCATTTGCTTATCAGTATACATTATAGTTAATTAGAAAACGAGGCACTTTTTCGAAATGAATCCACAATTGTGTGGAATAGAATGGAATAAAGACACACGCATGTACTTAGTTAAATAACGACGATTTCACTTCAATTAATTGAATATTTATAAAATATTAATTTATTATAAAAATAATGTGCTTCTCAGCTTTGATGATTTTCTTTATTTTCCCATTGAAAATTGATATTCATACTGTGGGGAGCGTAAATAGAAAATAGCTACCGCAATTCAACCTTTTTTTTTATATTGCGACATCTATTACTTCTCTCGTAGAGGAAGTATTGTATTCATGAAAAAAAAAATTTCTCCAAATTTCACTTTTTTCTACTTTATTGAATGCGTAGATTACGAAAATCATATTCACTAATTTCCGTCTGTCGGTCTGTCGGTCTGTCGGTCTGTCGGTCTGTCGGTCTGTCGGTCTGTCTGTCGGTCTGTTCGTTTCTTTAAACCGCTATATTTCGGAATCTACTGACCCGATTAAAGCAAAATTTGCGTCCTTTTTTTCTACCTGCCCATTGATTAGGTCAAAGAAAAAAAAGTTAGGAAATTGTCAAGGACCTGCGCATTATTGGCCAAAAACATGCCAAAAACAGCAAAATCGGTGCATCCACTTAATCTTCTAAAGTTGCAGACCGATTTTGACCAAATATTGAACATATGTTTCGTGTATACCCCAAGTGGTGAATGCTTTTAAAAAATCTGTAGTTTTTCTAAGGGTTGACTTTTTATTAAGGGTTGAAGAGTCAAAAAGTTGTAAAAATGCATAAGTTGTAACGTAAATACCTGCCAGGAGGAATATTTTATTTGAACCAAATTTGGCATATATATTAGGAATACATTGAAGAAAATGCTGGTAAAAGTTTCATCCCCTAAAAATGAACCCTAGTGGCCTGTTGGGTCTTTAAATTAATTGTTCAAAAATTGGCGGTGTTTTTATTCTTATATGTCAGCATAACTCACCATTTTCCGTCAGTAATTTTATATATATTCACATATTGAGTGACTAAAAATAATTTACAACCCTAATTACACACCCCCCACCCCCCAAATATACAGTTTGAGTTATATGGATCGGATTTTCTTCATATTAGATTTCTACTATACATTTAAAACAGATTTACGAATAATCTAATTAAAAATAATATGCGACCCTTATTTTACAACTTCAACCCTTAACATACCCTTTACAGTCAAAATGCTCGGATTTCTTTCAAATTTGGTAGTAGTAATTTTAACATATTTAACTTATCATTACTTAGTTAATTTAATTGAAATTAGGCTAGACCTACATTTTGCAAACGTAACCCCTAATATCCCCCTCATAGTTAGAATTGTCAGATTTATTTAAATTTTAGTATATAAACGAGAGAAGTACTGTGGAATCTCATTTCCAGCGAATTTTTGTTTGTTTTATACTTTTAGCTTCCTAAACTTAATTAATTGAAAACAAACTGCTTTCAGCTTTTCATTTAAATTTTAAATGGGTTTTGTATTGGATATTGAATTACAGTCGAAGTAGATTAGTTTATTTTTGATTTGTTGCTGTTGTGGAATATCTCATTACATTTGTTAAACTAAACGTTTTTAATTATAATTAAAAAAAATTATGTAGAAAGTCGCAACTCAAAAAGACGGATAATAATTCAATCATGAGTAGCTTTTTCAAAGCGAACATTCATCGGCTTTCTTAGAAGGTATAAGTATATCTTGCAGTTTTGATTTATTATTAGGGCTGGAGTCACACACACTTTAAATCAATCAAATATTTGCAAACAAAACACAATATTTAACAAAATAAATCACAATATTATTAAATACTGCAACAATAGTTTTAAATCTGGCGCCAAAACAAATTGTCTCTAAATTTTGACCAATAAGGGAGCCTTAAATAAAATAGGGGGAGCCTATATTCTATCTCTCCACGAGACAAACTATAGTATCTCCTTTGAATCACCATTTATATCCAGCAGGATATAAATAAATATAATCGGGTTTTCCCCGATTTCAGCGATAAAAATGGCAGGCGTTCAAGATCAAAGCATAAATTTTCACCTTGAAAGTGTAATAATTTCGTTTTGTTTGAAAATTATATTTCTTTTCTGCATATAACACTAAAATATCGGTTACACTTATCGTATTACCACTAGAAGTTGAGACGTTGTAAGGAAGTGTTTGAATAGGCTTCAGATCATTTATCTTATAAGTTTGCTTTGGAACGGTTTCTTGCTAAGCACAGCAATAATTTCAGCACACAAACAATAATAATTGTTTAAAAAATAAATAACCGTACGTACGATAAGAATAATACAAGTCCATTGTTTAGGCGCTCGATGTAAAAATGCATTTATAGTGTTGATTCGATCGATTTTGTGAGCTTAGTAGAAACACACTGATATCAGAAATATATTAGGGTGCATGCACCCTAAAGTATTCTGACTAGACTTTCGATTGCCATACAGCCAGCACCCTTACCCTATCCAACCGAAGACTTATCTCGGTATTGGTTTTTGCTATGTAAGGTAATACTCAGCCATCAGATTACATTCCAGTTTATAATGTTCAATTAAAATTGAAAAGAGAATTTGTCTGAAATAATAAATAGCATGTTTTTCCAATATTTATTGTCGCTGAAAAACTGGCTACTAGTTCCTTCCTATTATAGCGAAACATTCGCAGATGTTCGCATTTTATTTGCATTAAACCTAATGAGCATTTCAGATTTGTTTAGACTGCCTCAACATTTTTTAGTAGACTTATATGAACAATAATGCTTGCATATATTACTATTGGGATAATGAGTCTGCAATCTGCTGGTCAATGATTTAATTAATTTTATCAAGGATTTTCTAAGCGAATATTTTCTTTAAAGTATATTTAGCGTACAAATTTTAGACAAGTTAATAAATTACTTATTAAATAAAATAAATTTAATTTCCCACTCATTTAGATGTTATTTTTGAATTATGAATATTCAAAGAATCTGATCTAAAATTGTATGTTAATTTACTATTTTTTGCCATCCCGGATCTTCTTTGTATGGCTTTTATTACATGTTTTATTGTCCACGATATCATAAAACGCAGCTTTTTAGACAAATTGGACTCCTCCGAACATTTTATTTCATAATATAATCGAAATAATAAGACAACTTAACTGAATTTACATAAGAATTCGAATTTCTAATCAAAGAAGAGCTAATTCGCTAAAAGCGTTTCAGAGTTCAACAAACAAAAGGAACTGATAACATTACATTGAATTTAAGCTCGAAGAGAGAGCTTCCTAACAGTCCATTTAAATTCAAATCAGACATTATAAGTTTAACCATGACCTGTTGAACAACAATAATGCCATACATACATAGATTTATTTAAATGCAGTAACCTCATATAATTAGTTCCGCCCCAAAATTGTACCATCTTTAAGGTCAATACAAATCCATTTGGTTGGTATTCCAATTTAAATGGACATTAACATATTTAATGAGGTGAGATATGTAAATAGTCAACTGCTCAATCAACTTGTTTAGATACTTTTCTTTATTCCTATATCGTCGTTGATTGTTGTTTTTACTTGTACGATAATAGCTTGGGAACAACTACTTGCTTATTATATTGTTAGGATTTCACCAAGACAATTATATATCAAAAGTTAACTTGTTATTAAATTCCGATTGTTGATGATTGTTCAAAGAAAGATCTATCTGTAATTAATTCGCCAATTTAATATTCAACTTTGTACGAGTATCATTAATAAATAAACGGTATAATTGATTTAATTTCAATTTAGTTGACCTGCTTTTCGAAAATCTTTTGTGTGAACGTACAAAAAAATTGTACTGAAATTGAGTCGAACAACAACCAATTAACATAAAAAATCTATGAATAAAACTGTTGACAACTTTATATTAATTGAACTATCATGAAAGGAAGTGAGCTCTGAACGTAAAAGAAATTTTAATTTATTGCACATTTACGCGATCGATTAGCGATTTTCTGAACGCTCAAAATGAAAATAAAAATTCTGTCCATCAAAATTGCAGCTTAACGATCCTGAAGTTTATAGCAATTTAAATTTTTAAAATTGCTGCAGTAGTTTTCAAAATATTTTGCCACCCGTTTTCAGGATGCGTCTAAGGGCGCTCAGCCAGATTTCTCCTACTAATAATTAATTTAAAAAACAGGACCTTCTTTAAAAATTTGTCAAAACTTGTCTCTTTATTATAAATGTTAAAGTTTTGCTTGCAGTATATTTCAACAATAGAAATAATTTTTCGTTCTCCGAGATGAATTCCTAAATGAGCATACCTTGGTGTAGGTTTAAAATGCCATTGTTATATAAGAAATGGATACCATGTCTAGACGGCACCGTATTATACTTTTATTGTTAACAACACTATTCCCTATAAATATGTACACAATTGTATCAATACATATTGATCAAAATATTGTATAATAATATGTGTTTGAATGACTAAACAAACATGATGCTTTAAGCGAAAGAAATTGACGTTCGATGAACTTTTGATTACTATATACAATAGTGTTTATTGCTATTATATTGTTTAAATGTTTTGGGAAAAGAGCTTTAAGGCTATTTAGCTGAAAAAAGCGACTTCGAATGAATAATTGTGGGCGTTAAGCCGTTAGCGACATTTAACTTTTGCATTCTAAACGGAATATTTTATAGTTTTGCCGTTTTTTGTGTTAACAAATATTAATTACAATTATTACTATAAATTATTAATAATAATTTACTTTCTATAATAAAATATATACGCTTTTTTAGGTATTCTATTAAATAATAATTATTCTGCCATAAAAAGTAGTGTTATTATTTTGATTTACAAATTAGCTAGCAATGTTAATTCCTAACGGAAATTCATTAACTTTGCATACTTAATTATAAGTGCGACAATTTAAATTTGCCTTTCAAACAATATCGTAGTGTATCCTTGGCCAATTGCTACAAATCACTTATAGATCGTAGTAGTATGCAAATCTGAAAAATACTGACGCACCTGTATCACCTACATATTGAAAATAGTGATGAATTAGTTTGATTTGAAAATCGAAAAAACTGGATCAAGTCGATTAGTGAAGGTTGCCAACAATTCTATTAGGAATACCAAATAGCTATTTTCAATCCAATAATACGGTTAATTTTGTTGCTCATTTTTTCCATTTCAATCGAAATTGGAAAAACAACTTATAAATTATTTAACATCAGACAATCATCGCTCAGTCATTTTCACTTTATTTGGGATTGTCATATACATTGCACTGATTTTGATTGTTTTATTATTCGTTTCACAAACTGCGGATCCCGTTTCAGTCTCATTCACCTTCAATATCTTTATGTCCATCGAATGCACTTTTTTCCTGATATAAAATATTTCTACCTTTACGTGTCTGAATTTGCTTTATTTATTTATTTATTTGTTTTTGTTGCAGGAACAAACATTTTCCCAACAAGGCATTACGAAGTAAGACTACATTTTAATTTATTTTAATATAAAAATGCCTACACCTAATGAAATCTGCTTTGATTAATGTTTAGTCAATAGGTCAGATCGATATGTAGTGACCCATTGACCTGTGTAATAATAGTAAATTCTAATAATTACATTGTCTGATATGGTTTTATTGAGGTTAAAACATTAAATACCGTTAATAATATCGTACGCCAGATAATAAAAAGATTTTTTCTTTCAAATCAAATTAACAGAATTTAATTGCTATTAGAAATTGAATCGTATAGTAGTCGTATTGTAATTTGAGAATGTTATTAGCATCCATTAAAGTGTCATCTTAGTCTTATTCAATAACATATATCGTAAATTATGCGCATTTATGTGGTGAAAGTGAAGGAAAAAATTTTGGGAATGCAATGCATTTCACTTATATCACAAACAAAATAATCAATATTATCATTTCGCGAATCAATCAAAGTGAGGAGAGAAAAATTGACGTTGACTATGAATTTTAATTAAGATTTATTGCTGAATTTATACAATAACTTTCAAGTGCACCATTCAAATTGTTTTTTAATTTTTTTTCACCTTTTCGAGTTATTAATAAATTATTGCAAATTTATTCTGTTATAAATTTTTAGACGCACTTTGATTTTAGTGGGGGTAAAAATGATCATTTTTCGATTTTTTTTTCGAATTAACGCACGTCGAAATGGTATAGTGTTCATTCATTTATTTATAACATTGTTATCCGACTAATTATATTGTAAAAAACATTACGTATTGTTTGATTTGTGTTAAAGTATCCTTTTAAAACGTTGTTTAAATATAGATAATCATAATGTCCATATTTTTTGCAAGATAAAAGTATATTTATATATTTCAAGCTGCATTTTCCATCGTTCATTGTTCGATTTATAAAAAAATTATCTTGCATTGTACAAAATTTAAAACTGTGAATGTGGTGTATGGATTTGGATGCAATATATGAAATTCTTTAAGGTAATAATTTCATAATATTAATGAAAAAAATTGAAGGTAATTATACTAATAAGTAAATAAATAATTAAAATAACAGTTAGTACTAAAAAGTGATAAAATAAATTGACCACTCCGCAACGTTTCGATATGTGCAATAATCACATCATCAGGGTATTCGATCATTGGAAAAAAATATAAAAATTAATAAGGAAAGTAGAAGAAAAAATCAAATATTAATCACTAAGGTATTTATGAATGATTTTGCTGATACCATCAATACACTCAATATTTTGATTTAAAATAAATCAAATCTATAGATAATATGATAAGTTTGTTATCAATTTTTAAATATTTAATTTCTCCGAAAATTTTAGCCTTAAATAATAAATCAATAACTTAATTTATTAGTTTGATCGAATATTATGAAATGTGTTTCAAAGTGTTTTTTAATTGATTTGGAGAAAGTATTTTGCATCTTTCATCATAAAAATAAAATACTGCGGGCTAATTCAAAAGGCTTGTTTTTTGGCCCAGAGTAGTTTGATTCGAAAAAACGTTGATTATTCTCGTTTCTAGAAGATGGTAAAGTAATCTCCATATTATTCTCGATTTATAGCAATACAAGCATACTCGTATACATTAACCTACTAAATACAATGTTTTTGTTGTATTTTAATAATGAATTTATATTGCAAATAAACTGGTAAAATTTCAAACGTATATCTGAAGCAAATTATACCAGTTGACACAGAAACATTGATTTTCACATTCTTGAAATTTCTAATGCTAATTAATAGCATATTCACCTATAATTTGTGCAAAAATATACATAATATGCATGTTCACAACTTTGACACACACACTTTTTCGTTTTGCTCGCCGAGCGAGTTGTAAATCAGTACGATAAATAATATTATAGCAACAATAGCACAAAGATAATTTATTATTATAAGCGAGGCAATATCTCGCATTGAGTTCATCCGAGAATCTAGAATAACAAATTGATATTCCAAGTATAAATCCTTATTTATTTATTTATGTGTTGCAAAAGTGCATTTCAAGGAATCTAAAACCACTCCTATATAAATAATGCACCAAACACCTGTACCACGAATAAAATCTATTAGTATGATTGATCAATCGCATTTAAAATCGAAATCGATTTTTCAAAAACCATATTATCGGCGTATAGTGTAAATAAATTGTAGAAAGGTGTGGTATGGTCATCATCAAGGTTGCAGAAGGTGCAATCCATCGTCATCCGTCCCGACTCTTTGGCCCACTGCCAAACAACTACCGGGTTCAATAACATTAATGTGCATTAATAAATTCGCGTTCCTGCTGCAACTGCAATTTTCACGCAATACGCATTTTTTGTTTATGTTTATCGCTTCTTCATTCCCAGGCTTCTGCAGCGCGCTACTGATTCAGGAATGCACTTATTTTATATTGTCTCTTCTTGCACTTTTGTATATGTTTACATAAATGCAATACATTTTAATCGCCACTGAACTTGTAATCACAATGTTGCACTAGACTTTAACTAGCGCCAATTTTAATAGTCTTGC
Source organism: Cryptophagus acutangulus (assembly GCA_963556235.1). Taxonomy (NCBI): domain Eukaryota; kingdom Metazoa; phylum Arthropoda; class Insecta; order Coleoptera; family Cryptophagidae; genus Cryptophagus; species Cryptophagus acutangulus. The sequence continues at coordinate 5,271,058 of OY744564.1, forward strand.
AGAAAAAAAATTAAGTGGCGTCAAATCAGGCAGTCTAGGCGGATTTAAATAAAACAATTAGTTATTAAAATTCCTTCACTATGTGGTTTCCAATATTTTCGATAAATATTATTGTTAATCGAGAAAAAGGGCGTTGTAGATTATTTATGCACGTCGAATGCAATTTTGCAGTATTTATATGAAACTATAATTATCGATTACACTTGTAAATGCCGATGGTCTGTGTATAGTTGTTATTGTCGAAGCAGATGAATTTATTGCATGCGGATACGTATTACTGGTACTTGTATGCAAAAACGATAAGCAATCTAATAACTAATTATACGTTTCTCGGTAAACAGAGACGACGACGCACACCCTAATCTAGATTTAAACTAATGTATAATTGAAGAATCAGTGTTTGATGCCGCTGAACGTTTTTTCCTATTATTTTTCAAACAAAGCCCACAATAATAAGTATAAATTATTATCAATTTAACATTTAATTAATTATTGTAAGCAGTTGCGCCGCAATTTATCTTATAGGAATGAAATTGATATAGTAGCATTTTGCAAGGTGTGCCTTTCCTTTTGAATGAAATTAACTGAGATGGAACACCACTTATGCATTTATAAAACGGTTTTTATATATGTGGGACAAAATTGTAGGAAACATAACGTTTGTAACAAAGCTACGCACGGATTTCTATATACGACAAAGTTTGTTGTAGCTTTTCTATGTCAAACAATGTTCGTAATAAAGAACATCATTATACAAATTCGTTTATGTATCGATATTTTATGATTGTACCGTTTCACCACAAATTCATGTCAATGCATATTATCTATAGCGCGTGCCATGTACTTTTTGAATATCTAATTGTTGAATTACATCGGAAACAACCTGTTTGAATTTTATATGACTGCATTGTATTTTTTCAAAATAGCAGCATGTTAGAAAATTAAATGTATATTATTATATATTTCGAAGAACAGGTGGAAATCGATTCTGTAAATTGACCAGGTGGAATTTAGACTTGAAATGCACTTGTGCATAGATAATGCAGTTGCGCTTAATTTTTTAAAATTTGTTACAAAAATGTATCAATTTATAATTTAAACTTTTAATTTCTACATATTTAATTAATATTTATTAAAAGCGAATTGATTATCTAACAATTTCATATAAGAAATCTTGTTTGTTTTAGGAAGTTGCCATCAATAGAATTTTTGCATATTTGAATGAAATTATTTGATTCCATAACTTTTACAAAAAGTTGCATAACGCTGAATTAAAATGCAATGGAAAAGTAAAAAGTGATTTAATAAATAAATTGAATCTCAAAAAAGACAAAACATTTGAACGGATAAATCATTCGAGGTTGATTTGTAAAAGATAATCCGCGGCTGTTTTCGAAATTCAAGCCCGTCAAAGATAATTGCATTGAAAACTTATGATGCGAAGACAAAATTTCATTACATGTATTTATAAAATTGTATTATGAATATTAGTCATTTCGAATGTAAAATATTGCGGTTGGTAAAAGTGTGTGGTGTTAAAATTTAATTATGATAAATGATTGTGATTATTTAATAAGGAATAGATTGCGCAAGTATAATAATATTAATGTTCTGGATTATGCATTTTTAATCGTACGCTTTCTCTCGAGAGGAAAAATTATTCGAAAATCTTCTCTATTTATATTAGTTAAATGAGCAAGCTAATTAAAAATCTAGTAGATAAATATATTTCACAAATTTCCATTAGAAAAGCATTAATTTATTTATTTATTTAATTTGAGAAATTCTAAAGCAACACAAACAAATATTTGTATTGTTGTTTATGCAGAGGTATAGATTTTTTCAAAATCCGCCCCTCAACATTCAGTTAAATGTAAATTAAAATTTCATATTTAAAAGGCGTGCTGACAATTTGTAAATGCAATAAGTTACTCAATATTTGTTTTAAAATGCATCGAATGCAAGTGTATATGATAAAATAAAATACGAAACTTGTCTCATAAATTTTAATGACCCCACAGTCTATTTATTATTGATGGAATTGCATTTATGATTCGCGATTTATACATTTGATGATTGCAATTTGTCGAAAAATATTGAAAAATTAAGACAGATCGCCCAATAAAAATGCTAATTTACGTTGATTGCTTTAGCAAGTCAAACGGGTTAAGTGGATCAGCTCAAAAACAAAATCCATCACCGACTAATTGAAATTATATTTGGATTTTAATTAATTAATTAATTTTACAAAGCTCGTAATTTTTTTTTGCTAATTAAAACTTATAAAACAAACAAAATAATGCACTTCGTTTAATAATAATTAAATTTGATTCAATTTCTTTGCTAGGTACATAAAATTTTACCATTTAATAAAATATGCTTTCGCTCCAATTATGGTAAAAATGAGTATAGGGTTACTTTTATTAAAATTCAGTTTCTAATTTTAATATTATGCGTTCTCAGTTAATATCTGCTCTGATTGAGCTATAAAACTAATTTAAATTATTGTTTTTTCAATATGCAATGCCGTTTTGCACATGTGGTTCCGATTAGGTTAATTTTTAAGCGCTTCGTTCCTACAACTATTTTAAATGTTTTTTTTTTGGTTCTAAAGTATATTTAGATTTTTACCATCTAATACGATTTTACGAGGTTCTGGTCTGCTAAATGCACATGTTTCTGAAATATTTACGATCCACCTACTCGCCTCAATAATCGAATTCGAATGACACCGCATTTCTCGTAATTTCTTCGTGTAAAAATTGGAATTTCATCTTACGGTTCAATAGATTCCTTAACAAGTGCACTCATATGCATTAAATTGCGTTCGCCTAATTATAGTAATAGTACTATAATGTGAAAGTAATTTTTAATAATTTAGAATTATTAATTAATTAATCGTTATAATCAATTTAAGTAAGTTTTTCAACTGTATGTCGTGTCAAGTGCATAAAATGCAAAGTACAGTTGCAGTGAAGGGGTATTCCAATGCAGGACAAAAATAAAAAAAAGTACGTCTATTGGAGGACGACGTCTAAATGAACCCACACATTTGTGGGGCTCACGTATTCGGACGTGTGCCCCACATAGTATTTTTTTTCAATTCATTAACATATACTATCGAGAAACATGATTCAGGCTGCAGCAGAAATTAAACCATTGTCGTCGTCTATACGCATTGCGGATTTTAATTAACTTCGTCTAACGGGATAATTGCGTTTAAGATTAAAAGCTATACCGACGACGACTCAGCAGAAGAAAAAAACGGCAATCTTATTAGTCCGTTTTTGCTATTAAAAGATTACAAAATGATAATCTGTCGGTGTGTGTGTTTGAACGAGTAATAAAGACCATATTAATTAAGCACGCACTAATTTTAATTAGATGGAATTGTCGAGGATACTTTTTCTGTAATATAATATGATGAATTGTTTACTTTTACTTATATATAATTGCTAAAAAGTGCAATTCTGATGAGTGCAATTAAATGTAATCGATATTGTGACTGACATTTTGCATTCAACTTAATTAAACCTTTGCACATAATAAATTATTTGTTTACTTCTTTAAGCACCACGTCTATAATTTTGTATTATTGCGGTACATTGTTGAGAATGGCTTGAAACAATAATAATAATGCAAGTTTGTAAATTACCACATCAGTTCACTGTTATTAAAGTGAAGTATTTTTAACGAAATTTCTGACCATTTGTGATAATTTCAACAGACTCTAATTTAATGGTTTACGAAAAAATAAAGGAAAAGATAAACTCTCGGATAAACTGTAATAGCATAAAATATGTTTTTGTATTGAGATTGTTAAGGATTCAACAGACCATGCAATTGTTTGTATTTTCTATCAAAAAATCTCGCAGTGACATAATTGCTTCTTTATAAGTGGTCAAGCGAATTATAACAATGAGCATAAACAATTTTTTGGCGTTCATTGACTTGCGTTAAAATATTGCTTTTTTGTTAATATTTGAGGTCTGTTATTATTTATTATTTTATAAAATATAAAACGGTTTTTCCGGTAGAGCTTTTTTAAAGCGCCTTCACCAAAAATTCAAAATTAATTTTATTCAATAATAATTGCAAATAGTTTCTATTTTTCAGCACTTGTTAGGAAGACGTTATTTATTTAATAGACGATTTTTTTAACAAATAAAGCGTGAAAGCTCATTTCCTATCAATTTATAATTAAAGCTCAATAAATGGTATTTAATTTCAAGATTTAATATTTCCTCAAGTTAATAGTTTAGCATACTTTTTCTGCTAAAATTCTTATTTCTGAAAATAGTTGCTTAGTTAATCACGATTTGGCAAACATTTTTCGAAGAGCAAATATTTAATAGATAGTAAACGTCGCTTATTAGTTATTTCTTCAACATGGCAATTATCATCATTATTAGATAAATAGTTTGTCATTAATTCTGTTTAAAAATTCCTGTGTAATATTCAGAATAAATTTGCAATTGCCGATAAAAACCGCAATATTTTATATAATTCAATGTAGTAAGAGCGCGCGTTTGCAGGAAATACTTGAGCTATAATAAAAATATGAATATGTATATCGAAGTATTTCAAAAAGTACCTCTTAATATTTCAATTACATGCTTCACTAACATGTACATGTTCATATAATTCAAATAAATTTATAATACAAAAAAAAATAATTTACTTTCACCTCTGTGCATGTTTAACAAAGATATGCCAACTAAATTGCCAGAGAAAAGAATTTCTTTGAAACACAATTTCGTGATTTCTTTTGACATTTCATCGGATACACATTGAACTATTGCAACTATGTATATCTTGTAGATTAATTTATGAAACAGTTACACATGTTTGCATTAAATTGCTCTAACGTGACTACCTGTCTTTTCAACAAACAGTACCTAGTTGTCTTTTTTGCAAATGCTGCACACATCCCAACATAATAAAACAAAATTATTTGATTGTTGCAATTTGTATAATAAAATGCATTTCGATTCGTGCTTTAATCGTTTTTGAGAGAGGCTTGCTAGTCGTTGACATTTTCATCTATTGCACAAGTCTTCTTCTAACATTTACCCTGATGCAAAAAAACCTGCACCCACTTAACTATTTATTTTATTATAAAGGATTCAAGACGTTTTCGCGATTTTACAAGCAATGAAACTTAACACATCATCTTCTTCAAGGCAAACCAACACCATTTGCCATCATTTACATCTCTTTCTCTCGACGAGAACAGATCTGGAACAATTTGTATTCCAATTTCTAAATATGGATCGTTAGCTATTCCAAGGATATCGATTGTTGCATTTTTTTGAGAGTGCATTTACAAGAATACATTGATGATGGTAGATGCAAAAAATGCGGATGTGCGCTTTTATTCCACGAGCTCAGCAATAACTCAGATTCAAATTAATTATTTTCGCTTCCTGAACTTTCAGCAAAAACCGATCGACTTCTTTTGAATAATAATTAATTTTTTTTAGACGTAATTATTATATTTTAAAGTAGAAATTCATGGCCTTGCACTGGACTTTAACACTAAACCGACTAATTGTCGTATTGTTAATTTCTAATTATTGTCCAATTGAGCTAAAGGTGAGTGAGGTCTTTGGAATTTTGGACTATCGAAGGTTACTTAAATTCGCAAGCAAAGTAGATTTAATTAAGCAAGATCTGGAGTAATAAAAATAATATAAAAAAATGTTTTAATGGCTCTAGCAAAATGTGATTAGTTTCTAAATAATTCTTGGCGACTGGATTTTTACGAAATATTCTCTTAATTTATAAATTATTTATCTTGCATGTCAACGATATTTTTTAATTGAAACTAAAACCATTCTGTAGGAGTAATATTAAGACTTCTGTAGATGTCAATAAATTTAAATAAATAAATAATCTACGTACTACTTGAGAACGTTTATGTTTCCTGAGTAAATATTTTCTCTTATATAGATTTGAAATTATTTATTTATCCTTCATAAATGTTGCTCTTAAATATTCTTTATGGTGCCATTTCTTTATTTACATCTTGATAAATTGACACGATTTCATCAAAGGTATGTTCCAATCAGATTTGTTTCCTTAATAGCGCATTGTTAACAATATTTTTTGTGTCGGATCGAATTAAACTTGCACATCAGGGAATGATAAATGAGTGTCATTCGAATTCGGTCATATTTGGACTCTTATAAACAAAACTCATCAAATTTTACGAGACAATAATGATAATAATTTTTCGGTTGGAACTTTCTCGAGTCCGCGGCGCCACTATTTTCATGTGGGTCAAAAATATATAGTGGAAGAAGGTTCGGCCTGTTGGCTCGGTTCTTCGATGGTATATGTGAATGCAAAGTTCTATTCCTTACACCTGTCAAAGGCGCAGGTAGAAGTAGATGGCCAGAGACCAGAGAGTTGGTGCCGCGATTGCACTTCACCTGCTTTCGGTGCTATTTCTCTTCAGCTTAACACAACCGCGCTGAATTCGATCGCACGCGCTGCTGTTTATATTTGTGGTCTTCCGAAACTTCGGAACATGTGCGCTTGATATACAAATTCGAACTATTTGAATTAAAAAAAAACTTTTCTATTTTTTTCGGAAATAAACTTGAAGCAAGTTGAAAATGTGCGAGCAATAAATATAATAAATTGAACCAGTTTGGTGTGCGTTTCGTTTATTTTTTTAATGAGTGTAATGTAAATTTTTCGTGTGTTCTGCTTTTTTAAACTTGTTTTACGAAAATGTGTAGCAAAGAGCAAATTACCGAAATTATGGATAAAATTCATATGGTAAGATTTCGCATTATTTCTTATGGAGTGCTAATTTTTCGACACTAAATTGGCGATTGCTCAATTTATTATTTCGGCTTGCAAAACAATATAGTAAATGCACCAATTATTATTTTTAATCTATTAGATATGCTATTGTAAGAAGTTGTGAAAATATTTTTTACGGGTTTGTTCGCTCCGATTTGCTAACAATCAAATTAAATTAGCGCTAATTTAATAAGGCAATACTAACACAATTAACACTCATATCACTGCATGCATGCATTGTTTATTAATATCTGAGAATGTACTCAATTTTTAAAAATAATTTAAGTTGGATACGAAATTGTTAATAATTTTTTGGCAAACAATTAAAAAAACTAGAATTTTTTATAAATTATTTAAGTGGATTTAATAATATAAAATTTAAAACTGGCTAGTTTTTTTTATAAAGCGCGTGTGAATTTATTTTGATGGTCCTTGACAAGGTCCGTTCAAAGTTGCTAAAAAATTATGTTTCCTACAATTAATTAAAAATATTTTTAGCTAATAAACTGCATAAATTAATATTGTAAATAAATAATACTATTGTTCAATTTTCCAAATTAAAATTAATATGAAAAACAATATAAATTCTTGTGCAATGGTAAAATTGCAAATAACAATGTTAACATCGCTCAGAAAACGATGATTTCGTGGACTGCGATTATCCTGCAATTTGCTAATTACTTCCTTAATGCGTCTATTTCTGTAACGGGGCATTTATTATTGAAAAGAAAAATTGATAATGCACATAGCGGATTATGAGATAATAGCATTAGTGGTGTATAAATTGATCTTTATGTTTCAATTAGCAATGCAATAGTTTAATTGGATTTGATTACATAATTTCAATTTTGCTGTTAAGGCATCATGTTCAATATAGTCACGTTTTAATTATTTGTTATTTCCTTTTTCCGTTTTAATTTAAGAGCCTTTACAAATTGATTGTTATTGTATAGTGCTGAATTAATAAATGTGTGATTGATGAATTCATTTCGCATTTATTTTATTATTGAATTGAAAAGAAATTAATCAGTTGTTAATTGCAAACTTTCTTGTTATTCTTTTGATTACAAACGAAAAAAAAATATGTTCGGAGTATAAAACATTTGTACAATTAATAACAGTTTAATCAACTTTCTATTTTAGCACCCTTGCAATAAAATGCCTGATTGATTTTACCGTATATGAATTCACTTATTCAAAAAATGAAAAATGCAATTTAATTTAGTCGTTTTAATTATGCATGATGATTTTTGCATGTCTAATTAATTATAAATATTTATGCATTTCCGGACAACTTAATTACACTCGTATGAAAAGCAAAAGTTGGTAATCAATCAATCTAAACTCAAATTATCCCAAATTAATAATCAAGTGTTCCAGATACTCTACTCTAAGATAATTAATTACAATTTCAGATTAGTTACCTTGCGAAATATATTTATTTATAGAAAGATGATTGCAGTAGGTATTTGTTGTTTGAATATTATGAATAGTATTTAAATATGCGACAATTTGAATTTTGCAAAAGGGGAAAAAGGCGAATTCCTCGGTAATTAATGACATCTCATTGGCTTATTAAATAAACCGTTAGCACGTGTTTTATGCATAAAACAGAGAGAAAGATTAAAAGGCAGCATTTATTTCACAAGGAAAACGTGTTAAGGTGCATGGAATAATGTTTGTTATTAAAATGTACAGTAACATCGATCTATTAACGGTTCAGATGTATGAAATATTTTTCCCAGCTCCAAGGTGAACCAATGCACTTTTACAATTCGAATATGATTTCAATAAAATATTATTATTACGCCCGATAAAGAACATAATCTATACAATAATATTGGATAAAGCGTATAATCTGTACCAGAGCGCGATTGTCTGCAATATAAATTACAATAGCCATTGCCATCTGCTGTCGTGAGCAATGGCTATAATTTGCCTGTTGTTAGAAGAATGTTTATTTACTCAAGTACTTGTATATCATTGCTCTCTCAACTACTCATTTTCATTATTATACGTGCAGTGAGTGCAATTCCAATTTTATATCCAAGTACATTTTTTTTCAATGCACTTTATATCGACCTGAAATCGAATAGTAATTTCCATTCACTAGAATTGTTCAAAATTTCCCATAGGACTCAAATTTACTATTTCTGCTGAAAAGGAGTGAAATATAGTTTCCATAATATTTATAATTTTTGCCCAATTTTTGCCAAATTTATTAAAAATTGCAGTAAATATAAGAAAGCGCATAAAGTGTGAAGAATTTTATAGGGTATTTAAATCCAATTATAAAAGCAGAAAATCAATTGATTTTTCTATTCTCTTGTTCAAATTAAGGTCATCGATTATCGGCGATTATTGATTTATCGCAATTTAATAGAGTTTTTATTGCTAAACATAATTTTCGTTTTAAATTTTAATTAATTGTATTTGTGGACTTTGCATTGTGAAAATTAAATCACAGTATAAATATTACTAATTACTATTTATTACTTTGCCTTTTATAGTTAACTGTATATCGAGTAAATTATTGGAATTTTTTGTTTTGACTTTTACTGGAAGAAAAATATTTTATGCTAATATTGTAATGAATAGTGGCATTTTGTTTATTCAATATATCATAATTAGCATTTAATAACGCAATTTGCAGGATCAGAATCACATGTCTGCGTCTACGTTTATGTTTAATCCGCAAAGGAAACAATTATATTACATGGATTTATCAGAAAATCAGAAATAAATACATAAATTATATTTCATCTAATATCCGACAATTATGCATCTCTGTTTTGAAGGATGAAGCTCATTATATAAAGCTACAAATAAAATGCGAAATCCATTTAGTTTTTTCAAAAATAATGGTGACAAACTCTTAGAAACTATCGCTGAACCCATTATTTTATAAATTTCTCTCCTAATTTTCGGAATAAATTAACAATTTATCTTGACGGATTAATTTTTATGAGTTAATTAATGTGCGTCAAGATAATTTGAATAAAAATGCAGCGAAGAGGGTTGGGTCCATGAGAAAAATCGCCGTATGTAAATATTTAGCAGGATATTGTTATTTGATTGAACAGCCAGCCGAGTGATTGAAATTTTTCAGAGAGCTTTTAATTGCAATTAATATAATGGCTTGGCAAATTTTTAATCAAAATCTGTCTTAGAGCAATAATTTATTTATATCTTCATAGAATGGATGACAGCTAAATTACATTGTCAGAGAACTTATTTTAATACACTCTATAAATGTTATATTGCGGAAAAATTGCATTGAAAGTATGTTAACTGCACTTGTAGTAAAGGCATTAATTTTGTATTAACACTTTGTGGGATGGTAGCATTTTATTTTGTGCTATTTAATTTATTTATCAATAAAGTTTTAGAGAAATTTACTTTTAAAATATATTTTAAACAATTATTATTCATATTAATTAATCTTAATCTCAATAAATTATTTTTTTCGAAATAACTGCGGGTGTGTAATTATCGCAAGATGACTGTTATATAAGAAGAACTTTTATTGTGTTATTGATATAAAGATAATCGTTTTTATGCTTCAGCTGTCTTCAGTTGGCTTTTCAGTTGTCAGATTTATCGACTGCTAATAAACGCCTACATGTTGAAACGTTTTCCTTTTTCCTTTTAGATCACAATCGACAGCCTATAAAATACATATCTAATTGCAACTGTGCTGATGGAGAAAATAAAGAAAATTGCACAAGTGCTAAGATTAAATGAACGCGATTAAATTGTTCAATGGAGTTTTTAAAATTCTAAGCCATCCTCATCTTTTGTTTTCTTTACTTTTGCTATGAATATAATCACTAAACAAATTAAAATACCTAGAAAGGTTAAGAAGACTAAATATTTGCATTTATAGAATTTATTTAGTTAATTTAAATAGTGGCACTTTGATGGAGAAATTATAAGAAAATAGCACAAGTGCAAAGATTAAATGAACGCGATTAAATGGTTGTTTGACTTTTGTAAGAATCTAAGTGCATCTTTTGATTTACATGCTTTTACTTAAAGTGAAATTGTTATTTAGTGATTTTTAATTACACTAATATGTAGAAATTGTCAATTTGGCCTACAACTTTACAAACTTACATCAAGATTGTCACATTTCCTGCAAGTTTACATTATGAGAAGGTATGCAAGAGACTTTCGTGCAAACACAACTTGACGATGGTCAAGTGCTTCAAGTGCATTTTCTTGTTTGAATAATGAGGCTATGAAGGAGTGTATTTTATATTAGAGGGTGGCACAAGAATAATTGCATCTCGTCAACTTCTAAGCTGGTTTTCTTCAACAATTCTCACCTGCTTATTTATTTCGACTTACGTTGTTCGTATAGCCTTTAGTAGGTTTCTATGCTTCAGCCTCGAGCTATTCTCGATAATGACATGTATTGCGATATTAAAATCAAACCTGCCCACAAACATTCTCTAATTATTTCATTAATTAAGCTGAAATGCTTACACGGCTATCGCACTCAATTTGGACTCAAATTATTAATTTTTTTTGTCGTTTTATTAATTTTTTTTTGTGGTTTTTTTACAGGGGCTGCCCAAGTGTTCCCTCAAACTTCCAGCCTGGGATAATATAACAAACGCCCTGCCTCGACTGCACATCCCAGCCATGCCGGCCGTGCGCTCCAAGCGCGGCTGGTGCGGCTGCCTCCAGGTAAAAATGCAATAATTAAATTAGGCTTTACTTGAGAAAGTGGAGATAATTTTATTATTGTTGTTTTAGTAGAGAATAAAAAGGATTTTTAATAAAGTGTGATGAGAAATTGAGAACCTTAACGAAATAGTTATATAGCTAATCAAAATAAATAATGAAATTACTACTTTTTTTCGAATTTCTTTATTAAGAAAATATTTTTGATTACATTGTATAATTATTTTGTTAAAAATCTCGAAGATGTGCTTAATTGTAATTATTATTCACCATTTATGAAAATACTTTCAGCCAAATTAAGTTAATTGTGGGCATAAAAATTCCCAATCCGCATGGCGCTTTATTTTAAGTTTAATCAAGAAAGTTTTCATCGGTAGTAAAATTATACCACCTAAGTATTAATTATCATTTGAAAAATACTTTCATTTTAAATTTATAAAAAAGTGAAAATTACTTTTTAATGATACATTTTTATGGGTATGAGTACTACCTATATGCAGAAAACCCACCAATAAAATATGCAATCAACAAATTAAAGGGGACTTTCGGTTTCTAATTAAGCAAACATCTTATTTAAAAATGGCAATCATTAAATCACAATTAAATATAGTTTAAATTTTGAATCATAATTAGTGCTATCAGAAAAAAAAGTTGTTGAATAAATTTGATGACTGCAGGCGAAAATGTCGACTTTAATAAAAACAACATGTGTTTGGTGGAGCATTTTAATTCCACGTCAATTTTTCTTTTACTTTTTTTTAATGTAAGTGTAATTTAATTAAATGCCTTATTAACGCAAATAAAAGTATGAGTGGATTTATGTAATGTTTCTTGTATCTGAAAGGTTACATTTTCTTTAAATAATAAAATAAACTAGAGGCATAGTTTGACATTTCCATAGAAAAGCACGATGTGACCTTAAATGACATGTGCTTTACAAATATTGTAGAAAATGTGAATATTTATTATTAAAAAATTCCATTTGCCGGAGTAACGAATAAAAATGTTTCAAAATGTAACACGCCTTATAATTATTTTGTCTACTGGGATATTATTATTATTATTTATTCTAATTGTTCCCATAGGAGCATATGAAAAGTAAATACAATGCAAGGCCGATAATATTTCATAGTAAACGAAGAATTTTTCAAACACAAAAAGCTAATTTAAATAGTAATTCAATTATACAATAACAAAATTAGTAATCTTATCATTAAAAGGTGAGGTACATTGATTAATGGCATTGGCAAAAAGGAGGCATTGTACTTGCCAAAATTAGTACAAATAACTCGTTTCAATGCACACCTAATACGAATAATTATTTAATATTAATAATGAATATTTCCTCAATTAGAGTCATGGTCACATTAGTCGCTAATCACGCCTAGTTTTCAGTCATCAAAAAAATATAGTATTTATTTAAATAATTTTTCAAAAAACTATTACTGAAGAAGCAAAGAAAAGCGCTCCTAGTCCAAATATAATTCTATTAGAAATCGAATATGTATGGAGATATTATTAATTTAATATGATTACTATACGCATATCTGATTTCCATATGAGTAAGTACATTAGATCAGAGTAAAAGCAAATGAGTAAAAGAAGAGAAAGTGTAATGTAATAAGAAAAATAATATTAATATTCAAGAATACTTGAAATAATTAAAGCGAACGAAGAATGAAAAAAACCTAATCATCTTTTTTTATAATGTCTATTATTATTTCGAGATAATTACATCGAAATGTATTTGTATACTATGGTTAGATTAGAATACTACTATATTGAAAGATTGCTGGAATGTGAAGGACTATGAAAACCAAAATTTGTTTAATTACATTTTCAGCCTTTCAATAATATTGACTTGGGTTTTGAATTTTTGAATAGAAAAACTCTTTTGCCACGGATCGTCAATCAAGCAGGTTATTAGTGTTATATAAGCGTGCATCCTTTTCAAAATGCAATTAAAAAGTAATAACAGATTTTCACTTTTCATCGCGCTCGATGCAATTTCAAGGACTCGAAACAATTACAGGAATTGAAGTGATCGTTTTATTTAACTGCTATCGATTCATCTTGCATATGCAAAGAAACGAGTTCTTGACAAGAGAGCAGTTTAAGAAAAAAATTCCGTCAATATTTCATGTATGATTAAATCATAGAATATAAAATGAGAAAAAAATTACGTATAATGAAATAAAGATATGTGAAAGTGGCTCAATGCATTCTTCATCGCACGTTGTTTATAATAATCAGATATCTTGTCAGTCGGATGGCCTTTGGCTATTTTTATTCGAATAAGCCAAACAATGGTCGAAATGGCGATAGCCATTCATAATTTGGACTATTTAGTGTGATTTTCTCCGAATGACTCACTCAATATGGTTATTATTCAAATCATTTGGAATTCTTCGACTGGTCAATAGGTTAGCTATTTCATATTGAATTGTATTCCGATTCAGCTTTCTTTTCATTTCAAACCTTAATTATTACTTATACATTTGTTTAAATGTTTTTTTTTTCGTTTTTAAATTGCATTTCTTTTATTCTACAGCTTTCATGTACAACATGATACAATAAAGATAGTGTGGGCAGGATGAGATTGTAAGATCACTAATTAAGTGTAAAATATTGTTAAACAACCAAACACGTTTTATAATTAAGATTGAATGGCAAAACTGATTTTGCACCACTGATTACCTACTTTTTATATATGGAGCTCAAAACAAGGTCTTGGACTTTAATTATACCATTCAAAAATCAAAGCATGTAGCTAATTAATTAATAATGTGTACGATATTGGATTAGAAATTTGGGATAGCACGTTTTATGATTGCTAAATTAAATTAAAAAAATATATTAAGATTGGTGCGAAAAAAAGTGGGTCCATTTTTATTATAGAAGATGAAGTTAAGAAGAAAATGGCTAGAGACAAATTTCGCCAAATCAGGTGTCATATTCGAGGTCATATTATTGTTTACCGATCTGGTTGGGCGACATATTTTGTCTGTCCCTTTTTACTACCATTTTCTTAAATTTTATAGCATATGGAGTAAAGTCCCACTGCTTATAAATTTAAATATTTATTTTTTCCAATTTACTCACAAAACATTTGTTTGTTTAATTTTCTAAAATAATTTTACATACTTTCTGCATAATCGAGAATAATTTCAAACGTTATGCTTTTGAAGCGGGAAGATTTTAATCTAAATCTTCAAATATTTCGCTTTCAAAACACAATATGATTTAAACTTCAATAAACTTTCCTGGCCTCAAATATATTCGCTTTGCATTAATTTAAATTCACACGATTAACTAATCGATTGCACAAATATTGCATTAAATTTAAATTATGTCAATAATGTTGCAATTATGATCCTTGTTTTCAGGACGATGAACCCCCTGAAATAACGTACTGTGTCGTGGAGAACACAGGAACTCTGACCCTACAAGCCATAACGCCAACCCAACCGATGCCTTCACAGGAAGAACTGGATGCGAAATTTGCTGAACTTGTCGTAAGTTTTTTAATAGTAAAATTAGCACCAATTTAGCTAGCTCCTAATAATTAAATCAACAACAAAATATAATTATAATAATGCTCCTTAAAAAACTTTCACGTCTCTATTTAATTTTGGCGGATGTATTATTGCGCCCAAAATTGGCCCGCTTTGCTGAATTTATAATTTCAATTATCTCGCCAGTTGTTAATGATTATAAAATAGGTTGACGACTTTGATTGACAACATATGCTGGTCTATTGCAAAATACGCACTCATGTGCATACAGGTTGTTACACAAGACAATAGAAAGCATGATAACTATAACAAACTAGAAGATTATCACACATTTTGCGCTAATTAGCAATTTTATTCAACAGGAAGAACTCGATTTAACTGCTCCAAACAAAGCAGCAATGTTAAGCCTACCATCTCAGAAAAAATGGCAAATTTACTGTTCGAGGAAAGGCGGCGAAGATACCGTGGACCAAGCCCATGCCCCTGAACACTACATTGAAAGACTGCAAACTTTAGCTACAGTGAGCTTGATTAATTATCCAAACCATCAACATCTCATTTTTTTCTTCCGCTTTAGCTCCAATACCCTGAAACCAACACCGAGGAGGAAGTTCGCTCGAGGACCAAACAAATTGATGGTTTGAAAACGGCGTTAAGAACATCAACGCACAGTTTCGTCATCAAATTCATCGAACTCGATGGATTATCCACTTTGCTGGATTGTCTGGGACGGATGGATTATTTCACCGCTCAAAGCTCAATTCATACCAGCATTATAGGATGCGTGAAAGCTCTTATGAACAATTCGGTAGGTCCTTGAAATACCTCAAGAAATATCGTTTAATAATATTTTTCTGTAGACGGGAAGAGCCCACGTTTTGGCTCATCCGACCAGCATCAACACAATCGCTCAATCGCTGGGTAGCGAAAATATCAAAACAAAAATCGCGGTCCTCGAGATCTTGGGAGCCGTTTGTCTCGTTTCGGGCGGGCACAAAAAAGTCCTGGATGCCATGCTGCATTACCAAAAGTATGCGTTTGAAAGGACTAGATTTCAAGGTATCATTAACGACTTGGACCGTTCGAATGGCATCTACAGAGATGAAGTTAATTTGAAGACGGCAATCATGTCATTTGTAAATGCGGTTTTAAATTATGGTTTGGGCCAGGAGAATTTGGAATTCCGTCTGCATTTGCGATATGAATTCCTGATGCTTGGCATTCAGCCTGTTATTGATAAATTGCGCGGCCATGAAAACGAAACGTTGGACCGACATTTGGACTTTTTTGAAATGGTGCGGAATGAAGATGAGAAGGAGCTGGCGCGGAAATTCGAACAAGAACACGTTGATACTAAAAGTGCAACGGCAATGTTTGATCTGATCCGGAGGAAATTGAGCCACACTTCAGCGTATCCGCATTTGCTGTCTCTTCTGGAGCATTGCATTTTATTGCCGCTGGATTATGGAGCACATCCTCAACATTGGTTGATGTTCGATCGAATTGTCCAGCAGATTGTTTTGCAACAAAGCAACCAATCGAATCCGGATGTTTCGCCAATTAACATCAACGTGAAGGAAATCGTTCATCTTTTGGCAAAAGAGGAGGAATTGGTAGCCGCCCGGCAAAAAGCCGAGGAATTGGAACGCGAAAACACAGACATGTCCAATCGATTAGCGAAGAAGGAGCAGGAACTGGACCAACGAATGCAGGAGAAAGAAGACATCGAATCGAGTCTGACGCGAATCAAAGAGCGCTTGGAAAAAGAAACTGCCGCTCATATCGAAACCAGACAACGTTTGAACGAAATTGAATATCGTGCAGCTGATTTGGATCGCCAAGTAAATTGTGAGCGTGGTGAACGATTCCGTTTGGAGCGACTAGTCAATTCGGGGAATATACCAGATGATGCCAAAGTTATAGGTCTTAAGACGTCCGTCGATGTAAATAATGTAGATTTTAAGAAAGAGTTTAATGCGTCTATTGTTCCACCACCTCCTCCTCCATTAGCTCCACCACCACCACCAGGACCTCCAGGTCCTCCTCCACCACCTTGCGCCCCAATGGCGCCTTCAGTGGAACCTCTCAAAGTTGAGAGCGCTAAGAAGAATATTCCTCAACCTTCCAATCCTCTCAAATCCTTCAATTGGAGCAAGATTCCGGATATTAAACTTACTGGTACTATCTGGAGTGAGCTGGATGACTCCAAACTTTACAACACCATGGAGTTGGATTGCATTGATAAGTTGTTTTGCGCGTACCAGAAGAATGGCGTGGCTGTAAGTTTCTAAGTAGTTTGTGGTGAAATTGTGGTGCTATAAGTTTGCTTTGTAGAATGAAGGTTCTGTTGAGGATTTAAGACAGTTGGGTAAAAATCGCACCAAAGTTTTATCGGTTATTGATGGAAGACGCGCTCAAAATTGCACCATTTTATTATCGAAGCTGAAAATGTCTGATGAAGACATTACAAAAGCTATTCTAAGCATGGATAGTAAAGAACAATTACCAATCGATATGGTTGAACAACTCTTGAAGTTTACACCAAGTCCTGAAGAAGCTGCTCTTCTGGAAGAACATAGCGACGACTCACTTGCAAGAGCTGATCGATTCTTATACGAAATCTCCAAGTAACTAGCTTCAAATTATTATTAGTAGTAGTACTAATTATTATTTGTAGGGTTCCTCATTATGAACAACGCTTACGCAGCTTGCACTACAAAAAGCGGTTCCAAGTCACAGTCCATGAAATCCTGCCAAGAATCACTGGCGTTATGGAGGCATCTCGAGAAGTCTCCCGCTCCAGACGACTTAGACGACTTTTGGAGATTGTTTTGGCTTTGGGAAATTACATGAATCGCGGTGCTAGAGGCAATGCATCCGGTTTTCGACTGACCTCACTCAATAGACTTGCTGATACCAAATCGAGTGCTGCAAAGGGCACCACGCTTCTTCATTATCTCGTACAAATTTTGGAGAAGAAGGTAAGAGAGCAAATCCCAACCAGACAGTTTTAATAATTTGTTTTCTAGTTTAAGGACGTTCTAAGATTGGACGAAGACGTCCCCCACATTCGCGAAGCATCTAAAGTATCTCTTGGCGAGCTCAGCAAAGATATGGCTCAACTTCGAGCAGGACTGAAAGACGTGGCAAGAGAAATTGAGTTCCACAGGACACAAAATCCTCTAGCTAACGATAAATTTGTCCCGGTAATGCGGGAGTTCCAAGCAATTGCTACATGCCGTTTGGCGGAGATTGAGGACCAATACCAAGACATGAAGACTCGTTTTGAAAGGGCTGTGCGTTTGTTCGGAGAAGACTTCACCAACGCACAACCGGATGAGTTCTTTGGAGTGTTTGATACCTTCCTTACAGCGTTCGCTGAGGCCAAACAGGATAATGAGAATATGAAGCGTAGGCAGGAAGAGGAGGAGAAACGAGCTAAACAGGAAGCTGAGTTGAAGAAGCTGACCTTGGAGCGGAAGCACAGCCGGGAAGGGATTTTGTCGTCGATTAATAAGACGACTGTTACTTTGAACAAGAATGGGGAGAGTCCGAAAGGGGAGTTTGATGATTTGATTTCGGCGTTGCGGACTGGAGATGTTTTCGGGGAAGATATGGCGAAATTCAAGAGATCGCGGAAGAGTAGGGTGAGCACTGGAAATTCGCCGCCAAGGCGGAACTCGGTGAACAGGGAGGATAGTCGTGAGAGGGTTGTTACTAATGGAAGACGACAGTGAATTGATTCACTTGCATTTTAACTAGCCTATTTAAAGTGATAATATTAATACTTACCATAAACTAAACCAATAATGCTTTGCAAGGTAAACTTTTCAGTTTTTCATTAATACAGGGTGTTGATGCACTGCACAAAACACTGTGGCTTTCACATTTAATCGCAAAATTTTAGCCATAAATAAATAAACCCGTGCCATAATGGATCGAACGCTCTGTATTTAATTAACTAACATATTCAGCAGCTCAAAATTTTATGTTTTACAAACGTATTTTACTGTTGTACAAATAAGTTGAATTTAATTATTCGTTGTATATTTATTTTGTGATTATTCTTATTATTTTTTTTAAACGGACCAATGTTTATATACATTTTTACTATAATATATTAAATATTTGTTATCTTTTTTAGTTGATATGTGTACATGTATTTGCTGCAAGCCAGGCTTCATTTAATAACTCTTCTCATTTAGTTTTAGTTCAAACACCAATATCAATTTAATAGGATTTTTATACCGCATTATGCATAATTGAATGTTTGTATGTAGCTGTAGATTTGTGTTTATATATTGATATGTTTAAACCTAGTAAAACGATAGTGCTATTGCATTGAAAATTCAAATGGTACTGATATAAACATTTTAATGTTGAAATATATTATTGTTATAATTTATTAATCATGCGTATTTTCTTACTCGACCTTCCAAATAAATTTGTTAGTTTGGTGAACTTAAATTATATTAAATTTGTAAAATGGAAATTCTAAAATGTATGTAATATTTTATTAAAAAAAAAATGGTTCCACTATAATTAATCATGGAAACTTAATAGTAATATTTTCAGCTTAGAAATAATTCGCTCGCATATTTACTAACATTAACACAGTAAGTATAATTAATACCATAAAGAAATCTGATTAAAAAATATACGATTATAATGTAAGTATTTACAAAGTATGTCTAAAAAGGTGTAAAACATAAAAAATATAATATTTTTGCTTCCTTAATAGTTCTAAAGCAATCTATTTGCTTGCAAGACAGCCTTTCCACAATAATCCCCCACAGGCCATACAAACAATAAAATAGACAATCACAGCAATAACAACAGCAATAATTATATAAAGTTTAACGTTTTTCCAGAACATCGATCGAGCCAAATTTCTACTAGTCGTTCGAAACGAAACTGCCTAAAGTCGAGCGCAGTATCGAAAGTCCAAAATTGTCAATAAAAAAAAATTACAACAATAATAAATTACTTACCCCATTATTTAAATTCTCCGCCTTATTTACTAACAATTCGACGCGTTCGCCTCGCATTGCAACATTATCTAAAAACATTAATATTGTAACGACAATAATTAAATTATCTTGAGTGGATTTACCTATATTTTTTACCATGATATTCTTCAACTCATCCAACTCGCTATGCACTTTCGAAATCGTATCCACATCGTGTGATTCGGAATAGTGTTTCATTTCATTAGCCAAAACCCTGGAAAATTCGGAATTCATAGCGTACGCTATGGCAGTTCCGGCAGCATGACCATAAGTGGATTGAAATCGTCGTTTGATTTCATTGAGGAATAAAAATGCTCTGCTGCGTTCAAACTCCTAATAAATAAAATACACATGTCATAAAAAGTGAAATTAAATCATAGAAAAATTCTAAATTAATTATTTTAAATCTTAGAACATGCACTTCCTGAGAATTCCCTCAGAAAATCCCTAAAAAGTTAAAACGTTTAACCATTTCCTGGCCTTATCGGAAATTTCTCACGAGTTCATTCCACTTTAGACGAAAACAAAATTCCAATGTTTTTTGCCCAATAAATTACGATAATATGGCATAAACATGTGTTCAACCGTTTAGCACCTAATAAAAATTTGGAATTTAGTTTTTGCGGATATTTCACGGCCGCACGACTTCACATATTAGATCAAAACAAGTTTTTTTGCTCCGGCGCTTCGGCTCTTATCTGCAAAATGGGCTTTTAAAAATCGATTTAGCTATCGGGAAGATAATTGGAAAGATAAGACCACATAACAAGTGCACAAAAAAGTACACATAAATCAACTCTAACAAGACTGGAACTTTGTAAAAAAAGGTAAACACACTAAAAGGTTTGATTCCGAGATGTTTTTATAGCAAACATCTAATCGTTTTAACAAGTGAATAAACAACATCAATACGGAATGGAATAGATTCAGAAATGCGTACTTTCAATTGTGGTTCGCCAAACAATCAAACAAATAATTACAGTAATTAACTACGTTCTACTTCGATTAATATTCTATGCGTCATGTTTCTGGCGATATCCATAACAAAGCAAGGTATTTACTATTGAAAGCTATCTGCAAGTTATTTATTGCAACAATTACGCTTCTAAATAGGTCGCTTACTAGATAAATAAACATCATCATACGTACATCATCCGAAATGCAGAGATAAACAATGCCGTTTTCCGCGATGTAGTGGAACAGGTAGTTCCCGTGGGAAT
Source organism: Cryptophagus acutangulus (assembly GCA_963556235.1). Classification (NCBI taxonomy): domain Eukaryota; kingdom Metazoa; phylum Arthropoda; class Insecta; order Coleoptera; family Cryptophagidae; genus Cryptophagus; species Cryptophagus acutangulus. The sequence goes on from OY744564.1 coordinate 5,292,304, forward strand.
ACGTCAGTTTGTCATTATGGGGTGGAATTTTCGAAATGATTTGTTCAGTAACTTCGGCAAAGTTTCCAGTACAACTCGCATATTTCGCTAATACTGAACTGCCTCTCGATACAACGCTGTACAAAATTGGCATCTGAAAAAAACAAACAATTACTACTCGAAAAAATTATAAATATATGTTTAAAATGTACCTTGGTGGTCGTTAATTACTTCACATTGAAAATTAGCACATATTTCCAGGTAATTAACTTATTTAATCCAAATACAATAAAGAACAACAATCACAATACAATTATTATCTGTCACTGGCAGCACTTGACGTTTCTCTTTGAACTGCGCATGTCCTAAATGGTCGGAGTGGGTGCACGGCCAAGAATGTCGTCTTCTTCTTGGTGCATGCATGCCATATGCAACTGCAATGCACTCTTTGGTAGGGATCAATGACCTAGTGATTCATGACTGTGGTATGCAACCAGACGTGCAGTTCAGACTCAGTGTCGCCAACATTAGAGTTTTGACGGCGGCGTTTGAACTACCGATATAAACGTCAAAGTGACTTTCTAATTTGTCAGTCTAAATATCAAAGCACATGTATACGCTTTTGATTAATTAGTGAGTGCTCCGATTATCTTATTAGTAAGCAATTAAATCATTAACCTTAAATTTGTGCAATTTTGAACAATAAATAATGTCAGCGAAAGAAGTTATTGAAGAACAAATCAAGCAGCAAGGCGATCTGGTCAGGACATTGAAAGCAGCAAAAGAAAGCAAAGAAAAGGTAAATTAATTGCATCATCTTCTGCAACACATACTTCATAACGAATAGAATCATTGATTAATTATATATACTTGGAATTCATATTTCTACTTCAGAATAATGGGTCTAACCTCGAAAAGTATCTAAAACACATGCTTGAAGCTGAACGTGGCTTTCAAATATTAGATTTGCATTTTTATTCGTATAGTTACATTTGCGGTTACTTTCCTACAGTCACAGATATCGAATTATTCGAATTAATATCGAAAGGGAAAGAAAAGAATCGCATTAGTAATTATATTAATTTACATCGCTGGTTTAAACATGTAATTAGCTACACCGACATAGAAAGGCAAAACTTTGTTTCGCATTATCCCGACAATATTTCTATAAATTCGCTTTTCAAATCCCTTCTAGATTTGCAGGTAATTTTGAAGCTTGTATATTTTGTTGTTAGTGTTTTTAATTTTTTATTAATGTACTTTTGCTTTTGGCTGCAGAACAATCAACAATGTTGAACATTCTGCGATCAGTTTCACGGCCTGTGGGTACCAAACGGTTTTTCGCAATTTCTTCTATGCGATTTAATAACGAAGAACCACAGGTCAGTGATTCTAGTTACTGTTAGAGCTTTGTGTTTGTTCTCGATTTTGATTGTATTAAATTGCATTGCATGATAGAAAAAGCGAAGCAATTTGCTAGTTTTGTTGCAATATTTATTTAAAAAATAGCTGAAAAGCATGCATTTTTTGCAAATTGACCTTTAATTTTTTCTTGACTGGTTTAAAGAACTAGTATTAATTAGATAAATAAATTCTGAAGGCTGACCAATTTTATATTATCTTTGTTAAAAATTTATAATTAAATTTGATTCATCAAACGTTTTTTATCACATTTTTTGTTTTCATAAAAAATTAAAAACACAAAATAATCTAATTATTTAAATTTTAAAATATTGCATTCATGCAATTATCTCTCGACCTTCGTTTTATCTAAGCCATACACGTTTTGCAATAGTTGTAATAAATTTGCAAGAAATTTAAAAGCCTTCCATATGTTTCCTATTTTTTAAAAAAATCAAATTATTTATTGGTTGCAGATAACCGTAGAAGTAGCCAAGCTCCTGAAACTGAAAACGCAGCTGACCAATGTGGTCAACGGAGAAGAACAAAATACGGGTACTCAAAAGTTTGTTCTGAAAACAGCAAAGGGCACCAGAGACTATGGCCCAGCCCAGATGGCCATACGGTCATCCGTTTTGGACAAAATCATATCAGTATTTAAAAAACACGGAGCAGTCACCATTGACACGCCAATTTTCGAATTAAAAGTACGATATTTCTCACTTTACTTAGTCTAGATTTCATAGTATTTGATTATGCAACTGTTGCGACTTTCATAAATGATCTACTAAATTATACATCGATCGTTTTGCCGACCTTACTTTTATGGGTGTGTCTGCATCACATCTAGCACAGTTTATGAATGTCATGATCATTATTGTTGAATAAACTTGGATTCATTGCAATTTTAGGACGTACTAACCGGGAAATACGGCGAAGATTCGAAGCTAATCTACGACCTTAAAGATCAAGGCGGTGAAATTCTTTCCCTGCGCTACGATCTGACTGTTCCTTTTGCCAGATATCTGGCGATGAATAAAATTAATAACATTAAACGTTACCACATAGCCAAAGTTTATCGGCGGGATAATCCGTCGATTTCCAGAGGACGTTACAGGGAATTCTATCAATGTGTAAGTATGATAACAATTATTTTTCTCTTCAAAATTTTATCTGACTAATATTTCCAGGATTTCGATATTGCCGGATCGTACGATCCCATGTTACCAGATGCCGAATGCGTTAAAATCGTCTGCGATATTTTAACCACCCTAGAAATGAACCCGTTTGTCATAAAACTAAATCACCGTCTCCTTCTCGATGGCATGTTCGAGGCCTGTGGAGTCCCGAAGGAGAGCTTCCGCTGTATTTGCTCAGCAGTAGACAAGCTGGACAAAGTAAGCCACTAGTCGACTTTACTCAAACTAAAATAATAAAAACTATTCCATTACAGTCACCCTGGGAAGAAGTCAAAAAAGAAATGATGGACGAAAAAGGTCTATCCGAAGAAGTAGCGGATCGTATTGGCGAATACGTGCGATTGAACGGTAAAGAAGAACTGGTAGACAAATTACTGGCCGATGAGAGATTGTCGAAAAATAAAGCAGCAGTTGAAGGGTTGGAAGCGATGAAACTCATATTGAGATATTGCGACATTTATGGGACTGCTGATAAGGTTTCCTTTGATCTTAGTTTGGCTAGAGGACTCGATTATTATACTGGCATTATTTACGAAGCAGTTTTACTGGGAGGTTTGTAAATATTTGTATGACCGTCATTTATTTAGTGCAGGACAAGCGAAAGCTCACCGAAGCGTATTCGCTTTCATCAAATTAATTTTCATTTATTTATCGTGATACTAATAAGTAATTTTGTTGCAGAGGGAAAACCAGGTGAAGAGGAAATTTCCGTGGGCTCGGTAGCGGGAGGTGGGCGCTATGACAATTTGGTTGGTATGTTTGACGCAAAGAACAAACAAGTGCCTTGTGTAGGCGTTTCGATTGGCGTAGAACGGCTGTTTGCTGTGCTGGAAGCGAAATTAGCTGCTTCCAAACAGAAACTTCGCACAACTGACGTGGAGGTTTTCGTCTGTACCGCTCAGAAAAATCTGCTTGAAGAGAGGATGAAAGTGTGTCGCGAATTGTGGGATGAGGGCTTTAAGGTTTAATGAGCATTGAATTTATTTTGGCTTTTTATTAATGAGATTTTGTTAGGTGGAGCAATCGTATAAGAAGAATCCGAAATTGTTGGCTCAATTGCAACATTGCGAGGAGTTCAGTATTCCGTTGGCCGTCGTTTTGGGCGAGTCGGAACTTCAGCAAGGTATTGTTAAGTTGAGGAATGTTACAACAAGGGAAGAGGTCGAGGTTCCACGAGGTCAATTGGGTAATGAGTTGAGGAAACGGCTACAGGGTTTATGTCTTAATGGATCAGCCTAGTAAGTCTAATTTATATTAAGTTCTAAAAATATTTATTTTATTGCAATATATATTAATTGAATTTTATTTGTCCATTTTAAAATATGTTTTTCAAGTTTGAAGTATCAAACTTTCTTCCTGCACAAGGTTCCTGAAATATCTTTGTAGATATTTCGTTTTTCCCTCCAAAAAAATACCAATAGATAATTGTTTTACATTCTATACCATATAGCTTCTTAAAATCACATTAAATTTGTTGATTGAATGAGACGTGGATCGCTTTTGTAAATAATGTTGTATTTGCGCTTGGCTGGTAGGACGAAAATAGAAATCAATTAGGATTATTCTTAGACTAAAATATGCATTGTATTATATAGTGGATGTATTAAAGTGAACTGAAGCGGTAATAATTATTGCATTTCATACAGGAATAATAATAGTGGGCAGGCAATGTTCGCCAAGCCAAATTTACGTACGGAATATGAATATAGAAATTATAGAACGATAATAAAAATCGTTCAACTAGAAACACAAGCCGAATCAATGCTTAGATAAAAAGAAAATTGAAAATCTATATTTTATGCATTTTTTCCCCATTTATAATTCTACTTTAACGGGAGTGTTCTATTCAAAGTGCCCCTTTAGTATTAATATCATCGAAAAGCGTATTTTCATTCGATAATCCCGAAATGAAAGTGAACGTATCGCAAGCAGGCAAAACTCGTACGGGGGAGTTTGTTAAGTTGCATATTTATTTTATTATATAAATTTATTGCGTTGGTTAATGGATTAAAGTAGGCAACTTTTAATACAGCAAAGAATTGAAAGAAACATAAACAAAATTATAATTCCAATTATAATCTAAAAAGATCTAAGACTAGAAGATTTTCCGGACTTTAGAAAATCTAGAGTCTAAAAATTCTTTTACGATCTGGAAGAAATAGAATCTAGGAGATATTTTAGAGTCTATAAGATCTAAGAGCTTTTCTAGAGTTTCGAAAATCTAGAGTAAAATAATTATTTTGTTTACGAAAAGAACTCGAAAATTGATTTGTTTGAATAAAATAGTAATTTTGATCTCTAAAAGAAAAATCCAAAAGAAGAGCTTTAAGCTTTGAAGGTACAAAGTGAGAAGTGTCTAATCCAACTGATATATTTAAATACCCAATGGTATCAAACAAGTTAATGCGTTTATTTTTTCGGTTGATATGTTTATGCGTATCGGAATGTGAGAGTAAAATGGAGAAAAAAAAATCTAAGCATTAGCAAATTTATTCCAAGATTTCCGTGATTTAAGCTTATCCTTATCCAGTGATTTAAAGATACTGGAGTAACCCGCTTGAAAAACCTGAATTACACAAACGTTGATGAAAGTTTCAGCGTTCAGGCAGGAATTGCAGTAAAATCCACCTGCTGTATAAAAGTGATGTTTTTTGTTTTGTTCTCTTCAATCATCCCCCTCACCAATTCGTTTCCCTTTTTAAGTGCAATGCTCTGCTGCATATGCAAGTCGGATTATCGTAGATGTAAAAAATTACCATAATTTCAATTAGATTTCCTGGCAATAATTATATGGCTAAAAGGCGTTGAAATCGTTTCCACCCGCATCTTGTCGTGGCGGGTCGCTGCCGCAGTATTCCACCTTTCATGTTTTGCCGTCAATCGTCTCCGACTTCTTGTGTTGTTCGCGTGAGTGCCGCCGCCGCCGCCGTTGCGAGTTTCAACTTCAGCAAAGAGTTGCACTGACGCATCCGCCACAATTTAAAATAAAAAAAAATATTTCGAAACTTTGCGATTACTCAGTGTGTTGGTGTCAGTAATAAATATAAAAAATAGTTTCAATCAACTCTCTCATTGTGCTCTTCAATTTATTTTGATTAAAAAATATAGACTAAAAAGACGCTCTATAGACGAATACTTTTTCAAAGGTTGGTTTATGTTCAAAGCTAGATGTTATGCATTAAACTTGTTCCTAGGTCTTTATAGTATTTTATAATACGCCTTTATATGGCAACAACCGAGTTTGTTCTCGATTAATATTTAAATAAGTAAACTCATGCATAATACATCGAAGTAAAATTTTCTCCGCATATAAGAAGGAGGTGATGAAAAATTAATCAATGCCACAAAACAGATTTACTATATAGTGGTGATACTTTGCAACACAAATATTAGCTCTCACTTATATATTTATTTTTTTGGGTGGAGATATTTTCGAATTTATTTTGAATATAGGGCGAGTGTAATTAAAGGTATAATTTGTTAACCTGAACCCTGATGGTTGAAAATTAGGATTAAGGGTAAACCTCAGCGCACATTAAATCATTCTGATTCTGCTGGTCGGTAGGATTTAATGCATGAGATCTCCTTCAAGCAAACCTATAAAAATTTTGGTAGTCCTGTGGGAACCAGCACTGTAAGAAGACACTGCTCGTTATTCATTGTTTATATAACATATTTCGCTTTATTTCTTTTCCTCTTCTGATGATTCCTTGGATGATTCTAATTTATAATAAGGAATCTTAAGTTTCATATTTTTCTTCTTGAGGTAATTTGATTTAATATTTAGTTAGATGCTGATATATAGTTATTACATTTTGTCTAGTAAATTATTTACAGGCATTGTAAGAGGCTTTTATTCGATGCGTAAAATAGAATGGTGCTTAACGATTTATATCCATTACTGTAATTGTACGAAGCAGAAAAAAAACAGTCAACAAAAAGTGTAATCAGAGGCTTATTCATATTTACCGATACATAATGAATACCCTTTTTGTTTCATTTTCTGTTTTATGTTTCTTTTTTGTGTTAATTTCGAAACGCGAAGCAGTTATTTCGATTCGGCCGAATTAATTGTTGTCGTCTATCAGAATTGTTAAATAAGAAGATACTTGCTCCATATTTCCAGAGAGTAATCAATACTGTCACAAACTAGCTTCATTAACGTTGCAACGCGCATTTTAATCAAAAGGATTGAAAGGAACTTTTTTCAAGATGATTTTTTTAAAATTGCGAGTATATTATGAGAAGCATTTTTGCAAATCAAATATAAAAAAATATTTGCTCAAGTTAAATGGTAATGAAAACAAATGCAAATTAATCCATTGAATTATCTTTAACTAACTTAATTTACAACTTTGCCAACTTTGAGGCAGACCCTTGTTTCAACATAAGTTGAAAAATAAATTGGAAAAAAGTTTACTGTGGCCTGGGGCTTTATAAATTTAACCCTCCGTTTCGGTAATATTTATTCAACCCATATTTTAATATGATATGCTTTTGTAAATACATATTTATTTTCTATGAATAGAATATTTATTTTTATTAATTTTAAATTTAATAGAAAATATTTTGACTATTTTATTTCGAAAATACAATTCATTATTTATTTAATTAAAATGTATAAATTGCATTATACTAATGGTATCGAACAAATGAGTGTAAACATGTAATATCCCAGGAAGATATGCATTTAGTTTATTTGTAAAGCTTTGCTGAAACTGTGTGCAATTCGAGTAATCTAGAAAATTATTCCAATTACAACTACCGGAAAACGGCATTGTTACCGGCTTAAATGATATTGCTTCTACTTTAATACGTATTTATTCCATTTAATAATACAGATTGAAAATTAGTATCCATTTAATAACGAAAATTGATTGCCGGTGAAGCACTTGCTACTTTTTTAATTACTTTATCCGCAGAAAGCGGTCGGATTATTTGTATACTATAATTGTTTCTAGGTGGAAGTTAATGAGGTGTTGATAGTTACAGTTGCTTGTTAATGCAACAATGAAAATGTCCAACCAAGTTTCCAACATTATGGTTTAAGTGGAAACGGGTTATTGTTTGTGTATACATATATATGGAGAGAAATGTGTTGGTTTTCCGCTTTTAAAAACCAACAAAACGACTTTAAAAGGCTGCCATCAACATGAATTTATTTTTTAACTTGCCATTTTTTTAATAGTATGCTAAATTTTAAGTAATTATTTACATTTTATAGTGATTAACTCGATTTGTATGCAAATGAGGTGGCAGATTTAGATTAATCCTAAACCTGCAAAATACTATATAATCGAAAACGCAAATGCTGCAATAAATGATATTCCGCGCTAATGATCAATATTCTATTAAAATTTAATAAGAATCGTTGTTTTTTGAAGATAAAAGGATCTTACACAAAACACTTTCGTTTGAAATTAAGAGTTTAGTACTTAATGGGGAGGCTATCATAATGAACCTTTAACTTGCTAATTTTTCAATTATTTTCGATCTTGCAGACTAATTTCTTTACAATTTTTCGGTTAAAAAATTAAGGATCTAAACGTTCTTTCTTATGCACAAAATAATTTGTTGCAAAATTGAATATTTTAGTAGTTCTATATTTTTTAATGAAGGCTAATTAATTGTTTTCTGAAAAAATGCCTAATTGTCTAATATGTTCCAATAAATTGATAGAATAATGTGCAGAGGCGCAATAATGTAAAAATGAAAATTTCCTCATGAAACCGAGAATTAAAGAAAAATGGTTTTCTGTCAAAGTGAAATATTACTTCAACAGTTATCCCAACCCAAAGATGATGTTAACACAGAACAATGAGAACAAATTATACACATTCAATTTAACGATTTAAAGCTCTACATGCATTTCAGAAACAAATTAATTGTTTTTGAAACTGTAAAGTTGATGATTTAATTAAACAAGATTTATTTTTCTATAGCACTACATGGAAATTCATTTAAAAAAGATTAAATAGTACAATTAAAACACGAAAAAATCGGACGGATAGAAAACATGTTTTTCTACATTCAGTAATTGAATGAAATAGTTTGTAAGCTTAATGAAACTTAACCCACTCATGATGTACTACTTAATGTCACCTAACTATCTATGTCTGGAGGCAATCCAAATATTTGTGTCAAACTTATCACAATATTTGGAGTTTCCGATCCCACTCACATTCGCAACAGCAAAGGGTGCTATTAATATAATTAAATTTTAATTGAAAAATATGTCCCGATGTTAATAATATGCTTTTGTATGTAAAAACAGGCGCTAGATCGTCACGTAGACTTTATTACAACGTATAGTGGCTGAAAATGAGAATTATTAGAGTTTATAAGTTTAAAATGTTTGGCACGTTCTTGTAAAGACGATGCACTTCGAATAATATTTTCTTGAAATTTTGATTAATGTACTTGTACCTGAACGTCGCGTCTTAGCACTAACTATTTGATGGCTTTTCTAATGGTGTATCGCACATCGTTTATGACTTTCAACAAGCTTTTATTATTTAATTCGGATATTTTTTTCAAAACGCTTTTTTCAAGGAGCTTTCTTCAAGGAGTTTCCTTCAAGAAATTCTACAACCAAGAAGCTCCTTATTTTCCGAATGCTCAGTATATTCAAGGAACGAGTAATATAAACTTGTATTTTAGCTTGAGGCGAACTTGTTTGGAGTTTTATTTCTTGAGAAAGTAAAATTTGGCGGAGTTTTCCGTCTGAAAAAGGTTTACGGTTGCATATCATGAGACAAGAAAATAGCAGTCTAAATAAAGTTAAAAATCATCAAATTAAACATGAAAGCGCAAGTTGTAAGCGAATCGTTAAAAAAAGGTGGGTTGAAGTTTACATAAGCTAATTGTAAAAGCAATTTCGTATTTGTTATTCTTGAAATCGTTTACATACATACATATTTTAATGTTCCAACATTAAACTTGTCGAAAGTTTGTTTTAATCAGAACATAGAACAGATGCTGGCTTGGCCGTATTATTACAGGACTGTTGCGATGTAATAAAATTTAGTTTCCTTGCCACAAAACAAACCAATCTAAACTTTAAAGGGCAGTTGCTGATTTATTAACTGATGGTCCAGACAAATTACGAAGGACCACTTCATTTAACAATTGCAATTGAAAAATGCATTAAACTCATCGCGATTCGAGCAACGTAGTGCTGATTTGACTCTTGGCAACATGTGACGTTGAATGCGTGCCGTTACGTCGTAATCCTGGAGTCATAAAGACAGAGATTGCGAAAGCAGAACAGAGAAAAAAGCTTCAATAAAATAAACATTGCAACGTACGGCAATACATACGAAAAGCAAAAAAGGACAACCCCCTTTAGATGGATCTTATCTATCTCCTAACCAATAGATTGGATTAAGTTCAATCTTCGGTGGCATTCTTGACTTAAATCCTAAATGACTTCAAGCTAATGATCTATAAAGCTTTCAATGTTTCTCGTTTGAAGAAGTTGTTTTTATATTAAACTTGCGTGGTGGACTTATTGAAAAACTTTCCGACTATTGATTGGAGTTTCACGTGACGGAAGTAACAACATCAATCCACTTTGCAGAAAATTAAATACAAAAAATATCCACGTTTTTCTTGTCAATTAATTATATATTAGTTATTATTTTAGATGAAACTAACTTTCAACTCGTGATTTGCCTCAGCAATTTTGCGAAACAGCTCCAATAATAGATTACCAGACTCATTTTGAATTTAAAATTGGTAGCTCAACATCAAAGGATGTACAAGTCTTCTTCTTATAATTTGATTGGAGATAAACTCGAATTAGCTAGATTTTTTAAGGACGTGTACATACAATTTTGTATTATATATGAAAAAGTTAAATCTTAAGCCAATACATAAGCTTAATTAAATTTTAGAAAATTTCTTTTGTTTTCCAAGTAGGTGAATCCTTCGTCTGCAGATAAGCTCCGTTAAACTTTAATGTCTATCGTTAATCAAGCGCTCTTCAATTCTTATGTGATAAAGACGAAGGAGCAGCAATGAATTAAATATAGTGTAGAGGTTTATTTAGTCACCAAAAAATGGCTAGACTAAATTCTATTGTATATTTCGCCTCTATTCATCTAAAATGATTGGTAGGAGGATGATAAATAGATTACAATAGTAATAGAAGTGGTTAGTCTTGACTGTTAATAAAATTTATTTCAGTGACCTTTAGAGGGTCTCCGTTATTAATAGAGAGGCTTGAGGTTGATTTACATTTCAAGAGTGTTAAGCCTGCCAACAATTATTGATCTTTCGTTTTCTTCCTGCTATCCATCTACCTGCTACCTGGCGCATTCGCCAATCCTTCTAATTAGCGCATGTTCTGCAAAATAAAGGTACTTGTAGTTAAAACTACATATAATGGGTCGGTTAGTTATTTTTCAATTATTTCTAGTTCTAATTAAAATAAACAAATGTTTTGAAAATTAATTAACCATCAACATGATTCAAGCCACAAGTGTAGTCAAAATACTAATTGGAATTAGAAGTTGTTTCCTGTTTATTTATATGCTATATTGCAGCGTAGATGTTTCGAAATTGCCAGGTACACAATACCGTAATTTATCTCATCCATTTGAATATGTTATTTTAAGGAAATGATTTATTGCTGAAGTTTGAGTAAAGTTTCGCTCAATATTGTTGTACTTTTTGGTTATTTTTGTTTGAAAGTTGAAGTGTAAATTATCGAACGTTATAGAATTCATTGGAGAAAAATTAAAAGTACTGCACTTATTTTTGTATTCGAAATAAAATTGCTCTTAAGGAAATTGTGAATAAATTTCGCAGTGATTGTAAATTTGCGTGTTTGCCAAAAAGTGCATTTTGTCACACAAACTTTATAAAAACGCGAATTTATTTCTTCAGAATGCGGAGGAAATAAATAAATATTCAATTGTAAGCAATTTTTCCGATATCGCGTAAAATGTTCAGCAGACTAGAAATATTATTAAGAAATTTAATGCTGAATACCAAAACTTTGAATAGGTCTGCAAAAATAATACAATGCTTTTAACAATGTGTATTTAAAGTTTTATTTTTTGTACAATATATTTTTTCCATTTATTTGTGCCAGTAGTTTCCAGTTTACAGTTCTGTTATAATACGAGTACATTCGAATTCGAAATAATTGCGAGTAAACATTAATTAAATTAGATTACCACAGTTTACCATGAAACACAGTTTACCATGAAACGCGAAATAATCACCATCATCGTCCAAAAATTACAATTTTATTAAAAGCGTATAAATAAAATTATGTGTAGCATGCATTAAATATTTCATTTGATTTTAAGGCTGCTTCTGCAAAAAGCTCATTGTTAAAATAACAAACTGCAATCATAAAACAAAGCTTCGAGATAATTTAAATTCAGTTCTTTTTGTGCCAGGAGCTCAAGATAAATATACAGTGTTATGTGTTTTTATGGCTCATATTCAGACAAATAGTCCATGTGATAAGAAACACACATTTATGGCATGAGAGACAATGAAATGCAAGTTATTTGATGCATCTACCATTTAAATTACCAACTATGACGGTTTGGATGCTAATTAGGGTCACTTTATTTTGAGTTTTTGAAATTCAACGACAGTCGTATAATATGCAAATCTAATTTTAAATAACTTTTGTCCAGACGAAAAAATGGGCAAAATGGTCATCAGCTCTGTCATCCGAGATTATCAGGATATATTTATTAGTTTCATTCGAGCTGTTTTTGTTATTTTTATCAAGGCGAATTAATTTTACAATGTAACACGTCCTTTAGGATTTATTCTACAAGATAATAATTAATAAATTGTGGTAAAATTAATATTTATTTACTATAGTGTTTTTAGGACGGGTAGTGCACTTGGTACTCGACGAGTGCGCAATGAAAGTTTACGGTTCTTAAGAAAATGCACTAACTACCTTTACTATAAATTATTATATTTAATAAAATTTTGTCGCAACTTTTTTAATTTGATAAATATTTTCGGATCATTAGGGAAATTAATTTGTGCCTTAATACTAATAACAATTACTAACGACAGTCATAAAAAAATATTCGTCAATCTTGTTGTCAACCTAGATTAGGATTTCCATTGTATTCATGCTAATTTTGTTGTTTTTATCAAAATTATAATTAATACTACATTGTTACATGTCATGTAACGGATTACCCGGTAGGTTTGTTTGTCTATATTAAGAATACCTATTTACTAAGCCAAATAAAGAAAATTTTGATCAAAAAATATAAATAACCATTTGATGAATCGATTATGGTGATATATGGAATAAATTAATTTTGATTACTAATTTAAAATTTTAAATTGAAACTTATTTAGAGCTGCATATAGATTATTGATTGAATTGATTCGATAAACTAATAATAAAGTTCGTTCGCATTTGAATAACCTTTGGAGAGTAGTTAGTATATACAATTATTAATATAGATATGGTGAATTAGGGTAATTTACATTTCAAGACTAGGACCTTAGTCCTTGATTAATTTAATTTAACCCTGTGTCATTTTGTGTGGCTTCCATGCATTTATTTCAGTTTAATAATAGATAATTATTTTAATTTAATAATAAGGCTAATTTCCTAGTTTTAAAACTAGTTTTAATAAAATATTTTCTTAACCACTAGCCCGGATTAAAAAATAATGCATGTCAGTCACAGTTAATAATTCAGTGCAATGTCTGGATTGGAGTGTTTGTTGATTGGGTCTAATACAAAAATACTGTGTTTTGATTAGCTCAATTAATCTTGTACATAAAATATTATTCTAAGAACGCAACAAAAAATATTAAATCGAACGTTTAAGCAGGAAGAAACTTAACAGGATTTGCTGTGAGCGAAACTAAATTAAATATATACTTTTGTTGTTGATCGAAATGCGAGGAGCTTTTTGAAAGCTCAAGATATCCAACTAGGAGTTGAATTTAAAATTTATTTAAGCAGGATGCTACTTCTTGAAAACATGAAAATTAATCATTGCAGCAATTCTTATTTACAGGACTGCATTAAATTACATTGTTGGATTATTTTCAATCCTGCAAAGTATTACGAAAAAGATTAATTATATATTAAAAATTTCATGGCTCCGAATATATTTTAGCTTTATGTTCTTCACGGAAGTTTGGAGTACTTACACCTATTCCAAACTTCTTGCGCGTTGTTAACTTGATGATTAATGTAGAATGTGGGGTAATGAATAAGACACATATGGACCTCATGTTGAGTTAAAATTTTCCTCCCTGCTGTTGCAGGATGGCAAAACACTGCAGCTTTCCACTTATCCCGTACAATCGAAATCCTATAAGCAATTCTGGTTGGCTCGTAATGAAATTTGTGTCTGTTTCAATTTTTTATCAAGTTATTGAATTTAAATTGGTGCAATAAATTTGTCATTAAATTGACGATGTTACTATATTAGTAGTAATAACACAGGTTCCACTAGAGTTGATGTGTAATAAACTATTGTGGCTCTATTGGCGTTGGTGCATCTGTCATATGATTCAGTAATCAAATTTAATTAGTGGGCAATTAATCTACAAATAACTAATTTCCCTACAGTATACAACAGCCTATTAAGCATATGTCTATGACAGAAAGGCATCTTTGCATTCCCTGGCGCTTAATCCAAACATATAAGATAATTGGAAGTGTTTGAACTATTTGTGGTGGTAGTGGATGAAAACAATTTGAGGAAATAATAATAATAATCTGCGATCTGAAAATGCGCGAGCCTATTAGTAATCCGCTATTATCAACAAATTACATGTCAGCAAGCGAGCCGTGCTGATTACTGATTGTTATCGTCTCAAGTAGAGGGAAAGAGTATCATTAGGTACGTTATCACTGGATGCTGAACGCCATAAGAACATTTTCTATGGTCCCTACTCATGACCGTGATATTACATCTCCTCAAACTCGGACGAAAATCTGAAATGTTGCGAACGCCACTGAGGATTACCTAATTAGTAAGATTATACGATACTTGTGCGGCGTCTAACTGACATTCTAATTACTAACTTGCAGATGGGAAACGAATTAATTTTCGTATACTACTCGAGTTAGTATCTATTTACCTTTGGGTGTTGTTTCATTCAAGGGTGATAATTTAAATTAAAATGATAGTGACTAATTTACCACCGTACTAATGCTATTACAAGACGCTTGCAACATCTTTGTAAGCATTAATCCAATTTTAAAACAGTTTTATTTATTTATCAATAAAATAAATTGATTCAAGTCAATCAGACATAATCAAGCTAATAAATAAATATTGCTATTCAATAATTTCGAATTGAATTTGCTTTGCTCCTTGAATCTCCTTTCAATTTCTTGATTACTAATCCAATTAATATTCGAGTTATGGTTGGTTTGAAATGGAACTTATTTTATTATCTAGACCCAAGTTAGTCGTTTTTGTCTAAGCTTGTCACTAAGTTTGACTCAAAAAACTTGTAACAACAAAGCAGCAAACTAATCTAATTATATATAGGATTTTGTAAGATTAGCAATATGAATAGCGATTAAAATAGTACGCAATAGGGTTGACGTCAAATGTGTTATGGAAATTAATAAATTAATAATAATTGCTAGAAGAAATTGTTTTCTTCGTTGTTACACCATGAAAGTAGATGTAATTTACTTATAATAATAATCTAAAAATACATATGTAAATTACAAGTTAAAGGATAATTTTCCTTACATAAATAATGCATGTTGTTGATGCAGACAGAAGATAGACATTATACATTTCCACAATAATAAATTAATAAATAAATTTGTTTCATAGCAATAAATTATTTAGAACAACCAAAATTGCAAAATGTTTGTAATAATAGGATGGGGGTGGTTGTAAGCATACAAGAGGATTTGCCAATAATAATAATAATAATAATAATATAAACATTTAAATTATAATTGGTTGTTTTCAAATTATTATTCCAATATTAACAAACTACAAAGAACAAAGTAAATTTAATTTATTAAATAAATTGTTTTCGTATATTATAATACACCGGTGTATTTCCTTTTATTTTGTGGCTTTGAGTAAGGTTTATGAAAGCACATATAATGTATCCAATACAATCAAATTTCTTTTTCCTGTGCTACTAGGTAAAGTTTTATCGTCCTCGTTCACTAAAAAAATCCTTTATGTTTGAGGATTCGGAATCCGAAAAGTGATTCATTCACAATATTGTTATCCGGGATTCTGATAAAATTAAAAATCACTGTATCAGAAAATTGTCTCATTAAATATATTTGTCAAACATGCGCTTTCATATACGAAATAATTAATTCCACTTATTGAATAATGAAATTAGCTCCGAGATTTTTCATTCCTACAGCCAATTAATTATAATTTGTATCTAATATAAAAGAATTCTTATATGACTCCAACGAATGCGGTTCCAAAGAAAGCTCGCTTTAAAAAAGGATAATAAGTATTCTGCAAATACTTCCTTGCTATCTTAAATTTCCACCATATATTAGAACATATTTGTTCAAAAGTAGAAGCGCTATTTGCATATCGATTTTTTGCAAGCCATAAAAAGCAATGAGAATAGATTTTATTTGCATTGGAGCACTGTGTTTATTTTACGAGAACACATAGTAGTTGTTTCTATCTGCTGCACTTTCATCAGTATTGATAACGTTGTAATTACGATCGAGAACATTTTTATTAAACCATTAGAGGATTTGCTTTATTTTTTTTATTTAATAAAAAATGCCATCAAAATGTTTTAATTTCACTTGTTTTATGTATGTTTCATGTTCTATTAAATATTAGTATGGAAGTTACGTTCAAGCGAGAACTATTTAACTTAGCTATGCATTGTGCAATTAAAATCTGAAATATACATTTGGCGCACACTGTTTTGCTTGTAAAATCAAAATGTAATCTTAAACAAATTTCGAATTTAAATTAAAGCTGGATAATATCACGTAGTAATGCTTAAACTTCTAATATGGAAAAGCGAAGACGGGTATTTAATCTTCTTTGTATAATATGTCCCATTTATCGCATTGAAAATCAAACTTGGCGTTTGCGTTCGCGTTTTGCGTTTGGCGTTAATAAATTTTGAACGCGATACACTTTGGCAATGCAACTTTGCATGATTATATAATGCATCACATCTATTACCATGATGTTCACATATAAGTCTTAGAACTGACCTACGTGCACTTCAAAACTTTGCCTAAAATCTGTAATTTACAAAAGTTATAATATACCGACATGTAGTAACTTTAGTCAAAAGTTTAGCAAGTCTAAACGGTGAAAAGTTTAAGTACAACAAGTCAACCACGTAGTATATGTTCATTTATGTTTCCCTTAACCAAGTCGTCTTCCAATGTGGAACTCATTATTGTTATTGCCTACAATGCTGGAAGAACAACGAAATAAATTCACAAACGGCTACTATATGGTTGTTTTACCGACTTTATTTGTCTGCAATTACTTCTATGCATGATATTTATTTTTGCAACACAAAAATTTACTGTAAAAGCCTTGTAATTAAATTGTAACAAAATATTCGCATGGGTTTTTCAGGAAATAATTAATTTTGAATATTTTTGGTTGATGAAGTCACAAAATATTTACAAAATTTTGCAAACATAAACAAATTTTACTTGATGCACTAATATTTTCCTTCCAGTCCTCTTTAATTAATTTTTGAATGCATGTCACTTATTTTCAAAAACAACTCGTTATATTCTTGTCGCACTGAACAAAAGCGTCTTTAATTAAATTGTAATTTGCAATTATGAAGAAGATATAATAATAAGGTATGATTAATAAAATTAGTGAATGAAGGCAGAGATGTAAACAAGTTCATATTCAGCGAGTATATAATTGCAATTTGTAGACATGAGACAATGTAAACGAATCTCTAAGTTTGATCATTAAACTTATAGTCTATAGCTATACCACACACCTTTCCTGAGGAGGAGAAGAAGAAGGTGCATGAATATGCTCTATGCGGGAGTATATAGTGTAAAAGCTTGCCAGAACAAAACAACAGATTTATCCTGCAAACTATAATGTAATCGGACCGGATTCTGCACAGCAGCTACGTTTAATAACAATAAATCTTTGGCGCTTGCAAGTAAACATATTGACATTTAAACAATATTATGCTCAATAATCTTTCACAGTTCGAGTTATTATCAATAGTCGAATGTGGATTAATGTTAGACAAACAATGGTTTTCAGTCATTATGAAAATTTGCATCAAGAATTAAAACTGTACATGAAGCAAACAAAGTACTACTAAAATGTATATAATTTTTGTAGTTTAGTTAAAATTGAAACTTAAAACTATGCATTTTCTATAAGTAGCTATTTTGATGTCGCACTTTCGTTTTAATAGTTGAAATAATTGCCTTCAAGAATTTTAAATGTATAAGCTTTGTGTTTTATTTCGTAATATAGAGCTGTAATATTTTTACGAGCACTACGTTTAGTATTACGTCGTATAAACATTAATGCATTTTAAGATAGACAATATTTTTAATCAAATAATTTTGTGTTGAAAAATTACATCAAAGTTGAAAGTCAAAGAGTTCTGAATGCGGCAGTTAATTTAAACGGGTGTATCTAATAAATTAATAAGATGCATTGAAAGAGCCAGGATTCATGATGATTTTCTCTTCGAACCGCGGAAAAGTTAACTGGCAGAAATTTTAATGAAGTTGTTTTTCAAGTAAAGTGTAGAATAGAGCAAATGCCAAATACATATGTTTATAATTTACAATGCATCTCACAATCTGAATTCTGGCATTTAATTTAAAGTTTACATCATAAGAGGAGTGCAAATTAACTGATCAGATTGACCGCCAGCTAGGCAACCCGATTTAACACGCCGAGATTTTTATGAGGATCAAAATACAGTTTATTAAAATAGCGCTCATATAAATTACTCTAATTTGAATAAATAATTTACCTTTGAGCTTTGAAAGCTCCTTACCACACAATAAAACAGATTTAGCTCGTACTCAGATCGATTTGTGCATTAGAGTAATTGAAACGTAATTAAATGTGTCAGTTAAAAATCTTTACTTTTTTCTAATTACTAAAATGCAATCAATTTGTTTGAGGGTTCAGTGAAAATAATCGATTGCACTTGTGCTAAAAGCTCGCCGATAACAACAAAGAGAATTACGACCATAAAATGTGTTGTTTAGTCAGCAGAAAATACTACTCTATTTGCAATTACATGAGTTTCCTTTATAAAGCACCCCTGTTTATTATTTTACTATTTCCAAGCGCATTTTTCTTACACTTTTTCAGATGGAAAATTATGCGCTACATATTGTTATGGCTTTATATTAATTTTCGCTGTAAAGTATTCAAGTACTTGTATAATTTGAAGAAACTACATAGTGATACCAGATTAGAATATTCAACTAGAAAATTTCCATTTTCTCTCCCAGGCTACAGCGCAATACTATTAAGGAAGTAATTTTACTTTATATTGCGTTTATATTTTCTACGTGCAATCTTTTTAAGTTCTAAAAGTATTAGTATACTTGTGGAAAAACAAATCGTAGTGTGAAAACTATAAGAAAATAAATATTTGCTGTGCTTTGCAAAAGCTCAACTTTTTTAATTGGCATCGATCAATATGCATAATAATATGACGCAAATAATTAATGGAAATTTCGTAATTACTTCTTTCATATTGTCAATTACAGTCAGTCGACTAAAATATAGTCGTCTGTATTTTATTGCAATTTTGTTATATGAAATGCACAGCTGCATGTGCCACAGAAGTATATGTTACTTTATTATACTTTAGAATATGATTTTAATTGAGTCGCCAATTGTCTATTATGCAGGCCATTTCATTTAAATTTTCTTCATCTTGTAAATATTTTAATTGCCTACTGAAAATGACTAGTGTGTGTTAGATAGGTGGATAAAATGTTTGTTTGATTTGTTTTGTATCCTCGCATGTTTTATTCAACACGTAGGGTCCTTTCCGAATTGTTTGCCAAATACTCAAGCTTCATTTAAGACTTGACTTTGTAAAGATGTTTCTGAAGCTAAATCTTGGAACTTGTCGAACATAATACTATAATGCAAATGTTTTGAGAATTACAGAATTTTTTGCCTGATGAGCTGATGTTATCACTTTTATATCTTGGACATAAAAATAAGCCATTAGCCTTATTAAAATACTTTACGACAGAAACATAAAAAGGGAGACTTGTGTTCTTAAAATTTAATTCACTGTTAGCGTGCCTTAGAGGGCACTTATTATTTCCAAATTAATTTTCTCTGCTGGTGCTTCCATATAGTGTCTGGAAGATTCTATATGTGTACAAATATGACGTAAGGTCTTTAAATTAATCTAATAAAATTGTAGATAAAAAACATATAAGTAGACCTTTTTCATCTTTTTTATTAAACTTTTCAGAATAAAAGCTTTCAAACTTTACGGTTAAGGCAAAGGATTACAACCGAAAAAATTATATTGAAAATGTTTTATGTAGTTTTTTCTTGGTCAAAAATAATTTTATTACGTTTTTTATCTATTGTACTTTGTGAGCGTTTTTCAGTAAAAGCTCTAAATCTTTAACAAATTTAAAAGCTGTTAAAACTAGAAAGGAAAATAGCTTGATCATAATTTGCCAGCCATTGATTTTGACGTATTGCAAAATGAAAAATGTGTTAATTAGCTTTGCAGTAGATTGCATGGTTTGATAATGTAGGCAAATGCACGTGGTATATTTAAATTGGTTCATGTCCTGAATCTGATAAGTTGGGTAGTAAAGTTTATCCCTGAAATAAATTTTATACGATACTAATGTCGTTCGCGAACTCAAGCAGATCCGGTAGTTAACGTAGTGATTATCCGGTTGCTTCCGAATCAGAGAACGCCTCGGTGCTAAAATCGACGTTGCGGCGCCGTCCGATGGCCGTCCAACGTGCCCTCCTCCCGATGAACGATTGCTCTTTTAAATGTTGCAACTTGTAAATGAGAGATAAAAAGTTCCATTCTTCTTTCTGCGCTGTATTTTATGATCTGGATGCAAATGTGATTTTTAAATGAAAAGCACAAGATACAAAGGACGAATTATTTTTCGCCTTTGTAGTTATAAACCAGCTCAATAGAAATGCTTAAACTTCTTCAGAAACTTTATTCAATTCTTATGAATAGACAGTTTTAAATATTCTTTTATACCGAGTCGACTGACACCAATTTTTTTCCAGATTTAATCTCTCACAAAATAAATTTTAATGAGAACGACGTTTCGGATATTAATTTCATCTTTAACTGCATTTACAAAGAGATAATTATTTTCTTTAGCTTTGACTTTTCCTTGCCAATAAAAAATTACTTATTAATATTATTATTAGTATTTTTATCGTTGAACTTTAATGAAAATCGAACCGTATTCGATTCTTAGAATTGAGAGCTGAAACGTAATCGCATTGTTCTCCAGAATTGAATTTCCAATTAAACAATATACCCTTATTCAAATTAAATAGATCTAGTATGTTATTTGAGGATTAGGATTTTTTGTTCTAATTTTATAATTCGCTACTCTTTCTCGTAGATATCAAATTCAAAACAGAACATTCCGGTTCGTAGAAAATGCATTTATTTATTGGTGTGAGAAAAATAAAAACAAAAATATAGAAGCATTCCCGTCGCAGTTGATTATAGAGACTGATAATGTTGTGCAAGAAGAAACTTTGCAACTTGAGTATAAATTATTAATAGAAGCTATAGTGCAGGCACATCACTAAACTTTTATCTTTGCTGCTTTGCTACTTTTAAATGTAATATAAGATCCAATTTACTTCGTTTGATAAAATTCAATTACGCAAAATTGATCATTTAATTGATCACTCAATAAAAAATGCTACAAATTTATACACGGATATTTTGTCGACGAACATTGTTAAATGTTAATTAATACTATAATAAAAAGTGACAATCATTAAAAGCTCGTAACTGCATTGCATATTTTATATACTGCATATTGCATATAATATTAAATTTTGAAACAATCTATGTAGCATCGTAACTTCAAAAAGTCTAATTAAAAGTTTCGCAAATTAAAAAGTTTGTCTGCTAGAATAAATAGATAAGATGCTTCTTGCTACCGAAAATTTTGGTGAATTTTCGTAGTAGATTTTAACAAATAATTGTTGTCAATGTTTATATTCTATCGGACAATATGACATATTATACTAAACAGTTTAAATTTAAAATAAATACATTATATGGACAAAATCAATAATTACTGAATTAATATTCATATTATAATTTAATCAAATGTAAATTTGTTTAAAATGTTGTTAAAGGTTTGGTATTAAATTACTATTTGATTATTTCATACGTTTAATAATAATTTCAATACTACATTAAATTTTATTATTATTATTATTCAAAGGTTTGGTTTGAATTTTAAAGAGCTTTCCATATAGAACTTAAAATTCAAAATGATATTCTAAAGCCTCGTTTAATAAACTTTTAAAAACGTCAGCGTATTTAACAATATATGAAGATTTATCTACAAGTTAGAGTAAATACAGATTTAAATGTCTGAGAAAATTGATAAATAATGTGATTTTCTGTTCGCTTCCAAAACCCGGTCCGTGTACATGAAAATTAATTACATTTGCTTTAAATGGGAAGAAACGACCATTGTGTCCTTATTTCAATATACAAATACTAAAGTTGCCCTTAAGAAATATAAATCTTTCCAACGGTGACACCTTTCCTGCGAGCTTGCATTCACTGTTTATAAATTTACCTTTTAATAAATCCTTCCATAACAAATGGTACATGCCTTTTATGATTTTAAATTTTAATTTATTTCCCCGTTATACCAATTTTATAATTTTTCGCATACTTTCTCGCTTATACCACATAATAACGGAAAATTCTATTATCAGAGCTTCGATTCTGTACGTGTCCGATGATATTAGACAATTATTTTTCGTGTGCCGTAATTTAATAAGCGGGATGAAAATTCAAACTAATTGAAGTTTTATTAGTTATTGCGGATCAAGTGCAGGAAGACAGGAAACAAGATAACCTGACAGTAACACATCCGACCAAGAAAGTAATTGGAACGAGTGTTGAAATCAGTAGAGCGCAGAAAACCACTCGCTTCTAGTCTCCTCACACGAATTTCCCGATAAAATATTAGCCGGTCCAAAAGCTATCAATTCGACGACATTGATAACATCATCCATCATTGCAATAACAAACGTCATCGCACTGGAAAAGTATCAAAGCGCACATGACAGAAGCTTTTCAGACTTCTTAATATAAACTGAGATATGTTTTTATATTTATTCTCCCCGAATATCGAATGAAAGTTGCTAACATCAAAATGCCATTTGTGTCGATTTCAAAGCAAAAACTCAAAATACAATAAAACTTTTTCCAGTCGAACTAAATTAGGAGTTAGTAGTTTTTTTTTCAACACCCTTTCTGCACCTCATGCGAAAAAAAGGTCGAAGAGATCAATGAATCTATTAAGGGCTTAATTTTCTTCACAAATCAAACGAGTTGAACGCTACGTCACTAAATCAAATTTCAGCACATTCCGAAAAAATCATTACCAAGTTGAACGAAACATTGAGTAGAGAGAGACATTGTAGGAAAACGTTTACCAGCTTGAAAATTTCATCCCAACTCACAAGGGTGTAAAATGTTCACGTTACGATAAGCATATTACGAATATATTCTATTAGAGTGTACGTCGTTGTAAGCAGGCGATAAGAACATCTTCTTCGAAAAGTATTACTATGCTGGTGCAAAAGGGGTTAGATTATTGGACAAGTCCTTTTCCAACCCTCGAGCCCTTTCACCCAGGTCGATCATACAATGTTTATCGGCATTATATATCCGACCGGAAAATGAGATGCGGCTGATAAACCACAAAACGACCGCCAACTTTATACCTCGCGGTGTCTGGCCCTTTCCTCCAACTTTAGATGTTTTGCTAAGAAGAACGGCAGGAATGCCAAGTATTAGCTTTTAGCCAATGAAGGCCTAAAATGTCTTGGCTACACTGACAAGGTATGTTCCTCTTTCACGCCATTATTGCAAACGTGAACTGTTTGTACTTTTTCAAAGGTCTCTCGCTGTCACCTGACCAAATGTCACTCAAAAGGATTTATTGCCTTTTACGCTTACCTAGACACCTTCACAAAGGACCTCCATTAGTCTTCCTTTTTTATTAGAGACTCGAAAATTTTCGCACAAGCCTCTACGATATTTTACTATTCAATTGCTTCTTGATTCATAATTAAATTCAATTATCCAATAAAGAGATAATTGAATACTCTAATGAAAAGTGACATGATGTTCGGAATTAATGTCGAGAATGCCGTTTCAGGATTCAGAATTCATAAGGATGAAATTCGATTTCCCGCGCAATTGGATGGATCTTGAACCCTACGTCATTAATATGACTCCTCTTTCACTAGTTCGTGCCAATAGTCTAATTGGATTGAAAAATGCATGGAAAATCTGTTGTTTTCAATCTATTTATATTTCATGAAAGTATGAAATTCATTGTATTTTCATCGGTATTTCGTAAAGGAGTAGGAATCTCTATCCATTCGGCGATATAAAAATGCAGCTACATTTTCTTGCATATCTTCATTCCAGTCCCATCAATATCTCCCAACGTTGTATTGCACCGAGCATTGCAAGAACTTTTCTTATTCAGACTCTACAAGTTCAATATTGAAACTTAAATAATGTCCACATTCCCAAATCATTCACATTTTATAATATTTTGATTTTCTAGACAAGTATCCAAGAGTATATTATTTATACATTTTTTTTGGAAAATATGGTAGAAGTGGAAGTTAACAAATTAAATTATTTTCAAACTGGATTTTAAATCAATCAGTTATGAATTGATATCGTCGATTCAGTAATGCTAGATTTTCGATGTCACATTAACTAAATCTTGGCATCAAATAAATTGAAAGCAAACTAAATGAACGATAAACGAAAATAATTGTGACATCAAATCGATTTTCAATTTCAGTAATGATTTAATAAAACTTGCAGTTTCAATTCAAATATTGTGTTCCGACAAATATAATTGTTTAAATTATAATATGAATAACAAAATATATATGATAAAATAATAAATTTATTTTTTATAACTTCTATTAGCAATAAACCCTGCGGATCTTTTCTATATTTTTTTATAATCAGCTATTTTATTTTTTTATTATTTTATGCAGGTTTGCACATTCTGTACATCGATTTAAATTAAAACTACCTTTTCATATAACGCGAAAAAAAAATTCAGTTACAAGCAAAAAATGGGTTTTAATATACGTAATATGAAAACTGTGTTAATCTTAATAAGTTTATAATTTTAATTAAAAATTGTGCTATTAATAAAAGCGGTTATTTACAATATTTCAGCCCGCTTGAGTTTTAATTTGAACATTTAATAGGAAATTGCATTTAAAAAGCTTCGAAATGACCTTCGCTTAATATAAAATATTCGATTTAAGATGGAATTGGATTTTCTTGGTAGCGAAAGCTTCAATGTCGATATAGTTTGAGATAAAATCAGAAAATCTTCCAATACGCTCGTTTAAGCCACCCCATTGAACAA
The DNA here is from genome assembly GCA_963556235.1 of Cryptophagus acutangulus. Taxonomy (NCBI): domain Eukaryota; kingdom Metazoa; phylum Arthropoda; class Insecta; order Coleoptera; family Cryptophagidae; genus Cryptophagus; species Cryptophagus acutangulus. The sequence goes on from OY744564.1 coordinate 5,317,516, forward strand.
CTTGTCTGATAAGTTAATTAAGCAACCTCGCGAAAAACATTTATAGACTGCAGCTGAATTTATAGCCAAGTAATCTAGTTGCTATTGTGCTACAACCACCTTGATGATTTTTTCCAAAGAAATAAACTTCTTCTGCGTAAATATTTGAAAAACAAAGTTCCGGCGTGAAAATGGAGAAAACTGAACAGCTAAGTAAGTAAAAAGGGTAAGTAGAAAATCGTGCCACGTTGATAACATCCTCTGATGGCGTCGATTCTCTTAATTTCCTTTAAAAGTCGCGATGATGAGTGAACGGAGTCTATCTCGAAAAAAAGGCATTAGATGAGTATGTTCATGGCTCCACGAAAGATCAAATGTCAGATATGGCGTAAAGATTAAATTAATTCCAGGTCTTTGTATATGAAAGTCGAGCGAAGCCTCTTTTGCTTGCCTTTGACAAACTTTACTCTTGAAATCCAAAGCAGATAAGATTGTAACCATAATTAGAAGACTTGCACAAAATATAGCAGCCAAACCGTTTTATTACTGGAACGTCCTCCTATATCACCTTTAGCGGATTACGCATTCTTGCGCGAAATTTAAATACATATAAATCGTTGGCAATATTTAATCTGTCAGGGCTAATATCGCGGTTGAATAAAACTATATTATTGTCTAACGAAAATTTAACGTCATTTTTAGCCGCTCCTCTTCTATCTACATGCACATTAAGTTCATTGGGGGTAATTTGTTATATTACTATACGAAATGTGAAGGGTATTATTACTAGTATTGCTGTAATTGGCGAGCACTAAATCACACTAATTAGCAAGGGTTTTGTGAATATGGCTAGTCCTGGACTAAATCTCTGCATGCAATGTGAAGGACCTTTTTGGATCGAGAGCAAAGTGAATCTAGTGGGTGGATGAGATCTGCAATGAGAAACTCCAATGTTCCTTTAATGCTTAGTGATTTAATAGACGTTTTATAAGGCACGTAGTCTAACATATCAACATGCAAGTCTCGCAATGCCCTACCAGGACTCTTCATAGTACTCGCGAGGGCGGATTCTTTTATACAACTAGTTTTTTTATATGTCCTACTTTCTGAATTTAAGATCAACGAGTCTTTGTATCTTCTAGGCTTTTAATCTTTTAATGGGGTGCTTGCTAACTTGAAATTGCATGTACTTGAAAACTAATGCTACGAATGAATGATGATGAATGTCCATTATATCTTTCAGTAGTTGTATTGTGTGCGCAATTTTTTTTTGTCCAAAATTCTGCATACAATTCTATTTCACAGACTTGTACGAGTGCAATTCCATGTTTTTCTTGAGAGGAATAAACTTATTTGTTTTTTCGCTATCTAGATTAGATAGACTATTTTTTCGGGATTCAACGTACTTATGTAACTATGTCAAATGCAATATTGGCCTGAAGATTCGGAATTCAGGTCAATGCATTCATACAACTCTTACGGTATATAAGATTTTCATTTGGTTTTCGTAATTTAATAAACGGGAAATCATATTTTACTTTATTTATTTGATCCTTATTCATAAGGATTTCGGAATAATTTGCATTTATTTCAGCGACAAAATTTCTTACCTAAAGTATTTGTTTCTGAGCTGAAATATATATTTTATCTTGAAGAACTGGCTCCATCCAAAAAGTTTATAATAATGTAATTAATACAGTTTGGTTTGCTGTACTTATTTTCCATAATTATACTAAAAAAAGGGTGAGTGTAGTGAGAGAGCTCGTTATCAACTAACAAAGTTTCTTCTGCTTTGTAATTGTAATCTCGTTGAAATAGAAGTTCCCTATTACACAAATAACATAGTGCTATAATTGAAACATGTAACATGTATAAGAACGTTGGTGTAATTGTGGTGGAGGCGCTGATGATGAGGGAGTGAATGGAACCGAGGTTGTTGTGCAAGTTTGGTAGGCAATAGATTAAGCTGTGATTTCCTGCGTAAGTCAATGGGCACTATCAGTGTCTGTCTGAGTGACCATATATGTCGCCGGGTTTCTGTCAAGGGAGGCCTGGGAGGCAGTGCACTTCCTGGTGGCTAGCTAACATGTCAGTTCAGACAATCCCCAACTGGCTGTCACTATCGCGAATCCACACGTTCATCACGCCCGCGCCAAATCAAATTATCGCGACCGCAACATTGGATCAGTTTAATTTCTTGTGGGGATTGAGTTAATTGGAAAAGTTTTGTCATTTTTAATTTCGCACCGCTTTCTCTCGTTGTCTTTATTGTTGTCATCATCTGTTGTTGGGTATCGTGTGTTTCTTCACATCTTCCCGAAACTTTTGGACTGGTGTGCTGATGGGGCCGCACCGTATTGTATTATTCAAATTTAATATACACTGCAATATGTCAGGATTCTGTGTGAGACTGCTACATATACCGACGTAAACATAAATCAAATCTTTTATATATCAAGTTATTCTACAGGTGTACAGAAGATGAAACGCATATTTAATGAAGATAGAATATAATTTATATGAAATTTGGAGGTTTACGTTCTGGAAACATCAAATTATCCTTCCGAAAATTCTTTTTAGGACTTTTGTATTGCGTAATAAAATACCACTTTTACAAAGCAGGCTAAATTTGCAGGATTTTCAATTTTTTTCCAAGAATTTCTTCTTCAATATTCGTGGAATTAAATTATTTATGCAAAAATGTATGTAGATTTTGCCAATTGTTGAATAACTCTAAATAATTAATTGATTTAAATTTAATAATTAAACATCTGTAGAATTTATACAACCTGTCGATATTAATCAACAGCATGCATTGATATAATTATATCATTGTGTTTAAAATAATAGGACTTTCACTACAAAGCTTTTCGAAGTAATTATTATTGACAACGATGTTGATGTATGTTTTATTGGAAAATCTATTCCAATTATTGTCCTAGTTAAAAGGAAATGTATATATTTTTATATTTTACATGATGGCGAAAAATAAAAATTACAGACATGTCGTCTGTTGTCTGTATCAGGCAATACTTTGCAATTTTTATATCCGCCAGTAAAATAAAATAATAAATATTATTTCCTTCCATCTGAAAAATTTCTCTGGTCTGAAAAATAGAAGTCGACACTAAAAATGATAGAGATATTGGCTGGCTTACTGTGTAGCTTTTATTTTATTCATAAATTTTATTTTTATACCTTAAGGCACTTTAGTTTTTTAAGAGCTTACTTGCTTAATTTTTAAAGGTTTATTAAGTTTAATTTGTGTTCGGTAAAAATATTTTGAAATTTATTGTATAAGATAGACGAAGCTTTCATAATCTAGAAAACAATAATATATTACTATTTAGCGTTGTAGTTTTAATTAGAGAAAATTTGGATAGCAGATATATTTTTCTTGGGAGTATCTTGAATAGTTAAAGCTTGCAAAATCACGGATACGGCTCGTAAACAGCTCGTAGAATTTTTGTTCATTACTCAATTAATTTGAAATTAATTTTGAATGGTAGCTGAAATATAGCTCTATACAACTATATTTTAAAAAAATTTCAAATATTTTTCCATAATGCTTAAAAATTGAAAAAACCACGATTACGCCACTTTTAGGCAACCCGCATACACGAATTTTAAACTCAGCGTATGGTCGCGCCTGGCGCAAAATTTATTTAGCTGCTTTAATCAAGTTTATTTAGTTATTTGATACTTCAACTATGTGAAAATAGATTTTCCTATCTTAATATTGTTCATAATTATGATTGTCTTATGTTACCGCACTAAGTTTTAGAAATAGTAGTTATTTTACTGGAAAGGATCAATAGAGTGGAACACAAGTTCGCAAAATAAAACTTGTTTTATGTACTTGGAACTATGTTTTATTCGTTTTTAAGGAAAATTATCCATGTTGAAGGTAGGTATGCTATAAAGCTTCTAAGCATCATTCAACCATTTCAATAGAATATTTGATGTTTTTCATTAAGGGTTGCAAATAAAGCATATTGTGTGTTCTTTCATTTTATTTACTATGTGCACTCAATAATAGCATAGTGACTTTGAAACATTTCTTTATTTACTTGGGTTTTCTTAATATTTCATCAGTTTCTTGCATGTTTATAAACATTTTTTGCCCATTTTAATTTTAATGGCTTCCTTTCAATAATAGAATAATTTTTCCTAATATGTATGTATGCTTTTAAAATTACTTTGTACATCTGACAGCTAGCACTTTAAACTTGAGAGAGCTTTTAGAGCTTTTAATGTTTTCACATCCAGAGCGACCAAAATAAAAACATCCTTATGTTTTAATTTTGTCATGTCATCAATTGTATTACGATTTGAAAGAAATTAGTAATCTGCATAATTTGTTGTTCATTTGCATTAAACCTCATATACACGTTTTTGGAACCAATTATACGCGGTATGTTAAACTACACGTACAAATCCACACGTGGTAACCGAATTATGCTTCTGTAATTCATTAGATGTATTAGCTAGTTAACACTATGCATTTTCATACATAAAGCTGGAAGCTCCCAATATCTAATATATTTGATTTGAATAAATCAATAATTATTTGATTAATTTCGAGACAATTTTATTTCGCATTAATTTTTCAGGAAGATAATTTCAGCAAGATTTTAGTAATAAATACGTAAATTGTAATTACTGAAATGAAACATTAAAATCAATTTGAAATAATGGGTTAATTGTGTTATATAAATAATTTAACTAAATTTTGATAAATTATTTATTTAAAAAAAAGTTTTTCTATCACACATATAAGAGTGTATAGTATAAATACTAATATTTGTTTTGATATAAAAGAGGCTTGAGGTCTAAATTAAAAAAGTTTCTATCGTTTATTGATAAACTTTTTCCTATGGGCTTTTTAAACTTCCACGCACTAAACAAACCGCTTTATTTCGGTATCTACAGTTTATTTCTAATTTCCGCTTTGTATACTTTTTTCGCATCTCTTTTTGATTATAAAACGATTATTTTTGTCGGAAAAGCTGCATTTAATGAAAATAATGGTCGGATCATTGTTTCCTGTCCTACATTGATCCCTTTGGATTTTATATTAATTAATAACGTATAACTTTCCCACAGGATTTTCATTTAAATTTACGATATCATAAATGTGTTTAAACTATGGTCAAAATAAAATCAATTTTCATGTTATATTATTAAGTTTGGTATAAAATCTAATTAAATGCCATAAAATTTAATGTGATTCGTGCTGGACTCGTAATGAAGATGCTTTTTCCGCAATAAACTGAAGAGTCAAAAGCATATAGTAGTCTCTAGTGAAGCGTATTGCTCTATATTACATTACGTCAAACTATTTAAAGCTGTTCCATTCAACATGAGACGAACACAAGTGACTTTATTACTAAAAGCAGTAAACCGCACGTACTCATCATGTCAAACACAGCTTCTACTTTCAAATTTCCACGATAACTATTATAGAGGTAGATGAAAATTGTGGATGAAGCATTGTCGAGTCGAGGATGAGCCCACGTTTTTGAATACTGCTCTAAAATATTGTTTTAGCAAGCTACAAAGACAAAAAAAATAAAGTATATTAAATTTATACTTTCTCTGATATTTTTTGTACAAGCCAAATAATTTAAATTTTTTGAAAAAACTAGATATTTTGAGAATTAAACCTTCATTATGCCCAATGAAGGAAATATATTCCCTGGTGGCTATTTTATATTTGTAATAGTTCCAGTGGCGCCTCGATGCACTTAGTAGACAAACACCAGATGAATTTAATTAATTATTATGATGTTTGCGTTGCCTTGTAAAGGGCAGTAATTCAAATAATGCATAGTATATGATTTACATATTTTATTGCATTTCCGTTCCGAATATGTCGACTTAATATAATATAACATATTTCAATGTAGTACTATGGAAGAAGGATGCGCTAGCTACTTTTTCATATTGCAAAATTTCAACATAAAATTCCCTGAAACCCAGTTTGAACAGTAGAGAAAAATGTATGCAAAATGTAAAATATATATTATAATATAGTAGCATTGTACGCATTTCCAAGTAGAATTAGCCTGAGACTGCAAAACGCTGTGTTCACAGAGTTCAAAGGAAATATTTGTGTAGGGCTGCTTTTTGCATGCTATTTTAGCTTAAAAAAATTGCATAAATATATATGCTTGTATATGATATTATTTAAATATGGGTAAAATACGAATAGTAAGGGTTTTTCCCATACATATCTCTCAAGTAAATATTAAATTCTACGCCAACTGCTAAAAAAATTATATTAAAAATCTGATAAAATGCATAAGCGGTCCTACTTTTAGGTGTGAGGTTTTTACATGCGAAATTTTATTAGTGTTCTTTCCACGGCAAAATTGTGCTGCTTAGATTAAATAAAAAATGCTGATTTTTGTATAAGCGCATTTTATTCACGCGGAAATATATATTTATTGTTTTATATCGAGCCATATTTAATTAAGTATGGATTGTTCGTTTGTGATTAAATTGGTTCATTTAAATAATTTGCGGATGTGTAAATTTGTTAAATTAATTATTTATTATTAAATGGGTAACATGTTCATGGAGTTTAACCGACAAATTAGCCAAAACTTTAAATGCGCTTGATTAAATTGCAGGAACAAAATAATCCTCTAACAAGTAGTCGTAGATTTCCTAGATTAAGTAGCTAGCTCTCATATGAAACACTAGAAATAATTCAAAAATAGATCTTTTTAGAAAAAACTGATACAGCGTTTGCTCTATTTTCCTGTGAGCGTTGTTCAAAGCTCTCATGTCTAAGATCTCTCGAACTAAACTTTTTTATTTTATTTTCTAATTATATTTTGCATCTAATATTTCTTACAATAAACCACTTGCAACAATAATTTGCAACTAAAAGACGAGAGCGCTTTAATGCCAATTAGCAAGTAAATTATATTTTCAGCGCTTTTTTATTTATGAAAAAAGCTCTTTTTGTTTGAGCACATAAAAATATGTCCCGCATTAAAATTAGCTGAAATCTCATTACAGAGCTTTATACAAGAATGATAATATAAAAATTCTGAGCACGTACATGTTGACATAGTGTTTTACAATTTCGTTTTGCTTATAAATCTGTCTATGCGAGTTGTAAGCGACGACCACATAGCGTCGGTGTTAATTCTGAGCTTGAGCTTAACGTATGGCTCTCGATCTCTCTGAATATAAACTAACCTAATAGCTTGTTCTCTCTCCGAATACTCCTGATTGTGGTAATTTGCCGACCGGCACTAATACACTCTGTATATTTTCATGCTCGATCGCGTATAAATGCGTTCCATGTATTAATAGAACATATTGCCAATTATTTAATGATTTCTGCAGAAGCTTCCAGTCAATTGGTGCGATTCGTATTGTTACGATCCCAAATCTGATGTAATAATTTACATTTATCCAATTTGGAGCAAATTTACTTTTGGGGGTCAAGTCTAGTTTCAGATCCCGTGATCTCATTAAATTTTTATCAAATTTTTTGGGCCATCCGGATATTTCATAAGATTTAATGAGGTTTCACGAGACTCCAGAGATTTGAGAGAATCTTTGTGGTTTTCGTGACCGGAGGGACTTGGGGTGATGGTAGAACCATCAAATTAGATTTGTCTAGTATTTTATAAAATTTTAAAAAAGGCCAGTAATATTTTTTTGACGACTCCAATAACAAGTTTGAACTAAATGGTGAAGTTGCCAGTATTCGAGTTCTGTAGCTAGGAAATTTGGTTACACGTTTAATTTCCCAGTTGCCGTGATAGACAAATAGGAGCTGAACTGCATTTACGTCATGCGGTCTAAATATTGATTCTATACGGGAGTGAATAGTCTATAAAGAAGAATTTTGCTGGAATTCTTGCACGTCCACAATTCATTGTCCTTTCGGTGTATAGTTAAAGAAACCCATTTTGATGTTTCGCACTGCTTTTCCTCATAGGCTTGAACTTATTGCAACCATCAACTGCATGCTCAACTTTGAGAGCGTCTAAAGCTGAATTGGCACTTAACACCACAAACCTCTTAGTTTTTCTTAAAAAAACACTTTAATATCTATTCAGCGTCTCATTCGTTCTTTGTAAATCAATATTGCGTTCGAAATGAAATTTTCATCCAGTTTGCTGTTTGAGTTGGATATTGAATAATGAAATGATAAAATATGTCTTAGTTTCATTTATCGGCTTCCCTCATATTCTTGAATTATTCAGATTGACGCTTATTTGAATTTATCGGTTCTTGGACGTATTCTCAAGGGGTGCATAATTCCCTGTATTCATAAGCATTTGAATGATGAATGTTACAAGTCCAGTTACTGATATAACGAAATGCTGGGCATTAGCTTAAATATTTTATGTGGACTAGACGACATTTAATAATAAATAAGTGCATATTAAGATTTCAGGAGGATAAAAATGATTAATAAGCGTACAAGACGAAGGCTTAATGAACGTTGTCTTTTTCGCACAGGATTTAAGACTAGCGGTTTCTTTAAATATTTATGAGCTTCTGAAAGTCGGATATTAGAATTCTAATTACTACCGGATTTGCAGGATTTTTTGCAGTGAATCAACAAGTAGCACAAGAATTTATATGTTTTAATTATAGTAGATTATAGGATATTTGATTTCGCTTGCTACTTGATTTAATACTCAAGTCGATTGCATAATTGAAGGTACCTACCTAATACTAAACATCAATGATAGACTAAAGAGATTCACTATAGGCATGATGGCTCGTTAAGTATTCGATTTAGGTATACCTGTTGTTTTAGTATAGACTTGGAGGATAGATATAGCAAACAAGAAGTAACTTTAGTTTGTGTTTCCACACTTGCGTGTTAATGGTGTATGGGGTGAAACCCATTGTCGGAACTGCAGGTCTAATTAGACATCAGTCGGCTGCCCCAAGACACGCAAAATTAAATCTTCCAACATTTAGATACAGTCTAAATAACGCGGATATGTTTACACACGAAGATTATTTGATTTTGCCCAACCTACATATAATACGGGGATTAGCTTTATTATTTCTCGTGTAACATGATATGCTTTATCTTATCGGGGTTTCGCTTTTTTTTTGACTAAATAGCAAAATTAATTTGTGCTATGAGGTAGATTATTATGCATAATAAAAATGATTATCTAACGGGTTGAGAAAGTTTAGTAATGCATTACACTTTCTTAGGTACAATGCTGATGATTACAAAACAATACGAAACAAACTTGTATGATATACAACGAAATTCCAATTTATACAATATCATCATGTTTTGTTGAGTTGCATTACAGGCTGTCTTTTATACATACATTCTAATTAATCCGAGCAAAATGTCTATCCATCAATCAGTGCACTGGTATTGTGGTAGATTTATATCTATTGTTAGAAGATATGTTATACACCATTTACGTCTATTGTTTATAAATATTTATAAAATGCAGTAATAATTAATTTTCTCCTGGACGACAAACAGTTGCATTTAATTTAAAATACCACCAAGTGCCAATCGTACTACTATCTCATATAAAAGTAGTACCGACTAGAAATTGGTACTATTTAGTAATTTTTTGGGAACCACGAAGACGTTGATATCATAAATATTATATACCAAGTACCATCCGTACTACTATCTAATACAAGTAGAACAAGGTAGTACTTAGTACCTACATATTATTATTTTTGGTAATATATGTAGTAACACTTCAAATGTTGAGGATGAACTGATTCCTTTTCAAAAATGTGTCCTATTTATACTAGTATAATTTTAAAAGGCTTACTTGTCTTAATACGGGAAAATAAATAAATAGCTACCTGCCATAATTGCACACCTATAATTAGAATATTTAATCAGTTATTAGTGAAAAGTACCTAAAAACAGTTCCATTTCCAAACTTTAATCCACAATGACTGCTCATACTAATGAAGTTTTAATCACCTTGTAAAATATGTACCCGTTTTTTGAAATATTAGTTCAATCCGAAATAATTTAATTAGAGTGAGATTTAATCTTTCCGAGAAACTTTTTACCTTTTGAAATATTACCTTTATAATTATCTGTTTCAGAAATATTCGCAACAATCATTATTCTACTACAGGAGAAATCACGGTAAGCTTTTAGACGTATATGATTTTGCATCAAGCCCATTGTAAAATTGATAGATCGTTATATATTCAAACGCATATTTTTTTTTGTTCACGAAAGGCAATCTTTGAAATAGCAAATAAATCTGCAGAAATACAGACTTATTCCTTTCTTGGGTACTCATCTCAATTTTCTGGAAAGTTCTACTATACAGTAAAGCTATATACATGTTTGCAATCTATTCTTCTTCCACCTATCAATAAATTCGTCCTCGCAAACACAACATGTAGTAAGATTTATTGCAAACATGATTCTACGTGTCACAAATTCTGATTTTTGAATATATCTACCACGAAAACCGCACTTAAATATACCAGTGTGTTGTTTATTTGCACCAAAAAAAAAAAAAACCTGTAGTTTTCTAAACTACAGTTTTCAGTAAAAATACAATAGAATGAAGTAACAAATCCTGCAAGACTTATTGATATTTCAGTATAGAGTTGGAAAGTAGTTTCGCTAAGTTTCGCCGACTTGAAATTAAATGTATCTCCGTTTGGCTTCTGTATTTAAATGTGAACGGCATTTCGTAAATGTACTAAATTTAATTCCTTTTATAAATTGGCTTTCGCTTCAATTGCATAAAAATGTAATTCCAGTTATAAAAAATGGTCCGAACAAAAAGAACACTTAGTGGCATACGACTTAATCAAAAGTGCTATTACAATGGGCCATTAAAAGGAGCCTCGCAGATCGCGTGCGTTTCCTCCGGGCAAACGACGGTATCCGGACCCGGATTCGCCTCATACTGCCGCCGCCACCTACTTTCAAAAACGCATCATCCCCTTTCGCGAGTGAGCCATCATAATCCGGGCACACGTGCCTTGTGTCTCACACTAGGCTCTATTACAAAGCTCTGCGCTGTAAAGGTCCTTCTTTACTATGCCTACGGCTTTTCCTTTTAATTTAAATAATACATGGCACAGAGATAAAGCGCACTTCTATTAGCAACTCGAATGGAGTCCATCTAGACCGAAATTATTATCACAACTTTGAGCATCAGTGATTTCTATTCGATATTCATGATGCGACATTCAGTGCAATCAGAACCCAAATTATTGGCTATTGTTGCACTATAGAATATATTTCGTTAATTATATATTTAAGATTGTAAGCGCAAAGCTCATTAGTTTGAAATATTACTGGAGCTTTAGCTCATTTAAAGCTTAATTAAAGATAGAAATAATTTGCGGTTTTAAAATGTGGATAAATTCAATTTAAACTTTTCGCATTTGCTTTATATCACTGGTGGCAAAACGTGTGCATTTCTCTTCTCATTTGAAATGTCGTGTTCAATATATTACAATTTACTATGAGTTCAGAGCAGAGTTTTATTATTACGATGCCTTTTTTTCCCACATCAACTTTATTTTATCGCAAAATGTTCGGTGCGATAATGTTGGCTGATTTATATTTGAAATGGACTTGCATTCAGTGCAACCACCATCTCTTCTTCATAAACCCAGTTGTAACATTTCGAATTCGTCCCTGGAGATATTAGCTATGCGTTTAATAAAGATAACAACAAATGGATAGGATGGACCTCTGAACTATAGGAAATTCCCAAATACCATGTAATTTAATTAGCTCGCTTTATGCAATATGCTGCCAGTCAATCACTAATCCAATATAATTTCATCCTCTTTACAAAAAAAAATCTATAGTGCCTGTCTAGTGAACATCAAATGAAATCGAAACCTTATGTGCGAATAAATCGCCTTTATTAAAATACCTAAAGTGCCATTATAATTTTATTTAATGCTCCAAGGATATAAATTGAATCGTATTATTAATTTCTCATATGCATCAATTGTGGCCAACAAGATAAATATAACACAAGACAAACTAAGTTTGTGATTGATTAATCCGGATTCGTTTAGCTTTTTAAGCCCGATACATATTTGCATTAATTTTTTATATAAATATAAAAGGTGGAGATTAATCATGCTGAGACATATTTTTTATTTTCTTATCCCATTCCAATTCGTCTGGATATTATTTTTTCTCTCAAATTTGTAAACGATTATAATAAATCATAGCTGATGACAATTTTTCGATTAATTAAATTTATTTGAAAATAGCGAATTGAAATATCTGTTTAGTATTTAAATGAATGTGGTTCGAAAGTGATTTGGCTTTAATTAACTGGAGAGATAAATTTTGCTGATCCTGATGACTTTCAACAGGTTTCAAATTAGATATATCCTCATGGCACTTTGACATTCAATACACACGTTCGTATGTTTAAATTAATTTTTAATTATACAAACAGATCAAACCAACCAAACAAACGAATTAAAAAAATGTTGCGCATAAAATCCAGTAACTCTTTTCGTCTGGTCGGTGTGTCAATTAGACGGTTTCAGGGCATCCTGAATACTTCATTACAGGTCGTATAAATACTTAATTCTATCTAAGCAGGACAATAGTTGGTCGCACAAAGCTGCATCTTTGTTATGTTACGTATACGACTTGAAAGCACGTCTTGAATTATTAAACGTTATTAGAACAAAAGCTAACGTTAGTTGATTTGTGACTCGAAGAATAAATCCGCAGAGTAAATCTTGTGTCTCTGGATAGTGGAAAAAAGTTAATTCGCTCTGGCGGCAAGCAGTCTTTAATTAGATCTTCAGAGACTAATTTCGCAGTTTAGCTTAGTAGCTTAAGCGCTCCAAAGAGATGGCTATCGAACAACAAGCAGGTGCTAAATGTTTTCATTAAGCGCATTTTACTAATTTAGCAATAATGTGATAATTGACGAGGAATTTGATTGGCACCAATTATGTATGCAGACTTATCAGCTCCCCAACTTGTAGTAATCCGTATTATAACGTATAGGGTATTATTGAAATTGTCTTTGATCAGACATACACCTTTAGCACCCTTACATACATCACAAGCTTACTGATGTATGTAATAAATTAACCTCTATGTAGCATTTGCACACATAAACAACTTACGAATACCAATGGATCGGAATCTACTAATTGTTCAAGATGCTATGATGAAATTTACAGCTAATTGGATTCAATTTAGTTTTCAGGAGCTTAGAATTTGCGATTTGCACAAAAAATACGTATTTATTTTTAGCAGTATTTTTATTCACCGACTAGTAAATTGAGCTTAATTGGGCCAATATAAAAAAAAATGATAGATGCAGCATCGAATATACGAGCGTTCATCATTTATGAAAACATAAAATATTTATGGTGTGATGCTGTTTTTTTAACCCTTTGGTTGTATTATTGGATATAGTTTATTATTTTGACAAACTGTCCTATTTGTGGGGAATTTTCTCTATTTTCAGATTCTGAAATTATCTTGTAAAAATGTGTCATGAAAAACAATGCAATTTTATTGTGACGTCGCTCTATTAATAAAATGATGGATCGGCTTCTTTAATTTAATTATCTTGGAAGGAGATTTAAACACCTGATGCTCGTTGCTTATTTTCCCAAGTTTATAATTTAGGTTTTCATTTTAATTATGTAATAAAAATTAGGTAATAAGGAATTAAAAGTTTTCTGCGGGTTTATTTTGTGCACACTGTGTTAAGAATTAATCGGCCAATAATTTTTTTTTTAGATGCCTTGAAATATAATCAAAAGTTTTACCGATCATCTGAATATTTTTGGAGAGCTTTTTTCAACTTTTGTAATCCTATTCATGTTTTGCATTTTAATATTTCTGGCATTAATTAAATGATATTATAAACAATCATCTAAGACACTTATTGAATATTAAATAAATTCAATTAAAATTATGCTTCAAATTAGGAAATTTACATTTTGCAGTATCCTTAAATATCAGATCTTAATTTATTGTATAGCATTACAAATTTAAATAAAACGATATTTAATAAAGTTTGATGTCTTGATTGTCGTCGAAAAAAAAATATCGTTTCATCTTTCAATGCAGAACGCTCTTTCGTTTGATGTGTTTGCAGGAAAGTTGCTTTTATAAAAAGTAAGCAAATTTACGAACGTTTGTGTGCCGTTTTTTGAATCTAATCTATCCTTGCTCCATATAATAAATTATAATATAATATAGAAAATTTTGTTGCGTGTAGCTTCATATTAAAAGTCAAATAATGTTTTTTTTTCCTGAAATGTATTTCGAATTTTCGTCTTGAGACAATAGTGCACCCAGTAAATTTGTTCTAGGCGTTGTATTACTGTTTTACGCTTTAGCTTAGTGCAATATATCTTAGCATTGCAGCCGGAATAATAAATAAAAAAGCGTATAGATTTATAGGAATGGCCTGTTCGCTTCGAAATGTACACAAGTTTTAATCGTCCCAGTAGAGATTAGAAGTCTTATACGTTTCTGCTATATGGACTTGATTTATGAATGCTATTCCCAAACTTTCTTGACTTTGCTAGGCATTACTGGCCGGCCAATAGAGATTTTGAATAATTTCAGCGTTTTGAAACAAAACATACCAAAATGTTTCATTTCCCGCCAAAAAAATAATTGCTAAGCGCAAAATTTCTATTCACAGTTCCAGTTGCGCCTTCGCCATCAAAGCGGCAATTTTCTTCAGTCTTTAATTTAATAATTTTATTACACATTTTTTGGGTGGCTGTCGACAATAATTGTGTTGAGGTTGAAGTGAAATTGCATTGTGAATACGGTCAATACCCACAATTACAGATGCTGGCATTTCTCATGCTTCACGACATTTGTTCCCTTGAAGAGCTCTTTGGTTCTACACCTCAAGGACTGTTTGAAGCTCGACAATCTTCTTGAAATTTGCATATTTCACTAATCAGGTTAGTTTCACGTTTCATAAGATCTTAAACTTTGCTATAATTTTATCGAAAAGTTGTGGAGCGTCACTATAGAGCGATTCATTTCATTTAAGTACGCTCGAATATATTATGAAATGGAAAACCGATAGATGCTTTAACAACGTACTTTCAATTTTACTTATTACACATAAATTGTGTGCCAATCGCCTAGACGTAAAATTTCATATTGTTATCGCCATGTATATTTCTTGTAGCTTTTATGACAATTTTACAGCTTTTATTCTTCAATATCTTGCCGAATAAATTAAATCAGTTGCGATAAAACTGCATGTATTTCGTCGGATTTTATTAGAGAATTAAACACAAAAATAGCCGAATTGTTTTTGGTTACAAGAAAAATGACTATCTGTCACTTTAGCAGGTAGAAATTGACAAATGTTCTAGTTATATGGAGAATCTTTATTACAAATTCTCTCTATATTGTTGTCATATCGCTCGAATAATATGTCGCACGAAAGACGAATTGCGAACAACTGAAACACCATAAAAATGCTGAAATTTTCCATTCCTGCTGAAAAATGGTTTACGTCAATTTATTCCAATAAAAATACACTATGCCGCTATTTACTAATCCATATATTTTATTTACAAGCACATTCTCATTTTTTATCATCACATTATAGAAAATGCCAGATGTTTTAAATTTTTGTAAAAAGCTTTTACCGCAATAATGGAAAATGATATTCAATATATTAATAAATAATGGCAACACTTCAGTGCAAGCTATTAATTATGGTTTCGAAATAAAAACAATTTTCAGCTAGTTTTTCAGGAAATTCCATTTAATTACGAAATAATTATAGTAGTGCAATTTATAGTAATATAGTATACAAGAGCTTCTAAAAGGTCAGTTGTGTAAAGCTGGATTAAATGTTAAGCTTAGCAGCCCGCACTTTATGCACTAGATTGCTGGTTGTCCTGACAACAAACAGATTTAAGCCGGATTTGCATTTTTTTCCAACCAACTAAGAATAATTAGACAATTTTTAATTACGAATTATTTTTATAAAATGTACATTATTTTAAAGCAATTTGTAATTATGATCCTGATAGTTAAGCTGTTACTACTCCAATAGCCTGTAAGACTGGAAGGGTTGAAGATATTAAATAACTCAGTCACTACCCTGCTTTAGATCACATACCGATATTATATTCCACAAAGTGGTTAATTCTTAATAGTTTGGCATTATTATTGATGGTATAATTTATTTAAAGAATCTGTTTTCCTGCGATTAGCTCTCGACGGGCGCGCTTTCCGAAGGGTTGCATAAAAAATTGATATTTGCTTGGTCAAATTACGCGAATCTAATGCAAATTGATTCAAGCAATGCAAAGTCTCGTATTAAATTCATTTATCATGTGAGTCAGTATGACGGAACTTTTGGGGGAGTCCTCGACTCGATGTTGTAGTATAGTTAGTTGCAGAGGAGTTTACTGGGGCAGGCGTTATTCTCATTTCCTGGCAGAACATGAATAATAGGCGACTCGTGTTAAACTAATATAACTATCAGAACAGAATAGAGAAGGGACAATCCAAGCCGCTAATCGACGTATTGCTCTGGAGAGAAATTTCATTAATAACTGTTTGCAGTAAGCCACCATCGATGTACCTTGATGCCTACTGTGTGGATATTATGCAAATTGTTTCTCCTGGGAGAGATCAGATTAGCTGCATCTAATTGCTAAGCCTAAATTTATTCAGGAACAATGCCAATCTGCATTAAGACGGAATCAAAATAAACTTGGATTATCAGTAAATAATGCTAAATTTTGGATTAAATCGTGGCTATACGGTGTTTCGTTGGATTAGGCCGCAAAACAATTTCTGGCATCCCAAAATTATTTTTAATAAATTGATAAATTTGTATAGGGGTTGATATAGTATAGCGAAATTCAATAGCAAATCACGGTCTGTTAGTTGGACTATAAAAGAGCTTAAATTGTTAGTCAGTATAAATTATAATTGGGTAGAATAACAAAGCTTTGTGTTTTCATTTGTAGTGGAAGTAATAAACTTTATCTTCGAACAAGATGCAGTTTAATAAATTCAATTGTGTTATCAGCTACAAGCAAAGTGCACATACAGAAATCGATAAATATCTTAATGGCATTGGGAGTTGACCAGATTTTTCTACACATTTCCCATTATGCGGACGTTTGCATTATTAAATTCCCACACAGTGCACAAATAAAATCACTGCTTCTCTATCATAGATTTTTATAGACATAACAATGGCAAATGCTAATTTATAATTTTATATGTAACAATGTGAGGAATAATTTAAACTTGGAATTAGTTTCTTGAACAAGCTGTCATGCGTTACTAGAAACATGAATAATAATAATAAACAAAAAATAGCAAAATAATATTAATTGTATAAAGTAGTCGCTTTTTGCGAATATTCCAACATTATAATAATTTAAAATTAGCTTCTACATTTAAAACAAATAATGCTGCACATTACAGAATCATCCCCTAGGCAACTGAATTTTGATTGCCGTCAGGCTAGTCTACATGCTGAAGTCGACACTACAGGAAAATTTACTTATACAGAAATCTTATCGTACAGTAAAACTTGCATCTCGTATTTCAAGATTAGGTTCAGCTAGAAATTTATTTTTCAAAGAAACAATTTATAATCAGAAAAAAAACGTTGAAGAGATTTCCTGAAAATTAGCGCGCAAGCTGATTTGTTTATTTATTTTTGTTGTTAGATTTCTAGAAATTAATTTTTAAAGTATTTTTGTATAGAATATAATTATAAAACAATTTCATTTCAGCATTCGGCAGTACAGTAAAAGAATTTAAAATTAATTTAATTTGCTGATAGAATCAGAGAAATTCCGCAAATTAATTTACGATTCAAAGACAATAACAATTTTGCGACAGACATTTTCGAAGAATTTACAATAGTTTAAACTGTCGCGATGCTGTGCGTTTTAATAAAAGAAATGATTTACAAGTTAATATTTTATTCTCCAGACAGATAAGTTGACCCAGTTTGTGGCCATAGAAAAGAACGAAATTTCACCTCTACATCAAAAAATCCACTTTTTCCAAATAAGAAAGCGAATCTTTAATAATCCTTTCAATGTATTAATTTCAAATAAAAATTAATTACAGTTCAATATTGATGTACGATCAAATTTAATTAAGAATCGTTCGAAATCGAATAAATTTTCTTTAGCAGGAAATGAAGTAGCTGAAAGTTATTTAGTTTTGGAAAGCTTTTCGAGTAACTTGAAACTTAATAATTATAGCTCTACAAAATGTTGAACATGATCGTAGTAAGTTCGCCTCTTGCATCTTGTCCCAAACAATTTCCATCGATTTTCCCAACATTAGATATAGATCGACCGACCTTTCAGCATCTGCAGTATTGTTCAGATTCCATCTAAGAATTGTGTGGTTCAAACAAACTCACTTCTTTATATACTCAACTGCAAATACAAAGGAGCGCTTAATAGTAATTGATTTTGCCTTCAAAAGACTAATTATTTCGCAGCTGAAAGAAACAAAATTTCCATTTCCCATTCAATGTTATTCTAAAATGAAGAATTGCAGGAGGAAGTGTTGATATTAAATTACAATAGTGCAATGTGTGTGTGCTTTTGCCACAGAGATTCGCTGAAGTTGCATGGAAGTTAAATAAGTATGTAGTGTATGCTCCCTTTGTGAGGCTGGGAGTTTCTCCCCAAAATAAACACTTGTAGTTCTATAGCAATGGGATTTACTTAGGATATTAGGTGTCAGAATTCATTACATGATGTTTCTTTAAACCACACGTAAAATTATGTCATCGCACATTTGCCAAAGGAAATCCTTTGCTTTACTGCATTATTTATTTGCGTTGGAGCGCATACACTTTATTGCTTGATTTTCATCTGAAAATTTTCATATATAAATAATTCTAAATCAAATTTGTACATGTACGGTATAAAGAAAAGCATCCCCCACCGACTAGACTCTATATGTTCCAAAAATGAACCTAGACATTGATAAATCTCGGAAAGGACACATTTATTCCGACTGTGTATATGCATTTTATTTGTTCATTTTTTTGCAAAAAAATTTAAGATGCAGCAATGTGAAAAGTTTTACGCACGACTTGCTCGCTTTTATTCCCATACATTCAGCCACCGGTCGGCGTTATAGTGGCTAAAATATCGAATTCTCTGGTTGATAGAATATAGACTCGTTCGTCCACTTTGCATCATTTCAGGGGGTTATCTTTTGGTCGTCCACAACCCAGTTATGTGGCGGCGTGGATTGGTTCTATCTGCTTTATATGCCTTTTTGTGTCCATACTGAATATTTTTTATGTAATCCAATTTTCCACAATATGTATATAAAGGAATAACTTTTAATAGCTGGGAGGAATAACCTATTTTGCATACATTTATCATACGATCGGCAACCCCTGACATCGCCAAACAAATTTTCGCCATCACTTTTATTATACTTTTGGCATTTTATGCACATTTCGCACATTCGTCACTATTAGTCTACCGTGCTGTAGTGTTAGAAATTTAGTATTTAGCATTTTTTTTCAGTACTGAAAATAATAATAATTTTTGTTGTGATGCTCAACATTAATGTTTGATATAAACTTCTTATTAATTATGGATATGATGACTATTTATTCTGCTTGATGTAGTCATTTTTAGATGTACATAGTGTAAACGAAAGCAGGTGTATGTAAATATATTGATAAACAATATAATAAATCATAGCGACTAAGTACTACAAATTACGGGTTTTATTTAAATGCATCCCTACAGTAAAGCATAATTTATAGATACTCTATGCATATAATAAAATATTTTCCCGTGTTGTTTTATACCTGTATTAAAAAATATCTACATTTTTATATTACTAGCTATTTTTTTTATTTATTATCCCATTCATTTTTCTACTATAAACAAAATTAATTTGTTTAGCTATTATAATACCACAAATATTTAGTTTAAGTAAATTTTACAGTCTCAACAAATTTGGATCAATATAATTGTGGTAAAGCTAAAAATACTTAAGTTAGTTACCTAACATGACAAATTCTTAATAATAAGTTAAGCCCACACAACTATAAATGTCATGTGTAAAAATGTTAATTTAATATTTTCATTTTCTAGATCAAGGAATTGCGTGCCATATTTTCGAATAGTGTACTATCAGATTACTATGTTACTGTGGCACTTTGAATTTTTTATGTGTTACATCAATCTAAATAAATACAGTTTATAGCGTATATAAAATTCAATTCAGTTTTAAACGAGAAAAATACTGCTACAATGTAATTTACAAGAGTCTATTTAGGGGTGGTTTAAAATGAACAGCGAAAAAAAAATTAATATTTCCAATGTAGGGTAAGCCGCAATTTCACCAACTTTCAACTGGCATGCAAACTAATAAATTTCTTATCCACCGAAATACTAATCTAATAATCATCATCTAACCTGACCCCTACTCTAAATCTCGCTTAATCTCCGTTACCGATCTTCGACTAAGCAAATCTGATTTAGCCGCCTAGAATTATTTTCAATCAATATAAATGATAATTAACTTTCCACAATAATATTTTATTTTATCACTTATTCATGTGTTAAACAGATAAGCGACATTTATTAGTTTTCTGGTGTAAACTAATAAATTATAATCTTCAGTGTTTGTATTTACTATATTGACATTACACCTCTTAATAGATAAGAAAGTGAAAATAAAACCACATGCTAAATCGATAAAGTGATAATAATTGCTTTCTTAGAGGTCCATCGACCTTTTCGAGTCGGGACAAACTGACTATCGTAATGATTGGTTACATTAGTCAATTGAACTTTATTTATTAACTCAATAACAAGAACTGTTCTTAAGTATACGAAACTATCAATTTGAATCTAAAAAGTTTGCCTAGAACTGAAATAGTAATAAAAATACTTTATGTCTTTTCCAATTTCAAAATTAACTAACTTTCAAATTATATGGGAAGATTAATTGCAGTTGCAAACATTTATTATTTAAAGCGAATTGAAAAATTGATGGAAATTTTGAATTAAAAACATTCGGCTATTTATAGTAAAAATAATTTTGAAAGCTCCGCTAAAGCGTTCAAGATTTATTTTGTCCTCCTTAATGAGATTAATGAAGATTTTTGTTTGTCGAGCTTTAAAGTTGCAGGAAAATTAGTGTTGTGTCTATGAACCAGATGTGTTGTGTTCTGGTTAAACTGTTAGAGCAATGCGGTTTCTATGGTTGTTTTGGATTAGTTCAACATACTTGTTGTTTTCATTATATCGAAGAATTTATTCCTGCACAAGCTCCTTTCTGTACCTTACAAGAAACTTCATGCACGCTGTAACTGAGAGTAACTTGAATCCTTTGCTGCTGCCATCACCTTGTCAAAATTATACAATGTTTTAAATTCCTATATAGGAATTGTATAAAATATTTAAAATTTCCGAATGCAAGCGTAATTTTAAATTCCCTCTGAAAGTTTTAATTGAATTTTGCTGGTGTTAGATATCACGTATAATAAAGTATATTGCATTTGTCTGAAGTTTATTCGTTAAGAGCTAGAAAGAAAGAACTTGCTGGTATTTTTCTTCAGCAAATTAGCGTGTCATGTTTCAAATTATTTCTTTTATTTCCAAAGCTTGTAATATACAAGTTATCCTTTTAATTTACTCCTAGTCATTTTCTAGAGATAGTTAAAGTTTGATGTAATTTTACTTTACTAGTTTAGTTTTCCAACTTAAATGTCTTAACTTATTAAACATTTTATATTTATCAAAAGTCGTTATTAAATATACTTTCGTAATAATAAGTGAAATTGACGTCGCGCTACTTTTTATTGGTCATCGATTTATTAACTTTGCTAGATTTATCAATAAGCGGGAAGCAAAAGTCCAACTGAATAAGAATCTGGTCCACTTGTATTGACTAGGATTTTTTTTAGTGCACTAATTTTTTTGACGGATGCAAATAGGCTTTAGGTATATGATCCACCTATAAAACGAGCTAATATTTAATAGGGATAGTGTGTAACAGGTGGACAAAAAGCTGCTGCGTTTACACATGTATCTGATGACATCAGCAGCTGACCACCCAAAAGCATAATTCTTTTGTCATCTCAAGCAGACGCAATTTGATTCATGTTGGGCGGTTTTCTCCCCTGCATTTTGCATTATTGATATAAATATATTATCGTACCGTTCCGTCCTGTCTGTATAATCTGAATCCAAATGTTTCGTGTTACACTAAAAAATTTCAGCCTATTTAAACTATCCGCATTCACGCGAGTGCTTTTTTTCAGCTGGGTATATTCGCAATGGAAGCTTTTAGAAATATTAGACTGAATTTATTAGATTCTGCAAATATACTAATTTGCTGGGTGTCGGACTAAGTAATACAATTTCTTTTATAGATTAAATTCATCAATCAAATTAAAAAATCGCATGTCGCCGCAGCTTAAATATTAAAGCGTATTATATCGGAAAAGCTCTCTGGTGCTGTGGCGAAATATTGGTTTGGATATGTACAAATCGATTGGATATAAGTTATTTGTTTAATTAATTAATATAATATTTTTCGGATCAAATTTAGCGACAATAATCATCAGTTCAGATCAAATTAATTATTGTGTACATAATATCCTATCTGTTTGCTTTATAAAAGCTGTTCGACATTCGATACTGATAAGATTTATCAGTATTAATGGATCTACTCAATTAATTCACTAATAGTAAATAAATACACAAAAAATTGTAGACGTTACGAAAGAGTGCATTAGTTTGCGTTTTAATTGCGCTCATAAACAGAAAATACTATAAACGACTAAGTAATTAGAAGTTTTACTAATCTCTACTTAAAAACTGGGAAAACTATTTCATTATCAACACATTTATGTTTTAGTACCTTTGAACTAATTTAAAGGGAATTAAATTCACATTTTTAACGACAGTTTTTTAATTATCAGCATATAAGTAAATTAATTGTATTCAAATTGAACTTAAGGTCAATTAAAAAAAAGTATTTATGTAAAAACAGGAATAATTTCATATATAAGTTCATAAAATATTTATGTGTAGTGAAATGAGCTTGACGAATTTAATGAACAATGTAATTTTATATGTGACTGGATTTTATTTTTCGTTTTATTTGCCACTCTAATAACAGAGATTGTTTCAATTTTATTTACAGAGAACACTTTTATTTTACGATATAAAGCCAACTAAGATATTGGAAAAACAAGTTATTGAGTCTAGCAAAAAGTTTGAAAAACTGTATAAAGCTGAAAAAACTTCATTCTTTCATGTTTATTCCCGGCAGTGTTCTATATTAGGTCCGCATCTTCGTCTGAAATCTCGCTCATCAAATTCTCGGTCAAGCCGACAATTTCAGGAGATCCCTTAGAGACCACAGCCACCTCCAAAGATGGAGTTTCCTACTCCACGATCACATCCACCCTTCCTATCCTGGAACTTCTTGCAAATGTATATTGCACACTTTCTCCAATCAAAACTCAAACGTAATTTTTTACATCGATAAAAACTAAAGAATTAATGTAGTTTGCCATAAATCGTTAAAGATTCCGGCTGTAGTAAATTATTGGAGACTATTAATGTCGCGATTGCGAAAAGATTAATCAAGCGAGCAGACGTGACTTTTAAAAGAGCAAAATGCTTCTTTTAGATAGCGAATATTAATAGTAGTAGTTGCATAAGCTAATTTGAAAATAAAATAAATATTTCTCTCTAATATGTGAATTTTTTGGAGATATATAAATGCGTTCTGGTGCTTCAAATGTATTAGAAAATATATAGGGGAATATTTAGAAAGCAAATGAAATTGGATGAAAAAAGTACATGAAAAACATCTTGAAAAGTTACAGAGCTTCAAATTCAACTCTATATCCTCATACTATGTGTATATAGGAAAACATCAAACCGGATTTCCAAAATTAATTATTTTTTCTCTTTATGTCGAAGTTTTCTCATTAACTTTTTTTTAATTTACATATTCAAGGTATTCATTAGGCGTATATAATATTGATTGCATAAAATTATGCAGATTTTTGTTTATTTTTCGAATTAGAATGCTCATATATTACCACAATAGTATATTTAGTATTCCCTCTATTAAAAGTAATTATAAAATTTATAGCATTATTAAAAAGTAGTTAGCAAAAGGCAAACGAATTTTAATTGCACTATATATTTATCACTGAGGCTTGTACTACTATAAATTTGATTTACTCATTGATTTGAAAATACGAATTTGATTTTATTAATATTTATTGGTTTTTTATTTTTGGTGACTAGATAGAACACAATTGCATTTTTATAAAACTCTAATATTGATATATTAATCAATATCATGAATATTAAACAAAATATAATTTGCCTATGAGATCTAATCATATTTAATTTCCTGATGCTACTTATTTTCCTGCGATAACGAAATATCGGTGAGTATCGAAAGTTTCCTGATACAACTTAATTTGAAATGACATTGATGGTTATGTATCTGTGTTGTTTATTGCTTATTAAAAAACTTATTTGTTATATTGGACATTTTAAGTGATTGCCTTATCAAAATTGGATTTAAAAATTGCATCGAGGCGAAATTGCTCATTACAAAATAGTGGACCATCAAAATCGTATTAGTTTCCTTTGAAAGGACAAAAATTTTTGAGCAAACATTATAAATTAAATAAATTAACGCGAATTCGATGACTAGGTACTATATTTCATAAACAAATTGCAAACAAGGTAAATGCAACGACAATAAACAATCGTAGTTTTGAGATAATAATAGTTGAATCATCGGTTTTAAAGCTGAATAATTAATGAATCATCATGAAAAGCATGATTTGATGATTAATATGTCATAAATATATATTGCTCCCTAGAAGAGTGACCTGAATTAAAAATAGCAATCTTAATCGATACAGTTCTGATGAAACTATCAGATTTTTTTTAGCCTTCCAATTCCGAATTCATAAATATTGAGATGCATTATCGTACTGCACCTAGACGTTTGTATTTTTCATAAATATTTATTGTTGTTGGTAATAGTAAAACAACACTGGGCTTAAGAGATTTAAATGATTTGAAATAATATTGAATATCGTTTATTTTTTATGGAATTTATGTTCATAGTATGTAAAGCCCTAAATGCATATATTGAGCGTTCAGTTCACTGGAAATCTCACTACTCACTGCCGACTCCAAGCAAACAAAACGCCAACTAGCGGACGAGAATCAGCAGGAAAACCAGCAGTCCTGCAGTCGTTCAACGTCACTTCTAGGTGGTGTTTCTATACGCTCTCGGTTAAGCGCGACATTTAATCAATCAGCTTAGAAATTTAATTTTTAAAATTTATACTGTACATTTAAATGATAAAATAAACAATAAAATCTATAATTGTTGTAGTTTTACTAAGACTCGCATAAATAAATTAGTGCATTCTACGAAAAAATTGAGGAATATACTTTTTTTCGAAATGAATAGACTAAATATTTAAAAAAAAATTGGTTTTTGTGGCTAAGTAAATAAATCTAGGTGCATTGTTGTTTGAACCACAGTTTTAAAAGGAGAGGTTAAAAGTTATTCAAGGTTGAGAAACTAGTTTAGAACATTCAAGACTTGTAAAGTAAGTATATTCTATACCTTTACAAAACAGAAACCAATGAAGTTTTTCACCTGTTGGAAAGTAATATTACTTATTACGACTTTGTTGTAGTTGCTTTGCTTTATTACATTGTAATACATTGAAGCCATCTATTTTTCCTGCAATATGTAGCAGGAATGAACTTGCCCGGAAGAAATAAAAATAATAACCAGCGACCGGTTATTCAAAAAAAAAAATAATAATAAAAAATGTGGGATAATATGAATCATAACGTAGTACTTAAATCGAATATTTGAATACGCCTTCGCAATGCCATTACACCAAGAACCAACCCACCCACACTCACACATTTACTAACTAATTACCAAATATTTACCACATTTGATGAGCTTCACAAAGTTTACCGAATTCAATTGAGATCAACTCAGAGATGCTATATATATTTACATTTAGGTCAACTTGAAGCAGATAATTAAATGGATTTTTCAAAATTTACCAGAGGCCAATTAAAAAATAAATACGAAGAGGAAAAATATTTTTTGCGCTTCCCAAAATATTGTAATAAAAATTGACCTACCTTAAGGGCTTTTAACAGTTCAAAACATGCAGTAGTTTATTTGTATGTCTGTCCGTCGTCTGTCTATCCGAGCGTTCGCTTGTCTGTCTGTCTGATGCATATTCCTTAACTCTCGTAAACTACCGGGCCGATCAAAACCAAATTTACAACATTTACATGCATAACAAATTTATCAGTCGACTAATTTGGAAACGTCCTCCTACTAAATAAAATCCAAAATTATATTGTAGTAATGCGGGTTCCTCGTTTCCTGTCATACCCTAATGGCGAAATGGATTTGTTTTTTTTTTTTCGAACCTTTGTTTATCAATAATTAATTCGGTCAGTCATGCAGAATGAATTATTTCTTTGAAATTAAATTTTTTTTGTCACAAATTGTGATTGATGTCGCTCGTCATAATAATATTATTTGCCTGGTTGATGATTAACAGAGTGATTTCAATTTGGTTCAGTTGATAAGAAGACGAGTCAGAAATAATCTCCGTTTAAGCCCATATAACTTTGATATGGCTTATTCTATTTATGCTAATAAATTTAATGTAGGCTTTAATTAATATAAGCAGCGATTCGTAATATCAATAAGCATTGTTATTCAGCCAAGTTCTATTCAAAATTCTATTATTAGAATGTACAATTAATATAATAATTATTCTTCTCTGCATCGCCGCGAGATATACACATTTAATTTATTTGAGAAACTTTTCATTTTCAGATGTCAGAAAAATCAGTTTTTGTTTTAGTTTTTACATAATATTATGCAAATATATAATAAATATAATATGACATAATATACATCAGAGTAAGAAGAAGAAAGTGCATAAGTTCTTACTTCTTGACAGT
The DNA here is from genome assembly GCA_963556235.1 of Cryptophagus acutangulus. Classification (NCBI taxonomy): domain Eukaryota; kingdom Metazoa; phylum Arthropoda; class Insecta; order Coleoptera; family Cryptophagidae; genus Cryptophagus; species Cryptophagus acutangulus. Next base: position 5,344,513 of record OY744564.1, read on the forward strand.
TGAAAAATTTATACTAAGAACTAAAGCTAAGAACTCTTACATGTCTTGAATAGTTTAAGTGCACTTTCTTACTAAAAATGTTATTTTTATGAATGTTAATCTATGCGGGATTTTTTTATCTCTATAAATCAAAGCGCAAATCGCGAGGAAATAGAAAGAAAATTCCAAATCGAAAAAAGAACAAATAATTTATTCTAAATTCATATAGTTTCAATTTAAATTTAAATTGGGGTAATTGTATGTATTATGCGAAGTATTATGCATTACCGGAGGCATTGGTCCAAATAATTAATTATAAAATTTTAATTTGATATTTCGTTGTAGTCACTTAATTGTCAAAACAATTCACTATTTTTTAAATCGTACGTTTAGTGTTTGGGATTTAGAAAAATCGCGGAGATTATGCAATATGCTGATGCATAAATATGGAGATAAATATTAATATGTAAATATTCAGTGCATTTATTTTAATATTGAGCAGATCGTGCCACATTAACATAATAATCTGATCAGATAAATTAATATCATATATTATGCATTTAATTAACAGATATAAAACATTACTATCACTTTATGGCGCAAAAATTCCCCAATAAATTTTTCGGTAAATTTGCTCATCAGTGCTAACATAACATACGTTCGCCCATTTATCTCCACAATATTGCAAAATTTTGATAGTTTGTTGAATAAGCAGATTACGAATTTCCGTCACGTCTATATATTTTTCCCTAAAAAATCATAAATATTGCAGCCAGTCGTAAAGTGGTGCTCGTAAGAGGCATTATGAGCGTATGTTTTTATAGCTGTCGCTAAAAATTTCGAATGCCCCGATGTCCGCATTATTGTTCCATCTTCAATCTGGTTTCATCTTGAGCTTTTGTGCTTTACGACTCATGTTGCACACCTGGATCGAGTTGCACTGTATTAAATTTCCGGGACACATTATTTTTTCATCACAAATTCACCCTATCGCTCACTGGGATTAAACCAGGTATATTCCGCATGTCTAACAATATCAATATTGATTTGAAATGTGGGACCAAAATCTGCAACCATGAATCCAGTTGGGAAAAAATTCGGAAGAAGAACGGCGGAAGAGGGAAAAGAAAGCAATTTTTTCCGCATAGCATTGTGTATGAATAAATTGGCGTAAATACTTTTGTTGATCAAGGATGTGCTAATATATTATTCATGTATAAATTGCCTTTTTTGGGGCGAAAAAGAGTGAAATAAAAATAACTCTTTGAAGGGAAAAAATTCCACCTAGTAAGAAATTTATTGTAATGATGAGTGATAGATAAATTAAACATGAAATTGAAATTGATATAACTTTAAAACAGTTTAAACTTTCTGTGGTTAAAAGCTTGGTTGAAAGTATAAAAGTTTATGAAGTTTTCGATATTAATTTGTCGCATATTTGGAGCAACATTGGATCACATGTACTTTTACTGTCCAATATTTAAATATTAATTTAGTTTTTAATTGAGGCAAATTATTACTACATCATTTTTGGACAATATTTTGCGGTCAGTTTTGAATAGTATTTCCCGCTCAATTTTACCGGCATAATTCAATTAAAAATCGAATGCGCCTTTATAAATTCTGTCAATATAATCATAAATTATCCGACTGATATATTAAACTTTTTAGTGGATTGTCAGCAAACAGTGAACGTTCAATTTGCAAAACTTGTTAAAAAAAAGCCCTCGACTCGTGTCATTCTGGATGAAACAAATTGCGCATTATTGTTCCATATAAAGTCGAACTGACATGTAAATTATAATTCGTTCTGTTTATGTTGCGTAATATTTTTGTCTCTCGATTTTTCTCTTGTCTCGTCTTCTTACAAAAATGATGCAGTAGAGAGAACGGCCGCTTGTTTTGCATATCTAAATAACACTGCCTAAAGGTAGAATTCTTCACATTAAAATACTTAACATAAAACTCCGCTATGTGTAATGTTTTATTATATGCCCTTACCTTTAGCGAATAAATTCAACGTCGGATGTATGTGAAATAAGTAATGAAGTACTTTGGAAAACGCAGAGCGGAACATTAAAAATGTACGGCTATAATTGAGAAAATTTAACAATTCACAAAATAATGGAACTGAAGCTGAAATATAAATGTATTTGCTTCTCTTTTTTGTGGACGTTAAAATAGACGCGCGAATGCATTAGATTCCACTTTTGGAAATTGTGGGACTTCTCGGGGGACTCCCAAAATTTCTCCAATATTTTGAGATCTAAAATTAATTTTAATAAATCTGGAGACTTATGAGATTTGTGAGACGTTTCGTTCCGGGTTTGTCGCGCCTGAAAAACCAATAAACAATGCCATCAATAAAATCCAATTTCCTGATGTTTTTAGTAGTGTGGCTGGAAAGTAATTATGAGAAGAAAAAAGAAGCACATGGCAAACAGAGTGAACCGTGTATTTATTAGACGTGAAGCCCATATGGAAAAGACAGATTTTTTTATCGTCTATTTTAATCCGAATCGATAAACAGCGCCTGAGTTTTATTTACCTAAATCCAACGTGGTTTAACATTCATCCGCAAAGCAATCCTGCTAGTCCGCCAACGGCTTATTTTACCAAATATCATTTTAAATAATACTGAAATTGTAATTTAGATCTTTCAGCGTTCGGAAGGCGCATTACCGGTCTTGATCATAGGCGAAGATATAAAGTCCTGCTGATCGGAAGAATCCTTTAATGATTAAGTGTTTGTCAAAGTTCGTTCGGGCAAGTTTGCATCAATTTATTATATGAAACTGGTGACCTTTTGCAAGATGTATGGTTAATTTGTTAAAGTGTAATATTCGCATCAATGCCATCCTGTAACAGCGTTTTACTCACGTGCATTATTATTATTATCATTAGACAGAGCAGCATACTTCACTAGGTCTCTATATGGATGGCACCGACGCTCGAGCTTTCAGAGATTATCCAGCAGGGCTTCAGATATGCAGCAGCACTTTCAGATATCTAAAATATGAAACGTGCCTTAATAATTTCGTTATGCGTTAAGAATTTGATTAGCGTTACACGGCACAAACCTTGACAGCCCTCCTCTCTTTTTACTAAATTTAATTATCGTGGTACAAGTTTAACATACACTCTGTCTCATCACAAGAAACTTGTAAAACTTATATTAATAAAGCTGGTTTATTATTCTGCGCATAAATGAAAAACTTTTTTCCTGCCTAAAACAACAATCCTGAAGGGTCAACACTGAAATATTTTCAGAACTCTTTTAATATGAAATATTACGTGAAAGTCTATCCTTTAGCAATATTTTTATAACTAATAGATTTTCTATTAAACTTTTCGGTATAAAATTGATTTCGTATTATTGAGGAATTATTTTATAACGCGGTTTATAGAATTTTATTATTCGTGATACTACTTTTAAATCCATATTTCGTATTATGAATAATGAATGCAATGAATCCGAAAAGCATATCAAAGGCAAATTATTATTAAAAATTTAAATCACTACTTTTAGATTATTATAACTCATAATATTGAAGAATTAAATTAAATGTTAACATCCCCCGTTAGAATATTAATTCAATAAATTATTTATTTTTGTGATTTATTCAATATTAAAGGGTACATCACGGAATCAAATTAAATACACGATCCAATGTTATTAGATTAATGTCGCGTTGTTATACTTTTATTGAGTTTCTCAAATTTATTTAACAGTAATAACATTTATTTCGCATTCACATTGAAGCCAGAAGTTAGGGTAAATCGAGGGGTAGATTTTTATCTACACTTTCCAGCAAACAGACCGAAAATAGTTTTGTTTTTCCGTAATAAATTCTACCCTCTAAAATGTATCTAAATTCCCCATACATATTTTTACACTTAAGTTCTTGATATAAATACATCTCGTGCGCTAGTACATGCGATATATTTAAAATTCTATTAGAAAATTAGAAATTTCCCGCTAAATAAATAAAAGTTGATTGAAAATAAGTTGTGGTCTTGTTTAATTAGCTGGATAGGAAATAAAAGTAAAATGGAAATCTTATCTTACCGAACAAAGAAACGAATGTTCAACCCTTATTTCGAATGCAAACATTGAAATACAGTCTGCTCGAAATTAATTTTTGTTGATTGAGAAATGAATGGTGCACATGTAGCTAAAATAATATCGATTGTCATTTATGGGGTGCGTATCGGTAAATGTGGAGAATGCATGTGATTGTTCAGAAGGGAATAAGCACACATGGTGTTGAAGCATGGCAATCTATATATCGTAACCAATCCGTGACATATGGCCATAATGCCAAAACACGTCAAACTTGATAGAGCACGAACTCATTTTGTATAATTTCGCTCCTCGCCAGTAATGAGATGAGAGTTCATCATATTATTCTGAAACAATTATTTGTCTCCGAACGTGCGGAGATCTGCAACTGTAAAAGCTAAAAGGTTGTGTTTTTCATTTCAAACATTTCATAATCTCAAAGTGGATAAACAATTTAATTAAAACCAGTAACTGTCCGTTTCATTTTCACGCGCTGTATAAATTTCATAAAATTATAATGTAATTAATGAAAATATATAAACTGTGTACACTGTATAAAGGGAAAATTATTCTATATTCGGAAACTTAACTGAAGCTGAAATGTGTTTGACGAACAAAAGAGAGGAGCGTATTTAAACAGTAATTGATATAATGCCGAACAAAAGATTCGAATCAATGAAATTTCCAATATAGTTCTACACCTTTATTATAATAGTTTTTTTTTTAATTAAAATTGATCAGGCCTTTTTCGAATCATTTACATTGCAACAGCAGTTTTTAATAAAGTTGCGTGCAATCGACGGTTTCTCATTTCATTTTAATGACACTAATAATTTTCTCCGCTGGGAAATTGCAGTTCAAAGAAAAACTTTAGAAATATACATTCAATTAGCAAATGCACTGAAATAATTCATACGGTTAATCAATATTAAATAACTCGTTTAATTACACCCGAAATTCATGCATATTATCAATAATAATAAACATATTTGCGTGCATTTAAATGAAATATTAACGATAGAAATACCACTATTATTGAAAGCAAATTAATTGATTAAATCTTGCATAAGAGAATAACCAAACAATAATTCTAATTTCAAATTGATTAATAAAAAATTAAAATTCTACCTCGTCGAAAATGCTTAGCTGAATTATTTATTCACATGTAATATAAAATCAATAGCAATAAACTGGATGCCGGTATGTAGAGCTACAATAGGAGCCGAAAAACAATTTATTTATTTCGAAAGGTAAAACAAAATGATTGGTTTCATGTTCGGAAATATGTATTAGTATCCAAAAAGCTGATCGAAAATAGCATGCCAGTCCCAAATTTCAGCCACATGTAATAAAGACAATGGCAAAAACGCACGAGACATAAAGATCAAGCGAAACTTTTTCATATGTTCGATAAAATCTTTTCTCTCAATAATAACTCTCGCAAATATTATGAACTTTTCCTCTACGCTTTTTAATGAGTACCTGAAACCATATGAAGTTCTATCTCTATGCACTGAAAATATAAACGCAGTTATCCTTTATCCTGCAGCAAGCGATTAAAACGTAAGCTGATGCTCGCCAGATATAGCCGTTAAAAATAAATCCTGCACTTCATTTAAAAGAAAATGAAAAACAAGATTTGAAATCATGTAGTACAATATATTAATATTTCCACAACTGATGCATCTCATAATGGGTCTTGACGACCAAGAAAACTATACGAACTTCGATTGACCCCATAGATGAAGACTGTTGACCCTAGAGTGAAGACGTGGGAGTCAAGCAGAATTGTGCAATGTAAGTGCAGTACAATTATATACATGTCTGCTTTTGCTATTGCACATGTTGTAACCTAGAATCATTCAATTTAATGATCAATACTGATGTAAATAAATTAATCCCTACATCGAAACTTAATTAGCGGGCGCACTTAGTATTTAATAATTCTTTCGAGGGTGGTGAATGCGTGACGGTCAAAGTTTTTGTCTAGACGAAGTTCTAAGATTTTATACAAATAAGTTTGTCTAATATATTTTGATCTGGCTGGAAAAAAATAAAAATACCGCCCCACACTGATTACTTGAGAATTTTTTAAGTTAGTGGTATAATATTTTATGCGCACCCCGTAGCGAAAACAATTTTTTATATTTTTATAAAAACGATTTAGAGCAGGAGTATACCTCCAAGACTCCATTACAAAAAGGTAAATAATAGTATCAATTTGAAATAAATCTTCCTCCACGGGAAGCTGTACGAATATTTTTTTTATTTTAATAGTTTTGCTGAAAGATTAACGAACAAGTCTTCGAGATAAGTTGCTATAATTTCACGATATAATTAATAAATTGTATATAATCCAAATGCGCCCTTAGGCTCCACCCACTTGTCATCTTTATTGTGAGACCAACTATAGGTGCATAAAATAGTCAACTAGACATAAAGAACGACACTTCTTTAACATCAATAAAAAAGATGTTAAATGTAATTGTTCCAGATGTCTAGTCTAGATCGAGTGAACTTAATTAGTAAGAGTGTTGCATGAATTAAATGATGGGGAATATGTGGGTTGATGCAGAAGAACCTGGTTATGACAGTCAGTCCATCTATACCCCGGCACAATATTGTTAATACCCCTGCCGGTTAATATCGTTGGCACGCCAATATATTCAAGTGCCAGGCCAGCTAGACCCCCGCACGTCCATGGCTTTGTATATATGGTCCAGAAATTAATAAATGCCAACAGACTCAGGCCATCTGTAATAACGCCATACTTGATGTCGCATTACCCTTGTTACCATTTCAAACGTGATTATAATATTTGAGTTTCGGCTATTGTGACTGTGTGCCTGTCACATTTTGCATAACATCATCAAGCATCGTTTGCGGTAGTTTGTCGGGCTCTATCACATATCGCTAATTAGGTTATGACCGTTTGCGAAATTGGCCACAATTGTATTTAAATCCGAATGATTATTCACTTATGTGTCTATAACAGCGGCGGATATTATGTGCAACTATATTTCCCCTGTTGCTCTCCTAATGACCATATTCACTTGAATTAAATATATTTATTTATGTTAACTAGATTTTGCAGCAAATTACATTTTCGATTACAATATAATTACGTCCGTATTATCCAAACATATTTTTAAGCGCGTCAATCAACTGCATAATTTATTTCCTATAGTAGTCATCGTCCTCTAGAGCAAAAATTATACAATATACGCGAATTAAGGACCAAATACTTAGTGGCGCAATATCTCATGACCCCCGACCTCGATTTACGGCTAACCTGGCACCGCCGCCAAAAACTTAAAACTGAATTTTGTTTGTAACATTAAAGGGTAGGAGACATGATAACAGACCTTGTATGTGATTAGCTCTCGTTTAATTCTTTTGCAAAACAAAGAGTTTATGAACAACATGAAAAGTATAATTATCTACTTGAATAACGAATTTTCGTCCTTAATTAACTCCAATTATCGTGTAGCTAGTTGTAGCTTAAATACACAATAGAAATTCAAATATGCAAACTTTTGTCTGGACTTTTATTATTGAAAATTACTTTGAATAATTAACTATGTCGATAGAAAAAAAAATGCTTAAATATTTATATAACTCTTGTATTTAATTCTCAATTTAATTGAGTTTTATTTTGTGTCAACACAATTTAGTTAGAGAGTATAATTGAGTACGATCTTCTTTATGCATTAAAAATGAAGTTATTAAAAATAATGAAAGCTTATTAAAGTTGGGAAGAACCTTGATGATAGATTATATTAAAGTACTAGTCAAGTAAAAAGTTTTTTTGTATAAATTATTGATACAAAAATTCATTAATAATTCGTTTAGTTATAAGTGTAGGTTTCAAATAATTTGTTCTTAAGATAGATCAAATATTAATCAATCATGGGCCTTATAAAAAAAGTAGAAACTGAAATTATACTAAAAATAAATGCAATAGTTGAGCTAGAATATTTTATTTCCTTGAAAAATGTCTTTTATTTGATGACTCGAATTTTATAGATAATTTTTTTTTTAGTCTATTGTTCCAAAAATGTGCTTATTCGACGACGCTTTGATATTTTCCTATCCCAGAAAACAGAGTTCTGATTGTGCTAATCGAAATTTGAATCCATTCAACAGCTTATATTTCATTCGTAAATCCTTCAGAGGTTTTGCGAAAGCTTACTTTGCAAAAGTTCCCTTATTTATTATGACAATAGTCCATTATCTATTAAATATTTGTCATTTAAAATTAATTCAAATGGTCTCGTTTTTGTTTTGCAGGTTAAGGAGTTGCGCTTCAAATAAATTATATTGTAAGTAATTAACCAATTAATTTTCTTTTGTTTTAGTACGATTTAATATAATCTAAATGCTAAACACACAAGCTGTGCAGTTTGTTTTGTTATTTGCAACCCTTTTCTGTTATTTGGAATCAAATTAGGAAAACGTTCAGGTTTTCTCAGGCTTATACAAACTTCGGAATAAACTGCACATCCTTGTTTTATGTTTAGATACTTGCGGATAAAAAGTTGGTAAACTCTTATGCATGTGCACTATTCTATGAAACTGCAATTTAAACACACATTTTGTTTTGCATGAGAAGCTTTATTATTTTGTTCTATTACATGCTTTTTAAAATCATGAAAAACTGTGACAGTTTAATTTAAACTAGCAAAGCAACTAATTTTAATTGTAATAACTACTGCAAATTGGAATCCTTATGTGTTTTATTCACTAACTATAAAAGCGAACGCAATTGTGTGCTATTTATGGTACACGGAGAATTCAAATATTTTTGAAATTTAAATGAATATGTTTACAGTTGCATTTTGCAACTATGTTTGCTTTCAAACTTTAAACAAACATTTGTATGCCTGATGCGCAACAATAATTATGATAAAATTAAACATTAGCTTGATCGAGGGCTAAATATGGCAAATGTATACATTTCGGTTTTTTTTTTTTTTTTTCGTGCTAGGATTAGACTTACGACAATTTACCATATTTATTTTCAAAGAACTAAAGAGCGTCAATTTATTAGTTTCTGCACTTACTCAAATTTTTTTTGCGTCACGTAATAAAAACCTCAAAAAAGTCTCATAAGAGTGCTTCGAAATTTGATCCGTTTGATGTCAAGAAGTCTCTTGAAATATTGTGTAGCCACTATAATAACGTCTAGACTAGCCAAAATAAAGACGTGAATTTTCTTCGGTCATGCTTATTCAGAGCTCCTTGACTTTTTTGTTAACTGAAGCGGAAATAGTAACAATTTATTTAATACTGCAGTCATGCGTTTTGAGACTTGCGCTAAAATTACTATATTTAATCTTTTGTGTTTTGTATGGAGCGTTGTTTAATTATGTGCAATTACGAAAATCTATAAAGCAACTATTGAAATAAAAAGAGATTTTTATATAAATTATTTTTGCTTTAAAATATTTTTATATTTTTTAACTTTTGTCGAAACTATTCACCCTTCAATTGGTCGGGAAAAAACAATTTCGAAAAAGTTTTTAAGTAATATTATTACATGTATGTTGAAATTACTGAACTAGCCCACAATGGAGCATCTAAAATTTATAGTAAAAGTTGGATATGCAATTTTATGCGATTTGAAAAGTAATAATAATTTATTTAATCGTGTAGTCATGCACGTGGGTTTATGATCAAAAATCTATTTTTATTCTGTAAATTGAGCGTTTTGTTGTTATGAAGCTAATAGGAAAACACATGCAGTAAGAATAATTTGCTCAGTTGTTTATGTTTATTAGGATATTGCTATTGAACAATTGTTAATACAGTTTAAATTTATATCCGCATATAATATTTGCAATAAACTATTTATTGTAAAGCTAAATATTAGTTTAGTTATCAATTATAATTATAATATCGTTTCGGATATGAATTGGAAAACATTTGTTTGATTTTCAGGAATAGCCATAATTTCAATTGAAGTCGCAAATTGATATTAGTATTTTTTTTTTAATCGACTAAAATATTTATTAAGGAAGCGAGAAGGGTAGTTTGTCTTTAGTCATGCTATCCTACAATGAGAAGACAATTACATGCATTTTCAGGAGTTCTACACACACGATCAAGTCGTTTTCTTTTGACATTATTATTTCTTCTACTCTTATACTCGTAACATGAAAGTATAGAGAGTGAAACGTGTGTCGTTTATGGCTTTCTTGTTCTTCTAAATCTATAAAAGGATATTCAGCTGCATCAATGAAATACGTATTATTCGCACAAACGAGACTTTTCGATACAAAACTAAATTTCTTTGTGAAATATTATTTAGTCGAACTAAATTATTTAAGGATCAAAAGGACTATTCATATACGCTCATACTCATTTTAATTGGCCATCAGGCTTACCAGATCTAAACTCCACTTATTTATTTCCTACTCAAAACTTTATGTATTTAACGATTAAATATGTAACTGCAAAATAAGCATCTTATATTCGAAATAGGCTAGCTAAATTCAATATACATTTATTGATTACTGGATGGAATAATTTGCAGTTCAACCATCCCAAGTTTTAATCCAATCAATAGTTGGCGAAAATTTTTGGGGGAGTCTTTCATATTCATATAAGCGATTGAAATTTGCACATTATTGTTCTGATTTGATTAGCTGAAAAGTATGACTGTGGTAATTGCATGTTAAATATTTGAAAGGGCTGTGATCCACTTGAAATTCAGATTGTAGAGTAAATCAGTCACTTTATATTCAAAGACTATCAAAGTATTTTAAATGACTTTTTCAAACTTTACGCAACCTGATTATTATTCAAGCTAAGATCTGAGACAGTATTATTAGATTACTGTCTTTTTTTTTTGCGTGTATCTGTAACAAAGTTGTTCACATTTAAACTGATGAGTAAAACGTATTTTGCAGTGCTAAGGTGTACGATGACAGTTTTATTTTACCTTCACGATATATTTTTAATTAAATGTTATTTGACAGGCAACTAAATATTAACCTTGTCAGGAAGACTTATTTTTCACTGTACAATAATTCGATCCTTGTGTACACGATTCATTAAATTTGTATGGGATTTATACGTTTAAGAATCTGTAGAAGTTCTCACGGTGTAAAATAATCCAATATTTATTTAGAACCGCGAGATTAAATTATAATACCATTTTCTGGACGTAATTTTTAAAGAAAATTAAAAAAAGTTGGAAGAAGCACAAAATCATTTAATTTGCACACTAAACTTAATTCTAATTTCACATCAGAATGATATTGTTCTTTAGGAACAAAAGGCCTGCTTGCGTTAATTCACTTTTTGTAACCTAATTTAATTATTAAATGAGCCAAAAGCAATTAGTCACTGAAATACGTTTCGAATTCTTTGCGAAATGGAAAAAATAATTGCTTAGTACATGCACGACTTTTATTTTAAAATACTGTTTTGGATTTCAATCAATTTGTATAAAGTACTACTATATCTTGAATACTAAACTAGATTAAACATTTATTAAGTGCCCAAGTGCTTCATAATTAAATGTGGTAGTAAACGACGCAAGTAACTAAATTTATTTAATCATGTTTACCCGTCTTCAACCAATTACTATTAAGCCTTATTTATTCCAGGCAGTTTTAACATAATTAATGATCGAATATTAACATTACTCTATCGCTAAGCGACATTGCATACATAATGTGCTTTGGCTTTTATTTTTCGAAAATTCGTTTGATCTATAGCTCAAATGCAAATGTTGTGTATATACAAAAGCTGTCCCAAATTCGTGTTTTTTGTACTTTTATAAATATGTGTATATATTAATGTTGAAATCCTCTTTTCTAAAATTGCAGTATAACCCGATTTGTATAGGATCAATGTCACTAAACAGAAAATATGATTATTCATGCATCGAAAATATGCGATTCTCGACTAAATAATTGCATAAAGCAGAAAAAAATTTGCATAAATTGACTTCAAAAACAATAAATGTTCTATATATTTAACGAGCGCACCACATTCGTTTCCCATGTGAAATAATTCAGTCCCACTTAAAGGAATGAATAATTGCCATCCGTGGTTGACACTAAAAATGGTTCAGATATTCAAATAGAGGTCAAAATATTCAAATTAGTTTCATGTATGGCGTTTTAGTTTCATCATCAAACAATACCTGCATTAATATATTTGTGGCTCTTATACGTTTTTCCTATTCTATCTATTAACGGAGAATTGAAATTTTAAAGCTTTAAAGGACCTTTATGAATAATTAAAATATTGTCGGATATTTTTAGTACGCGTAGTGCACTAGCTAATCGACGAGTGCGCAACGAAGTTTTATGCCTCTTTCTAAAATGAACCGAATAATTTTATGTGGGTACATTTTAAAAATACGAAATAAAAATGCAATTCCATAGAAAATTCGTTTAGATTAAAATTGAAATCGAAAAAGCTATAACGAATTAGTGGTGTATTAACCGATATTTCCGATTGTAACTACAATATGTTGATTTTGTTGAGTGTGAGGGTATTTGTAAAAGGTAATAACATGCCCATATATATAATACGTTACACTGCTTGGCAATTTATAATAATTTATTGAACATAGCCGCAAATAATCCGTGACTATTATTAAACGGTATTCAAATAGATTACGCATTAAATTTAAATTAAAGCGATCTGTCAAATATAATTCCACACATTCATCTTGATGTCAACGATGTCTGAAAATTGACTATAATATCTTTACATGCAAGTCATGCACAAAGATGAAACTGCGTCAATCATTCGAGTGGTTAATTAATTTCAAATTTCCGTCAACGCTTTTGATTAAAATAATTATAATTGCTATGTGCGAAAATTATTTCGTATCAGAATTCGAGATTCTGAAAAGCGATAAATATACATTAGCAATCTTTAGTGTGGGAAGTAATAAACTATACATTGTGCAGTCGATTTGAGATATTAAATCAATAGAAGCCATCCAGAAACGGTTTAACATATCGCTTTTAATGAAGATATATGAGTGAGATAATTAACACTGTCATAATCGATTCTCTATTCTAGATCATAACTATATGTATATTATTTTAGGACAATTTCAAATTTATGTTTTATGGACAATCACAACCATTTGTTAAATTAACATCAAATAAATCTTATAAATTGCTTTGCTGTCACATTTAATTAATTAATTCTATTTTTGGTCAATAATAATCTACTTTCCTTGTAGTCTAGTTACTAATAGGTCAACTTGGATATCTTTGGACTGTCTGTAAAATGTACAACTAATTTAAATAATTTATCAAAGGATGATGTCTTTAAAAATATAGTGCTCTTACTAATTACTCTAAAAATAATATTTGTTTACGTCACGACATTGCTGGTTTAGCGCTTTAATATTAATAAATTCCTTATACAAAGACTTTTATAGTTAATTGCAATTTGTTGAACAATTTGTGCAGACATGACTTCATCCATGCATAGTCTAGCAATTCCGTCAGAAAATCAATAGTTTGATGATTATCCGAAAGAATATTTAATAAAAATTCGGCCAAAAAATAACAAAAGCACTTAGAAGGCTTTGCTCATTATGATTTTTTGCATTTGAAGCTCCATTGAACGCATGTTTGTATTAACATTTAACTAATGAACTCAAGACATAAAAGTATTTGCAAATTACACAGTAATCCCTAGATTAAACATAACAAAAGCACTGATGAAGACAGCACAGCGATGTTAAATTTATATGAATATAAGAAGATTACATTTTCAAAGGTTTCATTATTATTAGGTTTGAATAAAAAAAGTTACCAAAAGTTATCGTCGCGAAATCAGGTATATTTTATATTCCTGCTCAGTTTATTTATTTATCTTATCTTTGAGCCAGAAAAATAACGAAACACACGTTATTGTCTCTGTGATGTTCCAAAATGACTTTAGCAGATGTTAGTTTAATTACGGTCTCTCATTTATCTACTGAATATAGTCATGTGATTCTCCACCCCATTAGCCTCAGCACTTTGTCGAAGCTCAAAGGTTCTACATATGAGGAGCGATCCTCCTGCTCATATTGAATGTGGAAGCTGAATAGAAGAGGTGAAAGAGTCTCTTTCACGATGGCTTAACAATAAGGGCGGCGATACCGCTTTATTCACTTTTTTTTATAGGTATGAATGATTAATTTAGATTATTGCCATCGTTGGAATTTAATATCTTATGTCATTTGAGGCGCTTTTTCAGATTTAACGATGAATGAAATTAATATTAAGATTTTCATACTTGAAACTTTATAAATGGCCTGAAAGATGCGATTTGATAAGAAGTGCTTCCATGAATAACAGCTGTTCACTTCGGGCCGTTAGAATACTAAATTTCCCTTTACTTCATTTCACTTTAGATGCAATATTAATCCAAATAAAATCAATATGCTAAGTATACGTTCGAATGTGATACTAAACGCAAGATAGTTTATCAGGTAGTTATTTATTGATCGTCAAATATCGAAGAAACTTATATTGTGATAAACATATTTGCCCGGCTACTTAATTCGTCGATCAATTTATATTTTGTAAGGTCAATTTAAATTGCTACTACTCGGAAAATTGATATGTATTTGAAGTGACTAGCCATTAAATTGATATTGCAGAGTCAATTTTATCGAGATGATATTGACCAATCATAATTCAAGTTTGTTCCTTTTGATTTAATACGCCAAGCCACAGGTCAATTTCCAAATGGAAACTAACTAAAGTTGGTACAAATTCATCTCAATGTACGAATCTATCTAAGTTACATTTCTATTTTTAAATGAAATTTTTCATCTCTTGGAATATAATCCTTGAAAATTACGTCAAATAATAGTGACTGTACTTGTAAAGGATTAATGGAAATTGAGACCTACATCAAAGATCATTCTACCTATAACTAAATAATATATATTGCAAAACTGCATATAGGGATGAAGCTGAAATGATCAGTTATTACCTGTTTTAATAGTCTCTTATCGTTTTACGAATATTCCTCTCTGAGTTTTATGTAGCGAAATATTATTGGAAATTTTTCCATTTCTATTTACTTGAATGAATAGAATTCGAAACATTATTTATTGATTGGAAGATGGATGGATGATTTTTCTAAAGTGAAATTTACTGGTAATTTCATTCGTTATGAAATATCTGCCTTTGTTAGCGTTTGTCATTCGAAAGTCTTTCTTTGATATATTTTTTCATTTAGATGAATCTTGTTTACCGTCTATGCATTAATAAACTGGATATCTTCGTTTTATCCGGGTAACCAAACGTGACGAAAATATAAATATTAATTGAATCTGCGCATGCATTTTAAAAAATCAACTATAAAGAAATTTGCGAAAACTTTTTGCATATCTGTATTGCTTAGTTAATAAAATATTAAAAATGACAAACAAGCTTTTAAAACTTACCTTTTTTAAAATTCATAAAGATTGTTTTAAAATACAAGACTCCAGAAAAAACATTCGTTATAACAAACATTAAAGACCGAAAACTTTTATGAAGAAAATCCCAAACCCTGCAGTAAGTGCAACCCCTAAAGCCCATTAAGGCCTATACTTCCGGATAAGTGTAGTACATCCTCAATCCCAGCCAACTTCCTCCTGCATTATATTCCACACATCGTCGAACCCCCAAATCTGTCAATATAGTCGTCTAATTAAAGATTTTATTGACAGCATAGTCTCAATGGAATACGTAAATAGGCAGCAGCCATTACTAGAGAAACAATTTCCATTATGTACATGGATTTGTACATAACATATAACATGTCATATAATTCCTATATGCGTTGTAATTACCATCCCGCATAAACTGTAACGATTTTAATTGAAATTTAAATTGTTGCAATGAATTATGTGCCTCCTATTGAGTCCGCGCTAATCAAAACGCCGTAATTTTTATTATTATCGATATTTTTGTTTTTGCATATTGTGTGAATTCGAACGCATTGCAGCGCATTGATTAGTCTTATTTAGTTAATTTTGCGTTATAGTAGAAGCGTAGCGCACAATTCAATTAAAATGCTTTATTATATGTAGCAATATCCGATAGATAACAATCTGACACTGCCACTGAGCTTTCTGATTCAATTTACCATTGATTGATAATTATTCCCAGAGTAGCAAAGCTGATTTCACATTGGTGCGGTTCATGCATTTACAAAGTCAATGTGAATAATAAATAGCTTATTGTGTTTCATATTAATAATTCTTTTTGAAAAGTCTTCGTCATTAACCTAAAGCTTCATTAAAAATTCGATCTAATTTTTTACAGTTATATTTATATTTATTTTTGTGAAAAACGTGGAGCTTTTTCGATCAGCACTTTGAAAATTCTATTTTTTTGGCAAACACTAGCCGAAAATAGCTGCAGGTAGATCGTAAGTGCGATGCATTTGAATAGTTTGCAGACCATTAAAAGAATTTCGTTCGTTTCTCACGAATTCGTTAAAAGTTCTAAAAGCTTAGCAAAATTTACATCTGTTGGACGATGCGATTTTTTGTTCTTTTATTTAAATCCCGTATTTAGTTCTACCCGAGCAAAGAAGTACTATGCAATGTTTCCAAAGCGCTTTTAAGTGTATTTCCTTTTTGCTATTTATACCTACAATTTTATTACAAAATTCTTTGTGTTAAGTAAATTAAACCTGAGTAAAGCATAGATTTTCTTCTAGCTACCTACCTACTACACTATTGAACATTTATAATTTACCATTTACACGTAAATGAAATAAAACTGATTTATATAGTTTCATGTTGGTATGCATTTTTCTTGAATGCGTTTAAGGAAAAACTGGGACAAATTAAATTGGCTCGGAAAGAAAATTCTCTAGTTTTAAATCTAATCAAAGGAATTATTGATTTTCGCTGTAGTCTATGGATTGAACCATTAGCTTGTAATTATCAGCAGCTTCATATTCTTCTATGTACACCTCCTAAAAATATGCAAATATAAACAACACGAATGCATATCTGCATAGGGCAACACGCCTAGTCGGACACGGAATATTAATTTGCAATAGTGCAATTTAAATGCACACAAAAATGAACATGCAACTCTGTTTTAAATCGTACAAAATAAATTGTATTTTTTGATTTGCTATGTTATTCCGACTTTGCAAACTAATTATTATTGATTGACTTAATTGACAAAAGTACTTTTTCAAAGCATTTTTTTGTTGTTGTGGATGGTCATTAATTTTTTAACAAATTCGTTTTAGGCAATTCAGTGAGAATGTCCATTATTTTGGATACGATTGTAAATGTTTTGTCATTAGCAATTTTACAGTTGTAATAATTATGTGTATTTATTTTCAACTCAAATACAAATTTGTCCACTTTTGTTATGTCAGTTGGGTATTGAATAAATAAACTATAGTTTTGGGATTTTTATTCGAATTGTTAACAAAAAATATTTTTTATAAATAATTTTATTCATAGCGATTGAATAATGAGAAAAATACTTTTGAAAATACAATTAATCTGCATATTGAATGGAAATGATTTCAAAACATAATTAATTCAATGGATATGTAAACATTTTATGCATTTATTATTACGAGATATTATTGTTAAATAAAATTACAAATGTTCTATTGTAAATTTAAAATGATAGTGGCTAGTTCATATGTATTATTAGATTTTCAAAATAATTTGTACCTGTTTTGCGATATGATCAAATTTTACTGCAATATTGCTGCATTTAGTTGGAATTAATGGGGTATCAGAGAATTGGGTAAATATTTACGATTTATGAGAGACTAATACATTTCTAGGATAATCCCGTTGAAACAAAGGATAATTATAATTATAAAAGCATTTTTTATGATGAGCTTTATTGAGCTTTTTCGACATTTATCAAAGAAAATTCAATTTATTTCCATTAATATTTTTTTAAAAAAAATCCCATATAAAATTGCAATATAATTCAATTGAATTATTGACAATTCATTATCAATTTATACCATTTCATTAAAATTCCATACGTAGGTATTGTTTCATAGGAATAACTCATGTAAGCATTGAATGGCTTCATATGCGGGGACAAAATGGGATAGTTTGTGGAAAAATAGCATTTGAATATTTCATGATATATTAAAATACATCGACATTGTAGTACGGAAAAAGAAAATCGATGGCTTGCGGTTGGAAAACGCGGTCTCTAGTGAGTAACACAGAGCTTTCGGTAAACCTATACTCGAATGAATCCATTCACTTGGTTTGAAAATTTTCAGTTTACTATTTTTATATACCTTTGAGAATAATTGTTGAAAATGAGCTTTGTATTTCCCTATAGAAGTGTTCAAACTGTTGTGACAAATATAAATCATTTATTTTTTAAGGTAAATTTAACTGGTTGTTTTCACTTCAATTCCGTAAATGTTTCATCATCATCCTTGGCACTTAAAGAAATTGAATTATTCAGATAATAATTTATCGTGTCCACGATTCAAAAAGTTCTACAAATGTTTCATGCCAAACTTGCGAAAGCTAATTAACTTTGTTGTTTAGTGTTTTACGAACACAATGTTGTGTGAAACTTTTCTTTCAATTTAACTTAACTTTCTTTAAATGAAATTTATGACAATCGTTTAAATTAATCGACAACCACACCAAACAACAAAATTTCACTTTATACTTCATTAGAGCGCTTCCTCTCTTCTTTCCATTATTTCCCAACCGAAAAAATAGCAATCAATATCATTATATTGGCGTGTTTATTGTACGACCATTATTTATTGTGTGGCTATTTTGACATGACATCATTTCGAATCCAAATAACTCCATTAAATTTTATAAATCGAATTCAATAGAAACTGCAAAACACATTTCTGTTATCATAAAGGAAACGAAATGATTTTTTATTGCTTTGGCTCCATGATTAACAGGCCAGTTTTGAAGGCGCATGAAAAAATGATGATGTTGACTCCTTTTCGGGATGCTGTAGATGTCTTAAAAGCATTTGGTAATAAATTAAAATTAATGTTCGGCAAAAATGTATTCAAAATTTATTAAGGTAATAAAATAGACTAACAAACCGAATTCATAATTAATATCGAAATTATTTGGATGAATCTGCTATAAATTATTTAATAAATAAATGCCATATGCGCTATATTGATTGAGTAAATATTTTATTTAAATAATAGGGGAATATTGATTATTGGACCTCAAAATTTGGCAGAGGGTGTGAGTTTTGGAGCGCAAATTAATTATTTTAATAAATGATAGTGTTTCGATTGGCGCTTCCATTTCTAAACAACATTGAATGGCATAATCCGTGTTCCTCATCAAATATTTCTAAACCCGCTATTAGTGTTCGTTATATGTTAAACTAATTTTTGTGCAAGCATCTTACATATCCTGCCAGTTGCATAATTAATTTCCTCTCGTGAGAATTATTCTGCATATCGTAAGAGAATTTTAGTTGTTTTGTGGAAAAGTCTGGTGGAGGTATTGCGAAAAGCAAAAACAATCTCCAAGCATATGAACGTGAAATGAGGAGGGTAACAAGAAACGTTTATTCGTTTCGCTATAAAATATTCACTATGGAGCTTCGGCTCCCACCAAATTAAATACGATTCCGAAACGCACATTCCCCCAAAAAGCTCTCCTACCCACTTGCCGGTGCACAAAATTCTTTTGTGAGAACGTCACCACTAGATAGAAATGCAAAAAATCGCACATCACAACCACTCACTCTTCTGTGCTCATCCCCCGCATTTCGACGACAGTTCGATTTAAACTGATTTTTAGATGAAAGGATACCTTCAATTCGAATTTATCTTAATTTCGAACCGATAAAAAATAGACGGTCGAATTCTAAAGGATTTTTGCCAAACACTTCCAATAAAAATGTGAGGATTTATATTGAAATATGAATAAAAGAAAATAAATGATTGTTACGGCAAATCACAATATAATGTTGCAAAAGCTTCGAGTCGACTCGACAGGAACAAACTAGCATGTGGTGGTAGATTGTACTTAATGATATGACAAAAATGACAGACAGCAAACATGAATATTCACTGCATTACAGCAAATGTTGCAGTAAATAAAATTTGATATTTTTGTTTTCGACAAGTGAAAAAATCTATTTATCATTTGGCGCGCTAACGATCCAATTTTAAGGAATCGAGAGCTTTTCAGATGCGATTATGAATTTATTACTTATTAGACAACATGATATTTCATGCGCTTTATGAGACTGTATGAGACTTTATGGGTTTTCCTTAAGACATCATGAGAATTCGTATACGCTGCTCGTAAACATAAAAGTTAGTGTTTTTCGCATTTGCATAGCTTTCATCCAATTTGAGAAACGCAATTTGCATTTAAATTTATTTATTATTGTGAATCCATGGTTAACATTAAACTAAATAATCTTGTTAGTCGTAATTGTTTTTATGTGGCAAATGTGGTAATAATCCAGTAGCTAGTGCTAACCACATATCATAATTTCAACCTAATGACCACATTTGTTTATTATCTATTAATTAATATGACTAGTAATTTCCGACTAGTTTGAATAGACTTTAATTATATATTTTCGCTTAACACCCCATTGCTCGTCTTATGTTCCAAAAATTAATAAATAATTCTCCCCTTCTAATTTGACTTGGTAGTTGAATGGCTGTGATGTTAATCCGGCCTTACACATCAAAAGTGTCTGACGGTGTATTAAAGTCCCCCCTAGATCTTTTAGACATACAGCCAGAAAATTACAAACAACTTGGTAAAGTTGAAAAAAGAAGG
The DNA here is from genome assembly GCA_963556235.1 of Cryptophagus acutangulus. Classification (NCBI taxonomy): domain Eukaryota; kingdom Metazoa; phylum Arthropoda; class Insecta; order Coleoptera; family Cryptophagidae; genus Cryptophagus; species Cryptophagus acutangulus. The sequence continues at coordinate 5,365,326 of OY744564.1, forward strand.
GTTTTTCAAAAATATAATCGCCAAAGTGTCTGAGTCGAAATAGAGCTTATTGTTAAGCGACGCGCCGAAGAGGCTGGCCGGATGCGTATTTGGAAATAATCCAGATTTCCTCTCAAACAGTAGTCTTCTGCATTCGCGGATCCCTATTGTCTTCAGGGATAGAACTAAATCAATACGCTTTTCAACAAGTAGAGAATTGGCGTAAGTCTTCTCTCTGTGTCGCCACTATACATATATCTATAATAAAACGAAATGAGATTTCGGGAAGTCTATTGTCATCGAAAAGAGAAAATATATTTTATTTGGGGAACTTGAAGAAATTCATTCTTCTGGCAATCATTAAAATTTGGTCCACTCTCTTTGTGGACAAAATAAATAGTAAAATAAATTGAAATATATGCGGAAAAAATATAATTTAATTACTAAATTTAATTTAATTATGTATTATCAATAATTTAATTCTAATTTTTATTAAAACTTTATTAAAAACTGTAAATAAGAATATTTAATAGTTTTTTATCCAAATCAATCAATTTTTCTTTGAATTTTGATAAATAATAATTTTTTTCCACATTTTAATAATAATTCATTCAACAATTAATAACTTACAAACGAAGTACATAATCAAAAATCTGATTGTTCCATTGGATTCTACGAATTTTTCTGCATCCGTGTACCAAATTTCATCGAAATCGTACCAACTTTAGTGCTGCAAGAGTAAATGCATGCGTGACGCATCAACCGTTTAACATTCCATGCACTTGCACACGTGCAGTGTGTCATCCTCAGCTATTAACATTCCAATGCAGCACATGCAGCGCTTAATAGCCCCCACTTACGTAATACTATGAATAGGTCAATGCCTCTCTCATTCGTAAATACGACAATGAGCGACTCTTAGTGCGCATGCGCCACCAACTTCAGTACAAGGCAAAATACAACTGTCAAATAAGTTATGGCGTAAACTTGAGTGTTGATAATTGATCAAATATGAATTGTGTGATTATAAATAATGTGATTATGAAGAAATGTATCTCTACATGTCAAAAAACGACCGAAAAAGTGTCCTACTGGGTATGGGAGCGAGATAAGCACAAAATATAGCCGGCCGCCCGGCCCGAAACAGCCACGGAAAAATTTAAGGTTATAATCACCAATTTTAAACCAAAGTAAACAATATTTGTACTTGCAAATATGCTATCTACCCCTAATAAACGTAAACAGGGTGTTTACCGGTCCATTTTTGAACAAACCGATTGATCTATAATTGCACTAATTAGTGGTTGCTCGGGAAATTGGCGCATATTGCTCGAGTTACAGATTGACTATTTAGCAATACTAGATCAGTATTATGCAACATACCAAGAATATGCCGTAATACTGATGTAATTTTTTTGATGAACAGTCTTACGTTATGCTAATGCAGTCAGTAAAGGGATTACGCAAAAGTAAATAGTGCAGAGTAAGTTTGCATGTTAGTTGTAATTAGACCTTTTGTTGGGCAAATTAAATAATTTATTTAAATTTGAAATGTCAAGTAAATTGAAGAAGAGTATACAGGTACCCCCGTCTAGTAGTCTACCTTTGAATAGATGAACGTATCCTAATTCTCCTGTCACGACGACTTTCATTACGACAAATTCGAGTTGAAATGCTGAAAATCTTAAGAGTTACGACCTCCACTTACGCGAAAGTCTAAACACACCTAACAGATTATCGCATAAACGAAATTAATTTTCTTGCTTGTAGGTGTATAATATGAGGACTGAAAAATTTGCATATAAATATTATTCTACATGTTTCATCCAAATCTAAATGTTACGTAAATCACATTAAGTTTTGTTTGTAAAGTTCGGCTTAATTCATTTTCTATGTGAGGCTTTTAGATGTGGGGGAGTACACAACTGTCACTCTGAATAAACTTTATTTCGCAAAATGTTCCTCTTTCTTACATAGCTAATGTTTTCGCAAATTGGAATAGTTTGATTAAATCCTCTTTTAACTATTTGCATACAATTTTCGTCATATACTACTTGCATCGACTAGAATTATTCATGTTGCGCTACACGGATTTTATATTAAGTTATAATTTTTTCAGGAACAGTAAATAAACAACTTCTGAATTTAGATGAATTATATAGGCAACCCATAAAACTTATAAAGGCTCTTAACTTATATTGAGAATAATAATGGAACTATTATATTTTTACATTTTGTCATTTCAGCGATAATAAAACTACTTTATTAACTAGGTATAAAAATATTGCGCATAGTGTCGTTGCTATAATTTTAAAATAAATTAAAAGTCTGCAAATCTGATTTTTTTTAGTAATTTTTAGTATTCTAACTCCTGAAATTTCACAAAATTCGAAATGATAAAAATATTCTGTGCTAACTTTCAAAGTATAAGAAGAATAATCCCCGTAAGTTATATGGTTGGTTAACAAAAACTATGTACAACTTGGAAACTACAAGTTGAATATAATTCATAGAGTATCTCTCGGTGGTTGAATAGTTTTGTTATACTGCATCAACATCTATCAAATAGTTTTATGTGTCGGTTGTATTATAAAAAGTATATAATGAAAATGAAAAAGTTTTACGATTCCATTTTGGCTTATGTGGGTTTGTAGTTTTATTTGAAAATATTTTTTTGAGTAATAGTTAAGAATTAATGGTCACTCCTGATGTATTTATGCTCGTATAATCCGTATTATTTCTTCTTGAAAGTGGTGTTTTATTAAGGGTAGCATCGTTTTATGTGGCCAGGGCGCGTATGGCTCAACAAATACCTCTAAACCTGAAAGCACTTTAATATCTCGTGTAATCTCACAGCTTGAGCTGGTATTATACAGATATGATATTTTGTTGTATGGTTGTTATAATAACTCGTTATTGCTTTTTGCAAAAAAAAAGGGATCGTTTTATGAAATCAATAAAACGGTGCACCAGCAGACTTTCGGTCATCATGCGATGCGAGGAGCACAAACACACTCGTCCGTATGGCAAAGAACCTTTTTATTATGGCAGTATAAGCACCATTCAAACATGCACAATGTGGTAAAGCCATCCTTGTAGAAGATACAAATGACATCGTTACGGAATGTGTTCTAAGGGTCGTTCTTGCCAGGCCAATTACGCTTAAAAATGTGCCCTACGTTCCAGAAGATGACACTTTCGGATATTTGTCATCCCCCAGCGGACGTCGTACATTTCTAATACGACATATGTAAAAGGAATATCTCCAGTAGTAAACTTTCCCTTTTCCACCGACAACGCATAGTAGAGATGAAGACTCAATACAGCCAATAAATAACGGTTTCAATCTCAAAAAGTTAGACAAGACTTGCAGTTTGTCTTCCTTTCTGTCATTTTTCCACGCATAGGTCTACAACTGTCACACCAGCTCATCCTGACGATATTTTCTGATGCATTATGTATATAAGTGAAATAAATAGTGCAGTCGGCATTTTATTGTTACAAATAATCACACAGGAAATAAATTCAACAGTTTCAAATTATTAACTCAATAACACGGTAACAAAGTCTTTAAATAAACTTAAACACTTAAATAATCTTTGAATTCAAAGAGCTACTCAAATATAATAAAATAAAAGAATGTTCAATTTAAAATCACAAAGTTGATGTCTATTTGCAAAAGTTAGATGGAACTTTATGGAAGTTGCAGTAACTGAAAAATATTTTGAGTAAAATGGAAATTTGTTTGCAAATTGGTGCCAAACAAAAATTTTATCGGGATAGAGGTATTTTACTACAAAATCACTGCAGAAAATAGCTCTTGAGTAAAACTATCCACTCGTATCCTGTGAAAGAGCGAAATTATTTATTTAGAATATGGGTAGCTACCAAAATCCTAAACACATAAGGATATAAGACTTAAATCTCAGTTTCCTCTAAAACTACTATACATTACCATTATCTAGGTAGTGTATTTGCCTCATATATTATAATTTTCCCATTTTAAATTAATTTAATAATTAATTGCTTTAAAGGAGACTAGTTTCCCATATTTACCGACCTGCTCGTTGTATTCCTTTTGATATCCTGATATTAAACTCTAACCGCTTGTCTATTTGTCCAACTCAACTATTGTTTGTTCAGTTTGATTAAACATTTGAAAAGCATAAACACAAAGGACTTATTTCACTTACAGATATCGATTACAATACAACTTACACATACAATTTATCGTAGTGTAATTAAGATTTATAATAACAACCAGAATCTTGTCAGTTTGAACAAAATAAATCATTTGTTGGAGCATCGAGAACACATTATTGTTGACAAAGGAGAAGGAAATTGAAACTTAGTTTGATTCAGGTGTCTTTGAATTGAATAATTATTAATGTTGCATTATGAGTAAAATAGAGCCCTTTTTAGACCTAGCTGTGATTGATTTAATTTAAATGAAAATTATTTTCATATTACAAATTAATTGTTCAAATTGAAACTGGTGTGGGTTTCACTCATAATTGAATGTCGATTGCAGAAAAGACAAATTTTGCGTATGACAGCTTGATATGTAAAATTATTAAAATATATTTGCCATCCATAGATCATCGATTTCTATGGGTGGGGCTTTGAAGAACTTCATTTATGTTCATACATAAATTTATGTGGATCAATTTTGTTTCAAAATATTTGATGTCTTATAAAGTTTTATACGAATGTATATTATGCACTATACCAAAGTTCACCAGCACCTGTGTGCTATACATTATAATTTGCTGGCATTGCTCGAAGGTCCATTTATCATTTTAAGACACGTCTCATCAAAAGCAGACAGAAAGAAATCAACGATAAGAATTTCCTGAAATGTGATTCACCACAAAAATTCTTTTTAGGAAATCTTGTTGTGCATCAGATAATTTATAGTTGTGATGCTGTACAAATTTTAGTTTCTCTTTTTTTTATAAAATTTTAAGATAGTTACAGCTTGTTTAATTTTTTTTTATTGTTTTGAAAGATGATAGTAATAATAAAAATATGTTTTGACCGGTTTAAGGGTAGCAACCTCTATTTTCTGTGCTTCTTGTAAGTTACAACATAATAACATGTTGTATATGCATCGCGTGTTTACATGTACACCGCAGTGCCGGCAAAATGATCTATGGTATTACTTGACTACGATAAGTCTAATTTTTTCATCCTTCAACATTTCAAGAAATCATTTTTACAGGATAACGATGCATTTTTCAAATAATACGTACGTACTTTCGCAAAAATATACGTGTTTAGAAACATCGTAGCGCAAGGCTATTAATGTTTTTACAATAGGTTTCTTTCGTGATTTTAGATAACTATTTGAATATATTTTATTTATTTATATTTATTTATAGAAATGGTATGCACGCAATCTTCGGATATATTTAATATAAAATTCATTACTTTATTCCTTCGTAGGTATTTTTTGTTTTAATTTCCCAGCTAAGCTCTGCTCTCTAATAAACTACAACTACATGAATGTTTCAAAGAATAAAGCTACTTCATTTCCAAAATAGCGGGTTTTCAATATTTAAACAAGTTGTACGTATAAATAATATAACTGAGCATAGTGTATAACAATATTAATAATTTAGCTTATCTGAGCTTAACCTGAATAAAACAAAATTTATCGTCTTTCTCCAAAGTCTATGTTATAATACGATTAACTTACACGCAATGTTTAAACTAAATTGCAAATTGCACTGTGTATACAGGGTGTTAATATAATCTGTCTTTCATGCGGAACTGCAGCAAAACTGAAACAAAGACATCTAAGGAAGATTTTAACGAAATTTCGCCTATAATCGAATAGAATATTATTACATTGATGAAGCCAGGAAGAATTCGGGAGATAATAATGTAGATATTTTTATGGTATCTACGATTAATTCAAAATTTTATGCGAATGAAAATCAATCGAGCTAAAATTAATCACATCAAATGATTCTTTCAAATCATAGAATATTATAGCGGTCATACATTTAATATTCATATATTTTTCAATGCATGTATTTTCGACGCTATTTAATCTACTATTTTATTTATATTAATTTCCTGTATATGTATGAATGTAGTCTAGAAAATATTTACATTATTTTTATATCTACTAAAGTAGATTACAAAAAATACTACATATATAAAATAAATAAATACAACGGGCGCACATTTTTGCTTCTTTATAAAATACTAGTAGTCATAATTAAATTAGCAGCAATTTTACTGCTCTATAAATGATTAAAATTCGATTGAAATCATTTCAATGAAGTTGGCTTTTAATTTTGAATAGGAAAATTTAATAAATTAGATGAGCAATGAACGTATATGTTGGACAAGTGAAAATCAATGTCCCTGTAGTACTATCATAGTTAAAACTGTCAACTTCAAATTTAATTTAGGCATACCCTTCCATAGACATGGATAGCGCTCAATAACAGTTGCCTTTTATAAATCGGCCTATAAACTTATTAATATAATGAAAATTAATAAGGACATAAAGACGAAATCCATTTGTTTTATAACTGCACTGAAAATGAATGTGATCCATTCCGAGAGGAAATTAAATGATGATTTACGTTTGAAGCGCTTTCATTTAGACGAATGAAATTATATGTGATCAAAAGTCGTGGTAAGAAAGGAATATGAATGAGGTAAATTAGAACCACAGTAGTCGTAAGAATTGTGTGAATGTTAGAAAAGGGACCAATTAGAATTGTCACGCACACAAATTTGGCGTTAACCCCTTGCGGAAAGTTTCGTTCAGTTTCAGTGTATCTATTGTATATCTACTTTAAGACACTCGAGGGACACTCAGCTCGAATACATTACATTCCAGGTAATGCTTGAAAGTAACACCAAGCGAAAATAAATAATTGTTTCCTTTATTCGCTTTATATGCAAATATATTTTTATTGCACCAATAGAACTAATATTATAGTTGGTGTTGTGCATAATTGATAGTCGGCTGATATATCGCTAAAATAATTTAAAACGTGCTTTTACATCCTTTCATCAGGATGCTGGATACCTCAGAGAGCAATTCCAGAACAACAAGCCTTTCTCAAATTCGATCCAGTTGAGAGATCTTGAATTGGGGGATTCGAAGGAATTGCTTTTATGAGGCGACAGGTTGAACTGTTGAATTCCACCAATCGTTAATAGGATATTGATTATCGTTGTTTTTCTCTATTATAATGGCTTTGTGGCGTCCAATGTACGTAAATGTCGAGCAATTGCATTGTATCTTTTGAGGAGCAATCGATTTTCAATTTACTAACGCCAGACTACAGTGTGGTTTCGAAATAAATGTGCTGTTTCAGATTTGAGCAAAGCTCTAAAGTGGATTGTTTTTACTAGATATTTGTCTGACTGACACTTTACACAGTTAGCGGAGCACTTAACAAATTCAACCCCTAAACACATTAGAGTTAATCATCTATTACTTAATTTGTTTGGGATAATGTCATTACATTATTTATTTACTACCTTATTATTTAAAATAATAGTATTATTCAATTGAGCAGTATTAATAATTGAGAGCGGCAAAAGTAATTGTGGTTGGTTGGCTGGTTAGAGTCCCATGAGAAAATGTTCTGCTCGGCAGAAAATTGAAGAGCGAGTCTTAAATTAATTTGAGGTATAGATCTTACATATAAAACCAAAGCAATCACGGAATATAACTGCATTTATAAAATCAATTTAAGTTTTACGAAAAGAATTGCCAAGAGGCAAAAGAATGACTTGTTATATAGTCACGTATTCTTTCCGAAGAGGTTCTCAATATGAGAAATAGGATAAATACACATACGATGTACAAACAGGAAATGACCTATACAACTTCATATATGGTGTATTCGCAAAGACAAATATTGCAATGTTTTTCAGATAAATAGATTTCCGTTTTCGATATTTTCTTAAAAAGCATACAACGATTGATTATTCATCGATTGATGGTTGTTATGTATTTTTCAAAAGTGCATCATCGAGGGGAGATAAAAATACAAACACAAATGAAGCTGATTTCCTAGTTTGGTTTGCTGATGCACGTTTTATTAATAGTTGAAAGCGGACAAACGGTGCATTCAATTTAATTTAAGAATACCATGCAATCTTCCTTGAGTGAAGTGCATGCAAAGACTACAAATATAACTATGTGTATGTACAATATGTAATGAAATGTCTCGAAATATAAATATACACCACTCTTTTATTCGATGTCACGTTTTACAAGTTTTTTTTTTATTGGAAAACAAATCTTGTGCATCTAATCTTCTTCCGACCGCAATTCCATTGAAAGCGTACAAAATGCAATTGTTTTACAAAGTTACTAAATTAAAATAAATAGAATAAATTATTATTGCGTGCAAAAAAAATCAAATGCGCGTTGTATTTGGTATATAATCTTATAACAACCCTCTTTCAGTTTTGACAACCTGCCCACAAACATTTGGCAATATGAAATTCTGCAACAACCTTCTAACAAAAGCATGTTTGGCATCCCCGTCAATTTGTGCCTTGTGGTCCAAATTGGATAAAAAGCGGGTGGTACGAACAATTTCGTATTTTTCCGCTAAAATTTCAACTTTTGCATGCACAGATAAATTTATTAAAGACGTTTATGTGTGAAACTTGACGCCACTTTGACTGCAGGTGAAGTTTTAACTTCATTAACGGCTTTGTTACTCGAATGTTTGATATCGAAATTCTCATTCTGCAGCATCAAAAAGGGAACAAACACTACATCAAATATTGGCACATCAAAGAAAGTTTCCTTCTTTAAATTAGTTTGTACTGAAAGGCAAAATATTTCGAATAATTTCTTTTCGCCTTCAAGCAAATGAGTTTTAATTGCAATTTCTGTTCAATTTTAATTAATAATGTGGGCATTTTGGGGTTTCGTGCTAATTGAAGTACATGTTTTTTTTTCGCTTGCATTTTTCACATTCTGTGTTAGTTTCAGCGATTTTTCACTTGACTCATCAGAATTAAAATTAATACTGAAAAGAAAACAAGTCGTCCACAGTCCACTCATACATACAAACACACACTGCGGCAACAAACTTTACGAACATGGCTCGTAAATAAATTTCCATATTCCATTTCTACATGCCAGCGTAAATTAGATTGCTATACGTAGACAGGGATGCCCAAAATATAAAAAAAAACATGCCATGTATAGTGAGGCTTGTAAGCTTCCGGATCTAGTATTACATTTATGTTATAAAATATAATGCATTGGACAAGCTGTCAATATCGTTTGCCATGTTTCGAATTATTCAATTAACCTAATGGCTTTAGGCTTTGGATATCTGTTTAAATTAGAATTTACAAAATGCAGACACGTTTGCCGAAATAAATCTAATTAATCAATGATTATTGCAATTCGCACATTATTTAATCAGATGGATATAAAACTTTTAAATCTATTAATAATAAAAAATCAAAAAAAAATCATAAAAGCTCTTAATGTACTTAAACTATTAAAAAAGCACAGTACAAATATTTACACGCGCAAAGCCGTCCTACACAAATATAACTGCATATTGTTCCAATCGGTTATGGTTTTACTACAATAAAAAATATTTCCCCTATAAAAAAATATCACACAAAGTGACCTTAAAGCGAAATATAAACAGATTGTTAAAAATAATGAACCAACAGCACGATAACAGTGTGGTTAAGCGAAAGTTAATGTAGCTTTTATTGTCTGTAATTGTACCCACTGCTGGTGTTTGAAAGCTCAACTCAAGCAATTTTGTAAATTCTACCAAAAATACAATTATTCCATAATTTAACGACTTCTAATGTCGAGGGGTAGCTATGAATATTATCCTGGATGGATCTTGAACGCTACAGTTTAAGTCATTGGTCCGCACCCTGTTGGTTAAAAAATAAGTCAGCCGCATTAGATTCGCCTTAAGTCATGAAATCGAGGCGTAATGTTCTATATAAGAAAAATACCAATTCAATTTTAGTGGGGTAGATTTAATTAAAAAAAAATATATAACATATGGAAGGACATTTATAAAAATCTGGCCACAAAACATAGAACATGTTCATTTTGTGATAGCGTTTTTATTTATTTTATTTCTTACTTTGATACGTGCGTGCAAAATAAATGTGCCATGCCTTTCCCAAATTGTTAGTTCTAAATATCAGACAGTGATACTCAATGTCAAAACGTTAAAGAAGCACGCAATGTCGTTTTCATGCCCTGAAAATAAATTACCGAAACTACAAAAATCCCAAAAACGTTTTTGAATATTTAAATACCGTGGTTTGAAGTATTTTAGCACGATATCGCAAAAATTATTGCGGATTATTAATCTCAATAAAATCCAAGCACTATCAAAAGCTCGTGCAGCCAAAAAAATGTCTAGAAAGTCTAGAAAGCTAAATAAATATTGAAAAATTATAATATTTTGAATGTAATAGTGAGTGGCTTTATCCGGGATAATTTCGATGGCCAGACTAATTTAATGTATGCGAATGTGGAAAGCATCATCTGAAAACATCGTTTTCATTTAGTGTGTTTTAAACGTAAACATTTTATCGTTATCTCATCCCTTTTGATATTTTATGCGACATAAAGCGGTGAAATAGAGTATGGAGTGGTGTGTGCAAAATATGGACATGTTATGGAATAAATCCACTGGGATATATTTGCCTGACGAGCCGGATGTAACAAACATGTATGCGTATCGTAGTTGGTGCCCAAAGCGGAATGTGCTGGTAGATCAAAAACATCATCGTAATCAGCATGATAACATTTTACACCCAGCCACCGGACGTCATAACACTCACCAACACCTGAAAAGCATTCACGTACTTTGAGCCCTTATCTTTGCACGGAAAAAATATAAGCGAGATAAACTTTTGCATTATTATAATGACGTCGTCTAACAGCCGCAAGCTAGCGGTTGTGCTTTTTGCACATTTTCCCAGCACGCAGTGCATCATATTGTTCAAAAAAATTTCTATTTACTAAGGGTGTGTAGATTAGCAGTGTCTTTTTCTGAAATGTTCTTATAGAAGTCAAGTTTGCAAAGAAATCACTTTTTTGGCTTAGGTTTTCAGCTGGCAGATAAATATTGATTTGGGAAAATGGCAAGAAAGTAAGGGTACTTTGTCTGAACATCAATTTTTTAAATTGACTTTACTATCTGAAACAATAAACCTCTAGGAACAAAATAAACACCTGAAAAATTGTATACGGCAAGATAGCTATATGAAATGTTGGAATGAATGAATTTCAGTTTCTGTATGGGACATGCATGTGCATTAATAAAATGAGTTGGTTTAAAAAAGAGCCCAGTTTTTAGAAATGTATTAAGAATGTGGAAACATCACTAGAGACGAAACAAAATTAAATGAGATGTCCTCATAATTCAAATTACTATGCTAATGGATTGCACGTTGGATTCTGGATGATAATGAACTTTTAATTTTTTACTTTATTTTTTTTTACGACTTAAATTTTAATTTATAATCCACTTATGTTTGTTGAAACAATTAATTGTTTGCTTTTGCGTTGGTGCGTAACAAAATATAAATTAGAAAATTTAATAAATTAATTAAAATATAGTAAACGAGTTATGAATTTGCTTTGTCAGAATGGAAATTTAAAAAGCAAATGTTTTTGTACGCATGCATAAAAGGGGCTTAAATTTAATCATACAATAATATTATTATTTTCGTTGCTTTTAATTCGAATATTTTCAATTTTGTTGTTTAGCTATTTTATTTATAGCGCATCGTATTGATTTAAATTTTAATTGTTTGTTCAACTTTTTTTAACAATGCACTAAATAAATACTTTGAATCAATTTTGGTGTTAACATTTTCACCTACACTCGAAAATAGTGATTCACGCATTTTAAATCAATTATAACATTCATAAATCACTTATTTTACATATTTTTAATATTGGCTGGTTATATTGAACCTTAACAAATCCACATTTTCCATTCAAATACCGAATATCTTTTGACAGAATGATAAATTGAATCAGACAACTTTTATATTCACTGGGGGCTAAGAGGTCAGAAAAATATCTAATTTAAATATTTCTCATGGGGAAGTCTGCAGTAGCGCATGAAAATTTAAATAAATTTAATTATTTAGTGTCCTTTTAAGAAAATTACATATTATGAAAATAATGAACAGAGCGAAGCGTCGCTATGAAAATGATGAAATTTTGATTAAAATATGAAGCCAGATAATTACGCAAAAACCAAAGAATGCTTGTAATAGCATTTGCCTCGTCGCCCTGTTGGCGTTTCCTGTTTACATCCACGGAATTTTGCAATCTTGAAGCCTTTATGAGTCGGATCTTATGATACCAAAATTCCATCCCTGCAGGAATCACGACATGTCCCTTCGCTAATGTAATTACCCCAAATCTACCAGTTACTCTTAAAAAGTTTCTAATTCAGTTGCAGGAAGGATTTTTTTCTATTCGAGTGATTTGTGCACAAAATTCGCATCGCTTTTGCATTGAAGAAGAAGAAGAGTCCTTCGTGTATAACATGACATTCGGAATTGCTCCTCTTCTAAATAATCCGAAATGGTTCCATTCTTACGCAAATTGAACAATATTTCTTGAATGCAGTAACTTTCTGATATAAAACACCCAATTGCGTCTGTCACACATTTACATCACAATATTGACGACATACATTTGGAAATAAAATTACTAGCTCCAAATAAATTATGCAATAGAATGATTTATCTATGGAGAAGCTCATTGTTTTTCCTGCGGTCTATTTTTAGGACATAAGGTACATAATACGAGCCCTAGGGAATTATAGTCCTGGGTCACAATAACAACGTTAGTTTCGTTTTAAATTGTACATTCCCAGTTATCTCACGTTGCATGTGAGCTTGAAGCTTATTGAATTTGTAGTCCCCGAAATTTTTGCTTTTGCATCATCCACTACTAGACCGTACTAATTTCAGCAGGTGTAAAGACGAGAAATTGTACATTTCGAGTGTGTGTGTGTGTTCCCGTTTTTAGAACAGGCAAGCTAGAACTTTCCCTCATTCACATATAGATCGCCCCCGCATGAACGACTCCGGGGCTTCAGGCTCGCTTCGGTTTCATGGTCAATTTACTGGTCTCCTAAGTGCTGCCTGTTGTAAAATTTATCACCCACAATACACGCGTACGAGTATATGTGTTTGTCTATACCTATATCTAATCACATCATCAAGATAAAATACAGGCATCATTATTTATTTATCTATTTACTAAGAATATATTATTTAAGGCGCAGGTTGTTCGGAAATAAAAATAAAATTCAGTTTCCTTACAAGTATATTTTACTTATCAAATATTGAGCAAAATATTACAAGAATATTTCCCAAAATGCTTCATTGATTTTGTAAATTGATATGATTTATAAATTTTTTAATAATGAAATTTTTAATTAATGTAAAACTGATACACTGAGCTAAATTTTAATAAACAATTTTACTGCTCCAATATAGGTCAACATTTTAAAACTTAACTATATTCTACCACATAAATTACTGTTTATTGCTCGTAAAATTGAAAAATATTTTATAGCTAGAAAAATACAAGATATTCAAATAACTATCGATATATTTCAATGATTTTGATGCAGAATGCTCAAATAAAATAAGAATTTTAACATATTTTGCGAATTTACTGTAGCAGATCCATTATGGTATTGAATATCTCTCATACTACAACACAACAAAAGAATATCAACATCACCAATGGGAATTAGGCGCTAATTATTAATATTTTCTGATAGTATCAGAAATATATGATATTAAAATTACTAGAACATTTTACTTAAAAATAATAGATCAAAGGCAAGCCCAACACTGATCACTATCTTCCATAGTTGTCATTTTGCGTGTTGAATGTTGATAAACATTATGTAATACAGTAATAATTACGAAAAATTAAGTGAATACTGGTTGATTAAATTTTCAACAATACTACAAACTGAAAAATAAATTTTCTCGTTAATTTTGCATGTTACTCAAAATTTGGGCGTAAAAGATGCGGCAGCAATAAAACGGCCAGTTAAAACAGAACGCAGGCATTTAAATACAGAAAGCTTTTTTGTTTGATTATTTTTCCATATATATACACAGTTTTTTTTTTCGATTGGGGGTATCTTTGAAATTTATCAACGTTTATATTCCCCACACGAAGTTATCAGCATTATGCGTTGAGCGAACATTTTCGCTTACAAAATGGCCTGTAAAACTCGAATTTGCGTGAATAAATGGTTATGCTCTGTGAAACATATTTGGCCTGCATCATATTGAATGTTTTTTGTATTGCAAATGCCAGTTTAATGAGCTAATGCATTTGGTTCAGTGTAATTCATATTTGATAATCAAGCATTAAGGACTCAATACAAATTGATACTGAATTAATTTAAATTGTTACACAAATATATTTAACGTAAATTGTATTCGAAAATGATGTATCGTTTCAAAAGTGAATAATAAAAAAATAAAGTACTCAGTCAGAAATGAGAAAAGTAATGCTTTGTCGATCGTCAAGGCATGAAGATGGATATCAAAAGAATGCATGCACATTCTTGAATAGTATCTACGGAACAAAACTTTGTTGAACTTTAGTGAATCGTGAGTAATTGTCTGGAGAATTTCAGGATCTATGCGGATATTATAACTGTCCTATGACCGTTCATGAATTTTTATCGCACTTGCTTCTCAAAGTATGAATATGTTTAATAGCAAAATCATATTTTCGCCGGAATTTTTATGCGATGAAAGCAAATCGATAGCAAAGTAATAAAATTCGTCACTTATGCGCAAAGACATGGAAGCATTAAGTATTGCGAAAGGATAATAGAAAAGAGTCAATAGACTATGGAAAAGATGAACCTTTCAGAGTTATGTTCGTCCTTTTGTGCAATAATATACGATGACGCCAAGGTAGATGCTGAGTAAAATCTCTTAAACCAACATATATAATGAGATTGAAAACAAAAGGCTTTTGTCACTGTTTTTCATACACCTAGTGTTACATTATTACACCTGCAGCGACCAATTAAAATGTTGATGTCAGCTTACTTGCTTTTCCTTTTTAATCATTACCAGGAAAATCTTACATAACACACTGCAGCAGAGCATTATCGCCTTTTTCATTTTCGCATAGAATGTCGTATAATTTATTCTCTTTAAGTTATTGCACGCTAAATGTGATACTTAACTGCAGATTTTCGCAACCGGAATATTTACTATTTCACTATTAAATATGGAATGGGGTGTCTTTAGAATCCATTTAATGTTGGAACAGATTCATGCGCTCAAGAATAAGATATCAAAGCTGCCAGGACAAGTATTTTGTTGAATTATTATACTGCAAAATTTGCGGGATTAAATACATTTTAAAAAAAATTAATTTTCGCCATTTTTAAAATATTTTTAAAAAAATGGTGGATGCGCTACAGACACATGCATTTTGATCAATCCTGCAAACTCTCCAAACGCGTGAGGCACCAGACACTTTCTACTCTATGCATCTAAATGTTTAATTAATTTTTGAGTGACAATACAGTTTTCCGATAAGTATTTTACAGACTTGTAATTAAAACTACAATCAATAATTAAATGTGCTTCAACAATAAGTAATACAGATCAAATTGTCTGTTCTACTTACTACATAGCGTTTTGCTATAATATATTTATGAGGCTTTGCTTGCACGTTCAATGATTTTAATTTATTTTAGTTGCATTCCAATTAAAAATTAAATCAAAGAGAACACATTTTTACGATAACGTTCCATGCAAACCGAAACGACCGTCAAGTTTGCACTACACTTGTTCCAATTCTGTCAAAGAAGTCGTTAGTGCTTAACTAGATTTTAATTAAAATATTTTATATCATATTTGCATACCATTCTTATCAATCATAAAAAATGAAACTTAATGCTAATTCGGTAAACCCTCGAGAAAATCGCAACGCTGCATTAGAATTTCAAATGTATAATTGATTAATCATAGAAAGTGAAAAGAAATGTTAATAGGACGAAACAAATTAAAAGTTTGCAGACTGTCTTTCAGTTTGTTTGAACGTTTGAAGGGATAAATAGCAACTAAAATGCGCAACTTTGTCCCAATTTAATGGCGTTCGTATCGGTGAAGATAATCGAGATGGGTCATGCAACGACTGGAAAATTAAGCAATTTATGAACTAATAATGAATATTAATTTTAAAATTATGAACTTTATAACAGCGTGTAAACGTACAAAAGACAATCAAACATTATAAGCCTTTTTAATGAAGTATTTGCAAGTTTGAAACTAGAATAAGTTTTGACTAATAAAATGAAGATAAATTAGGTAATTGAAGAAGGAGCTTTTAAGTCGCCGTAACAAGTGACATATGAGACAATTCCAAGTGACCTCTATAAATTATTGCAAAGGTATATAAAGTGGTGAGACAGGGGGTCGTCGAAAAGACATTGACAAGACGAATGGTGCCAATGCAACAGCAAGTCGGTCAATTTGCGTAAATAGAGGAGGCGGGCAAAAAGATCCGTTTGAGGATTGATGGTGCTGATATTACAGTTTAAGTCTAAATGTTTGTCTTCAAGGCAAATGGATAATGTAACATTTCTAAACGCTTGGTTTATATTAAAGTTGGTCGTGTTTTCATTAAGCTGCAAAACGTGATGTCGAGGTGCCCGCAATATCGACTCAATGCTGCTGCCTCCTCCTACCAGGGTGTGTGTCACTTTTCCAGGACAATTTATAGTCCGGATTCTAGAGTATCAAGCAACCGCCACCTTTTGAAATGTTTATGACGGTTTGCTGCATTAAGTATACAATCACACAACAGCATCAACGTTTAGAGAGAAATAGGTTCAGCTACTTGGGGGTCTACACTCCAGCATCAGCAAAAACACGCTCCTTTATTTGCTTTTTCTGCAGCAAAAACAAACACGCTCAAATTAGATTTAGTACGCTGTTTGCTGATAACTTGCAGAATATTATAATGCCAACTTATCTGATGCGTCTGTTAAAAATTAACTTTTCCAACTTTTCCTCTGTATGAATATTCGTCGAAGAGAAAAAGTATTTGCCAAGTAGGAAGGAACAACGTGCAGTTCTTTGCCAACTGATAACTTCACGTCCAAGAAGACGATGATGAAAATGCAAAGTGCGGTCTGTTTGCATTCAAATTTTATCATAAAATTACAGCACTGTGTATTTTTTTCGTTACATACCATTTTTTTGGTGCAAAACGTACAAATAATTAATTTAGACCCACATGAGATTTAATTTTGAAGAAACATAAATTTTCCTGCAATATGAACAAAACGTGAAGCGTAAACTAATTGTGAAAGAAATAATAAAATGCAATATTCAGGCGTTTGAAAATCATACAAGTGTAAAATTTTCTGAATACAAACATTTTTCAATCAATTTCCTTGTGTAAACGTGCATTCCGTTGTTGTTCTTTTTTTTTTCATTGTATAGGTTCGGTGGTGCATTTTTTACCCTTTTTTCCTATACCTTTGTTACTGCAGATTCTATAGATGCTACAATAAACTGCACTCATAAACGCAAGTGCTTCTAATTTTTTTTTTTGATACAACTTCAATTATTGTTTCAGGTTCTAAACTCCGCTCTAATTCTTCTCCATTAATGTAAGTACCAATAACAATTTTTCTTACATATTATTGAGGTAAACGTAAATACCCTCGTTATTCGTAAAGTGCTTCGAAATGAATATTTATTATGCTCTAAAACTACTTTTATTAATAAACAGTAAGACATTAACCCAATTTGTTTGATAATGTTTTATTGTCAGCGATAATTTGCTACAGTTCGAATATTTTTAGCTAATTAATCTAATAAGCTAATGGTGAATAATAAAGTAGAAAAATCAATGTATTGACAGACAATATGAATTTACGTTTGGTATGAAACAACGGAATCAAATCATCAATTTGTGACGCTTATTCCAATCCAATTTCCTAACTGACAATATTCAAACAGAAAAATTCGTACAATACTGGGCTATTTACGTTACTTGTGAGGAAATGACTAATTTTCTGCCAAACGTTGATTTATGACAAAATAATTCAATAATTGATTTAGTTTTTAAAAATCAAATAATCCTCATATTTTTTATTGCTTGGTATTTTTGGCTGTTTCTTTACTAGTAGTGAAATACTGTAGTTTCGTACCTAGTGAGGTAAAATTTGTCTTTAAGTACAAAGCAAAGCAACAGACGAGATATTTCCCGAAAAGTTTTGGATATAATTTTATTTTCTAACAAGGGTAGAATGTCATGGCTGTAGTGAGTGGGGTGTATTGTTTGTACATACAACATTTTCTCAGTTAAAAGTGTTATTCCGCAAGTTAGCGAACCAGCACGTTTCGGTTTGCCAGCAACATCATTGGATTAGCGAAATTCAAATGATGCTCTCGACACTCTGCATTACCAACGCCTTTAATTGCACATTCAATGTTCAATTTTGCAGTGCAAATTGCTTCAACGGTTCATATCGAAATTTTGCTTGGTTTTTATTGAAACGTTTAAACGTAAATGAACAATTAAATAATTTTAATTGCAATTAGGACTAGAGGTAGTAGTAGAGTCCAAATAAATTTTCGCTTAATTACTAGGTGCAGCTAATTTGTCGCTGCTTATACAAAGTACGAAAATAACTCGGTTTGAATGATTAAGTATTTAGGCAGATCGTAAATTATTTCAAATAGATTGCTATATGCTTGTTTAGAAAAATAACTTATTTTAAGAAAAATAATTTTGATGTTTGTAAATATTTAACGACGTTAAATTATTTTTAGTGCAAACTATATTTATGTTTATTTTATGGCTAGTTATATATAAGTACTTTATAAGTTTCTGATGGAATGGAAGTTTGTGTAGCTTTACAGATTATAATTCAATTAATTATGTTTAAATTATAGTTTGTACAAGATTTATTAATTTGTACAACAAAGTTTGAATTTTTTTATCTCGATGCTTGGATTAAATCCAGTTGTGTTTTATTATTTATTTTTAACGCAATATATGAAACTTTTCGCGTATTTATGTTTTTAAGATTAACCGAGTCTCTTGAGATCTAAAATCCAAATTTTTGCATTAATGTAAACACTTAAATAAATAATTAGTTTTAAAGTTTATACAACTAAAGTGGGAAAAAGTTTGCTTGGAAATTTCGACTTGTTTTACTTTTAATTTTTTTGAAATTATATACTTTTTCGTCTGCTTTCGAATTATAGGTTGATTAAATAAACAACGACATTTTTGGGCATATTATGTCATGACTATGTTAGGGGTGAACACCACCCTCACAATATTGCGTCAAATGACCTCACTTGTTCACCTACCATGTTAAAATTATATCTATTAAATATGACACTAAAAACAAAAAATAATTCCAAACCGAGAAAATATGTAAAGAACATGCAAACATACAGGGTGCGCTATTTGTAAGAATAAAATTGTAGCAGCAGCTAATTTGATTACATTTCTATTGATGTCACAATAATAGTCTTGAATTTTTTCGAGTAGCTATTTATAACAATTTCTAAATGGATTTTTTTCGCTTCGCAGTAAAGTAGTGTTTACCACATACAGACTAATAAATAATTCCATTACATTTTTATAAGAATCACTTATTTATGTTTTGAACAGACGACACGTAAAATAGAAATTAATTCCTATACGAGCGCAAATATAATAATCATTTGTGATGAATGTTATGAGAACCACGACGAAATAAATTCAGCAGGAATTTCTCTAACGTGTTGCCAGGTTTTGCCATCCTAGCAGGAAACGGAATGAGCAATTCATTCAACTGCAAGATTCTTGTTTGGTAGTTTGGTAGTTGGAGCCTGTAGGTCTCAACAAGTGGCCGCGAACACATTCAACTGTGCAAATCGCTTCAACCTCATCGAACCCGAGTCTAATAATAAATCACTTAAAATGCACCCGCTAGTCATCAAAAAACTGGTAACTCGCGAATATGATGATTTTTGAGCTAATAAATTATCTGCCTCGATCCAGACATAACTACTAACTAATGAAATACCATTTCATAATATTTCTGGTTCAAAAGTTAGAGCGTAAACAAATTCGCGGAAAAAATTATGGCAAATTGATGTGATTAATTAATTTCGGTTAAAGGCAACAATATAATTTGCTGGCGTTTTCGAAAAGTGCATGCCACAAATGGATACTTTGTTTATCGTCAAAGTCGTGCTCGTTGTTCGTGGATAATATGTAAACAAAACTCATGCAGATGGAGAGACTTTGTATTTGAGAAGCGACTGAATATTTACCAGTCCATTGTAAACATGTTCTCAAACTGCAAAACCTTTATCCCTAGATTGAATCCGATTTGTGTGAACATGTAAATAATAAAAGTGTCGGGATTGTGCTTATAGTAACTTTGTTTGACGCTCTTTTTCTGTTTACACCCTTTCGAACTTTTATATATCAACAATACTAAAGAATTAACTGCAGCTTCATAAAGTAAGATAAATAGTAAGCAAAAAAATCTGACAACTGAAGAATTTTATTGGAAAAATATTTAGGATTCGAAATCCAGTGAATTTTTGGTCCGGCGCCTTAGAATCTTAGGGGCAAAAGAAAATTCGAAATGTACCAATTTAGAGATAATTCGTGTTAAGCTACTAGAAGTAAAGATATTATAATTTGGATTATAAAATTGAAATGCTCAATTAAATGCGGTAATGTGAAAATTAAGGTGCCATTTGAGTTCGCTAATCCAATAACGACAGGGCAACCATTCAAAACGAGTTGGTTTTGATGACTTTCAGCACAATGATGCCTGAAAGGCATAGGCAATTTTGTTTTGCATGTTCGATGATTTTACACAATCTGCACATCTATAAATCAAATAAAATTTCTAGTATTTCAATTACCACGAGTCATTATCTGCATCTGCATTCAAATCGACAATTATATTGTGACCAATTTATTTTAAATTGTTCAATAATTTTGAAATCGCAATATGGAAAGATTTACTATCGTGTATAGTTTGGAAAATCAAAAGTTATTTATTTAGATTCTTTTTAGAGTCGAGAGACTGAAAATCCAGGAATATTTTACTATCAGTTTCATAAATCTAAATACTTTTTTATTATGGATTAAAATTATATTTGTTTAATAGATATCATAGAGGCAATAAATTTGTTTGCTAATAAATAATTCGACTTGTTTACATAAAGCAGAAATTGTTCGGATAATTGGCGACAATTTCAGGATATTTTTCCTTAAATTCATAAATTGTTTCGTGCATGTTTTATGGTTTCCACATGCAATATACAAACTTTTGTTGTATATAATTTGTAGTTGCTTAGGACAGTTTTTTAATAATATTCCGAACTTGTTTTGAAAATTGTGATTGTGAAAAACTTTTAAGTATTATCTAGCTATCTAGGATCTGAAAAACATTATGGATTTATTTGTTAATGTGCATTTTGATGAAACAAATTTCGTGGGGTTGAAATTAAAGTTTCAGTTTTTGCATTTTGGCGAAAATAAATAAATCGGAAAATGGAACAAATGCTCATATAAATGTCATGCCTAGCTTGTTTTGTGTTAGTATTTATTAGGAAAGTTTCAGGACAATAGCTTTGTTCTGAAAGTACAATCGAAACTTTTCTTACACCACAAAAGCACTAGTAACATAATGTTAACACTGGTTACTGTAATAATTCAATTTCATACATAATATATTTAAAGCGCTTTATGGGCGCAACTTTTGGTAAAATTTAATTGAAATGAATATTCTTAATTTGAAGATTTATAGAGAAATAATAAAATAGCGACATATTTTAAAATAAAATACGATATTCCACTTTTGCGTTGGCTTAATGGACGACTCTTTCATTAATGATGTTTTAAGTTATTTCCAGAGAGAGATTTTCTAATTAAATTCTGAACAAGAAACTTAAAAAAAATAACTTTTCTCTATCCGCGACTCCGTTGCGAAAACAACACATTAAAATTAAAACCATTTCATTTTTACTGTTTCCATCATATAGCTTGAGGGATATAAAATGCAGTCTTTTTACTTTTGTCCAAGTTTTTGGCCAAGTGGTGCAAAAAATGATGGTATCCACACATAGTGTAAAAGATAAGGGAGGATTGTGTTAACGACTGCTTGGAGTCAATCGCGTTGATGACGGAGTTGTTTTTGAGACAAATTGCCATCCTCGTCCAACAAACGACTGCTTGGGGATTTATGGATCTTTTCACCATTCTGGCTTCTATCTATCCGCACATCGCTCATGTGATAAATAATATGATAAAGCCCCCTTTGACCCTTGTTCGAATTTCCCTCAAGTCGATTTTAATGATTTAAATAGATAAGTCCCGACTACCTTTACAAACAGAATCCAAAAAATGCTATTTACTCAAATGTATTTCTTTTAGTATACATACGGTTTTGTTTATTATATATATATCCAATATTGGGAGGTCAAATGGCTTAAACCCCAAACACATAAATTTATTATGTATAGGCCGGAATCGTAAACTCGAAAAATAAATTTCCAAGTTCCGGAATTCTTTACCGCAGCTAATATTATTTGAGGGCCAAATTTTTTCAGAAGGGTGTTTCAGAATTCAAAGGCGCTTCTTTATTGTCAAACGCGATTTATTTCTTTTTAGTAAATAAATAATAAATTAAAATAATTACAAAATTTAAAATATTTTTATGAGCGGAATTTTGGTTAATAGGATCATCCTGGAATTTCCCTTATACCTTTATAATAAGATTAAACAGTTGTAATTAAATGATCAAAGAAGGCATATTTCGAATTTCGGTTTGAAATTGCATTTGGGGTTGAAAATTTCAAAAAAAAAACAATTGTGTTCCTTTAAATGGTTTATGAGGTGTTTTATGTAAAAAGAAAAACAAAAACCGTGAACAAATAATGAAAGCGAACTCAATTTGAAGTGGGTAGTTCAGCTTCAGAGCTTGGCTTATAAAATTTAATTTGTAAAGAAGTTCGGAAAACTGCTGCAGCATATAAAAGCTGTTGTTAGTCGTCGATATAAAAATACGTAGTAGGTACCTGGTCTTTTTCTCTTCATTGATTTTGTAATGCAATCTGTTTTGTTCTACTTGTTATTATTGTATCAGATTGTGGAGACTATAAGAGAGAGCCAACGGCGCTAAAACTTTACCTAGGTGCTCAAGAGAATAAGATTAAATTTTATAAGAAAATATTTTCAGAATTCTAAAATACTTTGTATACATCGTGATTATTCAAATGTGAAAAGTTTTAAACTGTAAACTTTCGAAAATGGTTAGAACTTGATTAATATTAAAACTCCGTTTATGGAAATTAGATCTTTACCGTTGTTTTTTCCGCCGTATAGAAATTAATGTTTGACAGCAGGTCCAATAAGAACATCGCCAAATTGAATTACAAGAATCTTAAGCTGTTACTTCTTGGAATAGCAAAAGTTTTCCCAACCCTCACTCAAGAGAGTTGATGGTCAAAGCCACCACATTTTCTATGGTCATAAAATGCATACAGTTACATCTTTGTCGGTAGACGTTTTTTTTTTGGGTAAACTAATAGTGTTTAGTTTTAGTATTGTGTTGATAATAAAATATAATTACACAAAGTCAGTAGTAGAATGGAGGCATTGAAATATAACATTTCAACAGTATAAAATTAGCCGTTGTGATGATTCGAAGGCAAGAAATAAAACGTCCACTCCAACTTAACAATTTCGGATATATTTCTCAATCAAAACCCAATCAACCACAAATTCGGTTTGATCACACAATCAAATAAGGTTCACGAAACGTGTAAAAAATCTGCAAGACCAGGTCAACAAACCAGGAAGGTTCTTCAACACACTTTCCACAGTTTGGGAACAAAATTTAACTATATAATTATAAGACGACCGACTGATCGTACGCAAATATCAGGTGCAAAAGAGCGACCAACTACTTACAAAAATTCGCGGAATGTCTAGCTGACCGGCAAAGTGCGCGAGCCCTATCAGTAGTAGCACGGCCACAGAGGTCGTACGAAAGAGCACCCAGACGAGTCGTACATAGTTTTCGTCACAACTGCCCCCTAGGTTCCAGGGAATTCGAAGCGAAAACTCTGGAAACTAAGCATCACTCTGTCGGTAGACCTTAAAGTGGCTAGCGTGAAATTGCCCGCGCTCTACCCCAGTATTCGGGTCTTCCAACACATAGGTGTAGTTCGACAGTTTTTTTCCCAGCTTGTAGGGCCCTTCGAACAACAGAAGAAATTTCTTGGTGACCCCGTCAAGTGCCGAGGACACTGGATTCGCCCTCAGCAGTACCAAATCCCCGACTTGGTAGACATGTTCCGAAACACGCGACTGCCTGGCCGCACGGCGATGTGCCGCAGACATGAGCGATTCCTTAGCCAGATACAATTTTACATGCTGATCTTGCTCCCTCAAATTCTCCGGAAATTCTAACCGTCCGGACAACATGTCTGTGGGCGCCTGGCCCAGTTGCAATTCCACAGGTGCAAAGCCCGTGGACTGGTGGACTACGTTGTTCAGTAGCGTAGCAACGTTATTCACCAAAAAGGCCCATTTGCCATGTTTCTCGCTGCAGAACAGCCTAAACAACCTACCTATCTCGCGCATCACCCGTTCGACCGGATTAGCCTGAGGATGGCGGACTGAACAAAAAGTGGGTTGTACGCCTACTTTACGCAATGCTAGCGACCAGGACCTTGCAGTGAACTGGGTCCCGTGGTCGGTCAAAAGTTTGACCGGAAACCCGAAGGTAGGAAAAAAGTGCCGCGTGAGTCTATTGAGGATAGCTCTAGTAGTGGCCTGCCTCAGCGGGTATAGGGTCACATATTTGGTGAAAACGTCCACACAGACGCAAATATATATGGCGCCTGCCCGCGATTTAGGCAAAGGGCCGAAAAGGTCTAAAGAGACAAGCTGGCCCGGCCCTGAAGGCAATACGGCCTGAAACGGAAATTTCGACAACGTGCTATGCTTGGTCGTTTGACACACGTGACAGCTTACCACCAACCGTTTAGCGTCGCGGACCATGTTTTGCCACCAACATTCGCGGCGTAAAGCGCACCACGTCTTATACACGCCAAAATGACCTATTGCGGCATGGAAACCTTTAACAACCGAGGCCACCAAGGACCGGGGAACGCAAATGAGCGGCCGATCTTGTTCGGCTTTACGATGACACAACACGTCGTTGATTACACAAAACCGTAAGTGCACCTTACCGTTTGCCTGCCCCGATAACTCTTGTCGAATAGCCGAAAGTTTTGCGTCCGACTTTTGCGCTTCCGGAAGCCGCGCCTTCAGATCGGAAAATTCAGGAGGCAAATCTAACACCGTCAATATTTTAAAGTGCTTATCCGCTGGAGAATCTAGTCTAACAGACCCATAACGCGACAGTACGTCCGGAAGGAAATTGTCGCGACCAGGTATATACTTTATGTCGAAGTCGTATTCCTGTAATGCTAGCACCCACCGGGTGATTCGAGCGGATAGCAGTCTACAAGACGAGAGAAAAGACAAACTGCGGTGGTCACTACAGACGGTAAAATGTCGGCCAATGAGGTATACCCTCCATTTCTTTAAGGCCCAAACGACGGCCAATGCTTCCTTCTCCGGAGTGCTGTAGTTCCGCTCCCGATCAAGTAACAACCTGCTGGCAAAAGCTACATATTGTTTTTGACCGCCTACGAGCTGATACAACGCGGCCCCTAAACCGCAGTCGCTCGCGTCGGTCTGTACGATAAAATGCTCTTCAAATCGCGGGTGCCACAGATATGTCTCCGCCGAAAGGATGTCTTTAAGGGACTGGAAAGCTCTACTCTGCGCTTGCCCCCAAACCCAACGCTGGTTTTTACGCAACAACGCGACTAAAGGCTCCGATTCTGTGGCAAACCGCTCAGTAAAAGCCCGATCGTAGTTGCACAACCCAAGGAATGCTTGGACGTGCTTAATGCTTCGGGGAGCTGGAAATTCTCTAATGGCTTGCACCCGACCCGGGTCGGGACGCACCCCATCTTTGCTTATTAAATACCCGAGGAAGTTCATTTCCGATCGAAAGAACTTACATTTTCTCAATCGCAACGTAAAACCGGCGGACTGCAACCGAGTGAAAACGCGTTGCAGATGACCTAAATGCTCTTCAAAACTTCGCGAATAGATGAGCAGGTCGTCGACGTACGAAACCACAAAACTGCGGAGCTCTGGACCGAGAACTAAGTCCATGCACCTGCTAAAACTAGCTACGGCAGTTTTCAGCCCAAAAGGCAAAACGCGGAATTGATAAGCTTTCCCACCATGTAGGAAACCCGTATATTTTTTATCGGAACCCCTTAGGGGTATTTGCCAATACGAGTTAGTGAGGTCCAGTGAGCTCATATAACAAACCTGGTGAAGACACCGGATGATGTCTTCCACCGGCTGCGGTTGCTCCACGTCAGTTTGCATAATTTTGTTGAGTGCACGCGCGTCCAAGCAGACCCTGACCGACGAATCCCTCTTTACGGCGGTTACTAAAGGCGAACAATACGGGGTGTTAGCCCTTTCGATAATCCCGTGTTTTAACATACTATCAATCTCGGCCTGAACCGCGGCCCTGTGTGCAAAAGGAATGGGGTACGGTTTCTGTTGTACCGGCGTCGCATCCAACAAATTTATTTCGTGGTGATACAGACGCGTTAAACCAGGCTTGTCAGAGAACAAAACAGAATTTTTCTGCAAGACTTCCCCAAACGCGCTGCGCTGAGCGGTGGTTAAATCTGCACCTGCAACAATATCTCGAAAATCGGCAGTTTCGACGCGAGAAGAAGTCTCGCGTGCTTGTGGCAAACCGTGGTTAACTGCCATTGTACGGAACGAAGGAGATTCCGGCGCCATAAATTCGTGTTGGCAATCCAACAGACGAACCGACTGCCACTCGTTATCACAAAAAATATTTAAAGCTTGAGCCTCCAAATCGAGCTTAGCTTTTACCAATTTTAAAAAATCTATTCCCAGTATAACTGGGTATACAAGGCCAGGAATTAATAAAAACTCGTGTCGGAACACCGATTTCCCGATCCTAAAACTTAACTGAACTTGATGAGTTACGCGTTTTTGCTGCGCCTTAAAAGCACCAGAAACCCTAACTCCGGACACCGTAAAAATGGGAATGTTTTTATCCAAAGCGGAAAACTGTTCCCAGGTAGTTTGTGACAGGACTGTGACCTCGCTCCCAGTATCTATAAGTGCTGGCCTGCTAATATTTGCGACGGTGATGCTAATAACCGGCGACTTAGCGTAACTTGACGGATGTTCTAGATTACACTCTTCTAACAGATCATCCACGGGGTAATTCAGTAGATTAATGGGAAAGTGGACCTCTACATTGTTAAAATCTCGCCCTAAAACGAGGCCTGGAGTTGGGGCGAGTTGGAGTTTTCCGACTCCACGGCGTCTCCCGAAACGGAAGTCAAAGACTCTTCTACGGCCAAACAAGAGACTTTCTTGTCGGTAACGTTCGCGTTTTCCCGACGGTGGAAGTTATTATACGTATTGTGGTTATTTTGACCAGGCGGCTTTCTCGGCCAATTGCCCGCCTGTGGGCTAATAGCAAAATCCACGGATCTACTGCAGAAATAATCCGCCTGCCTTAAACGATTAAGCGCTTCATGAAAAGAAGTTGTGCCTATTAGGCAACAAGACACGTTCGGGGGAAAGTGCCTCGCGATGACTGTAACTAAGAAATCCTCTGGGTATGGGGGTTGTAAGTATCGCCCTTTTGCAACGAATTTAAGGAAATGCTGTACAAAAGAACCTTTATGGTATCTACCCGTTTCGAGGTCAAACCTAATTGCCATTTGCCGATCTAAACCCCAAAACTGCTCTACAAACGCTAACTTGAAGTCAGCGTATGAATTTACGCTAGGAAATGCCGCTTGCAGCCATAGCAAAGCCTCTCCTTTAAACACCTTGCGAAGCAAGATAGGTAAGCGGTTACTGAGTAAAATGGTATTATTCGCCACAGTTTCCAATATTTCGAGGAATTCGACTGGATGTACCGAGATCGACCCGTCGAATTCCGGAAGCAACTTGCCCACCGCTGCCAGGTGAGCTGCAGGGGAGGGCATCACATGATTGCTTTCGTTATCAGGTACCACAGCTTCGACAACACTGGCATTCCTTGTGGGGTTGGCCCCAGTTGTCAAACAATGACCAAAGCGGTTATCGTAAACCCTGTCAGTGTTGTCGCGGCTTATGCCCATTCTTCCTCTCCCTAAACCATACACATTATTGGTAGCATGCAGTGAATCAAAACTAGACTGTTCTCCGTCTAAACCTACGCTACGTCTGTTAAATTGTGTTGGTTGAGGGACAAAAGACTCAAAAAAACTTTGTACGACCTGTTTTGGTGGCGGTGGTCCGCTAGGCAAAGCCCAATTGGAGGCTTCGTGCTGCCTGTCCGAAAAGTTTGGTAAACCCGGTCCGGACCATCTCGGAATTGCCCCATTACCACCATCTGGTACTTGCATAGTCCCGCCATGCCTTGTTGGGTAGTTGGGACCGCCACACGGCTCGGTAGTAGTTGCGGATGCGCGGCCAGGCGAGACTGTCATTTCCGCAGCGCTACCTCCAAATGTTGTAATTGGAACATTTGTGCGGATACCATCGGCAAGCGCCTCGGTGGGAACCACCATTTCCAAAACAGGGTTAACCGGCCCCGATACTTCGTTCGGAGTCATCGATTGTCCTGGCCGATTGCTGCCAGACCGCAACCGGTAATGGCTACGTCGATTTGGCGAGTGAGACACGTTCATTGTCGAGCTGGTTCCAAATAAGACGATTTCTTGCCCCACGTTGGGCGCCAAAGATGTGATGATTCGAAGGCAAGAAATAAAACGTCCACTCCAACTTAACAATTTCGGATATATTTCTCAATCAAAACCCAATCAACCACAAATTCGGTTTGATCACACAATCAAATAAGGTTCACGAAACGTGTAAAAAATCTGCAAGACCAGGTCAACAAACCAGGAAGGTTCTTCAACACACTTTCCACAGTTTGGGAACAAAATTTAACTATATAATTATAAGACGACCGACTGATCGTACGCAAATATCAGGTGCAAAAGAGCGACCAACTACTTACAAAAATTCGCGGAATGTCTAGCTGACCGGCAAAGTGCGCGAGCCCTATCAGTAGTAGCACGGCCACAGAGGTCGTACGAAAGAGCACCCAGACGAGTCGTACATAGTTTTCGTCACACCGTCTACCAAACGAAAATAGCCTTCGTCGAAAAAAATTAATCCTCATCCATTATTTACTCGGGCTAGCATATTTAAATTAAATTGGCTTTAATATAAAATCCAAGTGTTTAAATATTTATTCAAGCGTTTTGCTGAAAAATATAAAGCAGTGTTATCAACCATTTTTTTTAATATTTTTTTAGAGGGTGTTTTAAGGGCTACTTTTTAAAGTTTTCTTTAAAGGGGGGCTATTATGAGTCACAGATAAATAACATTCCAAGAGGTTTTTTTACAAAAGCATTCTTAGATAATGATGCATGAATAAATGTCAAACCAAATTTGATGGAAGGTTTGTCTCTGTTGAAGATATCTATGGGATTTGTCCATCTTCAGAAGATTGAGAGATTTTTTTAATACGATTGAATGAAGATAAACTAAATTGGATTATTTCATGTTAACATCAGAAGAAAGAATTAATATCTTCGGTAATTCATAATTCTCTAGCGTTAAACGGGATTTGTTTGTTGTCGGATGCAATCTGGTTGCCTTCCAGTTGCTTAACACTCAAGAGTTAATTCACGGACAATGGAAGATTATTTCAGGAATTAAGGAGTTTTTGTAAAAACGAGAAATATGCACATAAAGATAAAAATAAATTGGTTTATTCCACGTTAACAAAGAGACGAAATTTTTTGGTAATAATATGAATGCACTGAACCAAGAGCTACCCCAATAATCTGCTTGAAAACTACCCCAGCAATTTAATTTGGATTTGTGTAGTATACAAGCATTTTTTTCTCCACAGTGCCATATGGGCTCGAATTTAAGTGACAAAAATAAAATCCCACACTGCAATTTGTCTCATCTGCGTCAAAGCGTTCACATACAATGATGCAGTTGCACATTTATATTTTATTTCATTTTATAGACGGAAATATAAATAAAACTTTATTCATAATATGCTCGATGGCATAAAACAAATGAATCTAATCAAAATAAAAGTAGTGCACGTATTGAAGAGAAAAACCCGTAAAACTGGTAAAGTTGAATGGCGGTCGGTATGAATATTGACTGACGTGCTGCTATTGTATTTCGAATTTCCCCCTACAACAACCATGGAATCTACCTTCCTCATAGTGGGCCCAGGTAAATCGGCATCTGTCGTGGCCTCGCCAGGTAACCAGTCTATGTTCGACCAGCATGTAGAAATAATTCCATCGCTTTGGTATTAAATTTATCAAGTTTCGAAACTATCTCATAGTTTTGGAATCGAAAATTCGAACGTCCGATTTTTTTGGGGCCTGATCGCGATAAGTTTTTGGTGTATTTAGCTAGCATACCTATTCATTTAATACGGTGCGTTCGTACACATGGTAAATATTTCAACATCGTACAAAAACGAGACCTTCTATCACAAAACCGAACCAAACAAGCTGGTGCATTCAACAGACTGCAACTGCATGCAGTTGGAACTTGGAGTTGCTATGCTGTATGCGATTCAACAGCTTCTTGGATCTACTACGAGTTTTGTGTTTGGTGTTAATTTAATTGAGAGTTTCCGTTCGGTTTAAACTTGTGCACCCATTTGGATTTTATAAATATTGTGTGCATGAATACCGAAATTCAGAAGACGAAGAGCAGACACAAAAGGTATTGGCCATTATTTGGTCTCATCATCCAAGCGCGCGTCTTTGTTCTTTATTCCATCGCTGTAGCGATCGCTCCTTTCAATTTCAACCAAAAACCACAAAAGTTACATAATTATTGTACCTTTAGAATTTTTTGTTTGCTAGCTATAAAAATTAATTTTGATGGATTGAAGAGCTTCCAGGAAAACGCTCGATTCATCAGGTGAATTTTGAAAATCATTTGTTGTAGACTTCGTTTTATCTCCGCAATCAATTTCAATTCCATTATTGTGCATTTATAACAATTTATTTTTGTTGCGCTATTATTATGCTGCATAGTGCAAAATAACAAACGATAAATATTACTGGAAGTTCGAATAATAGGGTCAACACAAACATGTCGCTACAGTATTTTGAAAAAATGCTCATTAATATGATAAGACTTTTATATGGATAAGCAGGCGCCAAATCTATTTATTTACGCTTCTTCCTCGTCTTATTCGTATGTTTAGCAAATAAACATACATACTTTAAAAAGTAAACAATTTTTTTGTGTATGTTTATACTAGTTATATTTACAAATATAAATCAATAAAAATAAATTACTAGGATTAGCCGAGTTAGCACTCGAATTAGCACATAGCCACTTTTCTGAGAACGCTGACAAATTGACGGAAATCAAAAAACACTTCTGATTAAATTCGTATAACAAACAAGGAATCTGCATTAGGTGCATTTTTTAAAAATGATTAAAAATAGTCGCCAGTCAAAATAAAAAACATTCAAGCCAATTTCTGGACGATGAAAGCATTCCCATTCGTTTTTTGTAAACAAGTAGTGTAGTTTGATACCAAAATAAATTTGTTTTGAGTGGGAGGAAAATTACTTTTTGGAAAGTTAATCAGATTCTTTAAAGAATATTGGAGAAAAACAATTTTTTTTTTAAATTTAAACCGTAAAGTTCTAAATATATAAACAAGCTCGTATCAATTGAAGCCTAATGAAATTTGCTTTGAATTAACTTAATTGAAATATTAAGATGGATTAGCTGGAGCAGTTATTATTAGATTTTAGGAGTTATATCTCAATCTATACAGTCTCAGTCTATGTTTTTTAAGTGGCTATAATGTGTGTAAGTAAATCAATACCGGATGTTTAATGTAACTGGAGAACTTGAGGCTGTATAATTCAGATATCCGCTGGTTTACTAAAAATTTAATTCGGAAAGGGTTCTCTACACACAATTTCAATATTTATAGTACGTATATTAATGCTGCTGGCACGAATATTATTAATAGCTTTCCTGCTGCTATCATCAATGTGAATATGAAATAAAATAATTATAAATGCATTAAAGCAGTAATTAAAAAAAAATCTGACCTTAAACTGACTTTTTATCTTTCCTTAATTATTTATTTTAATTCGACATTCTAATTGTGTTACTTACATTATAAATAAATAATGATTATAAGTACAAAGGCCGCATAGGGACAAAGACGAACTTGTATGCATCATCCAATACAAGTCTTCTAATGGATTATAATAAAAGAAAATCTTCAATTTGACCTCTTTCAATATTAACACAGCTTTTGATGATTAAAAACTGAATAATAAATTGGATGGTCGCGCGCCAATTAAGGCTGCGCTTTAATGCGAGGGTTGCTTTTATATCCGTCATAATAATGACCAGAGGGCAAAGACTAGAGGGGGCGCAAAGAATTGCGTACGAACTAGAAGGTGGATCATTAGAGCCATTATCTGGCTAATTCTGTTGAATTTGGATGACATACATAGCACACGAGGATGTGAAGCAGCGAGTGAAGCAGCATGGTCACCGTCGCCCTATGTGCGATTCTGTCCATGTAGACCTCATTAATCTACGTTTACTATACACCCGGGAACCACCCCAACATACATACACACATATAAGCATAGAAACGTAGAAACTTGACTTTATCTATAGAACAAATGGACGGTTACGCGAGAGAAATTTATGTGGGAACAGCATGAATAGCACAAAGATATATAGCGATTTATAACCACTCTATAAATATGGATGTACAAGAGCAAGCTCTATTTTCCCCTTTTATCTCGCATCGAAATAAAACCACTATTACATAAAAATTCAAATCAAATCTGCTGGTTTCATTTCGGTTTTCATGATGTTGTCTCGAAATCGTATGAAATTTTATTGAGTCTTATAATGTACTTTGGTGTAGTACAGCAATTACACCGAATTGGCCAACCCCTTGGATTGCCAGCGATCAGGGGTTAGCTTATTGAAATTTTCTGCTGAACGCACAAAATTATCAGCCAAGCAACTTCGAACAATATTTTCGGATATTGGTACAATAGGAAAAGCAATTTCGAGTTACTTATTGGGCACTCAAAACCATACTTGCAGGATAAATATCATTTTCAAATGTAAATCTTGATGAATATTTCACGTATTTACACAATTGAAAATCTATCTAGAACAGGAACGTTTCAATCTTGAGGTTTTGTGATGGATGGATGTATCAATACAGTGTGATTCTATGTATCAAAATATAAGAGAAATATTTGTATAAGTTTTTTTAAAAATGTAGTGCTTGGATAAATTTTGAAACGTGTAATAGAGCACTCAGGTTTGATTATATTCGATCAAAGGTGTGAATATGACAAATCAAATCAAAGTGCGGACAATGGCCTCAGGGCGAGCCCTTGGGGAAAATTTCAGTTTTAATAGAAAGTTTATAATTAAATATTATTTAAATATTTGATTTAATTTTAGACCGACTGAACATTTAATAAATAATCTTTGAATAAACAAATGCATTGATTAATCTAAAACAAAGTGAGATGTTATTGAAATGGAATGCGAAGAATTTACAGTGTTATTCAAATATTAATAAAAATATGTTGAAAACAGAAATATATTCATTAATCAGACGCAGTTGATTGCAGAATGCACTCATTATCGAAGAAATTATAAAATAGGAATGGAAATATCCAAGTCCTTCACGCTTCAAATCAAGTTTCTGAATGATTATCTTTTATGCATGATTCAATATTTTATATGTAAATGTAGTGAATTATATTCATTTTTCGGACTAATAGCGAGTTATTAAGTAACTGGTAATTATATAAAATAGAACGAAACTAATTAGTCACGAAACTATGATAAGATATTTTTAATTTCGCGTAAAAGTTCTTAAGAGCTTCATCGAGAGCTTTCAACACATTGTGCTTTTTATATATTATTTATTTTTTATAAATCATTAGTGTTGTTAATATTTATTATTTATTTAATAAGTAGAATTAGAATAAAAATTCAAGGAAAAATCTTATTTCGGCCTCATTACACTCGAGTAAAAATCATCCTGATATTCAATTACTTTCTCTTTCGCGTTTAATAATCTTGATGCCGACATAAATTTAAATTACTATTTGATCTTAAAACCTTCAAGAAATAGTAGTTTTCTCATAACTAATAGTAAATTTGTAATTAAATTTGTAATTTTAGTTGCATAAACTAGTTTATCATTTTTGAACATATCTACTACTGCTTCAAATATTTATCTATGACTTAGATAAAATATTTTGCACTAGTTGACAACGTGTAATTTATATGAATATTTGATTAAAGGTAATTTATTTAATTATATCAATACGTAATGAGATATTTTTTGTAAATTTGTCAATTTATGATATTAATTTTAATTATATTTACTTTTTTAAGATAAAATTAATAAAATTAGATAAAATTTAGTAGTTAAGGAGCAATTACAAAATTAGCTAACACCCGATTTGTTCTTATCTAATAATTTCATAATGTATTTATAAAATGAACTAATATAATTTCCTGTTGAACAAAATTGCTTAGCTCTATAATATTTCTTATTGAATCAATAATATAACAAATATAAATAGAATGAAATACCTGAAATATTGAAAATCAGAAGCTTTTGCACTCAATCAAAAAATAAACAACAAAACGTCAAAAAATCATAGCAAAAGAGGGTTTGTGTGCTGAAAACGACTTCAGTGAAGGAATATATGTTTGACACGATATCGAATGGTCCTTTCATGGTACAGCAACGACAGACAGTCTGTACCACTTTGTAAAGGAAAGCTAGGAAAAGATAAGAAAAGTGCTCTATAGCCGGGTTAGACATACTTTTCACATATTTACGTTTAGGTTTCGTGTGAATCGATCCCGATTATCTTCCTGCTGACTTTCAATGATAAGAAACATGAGTCTTCAGAAAATGCTTATACCAAACAAACCTTGAAGTCAATGTTTTTTGTTGATGTTTTTCAGATATCAATTTTTGTCTAATAAACAAAAAAAAAACGGTTTGCACTATTCGCCGACACGGTATTGTTCAACGTAAAATGATATGATTCAGATAGGAAATCCTTTCATAATGGAAATCACGTTTTTGATATATTATAATCTCACTATTTCAGCGCATCTGTGCTTACTGTAATATTCCTTATTCAATTTCTGATTTGTGCATTGCAATTTCGCCCAAGAAGAATTCATTTTTCACTATATGGATGACATATTTATGAATATGGAGCTTTAATTTCGCGCAAGTCCAAAACCAACAAAACTATGCATAAATATTTAATAATAAAAGAAACTTCATCCATATTTTATTGTGCTAATGAAAATGAGCATTTGCAGAATTAAGAATAAGAAGACGAAACTTTTCGACTCGAGTTAATTTAAAACAGAAGAGAATAAGTGTGAAGAATATGCAGTGCAGCTTTTATTATGCAAATGTTGCTTTGTTTTCGAAAATGTCAAATTAAGCTCTACATCATCTTCACTCGGGCTGCAAAACTAAATTTCCTTCGCAATATTATACAAATAATAAAAGAAACATCGTAATTGGCAAGTTGTTTTTCGAAAAACTAGCTCGACATTTAATAGGCTTTATATTTCACTGTTAATTGAAAATCTCGTCTTCAAATCTGTTCGGAGCCTTCTTAAGACAAACCGAGCTTTCTACAAACGTAAATTTGTTTTATTCGGATTTTGATTGAGCTTTTTTGTTGCAGATCTAACGATGAAAAAGTCGAAACCCGAATTATGCCATCACCATTAGGAATATTTTGGTAAGTAAATTAATTTACATTAAATCGATGTTAATTTAAGAAATGCAGCAACAAGTGCATTCTATAAGTTGTATTAAATAGCGATAAAGAAAAATACAATGCAATTTAAATACAGAAATAGAGTTCGTGTTTTAATTTAATTAATTAAATTCAACATGCATAAAATGTAATAATAAATCTACTGTGCATGATTATTATTTGTTTAAATAATTTAAAATTCGCTCCACTATTTACAATACTAAACCAGGAGAAATAAAAGGATTTTTGTAAATATTTAATCCACAATCATAATATTCAATCAATTTTGTACGACTATAATAAATTAAATTTCGATTCAGAATTGCAGCAAATTTTAAATTCCATTAGCGATTAAAAGAGAAATTATTTTTATCGGTGCGAAAAAGTGAAAATGCCATAAATTCGAAGTGAAAATACTTAAGAAAGATATAGTGCGCTCAAAGGTGTTATTTAAATTTGGCAATTACAGTCCAGTCGATATCCGAATCAAAGGGTTCTTATTTTCAATCGCTTTTCACGTAATAGTTTAAAAAACGCTTTTAATAAAAATAAAAATTTACTTTTACGATGCAGTACTAGAGTTGAGTGCTTATTGCTTTAATAAGCAAAAGGTAGTTAAAACTAATTTCATTTTAACAAATGACTTTATAAAATAATTCTAATTCGAGTAATGTATTTTCAGCGCTGTTAAAGTTGTTTTTATTATTGTTGCACGGTTATTATTATAATAAAATATCCGGAAAGTAGTTGGTTGCTTGATGTATTCCATTAACTCCGATATAGCCGGGCATAAAAGAAAAGTTTTATTAGCACTTACGATTAAATGAATTCATTATAAATACCTTCCAGTTCCAGCGTTAAAATGTTTTTTTTCCCCGTCAAACTTATTTTCTATCATGTTCATATAAATATAATCTATTAATGGATACGAAAAGCCACAAAAGCATTACAGCGCATTTCAATGAATTTATCATGAGCTCTAGATACTGCAGTCATAAACTCAAAAAATATATTTTTCCAAATGAAAAAGGACAACAATTCTGTTAGCTATGATTTAGGGCCAAATAAAATTCCTGAAAAAGTAAAGCGCTTAATTTTTCGAAAAAGCGATTACTTGGTTTGAAGTGCTTGTTTTTTTATTGGCAAACGAATTTGATAAAACCTAAATCGAGAGCTTTTAATTTATCGAAAATATAAACCTGCTGTTCCAAGTAATTAGTGATGAAACTAGTCGTATCAACTCTTATCTTCTGCTTTGTTTTGTATGGTACAATGTTTGTCTATAAACAAAGTTGAATATTAGGATAATGTTGCTGCTAATTAGTTACCTAGTTCGTTTACAGCACGTAATCGCTTCGTTATGTGTGATTAATGCCTTTGTCCATCAGAATACAATGCTCATATTTGTACTGCAGTATGAAACGTACTCATACATATGTTGGAGTAATTAATGTGTGCAGCGATAATGAGTGACATTTTTGGAAAAAGCATTATTTATTCGCATATTTCCAATTATTCTTCGAATTATTCCAATAAAGCTCCTTGAAAGCAATATTTTTTGTTCTGAGCAAATACAAAAAGTGCGTCGAATTGGAGAGCTTTATCAAAAATGTATGCACAACAAGACTTCTTTCTGTTTTAACTTTGCTCATTATTTTATTTCAAGACTGTATAAACATTTATAAAAAATGCAAGAGACCTTGCCCTGTTTTGTCCGCTTTATAAATAATTCGACAAGGGATACTTTTCGCTGTACGGAAAAAACTCGTGTAATTAAAATGTTTATCAGATTTTTTCCGAGTCTGTGAAATAGGGATTTATAAAACTCAGACAAATTACAGTGACATGCAAATTGCAACAGTAGCTACGAATTTTAAGTGAGTGATACTTGAAATAGAAAAAGTTTCTGTAATGATTCTTCAACATGCGACATTCAGGCAATAATACGGCTGAAACTTTTATCTATTTATTTTTTTCATAATTTATTTAATATGGGGGAATTGTCGGCATTGTTGTTCCAATCTGTATGATCAAAGCTTTGATGACTGCAAGCCATGCATAATTTTGGTTTGGGACAGATTGTTATTAACTATAAAATTATAAATTGTTGTTAAAGTTTATCTTCGACAAACATACCCGAACAATATGTATGTATGCATTAGTCTCGATAATAGTATTGTAAAATAGAAATGCATATTTATCTTTGTTTATTTATCTTTGCTTATCAAATCAAAGGTGCAACAATAAATAGTTTGTTCTTTTCACAACTGTCGAACAATGGTCTGATTATTTTTCTAGGAACAACAATATTTATAAAATATGAGTGACTAACGAGAAAAGTATTCTTTGTTGCAATCATATGAAAAGGAATTCATAAAAGTTTGGAAAACAAAATATTTCGAAATATAAAATGTAGTAGAAATAATTAGAAAATCTATGTGAAAAGCTTTTACACAAAACGTCAATTTTAACGTTATTAACGGCGAACAAAAGCTGTTAATTAACTTAACTTATTCAGTTCCCTTAGGAAATTGAATTAAAATGCTTGCAAGTATGGAACGGGAATTATTTCTGGTTGTTATAAAGTGCTGTTAGATTGACTACAACATTTTACGAATTCAAAACAATATATGTTGCTATAAAAATAGAACAAAAAAAAATAACATGCAGTTGGCAGTTGATTCCTAAAGCAAGCAGATTTTTTTTAATTCGAATTAAATGTTTTTATTTATTGAACCTATGCGCAGTTTTTTTGTTTGTAGGATTAGAATGATGAATCTGTTATGCAATTTTTATCTATCCGCATAAGGGATATTCATAACTCATATATTAAATTTATAATATAAATCCATCACGAAAAAAACGTTATTTATTAAGAGCTACATTTAAATTAATTTAATTAAAATACAATAAAATAAATGTACTTATGGGAAATTGTTAAATGTAACGGTTAAATGTATCCATTTCCAACAAATGTCATTCGCGTAATACGCAACAAAATCATTAATTTTAGTGGAGCTTAATTAATTTTGATACCGGAATATCCGAGGCAATTCAAAAATATGCATTTTATTTTTATGTAAATCAAGGGGATATTTATCCGCCAATTTTCCTTTTATTGGGGCTTCTTTTCAAGTATCCTACACTACTTGTAAAATATTGTAAATTCTAACCTTAAAAACATCCGCGACTGTTTCGGACCGGCTCCATCTTGCATTTCACATCCCCACGATATTATTTACCTCGTAGGGCTTTTCTATCATAGTGGGGCCCTGACTGGAGCCCTAAAACTGTCCACAATTTCCATTTTAACACTTTTTAAGAACACTTGACACTTCACAGTTGTAATTTAAAAACATTGTACCGAAGAGCGAACTGTCAATTGAAGTTGGCGGCGCAAGCGCACGGCCACAGTCATTATGGTCGAAATTCCCTCACCAGAAACTATTAACTAAGTGGGGCAGTGCGAGTAACGCGCATTCCTCAATTGCATAATATGTGTCACGCAAAAAAGCGCCAGGTGCCAGCGTAATCGTTTTTGTTGGCCGGGGTGAATGACCGATTAATAGTCTGATGCACAACTGCATCGCTCTCTTGTGAAATCTAAACTTTAACCGATTTGGACGAAATTTTGTACACAGATATAAAAAAATCCGTAGAATCCAAAAATGCAATCAGTTTTTCAATTGGACATTTACTTTTGGAGTTATTCTTTGTTTAATTAATTAATATTAAAATGCTTTTTTGATTATTTTTATTCACATTCGTGTTAAAAATACGGCACAATTTTGCCACAATTAAATTTGGACTCTAATTTAATATCTTGGAGCTACTTTTAGAGGCGTTTTATCCAAAATAAATTATATTGGGGAATAAAAAATTAAATAAAAGTGGAAAAATGCGAATAATTTTTTTTTTGTAACAATTCTGTACAATAACAAAAATAACTAATACAATACTAATTACTCATGTGCCAAATGACTTCGTATGCGTGCTTACACTGTTAAAAGTAAACAGCGAGAATGGTTTAATATTTTAGAGCGCACTAAGCTATGCATGAAGAGTTCTCGCAGTCCCATGTGAGATTTAGACATTCATTACGTACGTCGCCTACTCCATTATTAAACTTTAGGCTAATAACCACATGCTTACTGAGCTTTCATCCCCCTTACTATTCTTCCAACTTTGTAAAAATCCTACCTGTCCTTTTAGCGTTTTTCGCTCGCAAAACGCCCAAAATATTAATACCATTATTATCCTTCCTTACAGATGGATCTCTAATTCTTCACCACAAGTACCATGGCAGCCGGTAGGAAGATCCCCCCACTAGTTCTTTTGATTTGGATAGTAATAATGGTTGCGGCTGAGGACGATTGGACGAAAGCGTGCAATCGATGCAAGTGCATGTGGATCAGTGGCAAGAAATCCGCCGATTGCACCAATATTAATCTGAGTCGAATTCCTAAAAATCTGAGTCGATCAATACGAGAAATAGACTTTTCCAATAACGGCATTTACATCTTAGATAAAGACGAATTTGTGAACGCTAATCTGCAAGACGCACATAAATTACGATTCCAGAATTGTAGCATTGAAACGCTGCACGAAACTGCATTCAGAGGCTTAGCACTGCTGATCGAACTAGACCTGTCCAAAAATTCCATTTCGAAATTAAGCAAATCGGTTTTTATTGACAATAAGCGAATGCGCATTTTATCTCTCAGCTACAATAAAATCAAACAACTCGATGATGGATTGTTTTATAATTTCACGTTTCTGCAAAAAATCCTATTGGATAATAATCAGATCGCACACATCGGCCCGAAAACGTTCGAAAAGCTGCCGATGTTGCAGCACATTAGTTTGGCCAACAATCTCATCCAATACATAACATTTGACCTCAAACACAACATGCCAAAATTAAATAGTCTAAGTGTCGAGGGCAACCCGTGGATTTGCAATTGTAGTCTGAAAGAGTTCCGGCGTAGTGTCGTCGACAATAATCTGATTACGACCAGAACGGTGTGCAAGGAGCCACCGCGTTTGGCTGGACGCGAGTGGATGGACAAAGATGTCCAGTTCGCTTGTTCCCCAGAAATTATAGATCCATTACCCAGCACGCAAATTGAAGCCACAACTTATAACATCACAATCTCCTGCAAAGTTTCTGGTGATCCTCAACCAGACGTTGATTGGTTCATTAATAATCGCATCATAGACAAGGATCCCAGATCGCACAAGCAGCAGAAATTCATTACGTTTAGGAGCAAAACCGGACAATACACGTGGAACAATCTCACCATCACGAATGTGAATTATAAAGATCGTGGGGACTATAAGTGCATCGCGAAAAATCCTGGCGGCCAGGACGAACGCAATGTGACGCTCATCGTGTATTCCTCCAGTTTGGGGATTGGCGGTGCGGTGACGCCTCTCGGAAACTCCGTGCCGTGGATTATCGGTGTTTCAGTTAGTTTGATTGCAGTGCTTATAATCATATTGGTGTTGATTTGCTGTTTCTGCAAGCGCAGTACACACGGCTTGAATGCGAAAAGAAGGAGTGGTAATGAGAGTTCGGATGAATATATTAGCATGCAAAGTTCGGTCGACTTGAAGAAAGGAAAAATTACGGACATTAATCCTGTCAGCAAACCTCCACGGGCCAGCATGCCATCATCTATCAACAGCGGTGGAACGGAAGTTAGCGAATTCAAGAAGAATCTTCTCGACACTGACTCGGTGTTTGGTAAGTAAACTGCTAATTGTTTGAATATTTAATTAGCGTGCGCAAAAAAATGCTGTCTCAACCACTCTTCGGAAAGGAAACTTCTAATTTGATAATAGGGAAAAAAATTGCTGGGATAAAGTTCTTTGAGTTTTTTTATTTTGAATTTGTCTACAAATAATATTTTTAGCCATAAATTAATTCCAGTCTATTTTCCAGAATGCGACGATGAATCGCGCTCGCTGGACTTCGACCAACCACTTCTCCGCAAATCCCACATTCTCCACGACGCGGACTACCGATATCCCCCGGATCTTCTCCCCCCATTCATCGCTAGACCTTCTCAAGTCTCCCCAGCTGGAAGCTCGGCCTCCACCGTCGCGGACACAACTCGTCTGCCACCCCACCATGGACCCCAATCACCCATGCACAGCCCCATCTACGATACCAGCGTGTATCGTACATTGCCTTACTCGCGATCGCACTCCCCCTTCGGTCCGACACCCAGAGTCGCGCGACTCGGCCAAGGCTACGTCACCATCCCGAGAAGACCTCGTCAAAGTTGGAGCAGTGAGCCGCCCTCGTCTTCGGATATTGTCGCTGAGCCGCTTTACGACAATCTAGGCTTAAGGACAACGCTAACTGGAAGCTCTGCGTTGTCTTTGAATAAACTGGGGACGGAACCCGTGATAGCGACGACACCAAGATCGAACCGCATGTTCGCGATGAGTCCGACCAGTTGCGATCCGATTGCGGAGCATGAGTCGCCGCCAACAGCAGCAACGTTGCCTAGAAATATGAACTCAACGAAACTGACGCCATCGAGGACCAATTGGGCCAAATTGAATGCGGACGCGCTTAGGAGTCCGGATAGGAGGAACTCGACGACTTCGCTGCCGAGTCCGGATGGCAAACCAACGAAGATCCCACCACGACCGCCACCGAAGCCGCCAAAGAAGCGCGTGTCCACTGGGCCCCTATTTGAGGACGAAGGCGAGGATGGGACGGAAGTGTGAGGATGGCTAAAACTAGTGCTTCCCGCACTGGTTATTTGCTGACTGTTGGTGCTAAAATGTCGTGGACCAAAACACAGGGTGTCACAAAACGAATATTTAGACAATTTTTCTGTACTTCAGTGCCTTACGAATTTTTGACGGACGATTTAAAACAATGGTATAGTTCAATGTGTACATGTTCCTCTGGGCTTCCACTTCTTCGACTGAATGCTGCGCGATGTTAATTAGACGAGTAGAGATTAGGAGAGATATTGTTTCAAAAGTGTTTTGTGTAATAGTTAGTGACCGGTCGTGAAGACAATCAGTGGCCAAGTTTTTGATCTCAGAAAATAATGTTGTTACATGCAGGCGTGATTGATTAATGATATTCGCAACAGTATTATTAATTTAGATAAACTGAGCTCAGCCAGCCTATTCATAAAGTACTACGCTCATCGTCGAGAGATCAACCAAAATGTAATTATATTATCCTGTTTGTATAAACTCTGTGATCTTTTGACAATTACAAATTGTTACGTTCAGTCAGATGTAAAGAGCCTATTCAAGACTTTCAACGTTTTCTTCAACATGTGAATAACTCATCATTATAATGCAAGCATCATTATGTACCTATGTCATCCTAATAGATGTGTGTATGCGGATTTTATCTATTGTGTGAATTTGCTCTCTTTACATCAAAACTTTAAATTAATTGCTTTTTGATGTCACTTCTAAACAAAATAAGATTTAAAAAAAAAACTACACACTGTATAAATGCCCAATTTCTGAAGATTGCTTATTGTTAATCAATTTTGTGTATTACATATTGTAAATATATTAATAACATATTTTCTATTATGTATCTAAAACTATATAATTATTATAAATAAAAAATAGAATGCTAAATGTATTAAATTAAATAAATAATATTGTATTAATTCATTTTTTATTCCCGACCCAAAAAATAAATATACATTGTGTATTGGTTTGTGCTAGCCGCAGGATATAGGCAAATTCAAAATAAATACATATTTTTCTCTTGCATACGAAATACACTATTACTTATGAAACATTGGAAAAATTGAGGCTATTATATTTTTATTAATTAAGCAATATTGTGGTTTGTTACATAGTTTATTCGAAAAATTGAGCATAATTTATTTACGATTTAAATATTTATTTATTCATCGTTTATAAATGCAAGTACGCATATTGCGTTCGAATGAGCTAAATCAATACTATCTTAGTCATGCAAGCGAAATATTGCTACGCATTTGAAATAATCGAAAAGCTATTAATTCTCAAAACAAAATTTCGAGATAAATTTAAAATTAAGATAATAATAATTAAAATTT
Source organism: Cryptophagus acutangulus (assembly GCA_963556235.1). Lineage (NCBI taxonomy): Eukaryota > Metazoa > Arthropoda > Insecta > Coleoptera > Cryptophagidae > Cryptophagus > Cryptophagus acutangulus. The sequence continues at coordinate 5,409,431 of OY744564.1, forward strand.
TAATATAAATAATTAAAATATTTGTTGAGCACTTATTTTTTTTTTAAATATTTTTTCAAACCAAATTGAACATTTTAGGTAGGTTGACAATAATTGTACTATTTGACATAAACAAAAACTCAAAGCTAAACTTCTGCGCCAATTTCCTACTCCCGCAGTTAATTAGTTTTCATTTTTTAAGTAGGTTTTTTAATTACATCGCTGTGAAATGTTGGCGAATCAGACAAAACATATAGTTTAGTTAATTAATTCTAATTTTTGTCACCGTATTTTTTTGAGCACAAAATTAAAATTAATAACGCACTTTTAAGCTTGCTTTTATTCAACAAAAAACATTTCCTTCCGAATAAATCCGCTTTTATAAATAACGATGTGATGATGTTTTATGTTGCTCTAAATTGATTTTTCTCCGCGGTCTATTTAAAATAAATGCTTGTTTGTAGTGAAGAGAAGATTTCAATTAATGAGAGCGACGACACGCACTCATTTATTTCCAGTAATAAATGCAAATACCTTCTAGCTGAAAAGGTGTGCATAAAAGGCGTTTATAAAAGGGCATCCTCGATACCGGATGGTTTCCGCTACATTAAATATTCAATTTTGAAAAATAATGTGCAGTCATCAATAATGTTCACTAGTGAAACGCAATCAATTACATTAAATTCTAGCATTAAATAGAACATTCATCTCGTGAGAGCCGCATTGGCTACATCGAAAGACGCTCATTTGAATAACATAATTTGATCTGCAAGTATAAAAGAACGAAATTCGTTTAAGACTGTTAATGCGAAAAGGGTTGCTGTTTTTTTCGTAGCCGCGACGACTTGTTACAAATGCAATTGCATAAATAATCAAACACGTATTTGCTAATGAGTTAACTTTTAATTAGGAACATTGCGGCGGCTTCTGTTCAAGATTGAATTTCGGGCGAGTTTTAATCTTTCCAATGCAGGCCGTCTCGCTCTCCTCTTTTGAGTCCATTCGATTAAATGAGATAGAATTGCAATGTGGAGTTAACCGCAATGGAAAGCGAAGTAGTCGTCAGCGTACTTAGCGAGATAAGTTGCCTTGGAACATGCCATGTAAATTACATTTTACAAATAAATTAACGTATTCGGAAAAATACAAGCGCGCCAAGATTCCCCAAGGAAGTGTCATTTACGCGTAATTTGCTCTAAGTGCGCAAATTAATTATATAAGCGCTTTTCTTAATTACCAGAAATTTTCATTACTAAATAATCGATAGCGGCGACTCAAATAAGCTTCCTTTAATATTTAAAAAATTCAATCGTCGAGCAAACGAATTTTTAAAATTAGTTTTTATTCCAAAAAATTAACAAAAAATAATTTAAACAACCAAATAAGTTACAGACTTGCCAATCGTAAAACTGCTCCCATTCTCCTGCACACTAACCGTCTCCTTCGTCACATCAACTTTAAACACCGCATCCGACGAGATTAGGACCTTATCTTTTGTGGGTTGATTAAAATGAGGTAGTTTCAAGTCGCCTAAAGCAGCATCTTCATATCTCCACAATTCCACAACTTGACTTCCTATCCGACCAAATAAAATGTGAATATAAACTATTTTAATAACCACTCAAAATAAAACCTACTCTTAAGTGCCTTGATATCCTTAATCAAGCGCTGCACAATTTTCGCATGCGAATCACCATCGCTCACCACAATCCCATACGAAAATAATCCATTCAGCGGTACCGGATTAACGAAATTAATCTTCACGCCGGGCTTCGTCGAAAACAAGACGAACGGAGCGCCCGGACAGCATTCCTTCATTTTTTCGGACGCACTTGGATCGTCAGTGTATTTAACCAGCACCTCTTCGACCTAGAAAAAAATGGTTTCAATTGCGCGAATCAATCGAAATTTAATTTGTAATTACATCCAAAGTGTTGGCCAGATAAATCGCATTATCGTTCAGAACTTGCGCTTCATCAAACTCGAGCGTAAGCGCCAGAGCTTTCGGTCCAAGCTGTTCGACTTTTTCACGTGTTGCTTGCACGAACGGCATCACACGTTTCATGTATTTTTTCAGCTCGTTGTTCGACGAGAACTCCGATGAAAGGCTTTTGTTATCCGGCAATGTTCCACTTTTCTAAACAAACCACAAACTTATCGAAATTGCCCAACAAATCAAACGCGATTACCTCGAAATGCGTCTTCAGCGCGGTCAAAATGCTGCTTTGCCAAGACGGGAAACTTTTCGCCACCCAAATTTCGATCACGTTCGGTTTGGCGACCGGAGCGGGATTCGGATTCGCTTTGGATTTAATTCCCTGCAAATAGGTTTTTAAATGCACGCGGAACGAATGAGCGGTTTCCATTAAATATTCAGACGCTTTAATTTGCACTTCGTTTATTGAGCCCACATTCGGCCACGTCGCTTTCACAATGCTGCCCTTCTTCCCCAATAACGACCAGACGTGTTCGGCAACATGCGGGCAGATTGGCGATAATAATAACGCTTGCACTTCAATGAATTTCAGCACTAAATCTATATGCATTCCATCTAATGATAGCTCTCTGTATTTGTCGCGAGTCGCTTGCAACTCAAAGAACCCGGCGCGGAGCGCTTCTTTGAACAGCATTTTGCTGTAGTATTCCTCAGTTTCCTTGATTTTCAGATTCAACTCGCTTTGGAACACTTCATCGTTGAACTTGTTGTACGCTCCAGTTCTGCAATCATTTATTAATCCTACAACAAAAATCATCGCTAACACTAAACTACCTTAAAGCATTCTTGTTCGCCAAAATCTCCTTGACCCACTCGATGAACGTGTACAGCCGCAAAATCCCAGCATCCGCCATACTCTCCACGAAATTCGCATCTTCCACCGAATCGCCAGCATCCGCCAGACAAAGTCGCATCCCATCCGCGCTAAACTTGCGCACAGCTTCCGATAACGTAAGAAAGTTACCATCCGACTTGGACATCTTAGCGGAATTCAACAGCAGATGACCATTGGCTCGGATACCTTTCGGCCACTTGCTCTCGTCCTTATCCCAAATCGCGCAATGATTGTAGATAAAGTACGTCAAATGATTCTGCACCAAATCCTTGCCGGAAACGCGCAAATCCACCGGATACCAAAACTCAAACTCCTTTTTCATTTTATCGAGCGACTCCTTCTTGATGGGAGTTTTAGCGGGAAACTTTGCATCCTTAAAGAAAACGTAATCCCAAACTTCGGGCGTCAAATGTTCGGCTTTGATTCCCAAAGCGTTCGGCTTGTCGCCGCGGAACGTGTTGCCTTGCAGGAAATGCGCGATCGTGTAATACGCCATGTAAATTGTGGAATCGGACAAAGATTCGATTAGCCATTGCTCGTCCCAGGGTAGCTTGGTGCCAAGCCCGTACGTCCTGGAGCAAGCATGCTCGTGCAGCCAATTCAAACAGCCGACAAAATTCTTGCGAACCTCCTCATGGTAAGTATTCACTCCATCCAGCAGCTTTTCCGCCTGTTTCTTCCAAGTGGGCTCGCCGTAATCCAAATACCACTGATCGCAAAGTGCCACAACGCATTCGTCCCCCGATCGCGAAATAATCGTCTTCTCCGGCTCGTAGTAAATGCAAGCCTCATTCTTCTCCGTTAGTTGGTTTTGCAGCAATTTCTTAATATCCTGGATTTTCTGCCCCTTAAACTCGCCAATCAACATAATCCCGTCGTAGAAGCCTTTCAGATAAACCATTTCTTTGGCCTCCAGCAATTTTTCCTTATCGTTTTGACTTTGTATTTTCAGTTTCTCGTAAACCGTAACCGCGGATAAATTCCCAAACTCCGGGATGTTCAGCACAGGAACCGGCTCGAACGGTAGAACCATTTCGTCTTTAATGCCGTACTTCTCCCGGAACGGCTGCTTCTTCTTCAAGTCGACCAGCGCCGCGTAATCGTCCGGCGAATCGGACGGAACGCTCGTCACAATTCCCGTCCCTTTATCCTCTTTAATAGTCAGCATGGGCAGTGCGTAGATTTTCGTATAACTAGTCAACGGCGCTTTCAAGCCGCAACCCAATAAATCTTCGCCGACAAGTTCAAGCAGCACCTCAAACTTGCCGTCCACTTTCGTGAACCCTTGATACGACATATTCCTCGCCGCGCGTCTCGTGCAAATAAATACTTCACCCGTCTTCAACTCGAAAGCGATGTACTTCATGTCCGGTCGCACCCAGCAGTTCGTCTGACCGTACATTGTTTCCGGGCGTAAAGTAGCCGCGACTAAGTAAATCGACTTTTTCGCAAGTGGTTGCAGTTTAGCGGGCAGCGCTCCGACCACTTGCATTTTAATTAGCGTATACTCTTGAGGGCCGACTCCTTCGCCGGACGAGCGGTCGTGGTCCATGCAAGGTTGGCCATCGCGTGGCGAATAAATAGTGTACCGCTTGCCGAATTCAATCTTGTTCTTCTCTTTTAAGCGCAAAAATTGCCAGCGGACGAACGAATCGTAGAACGGGTTCACGTCGGTGGTGATGAATGTTCGTCGCCAGTCGACGTGCAGTCCGATACTACTCAAATCTTCGACGGCTAATGGGGGGAAGTAGTCAAGCCAGTGGTTGGCATCGGAGAATTTCACGATTTCTTCGTCGTTCAAGCCTAAACTTTGCATGATTTGCCATTGATACTTTGCGCCGCCGGTTTTAGCCACTGCTTTGCTCTTTTTCCCCTTGCTTTTGTCTTTAGGGACAATATCGGTGACTTCTTCGACTTTAACCTCGCCATCGTCTTGTGGGAAGACGGGCGGGCAGCCGAAATCTTCGATCTCGCGCTTCAGTTTGTCGGAGCATGCCTTTATAGGCATCCCCGTGCAATGAAAGCCGAATGGAAAAAGAACTTTCTTACCTTTTAGACGTTGAAAGCGGACGGCGAATTCGCATTTTGAGAGGGAAAACGTGTGGCCCAAATGCAGACGGCCGTTCATGTACGGATACGGGAAAGTGACGAGGAATTTTTCATCTGGCGATTTGCGGGGCTCCTTTGGGGCGTTTTCTTCGTGGATTTTCTCCTTCTTCCAACGCTGTTGAACTTCGTTTTCAATCTTCTGTAGATATTCTACCTTAAATGTGCCTTTTCGCTCGACAGCAGCCTGCAAAATTTACTGATGCATTGTACGGATTTTTAACTTACTTGAAGTGTTTTACCATTTTATGGATCAATAAATATGCATAAATAAGTAATACTATAGTTGTTTCACAATTTATCACTGGATATTTGCCTAAATTTAGAACTTCGGCAGTGTACACGTTTAAAGAGATACCTAACCTCAAATTATGCAGTTGCAGTTGCATGCAGCGCCACCTGTATTGCATTTGGCTGCGTTCCGAAATTTGCAATTAATAATACCGCTTGCAATAATTATTATAAATGTTTATAATATTGTTAATTCACTTTTACAATTATTAAATGGTAAATTAATATTGGATATAAATTTTTAAAGTGATGTATTGTAAAGAACGTAGATGTCGCTATCCGAACGCAGCGCTGTCAAAATTGTTATTGTGACAGCTGAGATAGGTAGCAAAATAAACTCTGCTGATTAGTTACGTTTTAATCATTGTTCTAATTGTTATTTAATGTCTGTAAGTATTGCAAAGTCCTCTAAGTATTTCTATAAATAAAATGCGTTTTGGTTTTCAGGCAAATAAAGATGTTGTACTAAGTAAAACCTTATCGTGGCTTTTGAGACATAAAGCTGTAGATCAACATTTAAACATCTTGTCAGACGGATTTATCGATGTAAACGAGATCCTGCAGCATAAAAGCCTTCAAAATAAGTATACGTTGGACGATATCAAAAGAGTAGTGGCGACAAATGAGAAAAAACGATTTAGTTTGGAAACCCGTAGTGGAACATTGCTAATTAAGGCCAATCAAGGACACTCGATAGACGTAAGAATTTTACGATTATATTTTATCAATACGGGGTGTCCCCGGAGTTATACCTGTTCGCGAAAATGTTTTATAGCTTTGCGAAAGGGCTGCCAGGCAATCAAAACATAATTAGTGGTATACGAAAAAACGCACAAATTTACATTTATATTAATTTGCCGGCCGCAATTGACGATGGCTTAAAATTCTATGAATCGAGTAACGGGGTTATTTTGTGCAGTGGAAATGAGCTAGGCATTTTAGAGCCGAAATATTTTGCTAAAGTTGTAACTGCGAGCGGAGAGAATTTACTAGACAAATAAAAATGAGTGAACCGACTGGTGCGACTTGCACAATTTGCAACATTGATGTTAAAACCAAATTCGACATGATTGTACATTTGAATGGAGCTGAACACTACTATCGGAAGTGCCAGCTGGAAATGGAAGTAGATGATGCTAATGGTAGTACTAGTCCGCGTTGATTTTTAATTGTAATTAATGTTAAAACATTTATAGAATCGAACGAAGACGCGGCACAGTTTTGCGAACTGTGCAATATGTCGTTGGAGAGCATAAAGCAATTGCAAGCTCACATACTTGGGAAGACTCATTTTACTCAATTAAAACGCGTAGGCAAGAAGGAGCGAATTGACAATCATTGTGCATTATACATTAAAGGTAGGTTTATTTTGCAATAATATTTTTTTTGTTTAACAAATTAAATACATATAGGATTTGCACTGAATTCCAAACGTGACGAACTCTTGGACTACTTTTTAACTTTTGGCGAAATCTGCTGGGTACATTTTGGTAATTCGTATCTTCTGCTGGATTATACGAAATCCGAATCTGCTGAGGAATTAATGAGAGTTGATCGGCAATTGAACGGAAAGAAACTTTTCATACAACACCGGATTTTTAACGATGCAGGTAATTAATTTTTTTTTTTCTTCATGTTTCTATGGAATTGTTTGAAATTTAGTATTTCTATTCAAAATTTAATTCTAAACTTAAATCTGAAAACCATTTTGATCTATCTATCGCAGTTTTCATAAAAAACGTCCGAAACTTATCTTTTGCTAAAAAATTGAGTTTGAAAAATTCGTTTTCTCCATTTCTCCACGCAATTGTTTCAAATTTGGTATTTCCATTTAGAATGTGTATCTGAACTTGAATTTGAAAACCATTTTGATCTATCTATTGTAGTTTTTACAAAAATTGTCATAAACTTTCAATTTTGTCACAATTAGTGGATAAAGGTTTTTAACTATTTATTTGTCCATTTTTCGACGGAGTTGTTTGAATTTCAGCATTTCATTTGATATTATAATTCTGAGCTTGAATCTGAAAACCATTTTGATCTATCTATTGTAGTTTTTACAAAAAACGTCATAAACGAATTTGCTAGAAAATAAAGTTTGAAAATTTTTTTTTGCCATTTTTCCACGAAATTGGTTGATTTTTGGTATTTTCATTCAGAATAAAATTCTAAACTCGAATATGAAAACCATTTTGATCTATCTATTTCAGTTTTTACACAAAACGTCAGAAACTTATCTTTTGCTAAAAAATTAAGTTTGAAAAATTCGTTTTCTTTATTTCTCTACGAAATTGTTTCAAATTTAGGATTTCCATTCAGAATGTAAATCTGAACTTGAATCTGAAAACCATTTTGATCTATCTACTGTAGTTTTTACAAAAAAACGTGATAAACTTGACTTTCGCTAAAAATTTGAGTTTGAAAATTTCGTTTTCTCCATTTCTCCACGAAATTGTTTCAATTTTGGTATTCCCATTCAGAATGTAATTCTGAACTTGAATCTGAAAACCGTTTTGATCTATCTATTGTTTGTTTTTACAAAAAGTGACATAAACTTTGAATTTTGTCACATTTGATGGATAAAGGTTTTTAACTTTTTATTGGTCTATTTTTCGACGGAATGGTTTGAATTTCAGCATTTCATTTGATATTATAATTCTGAGCTTGAATCTGAAAACCATTTTGATCTATCTATTGTAGTTTTTACAAAAAACGTCATAAACGAATTTGCTAGAAAATAATGTTTAACATTTTTTTTGCCATTTTTCCACGAAATTGGTTGATTTTTGGAATTTTCATTCAGAATATAATTCTAAACTCGAATCTGAAAACCATTTTGATCTATCCATTTCAGTTTTCACAAAAAACCTCAGAAACTTATCTTTTGCTAAAAAATTAAGTTTGAAAAATTCGTTTTCTTTATTTCTCTACGAAATTGTTTCAAATTTGGGATTTCTATTCAGAATGTAAATCTGAACTTGAATCTGAAAACCATTTTGATCTATCTATTGTAGTTTTTACAAAAAACGTGATAAACTTGACTTTCGCTAAAAAATTGAGTTTGAAAATTTCGTTTTCTCCATTTCTCCACGAAATTGTTTCAATTTTGGTATTCCCATTCAGAATGTAATTCTGAACTTGAATCTGAAAACCGTTTTGATCTATCTATTGTAGTTTTTACAAAAAGTGACATAAACTTTGAATTTTGTCACATTTGATGGATAAAGATTTTTAACTATTTATTTGTCCATTTTTCGACGGAATGGTTTGAATTTCAGCATTTTATTTGATATTATAATTCTGAGCTTGAATGTGAAAACCATTTTGATCTATCTATTGTAGTTTTTACAAAAAACGTCATAAACGAATTTGCTAGAAAATAAAACTTGAAATTTTTTTTTTGAAATTTTTCCACGAAATTGATTGATTTTTGGTATTTTCATTCAAAATATAATTCTAAACTCGAATCTGAAAACCATTTTCATCTATCTATTTCAGTTTTCACAAAAAACGTCAGAAACTTATCTTTTGCTAAAAACTTAAGTTTGAAAAATTCGTTTTCTTTATTTCTCTACGGAATTGTTTCAAATTTGGGATTTCCATTCAGAATGTAAATCTGAACTTGAATCTGAAAACCATTTTGATCTATCTATTGTAGTTTTTACAAAAAACGTGATAAACTTGACTTTCGCTAAAAAATTGAGTTTGAAAATTTCGTTTTCTCCATTTCTCCACGAAATTGTTTCAATTTTGGTATTCCCATTCAGAATGTAATTCTGAACTTGAATCTGAAAACCGTTTTGATCTATCTATTGTAGTTTTTACAAAAATTGTCATAAACCTTCAATTTTGTCACAATTAATGGATAAAGGTTTTTTACTATTTATTTGTCCATTTTTCGACGGAATTGTTTGAATTTCAGCATTTCATTTGGTATTAATATTCTGAGCTTGAATCTGAAAACCATTTTGATCTATCTATTGTAGTTTTTACAAAAAACGTCATAAACGAATTTGCTAGAAAATAAAGTTTTAAATTTTTTTTTGCCATTTTTCTACGAAATTGGTTCATTTTTGGTATTTTCATTCAGAATGTAATTCTAAACTTGAATCTGAAAACCATTTTGATCTATCTATTGTAGTTTTTACAAAAAACGTCATAAACTTTAACTTTTGCTAAAAATTGAATCTGAATTGTTAGCTTACAGTGTATAATAAATTTAATAATGTAAATCAAAATATGTTACACAGATCCCGAAAAGCAAAAAGAAGAGGACCACAATTTACAAGCAGTACTCGAACTCATCAAAAAATTCAACACATTTGAAAAGCAAGCCCAAGCAATGGTTGCCAGCATGCAAACCGAATACGCAAAAGCCGTTGTAAATTACCACACCATAGTGCAAGACATCTACGTGCTTTTGCGCCCGCACTTTGTACGACACGTTGTTTTCCCATTCGGTTCCACTGTGACAGGTTTGAATTTCAATTCCAGCGATTTGGATGTTTACATTTCGGATGTGCGATACACCGACGACGATGCCCATTACTTATTCAAAATCAAACGGCTGCTATGCGACTCGCAACTCTTCCGCAGCTGTTTTGTAATCGCAAACACGAAAATTCCTATTTTGAAATGCGTTCATGCTGCTACGAATATCAGTTGCGATATTAACGTGCGCAATATGCTGGGCGTTTGCAATAGCAAGTTGGTGAAGGAGTTCGCTACCGTCGATCCGAAAGTTCGGCTACTTATGATGTTTTTAAAGTATTGGGCGAAAGTGCATGATATTACTGGCAGACAGTTCAGCAACTATCTGCTTATTATGTTGGTTATATTTTACTTGCAACAAGCTCCTTATCGATTGCCTTCCATTCTTAATTTACAAAGAAATTGTCCGATGGAGAGTACCAACGGTTGGAATACCGGCTTTCAACCCTTCAGCAATTATCACTATCCAGTTATTAGATCCACTCCATTTTTGAATCTTTTGCTGGGATTTTTTAATTTTTACGCCGACTTCCAGTATGGTTTATTTGTGATTTGCCCGTTCCTTGGTGTCTGTCTAAAACGCAGTGATTTGCTTCATGTTCCAAACATACCGAATTATTTCGATCTGTACAAGTTTGCCGTTTTGGTGAAAAGGGAGGAGCCGTTAAAATTGGATAGTTCCGTTTGCGTTCAAGATCCGTTCGAGCACTCGCGAAATATCGCGTGCAATATTTCCACCTTGCTATTGGAGCAGCTGACCAGCTGTTGCAATTTGGGCAGGATCTTGTGCAAAGAAACGCAGGAGAAGGAATTGCTGGGGTTGTTACTCACAAAAATGCCGGAAATTTCCAAGATTAATAAATTCGTCACGAATACGAATTCGCAATTTATAATTCAGATGAAGAATACGGTGAACTACCTCAAAGACAAATTGCCTGAGAATTCGACGAAGGAATTGATTGATGAGCGCTGGTTCGAATTTATCGTGAATTATACGAAAACTATTTTTAAGGATATTTTAAAGTTCGATATGACTGAAATTAATGATAATAATGACGATAACAAAACGGCGAATAAGTACCGTAAGAAAATTGTGTTCGATTGCGTTGGGAAATTTTTTGCAGTGCGAATTAAACCGCCTGAAAATGATGCCAACAAGAATGTCGTAATTAAATTCACTGGTAAAATTTTACAAAACGAAATTACGTACAGCGATGAGTTAATGAGCAAAATGAATGATATCGGTTCGTCGTCGTTTTTAAATGTGCATCTTGTTCTTAAACATGTAACTAACCCGAATTCGGTGATGGTGTTCCGACTGGAAAATAAATTGGGCTGCAAGAAACTGTTCACAGAATTGTCGATTTTCTTGGAACAGAAGATGCCTTTGTGGCTGGAATTGCACGAAACCGAATTGAACATCGCTGCAATGGCAGCTAAATGAATTATTAATATTATTAGAATTAAACTATTTGGTATTGTACTCCATATTTTATGATGTTTACTGTTTATTCTTTATTACTTAGGCGTAAGTAAAAGTTTTATATTATTATAAGCGAGTTTTATTTTTAAATTATAATTTATAAACAAAGCTGCGGTAATTTCTAAAATTATCTACAATAAGTCGTAAAAGTAGTCGAGTCCTTGTCCACATTCCCAGATGGATAATCCAGTTGCTAAAGCGGTGGCTAATTCAATTCGTTTGTTAATTGATTGCAAAGTTGGATAGAAGACTAAATGCTTCTGATTGCCCTCTCTGAAAATATTTATTTCTTAGAATTGTGTCGCGCAAAATTAAAATCACAAAAAAATTCTAAATAATTTCCTTCTATTTCGCTATAATTAATAAAATATAAAACTCACTTGTAATCGAAATAATGTTCACCCATTTCCGAATCGAACTGCATCTTCCCTTTCAACTTCTGCAGGGTGTTTAAATATTCATGTGCAACAATTGGCCCTCCACCATTCGATGTATAATCGTTGCCGTAAAAGTTGAGCCCGGTTAGAATTTTCTTACGCTTATTTTTATGGGGGGTTAATGAAGTGATGCAATCAACCATCCAAGGTAGAGGTGCGTTAGGGCCCGGTCGAAGTTGGTTCGCAAAATCGTACGTCATTAACGAGAACGCAGTTACATGATCGTACAATTCGTCGAAATGTTTGTTGGTGAAAATGTAGTCTTTGCCCCGTTTAGGGGGCACTGCGAGGATTGTGTCCAGGTTTTCTAAGGTGAGTGCTTTAGCTGTGAATTTAAAATAATTGTAATATACTGGGAGCTATATATACTTAAGTGACTTACCCATCAGTTTAATGAATTGAGTAATGCGTTCAAACGGGACACTTTCGGCGATTTGCGACCAGACTTCGATGACGTAGCCGTCGAATTTCCATTTTTTGCATTCGTTTACTAAGGTACTAGTTAAGGCTTCGAGTTCGGCTTTACTGGCGAAAAGTTTGGTGTAATCGTCGCCAGTCCAGCCGTCGAATAAAATTCTAGGTACAACTAGAAATTTATCGAAAATAATTTTTAAGAAATTGTGGATCAAAATATAATTTAATTACTTTTTAATTTCCTTTCGCGTCCGGCGTTCCGAACAGTAGCCATCCACTTCTTATCAACATCGTGAGTGCCAGTCACTTCATACTTATCGGTGCCTTTTCGTTTGATCTGCAGCCAAACTGGACTGATGTGTGTAAACTTATTACCGAATATTTTAGCGATATCGTAACCATGATTATTCCACTAATAAATCATAAAATACAACTTACAATCATTTTTAACAAACTAATTGAATATTTACCGGTGTGATGTATCCTAATACTAAACCGTCAAACTTATACTCATCAGTTTCCCAAAAGAAAGCTTGGTGGTTGGCTATAATGTCTTTGGCTGTTACAGTTTCCGAAACTAGGTTTTTATCGAACACTGTGTAATTTTGGGGCCCAATTTTAGACGGAATCGTATCGGCCGGTTTGTTTTTCACTTCTTTCTCTTTATTCGGTCGAGGTGATTTTTTTGATAACGTAGCACTAATATAATTGACTTTTAGAACACTATATATAATTAATACATTAATTAACACTTTTAACATCATTTTGTAGCATTTAAATTAATTCTAACCTAAAATACAGCCTGACAGAAATTGGACATTTGAACTACTGCGATGTGCATTTGAACTATAAAACTTTTTAGTACCGCAAGAGGGCTAGTTAACCTATAAATCGTAATATTGACGTTTTGCCTTGTGTTGTTAAACAAATAATTATTATTTAATTAAAATGTATTAATTAGTGCTAATATAAAGTGAATAAACGGACGAATAATGGCTGCACCACCTCAACCACTTGCGAATAGGAATAAAAAGCATTTTCTTGGGGTTCCAGCCCCACTTGGATATGTAGCTGGAGTTGGCAGAGGGTAATTATTGAAAAAGGGGTTTAATGTAGATTTAACATAAAATGTTTATATTTTAGGGCTACAGGCTTTACTACACGTTCGGATATTGGTCCAGCTCGAGATGCAAACGATGTTTCGTAAGTTCACTTTTTACTGTTGATTTTAATTTATTAATTATATTAAATACTATAAATAATTGCATGTGGAGGGTATATAGACATGGTACTATAGTCTGTATTTAAATTGTATCTAATTTCAATGGTTTTATTCAGTATAAATTCATTTAAGTTGAGCAACACACTTAAAGTGTATTGTTGGTTGCATACCCCAGCCGCGATTTCTCAAATTATTTCAAATTCTAAGAAATTTATGCTTTTTCGAATTATATTAATTATTTAAAATATAGCGATGACCGACATGCACCCCCTGCCGCAAAGCGGACCAAGAAAAAAGAAGAGGAAGAGGAAAAAGAAGTAAAACAACCATTTCTTTTATATTTTCCTTTCTTATAATTTTTTTACTAACAGGAAGAAGAAGATCTAAACGATTCCAACTACGATGAATTCAGCGGTTACGGTGGATCTCTATTCTCCAAGGATCCCTACGATAAAGACGACGCCGAAGCCGATGCCATCTACGAAGCGATCGATAAGCGAATGGACGAGAAACGAAAAGAATACCGCGAAAAACGCTTAAGAGAAGAACTGGAGAAATATCGTCAAGAACGGCCGAAAATTCAGCAACAGTTTTCAGATTTGAAGCGCGATTTGGGCAGCGTAAGCGAGGACGAATGGAAAAACGTTCCTGAAGTCGGCGACACCAGAAATCGCAAGCAAAGGAATCCGCGCGCTGAAAAATTCACTCCGTTGCCCGATAGCGTTTTATCGCGGAATCTCGGAGGCGATGCTTCTAATTCAATTGATCCGAACTCGGGATTGGCCAGTATGGTGCCAGGCGTCTCAACTCCGGGTGAGTTTCTTAAAAAATTGCGAAAAAAATAATTACAATAATTTTTCTATAGGAATGTTAACTCCAACGGGCGACATGGACTTACGCAAAATCGGCCAAGCGCGGAACACTTTAATGAACGTGAAACTGTCGCAAGTTTCCGACTCCGTGACCGGCCAAACAGTCGTCGATCCGAAGGGCTACTTAACGGACTTGCAATCCATGATTCCGACGTACGGCGGCGACATTAACGATATCAAGAAGGCCCGTTTACTTTTGAAATCCGTGCGCGAAACCAATCCCAATCATCCGCCCGCTTGGGTAGCCAGTGCACGATTGGAAGAAGTCACAGGGAAAGTGCAAGCCGCTCGAAATTTAATCATGAAAGGCTGCGAAGTGAATCCGCAAAGCGAAGATCTGTGGCTGGAAGCCGCCAGGTTGAATCCGGCCGATACCGCGAAGGCTGTTATAGCGCAAGCCGCCCGACATATTCCAACTTCGGTAAGAAAAATTCCCTACAAAATTAATTAGAATTTTATTGGTAATTTTTATGTTTAGGTGCGAATCTGGATCAAAGCCGCCGACGTCGAAGACGAAACCAAAGCGAAACGGCGAGTCTTCCGTAAAGCTTTGGAGCACATTCCGAACTCGGTACGTCTTTGGAAAGCAGCAGTCGAACTAGAAAATCCGGAGGATGCTCGAATTCTACTATCGCGAGCGGTAGAGTGTTGCCCGACCGCAGTGGAGTTATGGCTTGCTCTAGCTCGCTTGGAATCGTACGAAAATGCGCGAAAGGTTTTGAATAAAGCGCGCGAAAATATTCCAACGGACAAACAAATTTGGACGACCGCTGCTAAATTGGAAGAAGCGAATGGTAATCATCAAATGGTGGAGAAAATAATTGAGCGAGCGATTTCATCTCTGAGTTCGAACGGCGTGGAGATCAATCGCGAGCAGTGGTTCAAAGAGGCGATTGAGAGTGAGAAGGGCGAACATGTTTATTGTTGCAAAGCGATTGTTAAGTCGATTATCCGACATGGGATTGAGCCGGAAGACCAGAAGCACACTTGGATGGAAGATGCGGAAAATGTAAGTCGCTAATTTCTTTATTAAATCGAGATAATTAAATTATTTTCTCTATTTAGTGCATATCGCAAGGCGCCTTCGAATGCGCCCGAGCAGTCTACCACATCGCCCTCACCGAATTCCCCGCGAAGAAATCCATCTGGCTGCGCGCCGCCTATTTAGAAAAGAACCACGGCAGTCGCGACAGTCTTGAAAGTCTTCTCCAACGCGCGGTAGCGCATTGCCCTAAAAGCGAAGTGCTTTGGTTGATGGGCGCCAAAAGTAAATGGCTGGCTGGCGATGTGCGAGCAGCTCGCGGTATCTTATCCTTGGCTTTCCAAGCGAATCCCAACAGCGAAGAAATTTGGCTGGCGGCTGTAAAACTCGAATCCGAGAATAAGGAGTATGAAAGGGCGCGAAGGCTTTTGGCGAAGGCTAGAGGGTCAGCACCGACGCCGCGCGTTATGATGAAGAGTGCCAAGTTGGAATGGTCGTTAAACGATTTGAAAGCCGGTTTGAAGCTGCTGGATGAAGCTTTGAAGGCGTTTCCCGATTTTTCGAAGTTGTGGATGATGATGGGGCAGATTTTCGAGCAGAAGAAGGACGTTTCGAAGGCGTTTGATGCCTACAATTTAGGCATTAAAAAGTGTCCAAACTCGATCCCAATCTGGCGGTCTTTATCCAAACTGGAGGAAAAACGCGGCCTTTTAATAAAAGCGCGCTCAGTTCTGGAACGCGCTCGACTAAAGAATCCGAAAAACGAGCAAATCTGGTTGGAAGCCATCCGAGTGGAAATGCGAGCGGGTATGAAAGACATTGCGAATTCAATGATGGCGAAAGCGCTGCAAGAATGTCCAACTTCAGGGATTTTGTGGGCAGATGCGATTTTTATGGAACCAAGACCGCAGCGTAAAACGAAATCCGTAGACGCTTTGAAGAAGTGCGAGCACGATCCGAATGTTTTGCTAGCAGTGAGCAAATTATTTTGGTCGGAGAGGAAGATTAGTAAGTGCAGGGAATGGTTTCAAAGGACATTGAAGATTGAGCCGGATTTGGGGGATGCGTGGGCGCATTGGTATCGGTTTGAGCAATTGCATGGAACACCGGAGCAACAGGAAGAAGTGAAGCAGAGATGTTTGGCTGCGGAGCCACATCACGGGGAATTGTGGTGTTCGGTGTCGAAGGATATTAAGAATGTTGGATTTAGTACGGAGCAGATTTTAGTAGCTGTTGCTAAAGAGGTTCCGATACCGGTTTAGATGTCTTTTTACTTTTTAAGTTAAGGTAAGAGATATTGTTTGTATATCAAAAAATATTTTAAAGCAGTTTTGGAATAAAGTTTAAATTTCGCGCTCTATTAATTTTTTTTCTACGTACCTGCCATCTTGTATTGGTTTGTGGAAGCTGCCATATTGTTGACCTTTGAGGTTATGTTGTTTGTTTACTAGTTTGCCTTTTCTTAAAAATTATTTCCAATGGAAAAAGACAAATCCAGGTCAGTTTAGGGAAAAATAATTAACTTATTAATAATTACAATTTTCTTTTATTAATTATAGAGGTGTTAAACATTTACGAGACAAACAAAAATACAAACCCAAAGCACGTGCCAGTGCAACCAACATTGCTCACAACAATGTTGAACTGAAGAAAGTGACCAAAAATTTGGAATCAAATTGGGATCGATATGAGAAACCTGAACTTGAATCTGAAGGCTCCTTGACTTCGCGAGGTCCTAGCACTGATTACTCCATAATCGCGCATGGACCTATTAGTCAAGGAAGCTACTTCCAACTTAAAAGCAATCCCGAATTTGATTCCAAAAAAACCTCTGACAATCCCTTATTCAATTTAGATCTTAATTTATTAGCATTGAGTATTAGTACGGTACCGTTCCATAAGCGGTGTAATTTTGATGGGTATTTTTCGGTAATTTAGTTCATCAGTTTTGAAGATTTTTTTTTAATTTTGAGTTATTTAGAATGAGGAGCAATTTGAGATGAATCAAAAAGCTAATTCTTGTAAGGAGCAATATCTTGCTTTAGTTAATAAAGAAGATGCACCAATCGAACAAATTGCATCAGAATTTGATGAACGAAAGAATTCGGTTCATAAGATAATAGAAGATGTTGAAAATTTGGAAATAAGTGGGGATGTGGAAAAAAATGGTATTTATTTATTTGTGAGAACAAATCTATTAGATAAGTTCAGCATAAAAGTTTTGCCAAATTTGACGCATTTCGTAATTTTATCATCGCACTTTTGTAACAGCTGTTAATTTAGTGATAACTGTTATTATTTATTGATGGATCTTCAATGCTGAATTTATTTAGATTGGCTTATTATTATGTAATTTAAATATTTTAAAACTAATTAAATTTAATAATATTTGTTTAGAAGATAAGGAAGCGAAGGGAGAAGAGGACTTGGAGCAATGGTTGGACGATATTTTGGATACTTAAAATAATATTGTAATATTTCTTTTATAAGTAAAATTAATAAAATTTTATTTTTCTTTATTTTTCATTTTTAAAAAATTAAATCAAAAACTAAAAAAAAATTATTTGTGGTGAGACATAAATATTATATCTTACAAATTAAAATTAATAATATTTATTTTATTAATTTTTTGGATTATTTATTTACAAACCTGTTTAGCAAATTTAAACTAAAATTATCTAATGTTTGTAAAATAATAGATCGTAGCACAAACTCACTATGTTTACAAATGTAAATTATTGCGTCATTTATATAAAATAAAAATATTTTCCCATTATTTTGAAGTTGTTATTCTGGTTGAATTTCGAATTTCTACAATTGATTACCCGTATCAGTATTTAATCACCCAAAAAATTTTTTTTTATTATTTTTATCTCAATAACTAATTTATTGAGAAATATTTAATGCAACGCACTTGTATAACAATAAAAAATAAAATATTCTAGATCATTAAAAAATGATTAAATTAATTGTGCACATTGATAATGCAATAAAATAATAGCATTATCAACACATATGCTCCGATTAGAAACGGATTGGTAACAACGAATAAGAACAACATGATTAAATCTTGAATTTCATCGCTCATAATATTTTTTAAAAAATACTTGTTTATCCAAAAATGATGAAATATGACATCATCCAAGTGATAAAGAACTGTTACAGCAAAATCCTCCCCACTTAATTAGTGCTTATATAAATACGGCAAGGCGAAGAAAAATAAATTACAGAAGAAACTACAAAATATCACGAAACAGAAGCACTTTACGGTAATTAAAAATACATACTATTAATATGCACAGGCATTTTTTCAGTGCAAATTAAATTTAATTTAATTTAATTTGACCTTTGCATGTTATATAATAATTAATTAAATTTAAGGTAAAATATGGCAGACAGTGTTTTCCATACGCGATCCCAGGGCACGGCCGTCGAGGGTGTAAAGGACCAATATGCTGATGGCAAAGCGGCAAAAGTTTGGGAAATTTTTATTGGAGACAAAAATTCCCGCACCCAGAACTACAAAAATTTCTTAGTCGGGCTTTTGAAAAAGCGCGGATGCAAGCGGATTTTGGATGTGGCTTGCGGCACTGGGTAAGTTTCCTAATAATTTAATTTATTTTTAAATTAATTTAATTATTGTAAATAGAATTGATTCCATTATGTTGCTTGAAGAAGGATTCGAAGTAGTGTCGGTCGATGCATCGGATAAAATGCTGAAACACGCACTGAAAGCTCGATGGAATAGACGGACTGAACAAGCCTTCAATAATTGGAGTAATAATTATTTATAATGAAGTTAATTAAAATTTATTTTATTTTTTTCTAATAGTTATTGAGGAAGCCAATTGGCTGACTTTGTATGACGACATTGAACAGATTGTTGGTGATGGATTTGATGCTGTAATCTGCTTGGGAAATTCGTTCGCTCATATGTTGGACAGTTTTGGCGACCAGCGCGAACAAAAGTAAGAAAATATTTTTTTTTAGAATTCTAACGCGTCTAAAAGACCCCCAAAAAATATTTTTTATCAATTTTTTGATACTTTATGACAAAAATATTTTTTTTCAGACAAGCTTTGATGAATTTCGAGAAATGCGTTAAACCAGGCGGTTTATTATTGATAGATCACAGAAATTACGATAACATCATCGATACGGGAAATACCGCTTCAAAGTGCATTTATTACAATGTAAATGATTGTACTCCTAGGTATACAAACTGAAAGCAATATTGATGATTCTTTTTTCAGAGTAAACATACAACCGATATTAAAACGTCAGTATTGTACGTGAGTGGAAAACCAGCTCTAGTCACTTTGGACTATCTGATAGATACTTCTACCGCATCTTTTGGAAAGGAAGAGGAGAACTTAACAATTGAGAATTGCTATAGCGAATTTAGATTGTCGTATTATCCACATAGACTGAAAGTGTTCAAGAATATGCTGAAAAATACGTTCGGAGAAAATTCGGAATACAAAATTTACGGAGATTTTCAACCCCTGGAGGAAATTGAGTCGCCTAATTTCTATATCCACCTGGTGGAAAAATCAAGGACTTTTATTTAAATTAAATATTTATTTTGTTATGTAATTTTATTGTATATTTAACTGATTTATTTTTCATTAATATATTTATCGACTAGTTTTTTAATTTGTTTAATTTTGAGTGGTGTATTTGAAGTTGCCTATCTTCAAGAGCGCTTTTTATTTTTTAAATATTGGATATTTTATTCAATGTTTGAATTGGATTTTTATTAAGACGTAATTTGTCTGTTTTATAAAAAAATTGATTGATTAATTAAGGAAATTTTTAAATAAAATAAAAACTACAAAATTAAAATTTTTATTATTTTTTTTTCGTGGATGAAATTCTTTTTTTGTATACAAATTCTAGCCAAAGTAAAAGATCAGAGGTTTTTCTAAATTTTAAATTTTTATTCAAGATTTTAAACCAAATTTTAAACTTAATATTAATTTTTTTTTTTTAAAAAAATTTATTCTACCTTTAAACTACCAAAACATTTTTTTATTTAATTCATAAGACTCTTAAACTAATAATAAAATTATAAAAAAATATATACTCAACTATTTTTAGTTTTTTTGCCGAAATAAATAAAAATGGTCATCACAATGTTATTTTTATGATAAATTAAGTTTGGATTTCGATCTAAAAAATCGCTTATATATTTTTCCAAACATTTTTTTGAAAAAAACTCCTTCGTTACTCAAACAAAACTTGTTAAAAATATTAAAAAAAAAATATTGCGTGCATTTCTTCAATATTTCGGTTCTCAGTCAAGATAACCTGCCCTTGGCTTATCTGAGTGTTTCATCATTGCGCGGGTTTAGTGAGGGAGTATGCAGAAGTCGCGGTTAGTGGGAGACCTAAGTCTACCTGCCAGCAAAGAGCTAAAGTCAAAGTAGTGTCCGACGTGCGGTCCAGCAGTCAGCATCCAACACTAGACCTATCCACCAAGATCCATCGATCGATCAGCGAGCTTACGTAAAGTGTTGTTTGACGGGAACCAACAACAAATAATTCATGTCTTTAACAATAATTTCCGGACGTGCGTGAGAAAATCCAACAATAGTGCAATGTTGCAATACGATGACGAATTGTCGCAAAGATTGGGTCTATCCATCAATGATGATGACGATAGCACCAATTACACCGATTCGAATAATAACAGTGATAAGAACGAGATTAAAGCAAAACGTGGTGATAAGTACTCCTTGAGGCCCAGATCGATGCGACGACGAAACCAAGCGGTCGTCGAGGACGCCCAAGAAACCATCAAAATTCACAGCAAGTCCCGATTGGCAAAACCTAAGCAAAAACCTGCTCCTTTGAGTAAATATCGGCGCAAAACGGCGAATGCCAGAGAGCGAAGTCGCATGAGGGAAATCAATCAAGCTTTCGAGACGTTGAGGAAAGCGGTCCCTCAAATGTCGGCCACCCATCAGACCAACGAGAAATTAACCAAAATCACCACCCTTCGATTGGCGATGAAGTACATCTCCACTTTAAGTTCAGTGCTAACGAGCAACTCGGATCCTTCGCAGGACTTCTTCTCGGACTGCAGCGAATTGGACTGTTTCCTGCTGGAGTCGGATGGCGAATCTCTGCCTTTACATAGTGACTTCTCCGACCATTCGTTAACTCCTGCAGATTTTTCGGTCGACTTTCCCGACGACTCTCTCACACCCGTCGATTTCACGCCACTCTCCCCAGATCTGTCTGCACATCTAACGCATTTCGATCCATTCCTATCGGACTTCAGTTAACATTTTTTATGTTATTTGTAAATTCGGGGGCTAAACATTTTTTTTTTTGTGACCGCAGTGCTAAAGATGGTTAGCCCTTCGATTTGTGCAGGAAAGCATTCCGTCCATACATTTTGTATATATTATTAATATTTAAACAAAAATAATTGTGCTATATTTATTTATTTGTTTTGCAATACGAAGTATTGCAGATTGTAAATTTTGGAAATTTTAAAAATTTGAAGAAAGTGCCTTTTGGAATACAATGAAATTGTACTGCAATATTTAGCACATGACATTTTGCTTTGAAGCCAGTCATGCTCATATCTTTATTTATAAGTTAGAAACGTTTTTTTTTTATAATGTAATATATCAAAATCTTAGCAGATATAAATATACTACATAATATATTTCTGCAAAAATGTCGTTTTATTTATGCGATTTCGAAGACCAGATTGCCTCAGATTATTGGTAAGTCAAATGCAATGTGAACATTGCATTCAATATCATAAATTTAAATACTATTTATTATAGTTTTCATATTAGTCGAAGGCTTGGAGTGTTTTGTAGATTTAAGAGCGATTCTATAAAATTTTATTAGCAACACCGGCGGACATAAATAAAAATTTTATTACTAATTTATTTTTAATTACATCTTGTAGAGTAATATCGTAATATAATACTAGTTAAGTGATTTAACTTGTTGGTTAAATTGATTAATTGGAGCACATAAATTTGAGAAGGCTAAAATTACAAAAATTAAGTGATGTACAAAATTGGATCCAAAAAAAAAAAAATATAGGGAGCAATTAAACTCTACTTTTAATTCAATCGGTATAAATAAATAATCGTCGAATGCATCAAGGTTATTTAGCTTCTTTAAATGTAATGAGTTTAATTGAATTTTGCAAGTGAAATTAGTCTTGAACCGCATTTTTATAAGTAGCAACTTGATTCTGGAAAATTTATGATTTTTATTTACGATATTTGTATGCGTATGTGGAAGCCAGACTATCACTAAAAATTTAAGTGAACTAAATGTTACATAATTGTACATTTTTAAATCTACGCAATAAATAAAAATTTTGTTTATGTGTATGTAAACAGAGGATTATATCGTTTTGAAAGCATCGTAAAATTTCAGTAAATTAGTTTGGTTTGTTTAAATAAAATAAATAATATTTTGCGTTTTTCAAAATAATTAAATCGGTTTTGTTTTGGGTAACTTGAGCTTCTGTATACTACTTAAATAAAACAAATAAAAAAAATACGACGTAATGTTGTTTAGTTAGCCTGTTGACCATGACAGCGATGTGAAGGAAAATAATATATATTTTGATGCAAATTTGTGCAAAAGAAATTAGCACAATATAATTTTCCACACAATTTTTGTTTGTTATATTGTTAGATAATGTAATTTGTATTCAAAAATATTTTTAAATTAATTTAACAATAAATAGTTGATAGGAAACAATTCACAAGGAGCTTTCGCGCTTTGAGCTTTAAGAGTACTCGAGAATATTTATTAGTCTTGTACTTTTTAATTTTTAAAATACATTTTTGACGGTGTATAATATTTAATTTCAATTTAAAATATTGTTATTTAGTATTTAATTAATTTTTTTAAAATTATTTGGCCAAATTTTGGAGAAAAAAAATTATTGCGCCCTATATTTTCCATCCAAATAATATTTTTATCTGAGAAAACAAGAAAAAAACTTATTATAATGGTAGTTAATTTATTCAGATATAGCATAGCTAATTATGATTGCGGTGATGTTTATATAGAGTTGAAATCAGAGAAAGTTGTGGGCGACAGAAAAGCTGATTGGTAACAAGAACACATATATTTTTAGTGTGATTGGCTGAATCTAGACGCCTACATAGTGAGTTTGTTTATTTCTATTGCATTTTTATTTCCAATAATAAATAAATTAATCAAGCGCACAAACAGTGAGTGCATACAGATACTGTAATTATGTGTCCAAGCAAACAAACAAACCAACATGCATTAATAATAGTACGCGCATTGTGCATTTTAATTAGTTGGAATATCCGATCAAAATATACCGTGAATATTAATTAAATAATATTAGATGGGGATTTAAATAAGAATTAAGAAAGTTGGAATTGTAATTTGAAGCGCGATATAATTATAATTAAAATATAATATAATAATAATATAAAATCAACGGTATCTGCACTCGCCAGACAATATAATAACAATTTGTACTTAATTTTTATAATGTAAAAGCATTAAAACATTTAATTAAGTTATACAACACCTGCTGTGGATGTGTTTAAATATAAAACATTGGAAGAAATTAGAAGTCATGTCGTTTTATATTATAATAATATTAATTTTAATTTGAAAACACTACATGACATTTTCCTATACACAAAGAGCGCGTTTTAGAACAATGATCTTAAAACGCACAGTCTAATCTGATTTCACTTCATTAATATCATTACCCAGGCTAATATATTATGCGATATTCACTATTTAATAGGTTGTCCTTCCAAGGACGATGTAGCAAAGATTATTAAATATGTGCATATATCAGATACATAACGCATGTTTATATACAGACAACCAACTTTTATATATTATGTGTGTAGTTATACAATTGACCCAAATTATAATGCAAACAAAATAATTGCATTTATTTTCAAACATTTATTATTCATGACTTATATGTATTTAAATGTATGATACCATTGTCTCGTGTCTCGCTCTTTTATTCGAAAAGAAAAAGTTTTCTTATTGTCAATTCAAATGTTGGCGACAGATATTTTTAAACAGGGTAGTAACCTCGCGACTGGACGACTGCGCATCGAAAGTTCAGAGTTCTTCACACAAAATTTTACTAAAAATTATCAAATGCGGTGATAAAATATCTTCTTTTACTATCATTCCTGAGGCATATGGTATTTTCCTTTCATCTGATTTATTGCTAAGAGTAATTAACTTAACAAAATGCTTGTAATAAATCAATCACTACTTTTACATTAAAGTACATTGTCTAAAAACGCTTTGATTGTAAAATATTTTCATTTTCTAATTAAATTTTTAGAAGATTAAATTAAAATTCTCTCTCGACAAGAATAATATGCTAATTAAAAAAATCTGAAGTAAGAATAGTCCGATATGTAGAATAAAAAGAATGATATCGTACAATGGAATAAAAGCATATGATATTCAATTATAGTTATTGTAATTTCCCTTGTCTAATTATAACAATGTATAGTTAGTGAAGTCTTCCTTATATTTATTGTTGTCTTTCTAATATAATAGCGCAAAAAAATGTTGTTACATAATGGCAATAACAGCGAATTGTACATGGCAAAAAACGGCAAACAATCGCCGATACATGCTTTAGAAACATACATATATGCAATTTGTATTACTAATGATATGGAATGTATGCGTATTTGCAAGAGAATTTGAAAATATATTCCTACTAACTGCATAATATAATCCATGATCGACTCGGCGCGTATTTAACATTTTCCGAAATTTTGCAAAAAGTGCTCGCATTTAATTGCGAATATCGATTGTTAAAAATTGCTGAAAAAGCAATACAAGCTTGTGTATTTATTGGCAGTAGTAAATATTTATGATCACATCCAAGTTGTCCAATAAAACGTTAACAAACGAGTCGCCACTGGAAAAGACATAAGAACGGCAATATATTACGGATGTCAATTACTAAATGAGCCCGTGCCAGAAGCCGCGGATCTACAAAAAATGATTTATCACAAATACTACCTCTACCTCTACCTTCACATCCAGCTAAATCCAGCGGCACAACGATCTCCATGTCCTCCTCCCGAGCTGCGGCTTTCCGTAATAGACGAAGAAATGTGAAATTCCCATGATGCTTCTTGATGGATATAGTAACCATATCTTTTATAACAAATAAATTCTTCCAAAGAATATATTAGACGATTTGCTAGTTCACTCACGTTCGGTTTAAATTGCTTTAAAGGGTAAATCAAACCTATGCAATAACAATCTAAACTTTATGTCGACGATAAATTGCTAGACGAAAAAAATATCGAACTAATTTATATTTTTAATTTAATTAACTTGCATACTATACGTCCGCGTACTCGCAATAAATTCAGAACGGGAGAATGTGGCTGAAAAAAAAAACTATATCATCATTAGCACCAATACATTGATATTGCTATCATGGGAATGTATTTCATACAACTGGAATACTGATGATGATTTCTTTATCCAGTCTCTATAATTAGTTACGTAAACGT
The DNA here is from genome assembly GCA_963556235.1 of Cryptophagus acutangulus. Lineage (NCBI taxonomy): Eukaryota > Metazoa > Arthropoda > Insecta > Coleoptera > Cryptophagidae > Cryptophagus > Cryptophagus acutangulus. The sequence continues at coordinate 5,435,080 of OY744564.1, forward strand.
AATTTTCTCCTAGAGCGCGCAACTATTCAGCTTGACCCTTTATTGCATTAAAAACCATTCGCAGTTCATTAGCGCTTTTTACTACTTAGTACTGCAACTAGTAATTATTGCGCGGAGGAATAAAAAGCGCGGCCGAAAAGCCGCAGATAAGCAGGACGACGACAAAATAAAAAATTCATCAAGCATTTTTGCGATATTAATCTGGCCGGTAATATCAGTTTATAAATACATGTATATAAAAGATGGTAGTCACGATCTTTGGTCGGTCTAATCTTGTATATAGATTGTTCTTTGGCCAATTAACTTTACTGCTGCTGGTTTACAGAGATTTATGCCTCCTTAAGGTGGTATAAATGTTAGCCTTTCGACAATTGATTCTGTTATAGAAGGATGCGGTGCTTTACATGATTGCCCCTTTTCCCATGCAAGAAATAAATGCTTCCGCTACTGGAAAAATTGCCGACAACAATCCTTTCTTTGATGAGCGATTCGGATGGAGATTATGAAGACATCCCGGATTCAAAATTCCTTCAGAAATTCAACAAAAAATTTATACTTTGTTGCGCCAATTATTTTTTTTCGAAAAAGAATATTGAAAGATTGAAGGTTTAATCCAATCACCATCAGCTACTTAAGTAGCTGATGTAATTAAGACAGAAGCAGGCACTGATGATTATAAACGAATATACAAAGTCAATTAGAGGAAAGTTGCATCTTAAAGTATTAAATCATTTATGTCTATAAGAATGTTTATTTATAAAATGCAAATGGTTTTGCGCGATATATTTATTTGGATTAAAATGATTACGGGCTTTAAGTGCAATGGATTGAAATTTAAAATGCAATTAATTTTTGTGATTTTTAGTTAAAAATTTAAAAGTGTTTACTGATGGTTTTTATGTTTCCATGTAAATTATTTTTAATTGTACATTTTCGAAATTAATTCTTAGCTCGTAAAAATAATGAGTGAGGAGTGTGTGTGAAAAAAAGAATCTTTTTTACTAGTATTCGTCTAGACTTTTTAATTATTCAATATGTTCATTGCGTGAATAAATAAAATGTTTATTGTCGCTTAGGCAAATTGTTTGGTTGTTTTTGCGTGCGGCATTAGAAAACGAAAAAGTGACTATAATGAAATTCATCGTATTTAAGCAAAGATATGTAAATAAAATCAAATATGCATAATTACCATCATATTTACAATCCAATAAAAAGTATTTCAAATTAGTTTTAAATTGTATAGTATTTAATACTGAATTAATAGAAGCGCAGGTTAAAAACGCTTTTTGCTCACTACAGGGGATCTTAAAACAACCGGTTTATCATATAAACGTTGTTTTTCATAAAATTGCCGTCAAAAAGTAATTATATTTTATATTTTCATGTTGTCAACAACTCCACAAAATGACAGTGTTATTTGCTGAAAATGCAAAGCCATTAAACTGAAAAAATACCACAGCAGCTTATAATATTTAAGACACGTTCTGTTATAAATGTGCAACTTATTACGATTATTTACGATTTTGATGGCCTCTCCAACTGCCTATTAATAACTTAATTGACTAGAAATAACTATGCAATAAATGCACCATTATTTATAAAATAACAAATTTCTTTGCATAATTATACGTGATTCCGTTTGCGGTCAAAGAGCGCTCTTATGCTGGGTCAGAGGTGGATTATGTACAAGAACAAGCTGCAGCCACACCACACGCGCCCATGTGGAGGAGCCCTTTCTTCTGCTTGTATGGTATAATAGCACAGAGACGCGACGAGCACCCGCTGTGGGAGCGCATGCCACAATGCTTTTTACATTCTACATTTACAACACCTCCTAATAAACACCTAACTGATAGTTACACCTTCTATTTTTTCCTCACTCTCCAAGTGTGTGCATAATTCAAACCACATTCATACACCATCTAGGTGCGTACCTAAGCTCAGAGCCAAATCCATCAAGAGCTTTTGGAGCCAAGTTATTTATTGCTCGACTTAATCATTTATTGTGAAACTAGTCGGGATGTTGGAGAAAAAATCGAAAATATTCGTTTTTAATTATTTGAAAAAACTATCCTACTAATGACCATTTAAATAAATCGCATTATTAATAATAAAATGTTATGCATTTTGTTTGTGACTGTAATGCAAGTCTCTGCAATTATTCAATACGAATTGAATGCATTTTATTCTGTCTGCATGCAGCAAGTTTATTATTAATACATATATCATAACCTGATAGCTGATTGAGTTTAGACAAAACCAATAAGGAAATATGTGCATGCATTGTATTATCTTATAATGCATATAAATTGTATATTCATAAGCAGCAAAATAATATAGATTGAAATGAATGATTGTATAAAAAGCATTATTTGCAAAGGTACTTCTTTTAAAAAAAATGTTTGTCAGTTAATGAAATCTGATCATGTTGCATGTGAGCCATAATAATTAAAAGGATGCAAAATTAATTGTTCAATTGTCCATTAATAGCAATTATGATATTTGATTTTTAAATTGTAATCTCGGTATTATGTTGCTGTTGTCAGTTTGTTATAAATAATCGATAAAATTGTTCATTGCTAATGGAATTTATTACAATAAATGATAATAATTTCCTCTATGTTATTGAATGATTGAATTTCAATAGAATTTAATTGCTCTTTTAAAAATTGTATTTGGATAAATATACTTGAAAGTAAATCCCATTAAAGCATGGCAATTAAACACATTTATTATTGGTATTGTTAGATGCATTAGATTTTTTTTGTGTACAATAATTAATTTACATTACTTAGTAAACCCGAATGAAACGTTATTAATTAAACGTTTTTAAATTATTATAATTTTTTTCCATTTGATTCTAATTTTATTTACACGTTTTATATTATTATTTTAAAAATATAATTTTTTAATGGAATTATTAATAATAAATAAGAATATTTATTAGTTTCTCATTAAGATTAATCAATTCTTCTTCGAATTTTAAAAAATAATAATTTTTACACTCATTTTATTATTAACTTTAAACAATTAATAACTTATAAACCATACCCCCTATTAAACATCTGATGGCTCCGTTGGATTCAGCGCATTTTTCTACATACGTTCACCAAATTTCATCAAAATCGATGCAAGTTTAAATTTCCCAAGAGTAAGAAGGTCAGTTGCATCATAACATTCCACGCACATGCACATTCCACGCACATGCACATGCACAACGCACTGTGCAGTGTCATCCCCACTAATTGCAGGCGCCAGCGCCAAATCAACTGCACGACCATTTGACCTAGTTTCAATAATAGCTTTTAGTGGGGAATTGTGGACTTCAATGCGCAGGCGCGGCCAATGTCAGACGTCACTGCAACTTACAACAAGTGTGAAATGTCATAATATTTAAAGTGAAAAGTGTTAAAGTGTGAATAAAGTATTTAGGGGTAGTTTTAGCAGCCCCTATCACGAAAGAAAACATCTCTAAAAGGCAACAAATATCCTGGATGTGGAAAACCAGCGAGGGCCGAAAATGCGGCCGGGCCGAAACACCGCGGAGGAATTTGAGGTTAGAATCACCAATTTACTAGATTTAAGAAAGTAAAACTAAACTAACCGGTGTAATACCGACAATTATCTCAAAATCGTCAAACAATAACAGTTATTAATTACGTTTTGGTAGAGATCATAAATAAATTGCCATTTCTTGATACGGCATTTGCATCTCCGCGATGCGATTTGAATACAATGAGGGAAGTTTTAATTTATAACCGGCAATTGCAAAAAGTAAATTAATTTTCATATTAATAAAACAATATTTGGACGAAATGCTGAATATTCATTAACATTGTATTGAAATTAGTTGTTGTAGCGATACATAAATTCAATTCAACTAATACAATCGAGATAAATTGAATTGAAATTTTCGAGCGCCCCAAATTACCATGTGATTATTATTCACATAATTTTATCTATTGTTAGGTAGATCTACTTAAATAGTTATTCGAAGATAATTTGACAAACTGTTATTATTTATATGTAAACTATCGATTTAATTTCATCTTGAAACTGTATTTTAAATATATTTTAAGTAGGTATTTCCTGCTGTAATAATCAAAAAATTGTTTTACTAATAACTCTTGAAATAAATGAAGCTTAATGATTGCTCAATGATTATTAAAATAATAATAATACTATGTAGTGGACCGAGAGCCACTACAACGAGTTTCTACACATGTAATTATTATATTCAATCTGTCAAATGTATCAACGCCTGTATGAATTACATTTAGAAAGTGATTGGTTTTTTTATTATCATAATATATTTTTTATTAATTTCATTGCTGGCCTTTGTGTTATTGTGTTGGCTTGGAGCTAATTCTTCTCTGCAATCTGATGATTTAACATTATCAACACAATAAGATATTTTCTGGTTGGCTCTAACTAAAACCATAATATGTAATCTATGCAATCATTTTCGTTGTTTGTTTAATAAGTATAAGGTTGTCTGCTTTTTCGGTTTTGTGCAATATACCAATTTCAATTTTGATGTCCATTCACACTCGTAATGAAATAAGCATTGTGACTTTCTAAGAGAACAAGCTCAACTTGAAAACCGTGCAAATATTTCAAAGGAATCTTGTGTGCCAAAAATAATTACATTTTTTCAATAGTTCTTATGCAAAATACCAACAATACAAATATTATTCAATTATTTTACCAGTTTTAATTAGAAGCTCCCAAAATTCGCGTACTTTTGCATTTTGTTGCCCAAAATTGACCCAAAAAAGACCACATTCTTCACTGAAAGACCCGCATTCGAATTCAGTGCTGGCAATTTTTCTGTAATTGATCTATTAGTATTTAGATATAATTAGGACCAGGTTGCTAACTACCAAAGAACCTCTTCTATTATTTATTTCGACAGCATACACAAAAGTACGGCTTTATATGGTAACACATAATTTAATAATTATCTTGTTAGTTTTAGTAGAATTAGCAAAAATTCCTCCTGTACCAAGCTGTATAAAAACAAGTCTTTCAGGCTAGTATGAGATTAATATCAGCCATATACAATTCACATATTTTAATATCTTAATAGGCAGCAATGACAATAATGAATTAGTTTGGTTCATGACTGCAGTTTGTTGTTGATAACGTTTTTTCTCTCCCTGAAATCGAATGAGCATGTTGCTTAGTGGCTGCGACAATATAATAAATATAATAAATTAGAGTTTTAGTTTAGAGAGTGAAATATAAGAGCAGGTACCAATTAAAGTAGACAGAGAACATGGAGCGGCTAGGATGAGTTATAGTCGTTCATCATGAGCATTCTTATCAGTGTTATCTGAGAGCAATTAGTGGCAGCGATGCACGCTGTTGATACAAGACACGAACTGTCAGAATCGCGCCACCAGACATGTCCCACACCGTCAGGCTTCTTGAGCCACATTACCCTCCTTTGCTCAAGCCAACAGACCGACAACACTTTTCGCCAATTCATTATTATTATATTTGGAAGGAAAAAACTGTATGTTGACCTTTCAACTGACCGACGACGACGAGGACAGGTCGATAAAATGTGCAATAATAACAATGATTCCATTACCTGGTGCAGATGGCATGTTTCTGCTTGAACCACAAATGTTATCTGCAGAGAAAAAACTTTCGCCAACAAATCTGGTCGCGGAATTATGAGCGAGCAGAATCATAAATAGAGCAGCTTCTCTCTGTATTGGTATAACAACGTGCGCCGCACTCAACAACACAAGAAGTAGAAACTAAATGCAAGAGCAAAGAACAAAATGCCCTATTGTTCTTCGATAGTATCGGAGTATCTCTGTGGCGGTTGCCGTAAAATGTACCAAAGGCTTATTATTTTTACAGGGATGCGGATCTCGATTAAAAGATTCCTCTTCGTTAAAGAGACCATCGACGTCTCACGATTTGACTTGAGATTGAAACGATAAGGAAATGTAGCGTCGCTGTTCGCATCTTTCCATTCCACAGCTGCTTAGGGCCTATCAGTTTCGCTTTTTGTTCAACATTGTCACACATTGCCAATTCGACGACATACAAAAGCAGAAATTTCGCGTTTTCAATTAGTAACATTTCGTTGGCCATAAATTATCGCTTTGCCATTTTGGCTCGAAGCCTCCTTGCTTTATCAAATATAAATCATGAATACAAAGTGCCAATGCACACACCACACAAAAGGTCAAAGTTATTTATTTAATAACTGCTTACACTATATTTTATAAACAATTTATAGGGTTTTGTTTGTGTTAGTAATGAGACATGCCGCGGCTAGTTTAAATTAAATTCATATTTATATTGAATATCGATTCCCGTTATAGGTATCCATAAACTATTCAATGACTTCACTTAATTAGAGAGCAACTATTTTACAATTTTGAAAAAACCAGCAACATCTGCAAGATCAAAGGTTAGCTCCGTGAACTTATAAGCATTTTTAGTGCCGTCCTTTTTTACCAATAGATAAATGACACGCCTTCCGGGTTCTCTGCACGTGCAATTATTAGAAAACCGCACTTCATGATATTCCATGAAAATATTCTATGGGCATTATTTTTCAATAACATCAATCTGAGCACGTATACTACTAACTATATCGAATTTTTTATTAGCCCAATGCAAGGCTTCACGTTTCAACTATCTCCAATTAAAACTCTAAAAAATTCATGGAGGAAGAATTCAAAAAGTTTGAGCGCCAAAGATTAAGACCTCAAAAATCAGTTGATCACAAGAATATATAGAATTTTAAGGAAGGACATTAGAAATTTTAAAATAATTAAAAACATTTTATTTTAATATAATTAAACATTAATGCAAACAAAAGTTTTTACTGGAAAATTATATCCCATAAATTAAAATTAATATATGCATAATCAAGAATATATGCGGTTAATATATGAACAAATAAATTTAATATTGCAAAATTGTAATAAAACAAAACCAAATATATAGAAAAGTAATTAACAAATTCAATCAACTAACTACCTTTCACTAATTTTAGTAGCAGTTAAATATTTTATATTAGAATTTTTAGAAACTCCTATAAGCAAAAACTTACAATTTCTTCCACATGCAAATTTTCATCTGACGCAGGATTTCTAAATCGGCCATCGGATTAGTCCTTTCCTGAAAACTCCCCAGTTTAGAAAGACAATGACTGAATAGTAAATAGCGTCGCTGTCAATTTCTTCATGTTTTATGTATGAAGCCATAAAAACTGGGTATATATTAAAACATTGTCATAATATAAGTATATCATTAATCATCAAGCAAGTCGACACACAATGTGAAATAAACTGCTTGACAATTCTTAAGAGACTTCCAAATGCAATTCAATATCTCGAACGTCATGTGGCCATAAAGATTTCTATCTTTTATTTTAAAATGCATCGATGTTTATCTTTATAATATTGATGCGATTTTTTTTAATTGCAGTAAATTATTTGGGAATCTCGCATAAGAAACAAGCAATGCTTTTTGTGTCTATATACATTTAAAGGAATATTGGTTTTAATTGAAGTTTACATTAAATATATTATTTATTTTATATTATCCAAGTCGAGAAGGAAAAATGCAGACATGACTACTGAAAAAGAATTTTACTCACGATGCATGGCGAATAGGTTAAACGATGTCAGGTCAATCTGAGATAGCACCTCAGCTCTTAATAATCAAAATCTGCTTAATAATTGCAAACACGACTGGATGTAATAATATGTAGTTTGAACCAAATTTGAGGTTTATTTACGCCTGAAAGTAAACTGTCTAAAAACGCAAGTTCTTTCTCACCTCTGCCAATGAACCCGTTTTTATAAAATTACTCACAGAATTTCGAATATCTTCTTCTGGAGCGCACCAAGAGCTTTTGGTCCTTGGTCGAAATTTTGAATGAAGATCTAGAATCATGACATATTTGAGATATTGGGAGCAGTTTGTTTGGCCTATAAAATAGTTAGAGATATAAATGTTTGAAGTGATCACGATCTGCTACACATATTTCTTTATTATACAGCAAAAACATTATGCTATGCATATGCAGAAGCATATACAGCGAGTTCAAAGAAACATGAACAGATACAAATAATGTTGAAAGTAAGTCGGAAGTGGTCTCGTATGACATTTCAGATCTGCCGTTCGTGATTCGGAACACAAACATACAAATCACGTTTATGATGATTTCATTTTACATGTTCATGTCGAGCAAAGCTGCAACAATAACTTGTATGAGCTGCTGCAAACAGCAGCTAGACTTTACTATTATTATTCGATTCGGTCTTTTAACCTTAACCCACCCATAGAATTTATGTTAATATTGATATAATATATAGATATGAGACTATCAGGTATATGCAATTCTTACACCATTTTAAAGACACGTCTTGTATATTTATGATTCTCGAATGAGAATTTTACCTATAGAAAAATAATCGTTTCTTTCATAATCTTGTAACGATCCTAACGGCGGCTAAAGAGAATGCGGCTTACATGATTTGATTTATTTATTATTGAAAACGTCATTGAGACAAGAGGAATTGTTTCTTGCCGCAAGGAAGAATCAAAAATTTGTTATAAATAACGCACTATTTAAATTAGGTTCTAATAATGCAACACTATTACTAATCTTCTTATAATTAATGACGTAGAATTCTTTTATACTCAACATCATAATCACTAAAAATTTTGAATCGCCAATTTAAATTGAAGGCTCAATTGATGACTAAAGCAACAAAATTACGTAAAACTTCATAAATAAATATAAGTTTCCAAGTTTAGCAACTAACATGATCTTGTATTATATAAATTGTGTCCCAGTTTTGATTTCATCCTTCATCTCAGCTTCACTGCATCACCAGCATTTTTCGTGTATTATCAGATATCGGATCTACCGCACATTAGTTTCAAAATATTGTATAAAATTACCGACAACTTTTGCTTTTAAGCACAATAATGCGATTGAAATGCACTTTAAAAATGCATTCTGAAAAAAATAGCTCTATTAGTTTATTCAGAGATCGATTTGTATTATTTGTAGTTACTGTGCTCGATAACTAGATGCGGTTTGTTTGATCTGTGTATAATGTTGAAGGCAGACCACCCAAATTCGTAAAATCTCTTTTTCAATGATAGTTTTTTTTCAATCATCATCAAGCTACTGTGAGACTAGTTTGCTACCAATCTCAATCAAACTTTATTATAAATATTATATGTATATGTGATTGATTTGATGGACCGTAATTATTTCATATGATTAATTAAAAATATAACAACAATATAATTTCACTAGGAATTAATTGAAATATTGGCCGGCTTCGAATTGGAAGGAATTTTATCAAGTTGCGTAATTCCAGTCGAGTGCAATCAGATAAATCTCTGACAAATTTAATTCAGTTTAATCAATTTCGCAAAACCCACAGTAAAATTTCATTTAATTAGATATTAAATTGCATCTCAACAAGTATGTTAAAAGCCAGCAAGTACATATTTCCATGTAATGGTAGGCGATTATACAAAATTAATGCAGTGATATTCGATTCTCCTTCAATGCGAATCTGCATATAAAACACCACAATTTTATCACCGAGCCAGAAAAATCAACGTTAATTAGTATCGACATTCTTAGATAATAAAAATTACTCCACTACATTTTTTTTCGTTGAACCAAACATCGAGCTTTTTTCGAAATTTATCAAAGCTCGTGCCACCCAAAGAAGACCACCAGAATGACATCTAAATCAGCTCGTCTAAGTTGTTACATTATATAAATATTTGCGTTTCTTAAGATTTTTAATGATCGTCGTCAGGTTTGATTAAAAACGGAACATCGTTAGGAATTAGTATAATTATGGTCGTTGCAATTAATAAAATTGTCCGGCCACCCAAAACATATAAATAAATGTCTCGTTTAGGAAAAATTAGTCGTTATTTATATATTTTTTTCTAGTTTCAAACTTTCTTTTTCATTTTTAATATTCTAGTTTCAATAGCAATTAAATAATTAGTAGATTTTGTGAGGGAAAAGATTTATTTTATTGTCTAACAATTTGTCTGTCTTCGAGTTGAAGAAATGCAGTTTACTAATTCGTTGATCGCGTTGATGCTTTGTGGGGAGTCTAATAACTGTCGGAATGTTTCATTTAAATATTCATAATATATTTATATAGAATTACATATTTCTTTGATTACGAACTCGAACCTGAACCATTAATAATTCTAATAATACCTTCGCTTGGCTCGTATATTCAAATATTCATTTTGTTTGAACTGTACCTACGTACAATCATTTTAATTGAGTGAAGATGTGTTATAAATGATTGCAATAAAATTGTCAACTGAGATATTGAGTTACAATACAAAATTAATACAGCCGAGGAAAAATTGAGATGTTTTTTATGAAACACAGATGCATCATTTCTCAAAATGACTTCGCTACATAAAAAATATTTTAATAAATTCCATAGACATTCGAAAACATACAGGTAGATTAATTTTTGTCTTATACATAACGACAAAAAGAATTTTCATGTTTGTTATTATTAATACGTTCCATTTATTTTACTATTAGTTAGTTGTCCGATTTGAATAATCATACAGTTTTTTAAGCAGCGTATGCAAATGAAAAAGTATTGATAAAAATTGCTTGCTTTAACAAGCTAATTATTATATACACATTGATAAATGATTTTTAGATAACTAAATAAATTTATTGGATTATTGTGGTACAGATCTAGTTTAGCAATAATATAAATGACTTATGCAACATCCTTGACCGGGTCAAGAAAAACTAGATCGGACTTTTATTCAATTTTTAATATAACTTGATTAAAATCAATATCTGTGTAATTTATTATAAATACATTATCTTTTGTATCGTTAAAAGGCATATCAGATTATTTAAACCGTTAAAAAAGCTCGGCGTTTTTCTATCAAAATCAATATTAAAATAAAATTGAAAAGACCACATACAAAGTGTGAAATCATTACTACAGTAATATAATATTTTTTTTCGGGGAAATTTGATACACTATTTAAATTATCGATAATTAAAAATTATTATACTTAATTTCTTGCGATCAAAATATTTACTTATTATGTAAAAAGAATATTTTTTATTTACCATAGTTTTACATATTCCAAAACTATTAAAATGCTTTTGTATTGAATTTTAAAACAAATTATTTTTTATGGCTGAAATTTGAATATTAGCTATTTCACAGTTGACTGAGACTTTAAATTTGCTATACTAGAAATAAAATTCTGCATATTTTTAAATACATTGACTTTGTTTTGTCTTTGATCATCAATAGTAAAATGTACCAACAATTTGCTTAAATTAATTTGACAATACCTTAATAATTGGTGCTAATGTAGATAATTGTTAAATTTAATAGCTTAATTACTTATATTTTGTGAGAACAAGTGAGATTGAAAATTTCCGATGAGAACTTTATGTTTGTTTTATTTATTTAGTTGGGTAGCAAATAAACTTTGTCTATAGAAGCGCTTCATTAGCACCTTGTTCTAAATTTTAAAATGTTATTATGTTATATGGCCTTTTCAGTATGTCCATCTGAACTTAAGTTTCCCACGAATTTTAGTATAGAATGTACACAATAAAAAATGTGATTATTAAACCGAATATATTGAAAAATGTTTGGAAGTGTGTGTGTGTGAAAAAAAATATGTAAAAAGTGATGATAGGAGATTTTAATCTGTCGGAGACAATAGGAGAAGACCTTAGTGGGAATTTTATCATCTTGGTATCATGTCCTATCAATCAAAGAAAAAAATAATACCAGTATTAATTGCAGTGGACCGGATTGGACATTATTTTTATATATTATTAATTTATTATATTATATGTATTTTTTGTTTGTCATGTTTTAATATATCGAATACAATGATTGCAATGGGGTTTATAAATATAAATCCAATCGTCGATTGGAAGTTGCAGATAAGAATTCCGATATATGAAATAAGCAAAGACACAAGTCACTAATGATCTGATGATGGGTCCGATTACGGGCCGCTACCGGTTATCTCACGGTTTTTTCGACCAAGATAGATTGCATCTTCCCATGTAAACAAAGATTAATTAATTTCACAATCACTATTACAACGAATTTATTTCAGCAAAGGGTTTTGTACGTACACTATATAAAGGATTTATTTTTCTGCTTCATTAGTTTTCAATGACTTGCGGAGACGAGCAAAATTGACGATTTTTTTCCATTCCGTTTCTTGTTATAACCACTTATCAATAATGGTTAATGGTCAGTTTTGTTTAATGACAGTATAGATGACTTGCCAGCCAATTTATATCCTGCGCGGATCAAAAGGGCGATGTAGCATTAAATCTAAATTAATTACCAATAATCTATAACCTCATATAACCTATTCGATTTTTTATCACAATTTTATTAATAAATGCGATCACAAATATGCGGAAAGTAGAAGTTTTGCTTCTTTTTCCAATTGCAAAACCAGTTATGTGACAATTATTTATTTACGCACATTCAATATTCTACATTCAATTTTTACTAGAAACTTACGTATACACGCACTAAATTACTGTTACTTTATTATTAATTATTATATAAATGCATACAATTCAAACATTTAAAGTTCATATTACTCGCGTTATTTATGAGGTTTATTGTCTCGCTTATGAAGAAATATTATGATTGGTAAGCGATACTGTAATTCTTTTTAAACGTATCATATTGTTATATTTCAAATTATGACAAAATAAATAATTTTTAAGAATACCAGATTTTGAAAAGTCTTAATTCTAATTATTATTCTTACTTAAGTCTTATTTCGCTGATAGTTTATTTTAGTAGTATTTTGGTAGTGATTTATAGACGATCCTATAATAAAGTGATTTTAATGTATCAAAGTGGATGATGCTAAGTTGATATTAAACGAAGAATATTGCAAAAAAATGTGACTTCAATTACATTATCTAGTTTCTCTAGGCGTTTACTGGCAATAAATCTTGAAACACGAAACACTGGTGAAGTAAATAGGATTATAATCGGTTTTAAAAACGGATGTTGATGAATAGCAATCAGAATGAGCTATTTTAATGTCTACTTTAGAAAATAATTAATTTCCAGTGTTTTAAATTGATTGTAGCCACTAGTTTTTATTAGTCTGTTATGCGATATAAATTACACAAATTTAAACGGAATTTAAAGTCGTTAAGCGCAGGATTTAATTTCATAATTTAGTTAAGGTAAAAAATGCGCGTTGTATGAAGATTAGCAATTTAATGGTACAATTATTGTAATTTCAATAATAGAAAGTAATTTAATACAATAAATAATACGTGCATCCTTAATCTGTGCATAAAAGTCGATTAAATTGATTATTTTAATGTTTACCAAGTGCATTTTAATAAATTTCAGAAAATACAGCTTTTATGCAGCTTTCAGCAGAGGGAAATAAAATGCCGTATTTATTTCGACATGGTTCAGTGTAATTTACCTTGTATTTAGAATTAGAATGTCTTATACCTACCAGCATGTAAAGATTCATTTGTAGTTTCTACAAATGAGTATTAAGAGCACACTACATGACAGTTACAGAAACCTACACTCCACTTGAAACAAGTTGTCACACTATTATTACCACCGAGTAGGTGGACTTTGCATTCCTCGCCTATTATTATTATTACCGCTAACAAGGTTTTGTTATTTGATAGTGCATGTCAGAAGTGGTGTATATCCACTTGTTTTCCACCATAACTCTGCACTTATCGTCGAGATATTGATTAGAAATTATTTATTTATTTAATCGTACCAATAAAGTATCATTCAAGCATATCGCATAACGAATGAAATCAACGTTTTGTATGTTCATTAGAAGATTAAATGAATATTTATTTTTATGGCTAGCGAACGAGGTGAAACTAGTTTAATGAAAGGTGTAAGGTACCTACACTCTACCAGCAAGTGTCTGCCTGAACCCATTCCTGCTATGCAGGAATAAATAATAAATTGAATTTTATTTGATATTAAAGCTTTTCTTGAAATTGCATCAAGGCACCGTACTTACATCCTGAAGGAACTCCTGCGGTTCAATTTTATAAATATTTGAAATGGCATCAAGTTAACTAAAAATATTTCGACTTTCGACATTTATAGGGGTAGAAACGTCATTTACGAAACATAAATTGAATATTTAACAATGAAATAAAAGTAGCCGGATGCAGTTTGAAAAAACTAGAATAAACATCGGACTTGTTCAAGTTTTAAGTATAAAATAACATTGAGATCTTTGTGCTGTTGGTGTGGTGTGTCTGGTGTACAATGAAAAATGCAAAAGCAGTAGTAATAAATTGGCTATTTATGACAGTTTGATGGTACTTATATTTTTGATATTACCACATTGGACTGCTGGCTGGCAGGGCACGATTCAAACCAATACATTATTTACAAGTAAACTTGTTTCGCTTTTACTTTACATCACAAATTTTATCTCCTCTTATTACTTAGATTAAAGGAAAGAAACGTGTATAAATATTGATGGAAATTGCAAGCAATGTGAAGAAGCCAGGGGTCTGTATTGTTGCACCACTCCTATTTGTGGCTGTATAGAAATCAAAAGATGTAAAAATCGTTGTTGGCCGGTTTTATATATTTTATATGAATTTGCTTGCTACTGTTTTTCTCGAATATATCCTTTCCAATCCAATGCACTAACATTGCTATTTTATCTTTTTAACTAGCCAGTTTTGCTTTTACATGCATTCAATCTATTAGCAACCAGCAGTTACAAGATATCGATAAATTCGATAGATTTATTTCCAATTGAATTGAATATATCCTTAATTCGCTGGAAATGAGATTCCACAGTACTTCTCTCGTTGCTATATTAAAATTTGTTATTCAAATTTTTAGAATTTTGAGGTATCTTTTACTGAAAAAATTTATCGGGTATTTAAAAATGCTTTTTAAATTTTAACTAGGAACAAAATTTTAAACCAATTTAAGCGATAAAGTTGAAACGTGTGTATGAAAAGATTAAAAAGTGAAAAATTTGTTGTAGGTACTCTAATTTAATGAAACTATTTGAAGCTAGATTTAAAATTACCAATATAAATCAATGTTTGAAATAAATCCTAGCACTATCAGTGTAAGGGGTGTGTTAAGGATTAAAAACATGAATTGAGGATTCTAGGACATTTTTGATTAAACTAGTTTAAATTATATTTCAATTTATTATTAGAAAACAAATTTAAAAGAAATCTGACAAATCCAACTGTAAGGGGTGCATTAGGGGTTACAATTGTAATATGTAGGTCCTACCCTAATTTTAATTTAATTAACTAAATAATGATAAGTTAAGTAAGTTAAATTACTACTAGGATCCAAATTTGAAAGAAATCCGAGCATTTTGACTGTACATGGTATGTTAAGGGTTGAAATTGCAAAATAAGGGTTGCATACTATTTTAAATTATATTATTCGTAAATATGTTTAAAATGTATAGTAGAAATCGAATATGAAGAAAATCCGAACCATATGACTCAAACTCTATATTGGAGGGGTGGTGGTGTGTGGTAAGGGTCGAAAATTATTTTTACTCACTCTTTATGTAAATATTACTAAAATAACTGATGGAAAAGTGTGGGTAATGCTGCCATGTAAGAATCACAACACCGGCAATTTTTGAACAATTAACTTAAATGTCAAATGGGTCGTAGGGGCTTATTTTTAGGGGATGAAACATTTACCAGCATTTTCTTCAATGTATCCCTAATATGTATACCAAATTTGGTCCAAATCAAATATTCCGCCTGGCAGGTATTCACGTTACAACTTATTCATTTTTACAACTTTTTGACCCTTCAACCCTTAATAAAAATTCAACCCTATAATAAACTCCAGATTTTTTGAGAGCATTCACCACTTGGGGTATACACGAAACATATGTTCAATATTTGGTTAAAATCGGTCAGCAACTTTAGAAGATTAAGTGGATCTACCGATTTTGCCATTTTTAGCATGTTTTTGGCCTATAACGCGCAGGTCTTTGAGAATTTTATAAACTTTTTTTCTTCGATATCATCTATGGGCAGGTAGAAAAAAAGGACGCAAATTTTGTTTTAATCGGGTCAGTAGATTCCGAAATATAGTGTTTTAAAGAATTGCACAGACCGACCGACAGACCGACAGACCGACAGACCGACAGACGGAAATTAGTGAATATGATTTTCGTAATCTACGCATTCTATAATGTAGAAAAAAGTGAAATTTGGAGAAATTTTTTTTTTCATGAATACAATACTTCCTCTACGAGAGAAGTAAAAATGTATAAATTAATACTACCACACAGATGATTTACAGTTTCCAAAGAATCTGTACCATCACTCTGTATAATACATGTATAGAAATTAATAAAACGGACCGACCTATTAATTATATCAAAAAATTCCAATTAAATTTAAAACTTGAAAGAAATTATTTCGTGTGTAATTAGGGTGTAATTTTACTGTCAAGATGCGGAAAAAAATGTGTAATACTGATAATATAATTCTTATGGAAGCTCCTATACTGTCCATAATCTGTCAATTGAACTGCAAAGGCGTGTCTATGCATCAGCAGTTTTATATCTTCATATATTTATACGCGCTTATTATTCGACTAAGATTTATTTGTACACGTTATAATTCATCTCTCAGCTGTTTCGTATCAATAAGTATTGCATTTCAAATTCCTTTTACTTTATTTCCCATCAAACATTTATTATTGCCACTACTTGCAATTCAATTACATATTTATTATTTTCCGAATGCGTTTGTACATGAAATTTTCTGCTCCAATAATTTTCGAAAAATTAGCACGCATTGCAATTAATTAAATTTGGATGTGTAGTTTGCATTTGGAAAAATGAAATAATCCACTTGTCTGCAAGCAATTAATATTATTGGTTGCTGAATTAAATTAGATTAGTCGCTAATTAATATGCATTCTAATTACTTTACACTCTTGTTGTGCATTAATTTGCTTATAATATAAATGCAAGTATCGATAATAAATCTGCAAAATTGAATAATTTATTTATGAATTGCTGTTACATGTGATTTAACAAGCGTGTGAAAATGTACCTGCTATAAATTGCTATCGCAGGATCAGAAGAGATGCAGAGAAGATACTTCCTAGTTCATCTACTCGATTTTTCACCACTCAATTTTTCAGACGAATGAATAATAAAAAATGCAAATAAAATAATGTATTTGACACGAGAATGAAATGTATATGCATGTAGGCATAATTTTACAATATAAATCATTGTTTTGAGTCGCTCTTGGCCCCTAACAGTATATTTTGCAATACCCGAGTAAATTCGTCTTGCTATAAGTTGCTTAACTTTTCGATTTTATTTATTACGTTGTATAACCCTAAAAAAGATCAAGTTAAATTTCTCTTATATACTGCTTTACAGCTCTCGTGAAATATCTCTACAGCAAAATGTTGAAAAACGACGAAAAATATGTCTCTGAATTACGAAATTCAATTTATAATTAACTTTTTTGAAAATATTTTTTTTTTAAATAAATATCCTTCCAATATATTTGAAACACACTGTATATCGGATTGCATGTATAAAAAAGAATTTATGTAATTCGCAAAAAAGTATCTATAATGGATGGAACAGTAAAATATATTTCGATAATAAAATTTATGTGGCTGGCCAAGCCATTCAATGTAAAACAAGATAAAATGCTAAATTCTAGCATAGCGAAATACGATCGCATGTTTGACTTTCTTTATTGTGACCGATTCGACAACAAATCGTTGAGATCTGTTGCTTAGAGAGTCGCTGCAAATCATATTTGAAATTCCTGCAGATTCAAAAAAAAATAAAAAGTTTTGAAGAACACAATATTAAGGAGCAATAAATATGTAGATGAAATCAGCCGAATAACAGTTGGAATCCTGGCTGCAGAAGAACGATACAAAGTGAGAAATTAGAAAATGTGATTTATGACGATATGCTAAAAGGAAATGTTTATACATATAAAAAAATAATTGGTTTAAATGTAATTAATTTATGTGGAAAACAAGAAACACGTACATCGCTGCCGGCAAATTGTATTTGCCTTTTGCTGCATGGATAATAAACTGTAGGCATTTAAACAATGCTAAAGTACCGCGAGGCGCTACACAAACCTATATTTTCAAGTCTATTTAAGTATTGTATGTTTATTCGAAGAAGAGAAGAATATCCTGCAGCTTAAAGCTGCAGTACTGCGTGCGTGTTAACTGAAGAAGCAAATTAACTTTCGGTATTGTCCTGTCCGCATTGACTAATGTTCTTGGGACTTCTAAGAGTACCAAACAGGTGTCGACGATGATTCTCGCCTCTGGACCTGCCATCTCGCATCCTCGCACTTAATTCTTTTTTTTTATTTTCAATTATAGACAAGCTTAATGCTTTTCATTTGTAAATCCAGCTCTAACTAATTGTTGACTTGGAGTTTTAAGGCCTTATTTTTAGTCCACTTAGTTATTACTGCAAGATGCAGTTTTATATAATCGTTAATTAATGCTTTAGATTTATACACAAATTTAATTGACATTAATGTTATACATGAAAAGGCCAAGAAAAAGTCTACGCGATGGACAAAAAAAAAACACGAATCGAGAACAGGAATTTTGCTATAAGCAAGTTTTAATTTATATTTATTAGATGATGTATATTAACTAAGTATAGTGTAAATAATTACTCGACCAGTTACAATGCAACAAAAATAAAAGTTATTGCATGAAGTAAATAAATACCACCCAAGATCTGTGGCGGTAATGAATAATTGATTAAAATAATCTATGAACTTAGATTATATAATTTACAGCGCGCTGAAAAACCACAAACAATTATTGCATTTATTAATTAGTAAGAAAGGATGCTGCAGGTAATCATACGGTTTACTGAGTCTGAAGAAAACTATTTGGCGGATTTCTTAAGGCTTTCATAATATCGGTTTCATAACAGCTTGTCTATGTTTATTTAAATCCTGAAAAGTGCCCATCGGGCAACCAATAACTGAACCATCAACATATTTTAAATCTCGCGTCAAAACTCAATGGTTAGGAGCAAAATGCATTTGTTCGTCGTTTTTGTATAAATATTATAAATCTCTGCCTACCCAAAGATGGTTATATTTATATTTTATTTATATTGAGAGTTAAGGAAAGCAAGTGGTGATGTGAGTTATTTGCCAACATTCTGTAGCACACACCGTTAACGTGTTGATCATAAACTGAACCACTTCGGTGTACTCTGGCAAATGTTAAATATAAATTATCGATAAAACATAAGCTGCATGTACTCAATGTATGTGTCACTGTCTCATATTATAACTGCACCTTCGAGGTTACTTCGAACTGATCGATCAAATACCATAATTTATAAACATTATAACTTAATTTATCATTCATAATTTCTGTACATTTATAATTGAGATTGGTGATACAGAACCTGAATGCTCTGTTTTCCATTAATTATTTATGAAAAAATCCACATATTTTGTAAACAACTTCATCTTCAATTTATCAATCATTTTACAGGGCCAATTCAACCCATAATTAAATCACATAAATATTAATTACATAATTTAATATATTTACTATTAAAAACATCATTAAATAACTTAGTTCAGAAATTATAATTATTTCGCAGATTTTTTTAAATAATTTAATAAAAACACACGTTTCGAATAGATGCTTTTATTAATTAATTTTGCATATAAATTATTTTTTATTAATATTTATTTAAGTGCATAAAGTGCATTAGCGCTTAAAAGCTTTGATAATAATCCTTGGACGAAGATCTAAAGTTTTGAGTACAATTTAATTTTTTTTCTAGTTCCATACGCAATTATTTGTATTGAATTTTGCGCATAAAAGTATAATACGAAAATGCAGATCTGATAATCTATTAAAAATTGCAAAAAATCGAATCATTATTAAGAAAAAAAATTCTAAGCTACTCACACTAACGAAGCTTTCAACTGAAATAACGAAAATTCCTCCAACTCGTAACTCCTTCGCTCTTTGAGTGCTAAGCATGAAGTAAATAATTTTTTTCTTGAACGTATTGCTGCATTTCAACCAATTGCAATTAAAAATTGCTTTATAAACTTGCTGACTCTAAAATGATTTAATAAGAACGTTTTAAAAATAAATTATTTGAATCCACTTTAATAATGACTTCATTTCCGAACCAGCAGTAAATAAAAATCTGGAATCCTGCAGCAAACTGATAAATTGAAACCAAACCGAATTCCATCGATACTATCGGAATCTAAAATATTATTTTAATTCAGAAATTTATATTAAATTTCAGGACTGACCGCTGATATTCTAAAAAGTGTCATGCACAGTACAAAAATACTGCAAGCAAATTGAAGGACTACGCTAATATCGTAAAATTTCTCAACTTGTTTTGTTATCCTAAAACAAATCTGCTTAATTTATTTACAATTAAAATGAATGATTACCTTAAAATAGCGTGATGATGCTTAACACAACTATTAAATTGAATATTCATTTCTTTTTCAATTTCTTCATCATTCGTATGCAAATTCGCATTTTGTGAAACAATTATTTTTGAAACTTGATGTAAATTTTCCAACTGGTCTGAAATGCAGTCGTATTGCATCCCAATCTGTGTCAATAGTCCCACTGCCATTACATCCAAATGAATACATAAAAGTGAATTGTATATGACCATAACAATTTGAAATATGTAAATTATTTCATAATTTGGCGAAGTTAAGGTTTCGAATGGAAAGTATGCACTAAATGGAATATGTTTTTCGGCATCGAATATTGGTATGAGAGCCCACAAGAAGTACAACCAGATTGCACTTGAATTGTAGATTAAATAAACTATCGTCAATTTTCTATTGGTGTCTTTAACAATCTGTTCTTGTTTGGGAGACTTTGGTTGAAATATTTCGCTACTCATATTTTTAATTACATTTTGCATCCTTTGATTATTTTTCACATTATAAATTTTCTTGGTAATATTACCGACGATTGTAATTACGAGATATCCTATACCAGATAATTCTTTCATCGAGATTTCGTCGAAATAAGCGACCACGTAGATCATCTGAGGAATAACAAAAATTGCTTCTATTAATGCAATCGTAAAGCTCCATAAAATCAGCAGTCTTCTTTTGGTTGCATTTTCACTTTTCGGTGGAATCCAGATTCCTAAGATCTGGTAAAACAACATCATTGGTTTCAATGAATACGTAATGATCTTCGTTTCGCTGGACATTTTTGAATAAAATGAAATTTTCAACTCGACATTCTTACTTTTTATACTAAATAGATATTACATAAAATATGAATCATTAAGTTTTCATAACGTTAATTTTGGATACTTATAAAAATCTTTTAGAGGAAAATTTGTGTTAAATATAAATTTTTAATATCCAAGTGATTTAAATCACTGTAATCATAGTATTTTTTATCGGGTTTTATAATCTAATTATTATAATTGCGGAATGAAGAAATTGTATATATTTAAAGCGTTTTTGTACTTATTCCAATTTTTTAACACGCTTTGAATAAAATATTTAAGTAGTTTTATAATGGTTCGAGTTTTAGCACTATCAGCTTTTAATCAGAACATTTTAACTAGAGTAAAAAAAAAAACTAATAGTGTGAAAAGTAAGTATGGCACCAATAAATATAAAAATTGAAGATAAAATCATAAATAATTTATTTTCTGGGGTAAGGCAAAGAGAGAGCACTGAAGTAGCATAAATATAAATTTAGTTTGGCACCAAATTATGATTGTAGTGTACAGGTGTGCTATAATGATACGTATTTAAAAAAAGTACCTCGCCAATTTACGTGTGTTGAAAATTGGCTTTTTCTTTAATTACATCGTCTTAAATTTACTAACGGACATTTAAGTGGTTTTCAAGAACAGATCATAGCCTGATAAATGTGCGCTACGCATGCCCATATAATTTTGTGCTAGTTGAAATGAATTATGATGATGCAAAGTTTGGGTACGCGTGAATTTAAACTGCAATTATACACGCTGATGTTGCAAGCTCATTTTTTTTTTTACCAACCACGTCACCACGATATTACTGCTGCCCGGCCATCATAAAGAAAATGCATCTTGAAGGGTGAATAAAATATATACGATCTTATATTTTTGCCTGCTGGCCATTATGTTGTTTGCACTTTTATTTATAGACTGCTGCCAATTTTTTACATCGAATCGAAAGTTTGCCGCAATGCAACCAAAATATTCGAATTAATGAGAGCTAGATCGATTGACCACTTTAATATGCAAAAAATTACATAATTTCTTAACATAATTTGCAAAACAATTTTTTAATTTGTGCAATTATAATTTTTTTGTTCCTTGGAATAATTTAGAAAAATCTGATTAAGTAACTTTTTAAGGATAACTCAAATCCGGGTGAACTTTCAGGATCCTGCAACTGTAGATGGATATCGCACCCATGTACAAAAAAACGGTGCTTGTTCGAACAAATTAAAGTAGACTAGTAAATGCCTAAAACCATATTTTTGACAGTAACATATGTTACATTAAAATTGAATTTGGTGTGTGGTGTTTGAGTATATTGAAAATGACTCACGAGTAATAAGTTTTAAACGCTTAGATTAATATCCCACACAAGACAAATTGAAACAATACTTTCTTTGGACATGTATTATATTATAAAATAGGCCTTCAGGCTGAAATTCTAAATTATAACATAGCAAAAATGAAAATGAATTGTTTACTGATATCGATCATTGTTTAAACACTTAAGTTTGTGAAGTATTCTTGATTTCAAGTGCAGAACGTAAAGAGTGTGGGAACCATTAAGGTTTACGTTAAAAGTAATAATCCTTCTATTGACTTATATCCACTTTTAAAATATTCAACGCATGATTATTTGAGAGTTGGTATACAGATAAGTAATATGAGCAAGTACTTTAAAGCCCACGTAGTATGAGCATTCTCTACATTATACACACCCTGCAAATGCGGTAAACCAAGTATAGAAGAATTTAAATTAAATAATATCCTGATAAAAGGACGATGGCTGCATAGTCATGTAAAACAGCTATGAATAACATCGAATGTAAATATACCTGTAAGTAAAGTTCTAATTTAGTTTAGCGATTCTTGTAGTTCTTTGAATCACAAAGAGAGGCCGAGGAAAAAAATCAAAATGACTGCACGCAGAGAGTTCTCTTTCGTTTTGTTGACGTCCGCTGAAAGAACTACTAACTTTCAATCAGTGGCACGATCCCAGCATTTTACTTTTTTTTCCTTCATTTCCATTTGATTTAAATTATTAGACTTAAATACAAAACCTCGAATGCCAACGACCGCAGGACTAAAGTCAATCTTGGGCAAAATTTTCTAAATATTATTTAATACAATCAAAATATATTATTTAAATTATTTTTATTAATTTTAAATTGGCCAAAATAAATTAAACTTATAACAGGACGAAAAGTAAGGGCGCTTGACTAGAAATCGAGAAGTCTGGCGTCGAGCCTAGTAAAATATTTATTAATTTTTTTTTGCCAATGACTTTGAGCTAAAATTAATTTAATTTAATAATAATTCATTGTCTGCCTACGATTTAATCATGCACAATGTATTTGTAGGTGTTTATACTTACAGCGATAAACTAACATAAACAGTAAAAATTTTAATAGTTTAAGATTAACACATAACAATTTATAAAAGTTAGTGAAAATTATATGGGGAAACATATAAATTATTTAACGCCTTGATTTTGGTTGGTGGGAGTGACAACGTTTATACACCTTCACTGACGTATTGTATCCACCTACTAATCTATCCTTTTACCACATAAAAAATTAAAAATAACACATTTAATAATTAAGCTAAAACCATTTACGATCCGGCTAGAAGATAAAATATAAAAAAAATCTTGAACATTCAAACCAGTACTGTTCGATGTAACAATACATTTTTATCTGGGAATGATAATAAAAATAATTTATGTACGAAAATTGACAAATAAAATTTAAATTTTTATGCGACCCATAAAGATACCATAACAACTCTGTATGTGCATAGGCAATTACAAGAGTGCAATGTTGCAGTCGTGCCTGACTCTTATTAAGACAGGATTTGATATTTAGTAGCTTTGTGCTGCCATGGAGCAGAGATCCGTGTATTACTGGATACCCGAGGCATCGTCGTAATTCAGTGGGTAATATGATCGTATATAATCTAGTACATTTAATTGGTACAAGAATACGCATGTAGGCGTTTATGAAAATGTTTTGTACACATGTATATTATAGTAATAATACAAATAAATATATGTAACATTGTGTATGTGATGGCTATTCTACTTGAATTAATTAATTATCGTGCAACGTTATAATTAATTTCCTTATTTGTATGAATGGGATTTTAAACAGTAGCAAATTTATTATTATACAGAAAAGATTAATATTCCGTCTAAGGTGTGAAAATTGTTCAAAAATATTTAGCCAGCGGCGCAAAAGTGCAAGTGCTGTAATAATCAGTAATTTGTGTTTCAAAATATTTACATGAAGGTATAATTTTCGTAAATTATAATTTACCAACATTTAAATACGCAAATTATTACTTTTAACGTTGCGTGGACAGAATATTTCACTGCACGATTTTTTTTGCATTTAAGCTTTTTAAAGCACTCGAAGGGAACTCAAATTTGACTTATCTTAAGTATTTAAAAAATATTATACTTAAGTTTCTAAATATTTGTTTTCAAATTTAAATTTGTAATTTAAAGAAGGTGAATGGAATTCCAAAATCTTACAATAACTCATTCATGTATACTATGGAGATTAGAATAAGAAAAAAAACCTGTCATTAAAACAATAATAGGTGTGTTTACATCCATTTATAAGGTGTGAAATGACAATTTGAACTGGAGCATTCTTATCATATTTTTGTGGGTTCATCTATTTTATATTGATATGCATTCTGTGCACTATGAAATATTAATGTATGGCATAGAATTAAAACGCCTTTACAATGTTCATATAAACAATGCAACAATTACCATATTAATAACGACTATATTGTCTCTGTCTTTTAAATTATTTATTTATTTTTCGATCTGTCGTCGTAGATAGCGAACAATAGTAACGACGATAAGTTGTAATAACTATAACTATTAGGAAAGATTTAAAAGGAAATTGCAAATTATGGGCATTGTTAAATGACTGGTGTAATCACTATTTCCTATTCGCTGCATCGATTCTCAAAATCGCTCCAATTTAATCTGACAATATAATTTAATCATAAGAATTTGAAAAACAATTTTAATGAGCCGATATAAGGATGATGGAATAAAATTGTCCATTTATCACTTGCTCTAATCGCCCTTATTAATTAAATAAGAAGCTTAAATGGCGATATAAATCTCTGAAATTATTTTTCATGTAATTTGATATTCAGATAGAAGATCTATTCAGAAAAACGAGAATCCATTAGAGATTACAGCATTCTGACACCTGCTGACACGTATAAAGGAACTTTTTCCATACGAAAAGTTAGTTAATTTTTTTTCCAAAACGATATTAACATGATAACGAAAAGTGAAAACGGTGGTTATATTGTCATATTAACAAGCATGTGGTGTTACTGCATAGTAGGCTACTTTAATTTTAATCTAGAAGGTAATCTCCTATAAGAGGATGAAATTATACAGTTGCCATCATGTGTGTTGAATATCAAAAAAATACCTATAGTGGACAATTTTTAATTCAAAAATTTAATTAAATTTTAGTCGACCAAATCTTGAGGAGCTCCTGAGTATTATAGATTTCTTTGGAGGACCTAAAGCTCCAAATGTTACTTTTTTCAAAATTATTTTGTAAATAATAGAAAAAGACCCTGTATAGTAGTCAGTCGTGACCCATTTGTATTACAACACGAGCTGATCTCTTTTTTAATTTCTTAAAGTCGCAGGGGGTATATTGCAAGCACGCTTTACTTCTTCATAGTACTCGAGGTAATCCTATTGTTATTAATCAGTTTATTGTGAACGTTCAATATATTACTTGCAATTCCAATTCAACAAATCAACAATCACATGCCATTGAATTGGGTGAATAGCATTTTCACGCGTATTAAATTCGTATGATCAGAAAAAAACGACGGAATTAAATGTATTGAGGTTTTAGTGTGGAAAAATGAAGCAGGAAACTTATGGTAAATGAGCGCCCTTTTAAATCAGAAGAAAACAAGTTCGTGACTGCTTAACACTATCATGTAATTTATCATTAATACGTTTGCATATAATTAATTTACATTACCATCCCGGTGAAAACATTTAAAAGCAAATTTATCAATTAATCTCTTACAAGTTCTTAGAGAGCATAGAGCACGACTATGAATGTAAAATATCCGATAAAAATGTCGCTTTTCATTTGAAATTGAATTAAATAATTTCCGATATGCATTATTTGTAGTCGCCGACGTGACAACATTACCTACCCAATCGTGTTAGATCTTTGTATAATTAATATTGAAATCATGGAACAATTTACAATTTTTAGAGTCCTTTAACTTCTACTTCAAAAATTATAATTAATTTGCGTTTTCAAAATTCATTTATAATAGCAAATACTATGATTCTGCGAAGAGATAGGGAAAAAGCTCAAAAGCTCGCATGTATTTCATTTGAAATGGGAATAGATAAATTTATTTATAAATTGTAGTGCCCGACGTGACAACATTAGTCAATCGCTTTGAATATTGTGTGAGATTTCCGTATAATGTATAATTTTCTGCACTACTTGCTATTGGTATTAGTTTCTAACACAAAGACTCTTGTTATACGCTTAGGTTTAACTTTATTTCCGCTCGGGCGGACTTTCAATTGTTTCTTAGGATTTATTCATATATGTCCAAAGTACAACTTGTTGAGAGATATGCTAATGTTGGCTTTTTCTTCATTAATATGGTAATGCCATATTAACATGATGCGTAAAATAATTTCAATAGAAGCTTAAACTATTAATTAAATGAGTAGTTTGTAGTATCCCGGGTTGTCTTCCTGGATAGTCGTCTTAATTCAAATAAAACTCACTCTTGTTTCTTCACTAATAACTTTATTCTCGTCAAATGTTAATTCTGTACTCTTTCACAAAATCTCTATCTCTCCTCCATCTCTCACATCCCTTTTTACTTATATCATACGTATAACAATGTAAATTGTTGAGTGGGAGTTAACCATTTACGTAACTTAAGGGTTAACTTTCTAAGAAGTACATCTGTGTTTTCTATAGATGCTAGCTTTCACTAACGGTAATGTTATGTAACAACTACAAACTAATAAATATATAAAGGGTTTGAAAATAGTATCTTCTAAGAATCACATTTATGTGTTCGCATAGAATACGCTAACTTTCGAAAAGTGACCGTTATACATCATTTTAGATCATAAACTATATACTAATAAATCCTAACTTAATATTATATAATATAAAATATAACTAACTTAATTACTATATAATATAGAATATAGAGAATATACTCGTATATGTATAGGTATACATAATATATGACACCTCCGTCCTTATGAAAAAAAAAAAAAAAAAATGAACATTTTTTTTTTTTTTATTTATTATTATAGTGACTTCGATATGAAGTTCTACCAAATGACACTGTAGGTTTTGACTCTCTACTACTATAATGTACCTCTTCGTCTTCTTCTTCTTGTTCTCTATCTTGGCTTCCTCTAATGGCGTTTTGTGAGTTGTCAGATTTTGTATGTACATTTTGTTCTACTTTAATACACAAACTAGCAATACATCCACATTTATTTCTAAAACATTTTTTATAAATTTTATAAGCTACATAAGAACACACTACTAAAGCTAATATGTATGCTAGATAAGACACATGATGGCTGTAAAAATAATTTGAGGTTTGTTCAAAATGGTCAGACTCATTTTCTAACTGTCCCAATTTATGACTAATAAAATCTAAATTTTCTGTGTTTGTTTTGAATGTTTTTAAGTTTGTGTTAACAAATAATTTACTTTCATTATTAGTTTCTTTCTTGTAGTCACAAAAGTCTTCGAAAATATCTATGGTTGGTATAAATTCACTTGCAAATGATTTTATTGTTACACTATCACTTGGAATTAATGTTGTTGAAGCACAATATCCTTTACAATTCGCGTTTAAAGTAATACTACCAAAATCTTTTAATACAATATCAGTATGAGCTGTTATTCCGTTACAAGTTAATGTAATAGTTTCAATTTCAGGTATTGTATACAGCCATGTATTTGCAGATTCTAATTGAGTAAATACACTATGTTCTAGTTGGTTGATCTTGCTTTGATTTTTACAAATAATAGGTAACTTAGTGACACCTTGATATAATTTAACTTCACATGAATTGTACAAATGTGCTAATAGGACTGGCTTTCTTTGCTTACAAATATATTTAAATACGCTAATTTCTTTACAATTTTGTAAATCTAAATCTGAATAACCTACAAATTGCTGCTTAGTTTCGTCAATTAACAAATAAATAAATGATGGTTCAATATAAACATAAGTTAAATCTGCGATTTTTGAAGGGAATTTATTTAATTTAAGAACATGAAATATGGTGCTTTCAAGTAATGGAATATTTATTACATAAACCAACTTATCTTTCTGGAAGTAGATTTGTATTTTTAAGATGTTATAAATTGCATGAATATTATCACGATCTAATGGTACTGGAAAATCTAAACCTCTTGGAATGATATCGAAAAGTGTACTTAATTCGTTAATTAATTTTTTAGGACTCATTATTGCTGGGTGTAAATTTCCTAATTTTGCTTCTAAAATTGCGTTAGTAAGTGTCATAATTTCTAGCTGAAATTGTTGTAATGTTACCTGGAATAATGCCATGTGTTCTTTCAAATCTGTAAATAGTTTAATATAATGAATTTCGTCAGTGTTTAGTTTAATGTGTGCGGCTATTTTTTTTATATTTTCGTTTATTATTTTTTTCATTAAAATCTAGCGAACCGATTGTATGATTAAAATTTCCTATTGCTGATTGTACAATTTTACATTGCTCTTTAATTAAATGAGATATCGTTTGCTCATTATTTGCAAATTTATTAATATTTTTATTAATATATTCAGTATCATCAGAGTCTAGTGTACCAAAAAGAACTTTAAAACCTTTGCCTATTATGTTAAACCAACCACGTTTAACTCGTGTGTTTCCTGAATCATGACCTACTAATTCTTTTAATTCCTCGAGTTCTGCATCTAATTTTTCTAACATTAATGACGTTGTTATATTAAAAATTTTACAAGCAGAGTTAAATGACGTGAATTTGTTTGTTCCACAAATATTTGAAGTCAATGTTTGTTGCCTTTGTAAAAGTTGTAATTTAGACGTAAATAGATTGAAATCAACAAATGTTACTAATCTCCACTCTTTGTTGTAGAACCTAACTTCTCCAACTCTTTCGAAGTGTATACCAGGGGAATTTCCATAAGTTGTTATATTATAAATGTTTCCATGATTTGGTTCCGCAATTGATTCGTAAAGTAGACACAGTACTACCAATATAAACCTATAAAGAATAAACAAAAGTGAAAATATATTATTATGAAAATATATCGATAATTCTGCTTCTACTCATAAAAAGATTTTAATCGGTTAGCATGCACCTTCATTGTTTTTCTACCCATCTTTATTGTATAATTTACGTTTGAATTTTTAGCAATAATTTGATATGGTCCCAACCATATGGGTAGTAATTTTTTACTTCTTCCCCTTCGAGATGTTTCATCATGCAAAAGTACTTTTTCACCTATGTCAAATTGTTTAATGTTTGTTTTCTTATCATAGTTTACCTTATATTTCTCTTTTGATTTCATAATATTTTGTTTTGCTATTTTATGCGAGACTTGGAATTTGTATTTCAAATTATTTAAATAATCGTCATAATTATAATTAAACATCGGTTCTTTACTGCATGATGAAGGTAAAGTTGCTTGATATCCAAATATCAGTTCATGAGGTGTATACAAAGTTGAAATATGTGGGGTTGTATTATAAACAAACATGCCATATTGAATAAATCCATCCCAGTTTTGTTGTGATTCATTAATAAAATGTCTTAAATATTCTGCTAATGTTCGGTGAGATCTTTCAAGTTGACCATTAGATTCTGGATGATAACTAGTAGTTTGAATTTTTTTTATTTTCAATAATTTGCAAACATCTTTAAACAAATTACTTAGAAAGTTTGTTCCTTGATCCGTTAAAACTTTTAGTGGAGTACCGTATTTACAGATAATTTGCTCAACAAATGCTTTTGCTATTGTTTCACTTTCTTGGTTAGGTAATGGAACTGCTATACAATATTTTGTCAAATTATCTTGACAGGTTAATATATATTTATTTTTGTCTAATGTTTCTGTTAAAGGACCTACTATGTCTAGCGCAATTTGTTCAAATGGTTTAAGTGAAGTAGTTGTAATTTCCATAGGAAGTCTTGTTCTGTCGTCAAATAGTTTGTTCTTTTGGCAACTTTCGCATGCTTTTATAAATTTTTCGACATCTGCTTTCATATTAGTCCATCTATATAACAATTTAATTCTGCTTAGTGTTCTAGTGATACCTTGATGTCCACCTAACGGAGTATTGTGATATTCTTTTATTATATTTAATTTTTCCTCTTCACTTAATTCATTCTTGTCAAAATTATTACAAATTGATATTCGAATATCGGTATTTAAAAATAAGTATTTAATTATTACATTAATTTTATTCCATATAGTTTCTGGAACATTTTTGATTTTGTTGATGGCTAAATGTTTTATATTGTCTTTTTTACATAATTCTCTTAGAGTGCATAATAGTTTCCAAATTAATTCCAAATCTATATTATCAGTTTCAAAATCTTTATACATAAGACAAAATAAATTCTTTTCTTTTGATATCTTTAAAATTTCACCAACATTAATATTACTTGATTCGATTTTACTTACTACATCAAATTTAAGATCTAATTCATTCAAGAATACTTCATCTTCTAAAATATTTAAATTTATCGGAAAAAAATTAGCTAAATAAACATCTTGTTTCATATCAAAAAAATAAACGTTTGATTCACTTACGTTGATGTTATCCACGCATTTCTTTATATTTTTCTGAAATTCTATATAACTATTAATAGAGTCATCAATCTCACTAATCATATTAACTGTTACGCAAACGTTTTCGTTGTAATATGGCAATCTACTTAAGAAATCAGCATTTCCATTTGCTTTGCCTGGTTTATAAACTATACTATAATCATATCCTTCTAATTTTAATTTAAATCTATCTAGTCTTGTACCTGCATTTTTAATTCTAAAAACATGTGCCAAAGGTTTGTGGTCAGTACATATTATAAATTTAGTGCCAAATACATATGCTTTAAAATAGTTTACTGCCCAATATATAGCTAACATCTCTTTTTCTGTTGTACTATAATTTGTTTCTGCAGCATTTAATGTACGGCTTGCAAATGATATCGGCAAATCTTTTCCAATTTCTCCTTGCGATAACACAGCACCAATCGCTTTATTACTAGCGTCTGTTGAAACTACGAATGGTTTTTCAAAATTTGGAAATTGTAAAATTGTAGGAGATGTAATAATACCTTTAAGAGTTCTAAATGCATGCTCACACTTGTCTGTCCAAACAAATCTAACATTTGTTTTTAACAAATTATGTAAAGGTTGTGTGATTTTAGCAAAACCGGGTATAAATCTTCTATAATACGATGCTAGACCTAAAAATGATTTTAAATTTTTTTCATTATTTGGAGTTTGAGCTTCTGTAATTGCAACTACCTTAGATGGATCAGGGGACACCCCATCTGCGTTTATAATATGCCCTAAATAAATAATTTCTTTCCTCAAAAAGTTACATTTGTCTGGATTAAGTTTTAAATTTGCATCTCTAATTTTCTTAAATACATCTACTAATCTGTTATTATGTTCTTTTATACTATCAGCATATATAACAATGTCGTCTAAATATACAAAACATTTAAGTCCTTGTAGTCCACTCAAAATCGTATTCATTAATCTTTGAAATGTAGCTCCGGCTCCTTTTAATCCAAATGGCATTCTATTAAACTCAAAATGTCCATCGCTTGTTGAAAAAGCTGTTTTTTCTTTATCAGTCTCTGACATTTTTATTTGGTGATATCCAGCAGACATATCTAAAGTACTGAAGTATTTTGATTTTCCTAACGAGTCTAAAATATCATTTATTCTAGGTAATGGAAAACTATCACCAATTGAACTTGCATTAATTTTTCTAAAGTCAATACATACTCTCCATTTTTTATTTCCTTTAGAATCTGGTTTCTTAGGCACAATAACTAAAGGTGAATTATATGGACTATTACTTGGTGAAATAACTGATTTTTTTAACATTTCGTTAACTTCTTTTTTTATTATTTCTCTTTGTGCAAAAGGTAGTCTATATGGTTTAGTGTGAATAACAATATCTTCTCGAATTAAAGGGATTTTATGCTCAACTTTGTCTGTGTAAGAAAATACATCACCTTCTAATAAAAATATATCTGAATATTCATTACATATTTCTTCAATTAATTCGTGCTCTTCTTTGTTTAAATGATTTGTATTAATTAATTCTTTTAATTTAGTGATTCTATCAAAACTTGACTGGAATGAACTATTAATGCTATTAATTGAATTAATGAAAGTTTGATCTATTACGGCAAATTCTAAGTTTAAATTGCTTGTGTCTAATTTAACATCTTTGTCAGATGTATTTAATACACTAATTATTACTTTACCATGTTTAACTACCGATAGACTATCACTAATAATAACATTCTCTTGAATTTTAGTTTTATAACAGATTATTTGTGAATTGTTAGGTATATTTTGTACCTGAACTGAAATTATATTTTCCGATCTCATTGGTAAAATTGTTAAAATATTTTCGAAACTGAATACTGTCCATTTCCAATTGTTGATAGTTAGTAAATTAGTCTCAAAATCTAAATTACACTTAAATTCAGTTAAGAAATCTGCTCCTAGTAATCCATCTGTTTTTATATTAAAATCATCTTTAACTACAAAGAATTTATGTACTACATGTGATGTACCACACCTAACTTTTAAATAGCAATATCCTATTGTAAACACTGGTTCTAAAGTAATTCCTTGTAACTGTAATATTTTATCAGTTTTTATTATTTCTAAATTTTTAATTTTATTTAATTTAATTAATGAAATATCTGAGCCTGAATCAATCAATAGTGAAGCGCAATTATCATATACATCAACATCAAACTGCATTTCCAAAAATTTTATCGACAATACGTTTCCAATCACTTTATTATTTATTTTACTTTCATCTAAATCTATTATATCTTTTTTATCTTCTATTTTACTAAATTCTAACCTCGATTCTAACATTATATCTTCACTTTTATTTTTCATATTTATATTATTTTTATACTTAATATTTGTTATATTTTTATTATTATTTTCTTTTATAAAATTTTCTGCAGCTAATCCTAATTCTAATTTATTCCCTAAATATTTGTCTTTTCTATTATTTATATTACTCGTTTCTATATTATTTGAAATTGTCTTAATACTATTACTAAAACTAGTTTGATTATCATTACTTATTATTATGATTTCTTGCAATCCTATATTATTATCATTAATTTGACTATCATGATAAAAAGTGTTTGGAAATCGATTTGTATTAAATGCTATTTGATTTGACATATTACAATTTAGCGGTCTTTCTAGAATTTGCGCTCGTCCGAAAGACCTGTACCATTTCCCGAATAATTTCCATAACTTTGTGCATTATTATGACTAACTTCATTGCTATTTATAGAATTATAAGGTTGTTGATTGTATGTGTTATAATTACTAAAATCATTATGTTGATCCCTGCGATTATTCCAATAAGTATTTTGATGATTGTATTGTGGATTATATTGCCTGTTATTGGAAAAATTAGAACGACTAATTCGTTTATCATTATTAAATCTCTGTTGATTATAATTTCTATTGTTTTTTACGCGACAATCTTCTATGTTGTGATTATTTCTGTGACAAAATGTACAATATAATTGAACAAAATTTACTCTTTTAGGTTGTGTATTACCTTTTAATTCATTTTCTAAATCGTTCGATTTTTTAATTAATTCATCTATATTGCTTAAATCTAATCCTACTAAAGTTGCTCTTATCAATGGGTTTATCAAACCTTTACGAAAAATGGGTCCTAAAGTTTTATCCAAAGCGGTTTTAGTAGCTTTAAAATTATTTTCGGTCATATTTTGAAAATGGATGCAAGAATCTAGATAATTACTATAAATATGTTTTAATCTACTTCCATACAGTTCAGTTGTTTCATTAAATGCTTGCTTACAGTTTAATAATTCCATATTCCAATCGTGATTACTTTTTTTATTGCAAAATTTGCCAGTCAGACATTTTTTGAATTGATTCCAATTTTCAAATTTAGTTTCACCTATTTGGGTCTTAACATCAATGCTTAATTTTACAGGTACTAACAATGTAAAAAACATTAAGTGTGATTCGGTTGCTAACAATAATAATACAGCTTCAACAGATTCTATAAAATTTTCTACTGAACGTGTATCAGTATTACAAGAAGGTATTATTTTTAAAAATTCCATAACAGAACTAACTTTTGCTGCTTCAGAACTAAGTTTTGCAGACTGAATTGCTAATCTTTCTGCTTCAGTAGCCATTATAATAAGCAAATATTTAAAATCAAAGCAAGTAAAAATGTATTTAGATTATTTAGTAGTATTACGTACAATTCAAAATAAATCGGATAGGATAATAAAATGCACTTACATAAAACTTTTCATTTTCTTGTTTGTTGTTGAGACTAAAGGTTGCTTCAGAAGGCTTCCACAAGTTGATGCACTTTTTGTTTTTTTTGCTCAGTTTACCGCTGCCACCAAATGTAGTATCCCGGGTTGTCTTCCTGGATAGTCGTCTTAATTCAAATAAAACTCACTCTTGTTTCTTCACTAATAACTTTATTCTCGTCAAATGTTAATTCTGTACTCTTTCACAAAATCTCTATCTCTCCTCCATCTCTCACATCCCTTTTTACTTATATCATACGTATAACAATGTAAATTGTTGAGTGGGAGTTAACCATTTACGTAACTTAAGGGTTAACTTTCTAAGAAGTACATCTGTGTTTTCTATAGATGCTAGCTTTCACTAACGGTAATGTTATGTAACAACTACAAACTAATAAATATATAAAGGGTTTGAAAATAGTATCTTCTAAGAATCACATTTATGTGTTCGCATAGAATACGCTAACTTTCGAAAAGTGACCGTTATACATCATTTTAGATCATAAACTATATACTAATAAATCCTAACTTAATATTATATAATATAAAATATAACTAACTTAATTACTATATAATATAGAATATAGAGAATATACTCGTATATGTATAGGTATACATAATATATGACAAGTTAATAACTATTAATTAAAATTAATTTTATTTGTGCAGCGCATTATTATTAAATTTCATGTGTGAATAATTACAATAAAAATTACAACAACTAATTGATTATTTAGTTATGTAAAACTAGTAGACAATTTTAAATCATTAGACGCTTGCTTACATGCAGATTTATATTGCCGATGATAAAATTTATTAGCTAATTTCGAAGACAATAGAAATTGTGTTTTATACTGAGTGACGAATGCTTGTAATTTAATTGATGTGAACTTCTCATGGCATTTAGAAAATAAAAATATTCGAATATTATTTTCAAAATTTCAGGTGAAGGAGCTGTTATAAATTTATTATTATTATAAAATTGAAAATTGATTGAAATGCTTTTATTTGAGATATGTTATGACCTTAAGTAAATATAAGAAGCTATCGACTGCACGAGCTTCGATAGGCACTCTGCTATATGAGATGCATTTCTCTTAAATGCACTCATTAGGAATTTTATCTGATCATTTGATAGATGAATTGTGTTAACAAGTGCTGGAAATCAATTACTCATCGCACTTTATCTCGCTTAGCAGTATAGAGGTATACACATTACACACACACTTTAAATGCAGCGTAAAGTGAGTGCAGTTTATGCATAGAGCCCGTGTTAATTACTCAATGTCGTTAATTAGTGATGTACCAATACAAAACACTTGACCAAACAGCCACTCCATAACACCTGTTAATGAGTACTGTATTGTTATCAACTGTGTTATCTATTAATTACCTGTTTCTGTGGAATAGGCATAATTAGAGGAGAAGAAGCAGCAGCTTCTTCTCTGGATTTGTCTCATACCGGTTCTCTAGAATATATTACTCGATCAAAAGAAAATTAATTTTTTGCGTTCGACTTTCATTTCTTATCAGCATCCACCGGACAAGAGAATGCGTAATTTTTCCTATGAGTACATATAAGAGATGCAACTGGCCGTGGAATGTTTATCGGCTATGTTTACTGTGTAATAAGATTTATTTGTACATTTTGTTTAGGTTCCCAGTTACACGCAATTTTCTCTAAAGGCGTTTGTTTTATCACTCTCTGAATGTGTATACAGAAATTTATATACTATACCTTTCAACTGTACTAAGCTATGCTATGATTGTTTTCTTCTTGTACAAATAAATTTTCCTCACAAAAAACGAAATACTTGGAGCATTTCTTCAGATAGTGGATATACGAGCAAAAATGTGATTTGAATCTAGTTCTTACATAAGGGAGGAAAAGGATCTTTATTGGAAGATAGGACGAAAAGTCTGAATACCAGACCAATAAGTTACGTTCCTTCCAAGGCTGGAAAGTGAGCACTTTTCATCCTAGTCAGAAAATTCCTTGAAAAGGAATCTGATTTCTTCTACTTTACTTGCGCAAATACTTGCAATATTTCTTGAGATAGAGGAAGAAAAGTGGGATTTTCTTCGGACAAAATACTAATGTAGAGTAATTAAAGTTATCTCGCCAGTACGTGTATCTAGGATAGGAATATATTTGTCGTGGTGAAATTAATGGTGGTGCAATAAATAAAGCGATATGTATTAAATAAATAGTTTAGTTAGTTGTATATCTTGTTTACTTGACAGATGGTATCACATCAAACGATTGACCTTCACTGCTCTCTGGTCAGTGTCTTTTACTTTTCGATATAAAAACAATTGCGAATTTACTATTTATACGACTATGTGTATAAATGTGTACTCGTTCCACGGGAAAATATTGTCAATAGTGACAAGTATTGCTGTTGCAGGACATCTCAAGGGCAATGATACACATACTACTAGTAGTATAGTGTATAACTCATTAATTTTATATCAATTATATTAATTAATTTTGTATCAACATCGTCAGCATCTTGATAATGATGAAATCTCTCGCCTTTTATTTGGAGTACACTTATCTGAGATTGGTCAGCGTCACTTTAGGCTACAAATACTTTGTCTAGATATTGAAGATAACCAGCTCCTAATGTAATAAATTAAATTCCTGCTGCTGCTGGATCGAATGAATAAGCTAATCTAAAAATTTGAATTACAATTAAGTTTATTGGAAAAAAGCTTCCAAATAAAATAGAACCAAAATTTTAGTTAATATATCACCATTAAAAAAGCTAAATTAAATGGAACCATAATATATTTAATTGGGTATAATATAGAAACGTGATACCAAATACTTTTATTCAAAATTTGAGATATATTTTTGGTGCATCATTATTTATTGAAGCTTTAGTCCGACTCGATGCAATAAATATCTCTTTTGTAAAAACGATAATAAAAGACGAAGAAGATC
The DNA here is from genome assembly GCA_963556235.1 of Cryptophagus acutangulus. Lineage (NCBI taxonomy): Eukaryota > Metazoa > Arthropoda > Insecta > Coleoptera > Cryptophagidae > Cryptophagus > Cryptophagus acutangulus. Next base: position 5,472,997 of record OY744564.1, read on the forward strand.
TTTAAGAAGGCATATATAGCTTTATTAATTACTTAATTGCTTATAATTTAAATACAGCATTGCAGTAGCTATAATAAGATTTTATAGAGTAGGGTAAATTATTAAACGTAATATTAATCCGTGATACCGTTAAATAACGAGTAGGTTGATTTAAATAAATGCTACATTAAAACAGTAACGTATTAATAATAAAAAGCGATAATAATTTGAAAATAAATCGTACGTAAGATTTAATAGTATATTTATTCCGATTTATCCAACTATTTTTAGTTCATTATAATAAGGTGCATTTGATTTCAATAATCTCAACTGCGTATCTAAGCCGGAAATCCACTTGTTAAAATTCAATTTTATTCATCGAAATTAAAATAAACAAATAAATTGTGTAGAATTGATTAATAGTCATTAGTAAGTATCTAATGCGTATCTAATATTTTAAATCGTATTGCCTGATGCACAAGTGGTTTGTCTGCATCTAGATGAAGAAGAAGGATGCTTGATTGGATAGCCAGTGATGATGTTTTTCACCTGCTGATTTGTGCTTAAATATAATTAAACCAATCCATGGCAAGTTGTAAAATGTAATCCACCTGTACTCGTTCGTTCGTTCGTATGTATGTATGATAAATTGCTAATTATAATTCTTAAAAATGATTCGCCGTGTTAAAAAATAATAAAGTTAAACATAACAAATGACAAATATGTCATCGCCGATAGTTAAAATAAATAACCAAGTCCCTTAAACATTTTGTCATTGTTATTTATTATAATTAAAAAGGACAAAAACTAATAATTTATATACTTACAACAAGTCGAGCTTAACAGAATAAAAAATCAACCAAACAAACAAAAGGTGTCTTGCAAAAGAGACATTCCAATTAATTTCACCGACAATTTCAATCTTTCACAAAGCTATACACTAAACTTGTACACCGACAGTTTTAACACCAAAGAAATAACCAACCCAGCAGGGACCCTTATGACATGTCGTTATGTATTCTCATATATAAAGCTTCCTCACTTTGATGAGACACCACCATCCAAGAAAATTCTCCACATCCCAATTTACAATTCAATTCTAACACAAAATTAATTTTCCTAACTTGATCATTGCATTCTTGTGTTAATTTAATAGAAATACCAGTCGAACGTACACATTCTCTCATGTTATGATGCATTTTCAAATTAAAATAAGTCATCTTATATTTATAAAGTTTTTATTAGAAGAAATGTTATTCAATACAAGATTCTAGACTAACTACTTGCCAAACAGATTGAAATTCAATGCACGATGCTATTGACTTGTACATACATTTGCTAATATTTTCAATCATACAATCTCCATGTCATAACTTGTATATGTATACAATCTACCCATCAATTCTCTAAGCATTCATATAGAAATTCTATTTGATATTTTATAATTGCTCTTATAGAACTTTAAAACATCTGCAACAAGGCGTCTAAGAAGATTTCAGTAGATCCTTTAAACGTCCTTAAAATCCAAGAGATTTCAGGATTACTCTCCAACATTGAATTTCTCACATTCATCACGTAATATTTTTCAGTAAACTTTGACATGTTTGTCCATTTGCATCAGTTGATTATCGATACTGTTCAAACAATAGCCTTCTCGAGGTAAATACAAACAGTGTTTGCTTTATCTGTTAAGGCATATATTAATGCAGCAAGAAGTATCATAGTTTGGTAAGTTTACTGAAACACTCGATTTCGTAGTCAATATCATTACTGGCAATCTGGTGGAGTTGCTTTACTAAAACGTGGCTGCCGGTCTTCTACATGGCGCATATATAGGTAAACCTTTGCTTTTCCCACGGTCATCGATAGTCTGACTCTCTTGAGCCAAACAATACACGGTCGCAACTCACTATTGATCATAGCTGTCTATTATCCTGCGCTTCTCAACATGTTGGACGGCGCCGAGTTATCCACTAATGCCCCGGCTCGCTATTAATGCCCTTCACCAGTGATAACTCACCATTGTTTGCATAATGCCTTTGCGTCTTGAAAATTGTATCGTATTTAACTGGTTCACTCTTTTTTTGGTACACCAAATAAATTTGTAACGCTCAACACTCTTCGTCCGTTTCAAAGAGCGAGCATCGATGAAAAGTATGTCGCGAGATGAAATTGATCGAAAATATTGCAAATGTTTGCGGCCACTGGAGGAGGTATTCCGTAATGATAAAGATAAAGGTATACGGTAAAAAACGGCACGCGGCTCGCATCTTGATTCGAACCATCATCTCCCATAGCCTGACGCGCACGATGACAACAACTATTGTAAATCATAGACCCCATGGTTGCTTCACTTTGCAACCTACGGTTTATCAAACATTATTATCTGTGATTACTGTTTCTTATGTTTATTATTCCTGGATCACATATCAAACAGATTTATGAAATAAATTGTCGCATGGCTGGAAGATCGCGGAAAAATGCGACTAAAAAATATGTGAAATTGTCTTCACTGTATCATTAGTCGTGAAGACTTTTAACGGACACAGTAACTAATATGTCAATGGTATGTAAAATGTCAACAGATAAGGCAATGATGCTATATAGCTATACGATGGGAAACTTCCTTGTGTAATATATGGAAATAATTGCATAACGATTTATGCAAGTCTGCGCATGTTATTGTTCTTATTTATTTTCCATTCCTATTCAACTCGTACTAGATAGTCATCTTGCAGTCCGAGGAATCCAGAACATATCACATTTTCACTTGTCATTTTTCAAAGATACTAAAGAAAAACTAATATGCCCATTTTGGTATAATAAATGGATGGATCTTGAGCGCTACGTCACAAATCTACTCAAAAGCTCATTGCGAGCGCTCAAAAGCTCATAGCGCGCGCGATGTTTCCGATTTACCAAACAAAAACACTTAAATAGTACCACTTTTTGATTAAATATTGAATAAATTATAACTAAAGTCTTTTGGTTACAGTCCTTTGAACATATACTGGCTATAAATTTCGAATAGAAACTATTTAAATTATTCTTAAACATCCGGAACGTGCTGTAAATGTATTAACAACGATTCAATCTTATCTTAATGATAAAAATGATCCTCCTTATCTTCGTTTCTGTCAATTAAATAAACCTATATAATTACTTTCACACTTTATAGATTTCGAATAGACTAGTTTTTAAAGCTGCATACGAGTTGAATGGAGGAATATTATAAAATTAATTGGGAAATAAACTTTTATTATATGGTTATACAAAATTTGGAGGTCGTAAATGTATGCAGTAAATTGTATTTGTAGTACCTGCAGTAAGATGTTATATTCAACAACATAAAAAATACTTTTTCTGAATTTCAAGTATTGTATGTTTACGAGTTTAATTGACTAGTTTTTGATTTGCAATTTGTACGTTTTTTATTTATATTAATTATGTATCATTTGAAATTAATTCTGTATACAAATGAGTGTGCAGGGAAGAAAATAAGAAAAAAGAATCTTGTAATAATGTAGATTGTAAATAATTTTAAATTGTAATATGCCCAGAGTTAATAGATTGACTTAAATGGATTATGTAAATTGTGGCAAATAAAACCAGAAATATAATAATCGTTATAGAAATGTCGCTAAATGCTAAAAAAGTTCTTATTTAAAATAGTTATTTTGCATATTTATATAAAACTAGGTTTTATAACTATATTATCTTAAAAGCTGTCTTCATTTACAACACTTCTGTCTTACGCTGTTGCGTTGCAACCAACAACGTTTATTTAAACATCAATTAAAATGCTAATATTATATTCTTGTAAAATCAGTGAAAGTCTGCAGATTTTTTTACCCAATAATTAATTAGCCAGCCTCAAATTAATTACACGTATAAACGTAGTACATGTAATGGCTTAATTCTTATGCCTCTTTCACGCAACATTTAACTTAACAAGGCATATTTAAAATTTTCTCTTCCAAGTAGTATGTGTGTCTGGAGAGGAACCGAATAATTAATAAAGCAAGTACACTCGAGGACTTTGTTAATGAGCATAAGCTGGACATTCTATGGCGCCTCATTATCGCTTTGAAATGTACAATTTTTTTGTTGTTGCCATTTCAACTTTATATACATTCAACAACTTTACTTAAATAATTGCTAACAGCAAATCAAAATCCGCATTCATAAATCATTCAATTTTTTTTTCTCTCTACGCGTATATTTACAAATGCAATGGGTTTAGTTATTAAGTGTAAATTCTACAGGATTTTTTATTTCCTCCATTCTCACCAATTTATAAAATTTAATTATTTCCACACACAATTACACAGAAATAGAAATTTATTTCAGTATTACGTCAATGTAAAGTAATTGCTTATTTATCATATAAATTTGCAGCTTTCATGTTTTTATCTTACATTATATTATTATATTTGTTTCGTTTATTTTTCGTAATGTCAATAAAAACGTTTTGCTGCTTTTATTAGCGACTTTCTGCAATAAAATATAATTGATTTTTAAGTTGCTAATCAACTGATGTTTACCATATTAATGGCTTAAGCCCATATAGCGCAGACAAACCCCGTATAACTTATAAGATAAAAGTTCGTTTGCTTCTACTACTATACAGGAGTTAAGTGTATTCTATCATTAAGGAAGCCGGTTTTAATGTGCTTTAGATAAACAGTGGAGGTGTGTGTGTGTACAGCAACCTGCTAACTTATTAACTAAGATAAACGCCTGCTAGATTTTGCTATTGTTATTAATATCACTTGCCTTTTAATAGAAAGCTTTCTAATTTTCCTCTTGTTGCTTTAAGTGGACTTATCAGATAGAAACTTGTATGAATATTTTTATAAATTTAAGTGTTGGTGATATACTATTCCATTCCACTCATGTAGGGTGGAAGTTTCTAAATATTTTTACAACACTCCTTCTATTTCTGTTAATTATTTATTTCATTTAAAGACGCAACAAAAGTATTAATATTTATTTGACAGATTTTATTGTAATTCATTGGAGCAAATAAGATGTTGGGTGTGTAAAACTATAATTGAATTCGTGACCTATTGACAAATTACAGTAGT